>OZ024735.1:20901838-21501838 GCA_964016875.1 Fallopia convolvulus
GCCTCTACATCTGACGGATGTCTCATCACCCCATCTTGTACGTGCTCTGCATGCCATCTCATGTGTTCGGCAGTCACCACAGATGCGTACAACCTCTGCAACCGTGGAGTTATTGGCAAGTAAAACATACGAGAATAGGGAATGAGCTTTGACTTGTCTTGCTTCCATCTAGGATAGTCACATATCTTGCATGCCGCGTATTCTGCATTTGCACCCCAATATATCTTGCAAGAGTTTGACAACAATCAATGGCCTCGTACGGAAGACCGAGACCCTTAACCAGTTTTTTCGTGTCGTAAAACGTGGCTGGTAATGTCGTCTCCGGGTGAGAAACGCGTCCGCAAAAATCCGAGATCATGTCATATCCGCGCTCCGTCATCCTTAGCTTAGACTTTAGGCTAAGTAGCTTAGTCGTAGCCTCCAACTGGGTCATATCACATCCAGGCCACAAAGGCCTTTTTGCGGTCGACAACATGTCGTACATACGTTGTGCATCGGGATTGGGCACTTCATTATAATATTGCTCCCCTTGCTCATGCCTTATATCCTCATTCTGCACGGGATCCTCAGCAGTGTAATCACTTCGGGCATTAAAACCATCATATACCATCTGTTCTATTTGATTATCATTCCCACCATTTACTGGTGGTGCTGGATCAGTACTACTACAACCTTCATGTTGTCCAGATTTGCCAACAATGCAGCGAACATTTCAGCTGTCTCCCCGTGCGAAACCCAATGGTAATATTTAGGAACAAAACCTTCCTTAAGAAGGTGATAATGCACATCATCTACAAATTTCAGTTTCTTATTCTTGCACCTCCGACACGAACACCTTAATTCGGATGGCATAGATTTGCAGAATTCGAGAAATTGCTCTACGCTAGTTAAAAACTCGTTGTTCAAAAAACCATCTATAGTACGCACATACATTCACTCACGCATTTTTCCTTCCTGCATTTCAATATAAGAGTATAATTAAATTAATTCAAGTGCATATTATCTTGAATGTGGCGACCATATGGACGCTAATTAGCGACCATATGGTCGCTACTATGTATTTCGCGACTATATGGTCGCTAATTAGCGACCATATGGTCGCCACATACAGTATATCAGAACACACATATATAACATAACCAATTGCTATATGCTATATGTGGTTAAATTCTGTAACACAATCTCTTATAATTATATAAACGAAAACTTTCTATTGACAATATTAGTCTAAAACAATATAATGACGGAATGAAATATTAGGAATAAGTTTTAAATACATACCTTTAATGAAGTTGTCGGTAAAAATTGACGGAATTTCTTCCTAGAATCAATTCAGAGTTGTGATTGATTGTTTCTTTCTTTTGTGAATATTTTAGAAGAGAGCTATGTATGTATGAGGTTGTGTTGAAGCAGAATGAGAGTGAAGTTTTTACAACCTAGGTATATATGCTGAAATGGCAGCAATTTTACCAACTACTGTTAATAGCGACCAAGTGGTCGCAAAAAACGCGTGAAATTACGCGCCAAATTGATGTCGCCCGCCAAAACATCTGATCCATGTCAACGACCATGTGGTCGCTATATGTTGCGACCATGTGGTCGCTGTCATGGTGGAGACCACATGGTCGCGGATATGGGTTCCATATATAGCGACCATGTGGTCACTACATTCAGCGACCACATGGTCGCTGATTTCTGGCGGGAAATTTCCCCGCGCACGTATTGCGACTATATAGGCCCGACGACCACGTTGACGCCCTTTTTAGCGACCACGTGGTCGCTAATGTGGTTTTATTTTTTTTTTCCCGTTTTGACGTCCATATTAGCGACCATTGGCGTCCATATGGTCGCTTAAATATGGTCACTAAATCTGCAGAATGGAGTAGTGTCATTGGATGTTGTATCCATTTACATATTGTTAGACAATCAAAAAGAAATTTGGTAATGTTTGTATTTCAAATTTCAATCAATTTATGATGGAATTTTGGTAATGTGGACAATAAGTACATACATAAGAAGATAAATATTCTAAAAGCATCTCTATGTGTAGGTATACTGATGGTGCGCGAATTACCGCTAAATATTAAAGCGGAAATTAGTAAATATAATAAGAGATAGCACGTCGCATTGCATATACGTGTTTAAATGCAATATAGATAAAGGCCAGAAAGGGCCTGGCTCGTGCAAATATCAATTCGGCCCATTAATTGTGCAATTTAATGGGCACATATACGTATCACAACACTCATAAAATTGAATGGGCATCCACGTAAGCATGCAATATTGCAAAGTGCGAATTGCACAAGTTCATGAAAAGCGTCCCACATCGAACATAATTAAGATAGCAAGCAGGTCACATAAATTATATATAGCAAGGCTATGATACAATCTTAAGGATCGAAAAACTTCTTCGGGTTAGGAATCTTTTTCTGTACCTAGATTCGATGTGCTTGATCTCCGAGTGAGATCGCGCTATTTACGGTATAAAGTCCAAAAGGCTTTATTTGTAATGAGGATTACAAAACAATCAGTTGAAGGGCGGGAATGAATCTACGTACGAAAACCGTTTGGTTGTATGAAATCCCGATAGTTAGTATTTAATATAATCCGTTTATAGCGCGTATTATTTCGGGTTTCATCATATACATGCATAATATAAATCAAAATAAATAGGGTGTAATTAGAAGTGGTAATTATGGACAATAAGTACACCTTTAAGAGGATAAGTATCCTAAGAGTATCTCTATGTGTAACTATACATTCATATTATACATTGAAATACTTGTAACATTTATACAATAATTTTGACAAAAAATATGATTTGAGCAATTTAAATATGACTAAATAATTAGACATGATACTCACCAAGAGACTTGGACCTTAAACTTTCATAAAAAAATAAAGTAATATTTTTAATAATTTCTTCTCATAATGAGAAGATTTAATAAAAAGATTTGTAATATTAGAATTAGATCATTATTATTATTCCTTCAACAAAAAAAAGAGATTATTATTTGAGAAAGAGTCGTGTGAGAATGGTCGCCCAGGTGAGAATTAAGAATAAATCTCGCTCGTCCATTCCAAAAAATAACGCCCCTGATTAAACATTCATTAAAAAAAGATAAAATACGGCAAGGGCGAATTTTTCCCGTATTTTTCAATAAAATATGGCACAGACGAATTTTTCCCGTATTATTCACGTATTTTTCGAAAAATACGTTTTTATTAGACGCGCCCAGTTTGTTCATCAAAACTAGCGATTTGTTCATCCATATTCACCATTTGTTCATCAATACTAACTAATTGTGCATCGAGTTTTTGATAACAATGTTCATCGATTTCGAACTTTTTTAATTTTTAATTTTATTTTTTAACCTTATCTAGGTGTATGAATACAATCTTATCTAGTTTTTGATGCACATATAATTATTTTCAAACCAGAAATGGTGTTCTGATTGTTAAAGATAAGGTCATTGCGATACTTCTAAGTTGTCTACAATATATACGCAAAAGTTAAACCCCGAAGGTCTTCTTTTTCAAGTTCAATAATTGATGCCAAACATCCGTGTATGACTCCTAACGATGTCGAGGAAAAGCTAAAGGTGTCATTTGACGGACCAATCACAAGAACTCGAAACAAGAAGATACAAGATGCAACTCATGCTCTTCTAGATCATTTAGGAGCCATGACGGATCAAGCTTCGCAACCTCCATGGATTACCATGCTTAGACATCAAGTTTAGAAAACCCGAGTCTGGATCAACAGGTCTCAATGCCCATATTTGTTCATCTATATACTTCTATTTGTTCATTGATATAACTTGTTTGTTCATTGATATATATCCATATTTGTTCATTGATATACTCATATTTGTTCATTGATATAACCTTGTTTGGTCATTGATATACTCTATTTGTTCATGGATGTACCCCTATTTGTTCATTGATATAACCTTTTTTTGTTCATTGATATAACTTTTGTTTGTCCATTATTTGTTCATTGATATACCCTATTTGTTCATGGATATATCCTTATTTTTTCATTGATATAACCTTTTTTGTTCATTGATATAACCTTGTTAGTCCATTGTTTGTTTATTGATATGCCCTATTTGTTCATGAATATACTACTATTTGTTCATTGATATAACCTTGTTTGTTCATTATTATACCCTTATTTGTGAATTGAAATAAACTTATGTTTATGTGTCAATACCATCAATTTGTACATTTAAGACTATCTACATAATTTTCATGTCTACCTATATGAGCACAACAAAAGAAACGAATAAAGTGCTCAATATAGTACATAAATAAGTTAAGGTTGATATAGAAGCTTGAATGCAAAGGATAATAGATAAATTATCTGACTTTGCAATAATATGATGTATGATAAGAGAACAAGTCAGCTGCAAACCGAATAAGAGTGCTTGTGCCTTATTTAGCTATGTTTGGAGCCCAAGAAGTAGCCACATGTTTCACATTAGCAACAATGACAAATCTAAAGGAGGCAAACAAGAAAAAACCAAGACCGACATCAAAACAATTAGTTTTGTCTCACATACGGCTAATTATGATGAACACACATATATTAATGCATACAATTTCGATACACATTCATCCATTTTTATATACAAACAATAGATATTTGATGCACAAACAATAATTCATTTATTCACAAAATCACAATTTTGATGAACAAAATTACAGTGTTGATGAATAAAATCACATTGTTGATGAACAAAATCACAGTGTTGATGAACAAAATCATAGTGTCCTATTTTTGTTTTTTATGAACAAAATCACAATGTTGATGAACATATTGCATGCAATTTTGATACACATTTGTTCATTTTTTATGTACAAACAATAGATTTTTGATGCATAAGAAATAGTTTATTTATGCACAAAATCACAATTTTGATGAACAAATCCACATTATTGATGAACAAATCCACAATATTGATGAACAATCTGGGCGCGCTTCCTATTTCCGTTTTTTTTTCAAAAATACGCGAATAATTCGCCAATAATTTGTCTATGCCGTTTTCCCCCATTTTAAGTGAAATGATCAACGCCTTTAATTTTTCTTCATCCAACGACTCTTGTTCTTTCTTATTTCGCACCTGGGCACCCATTCGCACCTGAACCGGACCCTTATTATTTTATAAAAAGATTTAATAAACGTAATACATGAATGCATAATGATAAAAAAGCCTTCTTGTATAAAAAATTATATATCGATAAATGTATTAGAAATAGATCATTATTGTTATTCCTTCAAAATAAAAAGATTATTATTGTATATAAGGATTTAATGAACTTAATACATGAATGCACAATGGATAAAAATGGTCATAATGACCTCCATGAGACTTTAACCTTAAACATCTTACAACATATCACACAATCTAACCATTGTTCTAAAGGATTAGTTTTAATTAAATAAAAATTATACAAAAAATATAAGATTGTGTGCATAAATTTAATATGTACAATACTTTTTACACAATTTTTTAATGTTATATATAGATTTGGCTGAAGAATCATTTAATGATGTAGAAATACTTGATTGGTTATGTAACATAGCAAGTTCACATGACATGTACATATTGTTATTTTATGATTAATTTGCATTATTAAATTACTTTTCTTAGTTAAGATAGGTTTTCAATTCTGTGTTAGTTTTTTTACTTAAACAAACATTATAATTCTTTTTAAAGAAATTGAAGAATATATATGACAACTACGTGTAATTTTTGCGCACTCTTTTTTTTTATGATGCGCACTCTGTTATGGGCGGATCCATATTCTGCACATGATTTTCTAGGAATTTTGTTTGAAAACTAGGTTCGTAGTGGGCGATCCAAAATCCGTCCAAAAAATAAGGAAAAAAACTGGGTGTCGTGGGCGGATTCGTAACACGTCAAAAAATTCAGGCAAACCCGGGTATCGTGGACGGATTTGAAACCCGTACAAGAAGCGAAAATTGAGAAAAAATCGGGTTTCTTGTGCGGGTTTGAAACCCGTACAAGAAGCAAAAATTAGGTTAACTTGTGCGGGTTTCAAACCCGCACAAGAACCTTAATAAATGCCGCCGCACAACATCGCCTTCCTTCCATCGTCTTCTTCGTTGATTTAAAATCAAAACCAGCGAGCACATCGTCTTCTTCGTCTTCATCATCTTCTTTCTTCCTTGTTTAAAATCAAAAGCCGATTCAAAGCTTCCGAATTCGATGGACGAAAGAGCGAGAGAGAGTAGATGCCGACGGAGTTGGGTACTTCGACGGAATCTAGATCCGCCCAACCGTCGGTGGGTTCCAGATCCGTTGAAGATGCCGGCTGAGCTCTTGATTCCAGAGTGAGATGTTCGACGGAATCTGGCTCTGCCCAACCATCGGCGGGTTCCATATCCGTTGAAGATGCCGGCAAAGCTCTCGATTCCAGATCCGTTGAAGAGTGAGAGAGCTCTCGATTCGAGGTTGCCGGTGGATTTTCGACGCATTCCAGCTCCTTCCAACCGTTGGCGAATTCCGGATCCGCCTAGGTTGCCGGCAGAGCAGTCGCGCCGGCAGGAGCGGCGGAGGTGGCTGCGGTGGAGAGGAGTATGACGACGGTGGAGATGGAGGAGGATGCGGGCCCGATCGAGTCGATAACGACGGAGAATGCGGATCCGGGTCGTCCGGTGTGTCGGAGAAGAGTGACGAATGAGGTATTTTTAAAAATATATTTTGAATATTTATTATATATAGATTTATATTGATAATTTATTTAGTATTTACCGAAATCATGTTAAATATATGCCCGTAAATATATTTGATTTAGCGAAATATATATGAAATGCATATTAGATTAGAAATTATATTATATAAAATGCTTATACTTTATTTAGCGAAATATATATGAAATGCATATTATATTAGAATTTATATTAGATTAGAATTTATATTATATAAAACGCATGTATTTTATTTATGAAATGCATATTGAATAAAATATATGAAATGCATATTAAATAAAATATATGAAATTCATATATTTTATTTAAAAATTACCTTAGAAATAATATATATATATTATTAGGAATTATATTATAGTGAAAAATTGTATGATAGAAAATAGAAATCGTGACCTCTCCATGATGAGGTCCCACCGACTCAGTTAGAGGATATGATGGTTGATTCTGTCGGGACGACAGAGGCTTACCGGGATTCTGTTAGGACGACAGAGGCTCCGAACGAGCCGTCGTCATCATTCTCGCATCTGCCCCAGTCCGACCGTCCGCAGTCTGATACTTTGCCCTCCGACCTGACTCGGATTCATTTGGATGAGGTAGTTGTAGATTCTGTTGGGGGGACAGAGGCCCAGCCTCCACAGTCCGACTTGCCCGAGCAAACACCGTATGGGCTCGAGGATCCATCTGTATTATGGGATTTCCATACACACATCGCCGACTTGATTTAGAGCGTTGGCATCCAGAGACCAACAACTTTCATTTTCCGTGGGGCGAGATGACGATTACGCTCCACGACGTTGCCATCATCCTCGGTTTGCCGATTGAGGGGCACGAGGTAGCTCACACTTTCTCCTCTGCTGAGTGCGCTGATATGGTTGAGTATATGTTTGGCACGACGGACGGCTATGTGTTACCTGGACAGCGTGACTTCCTCAAGGACCTTAGGAAGGGTCATCTACACAGCCGAGATTTCTGCGATCACTTATTTGTGATGATGGCTTCCGACTACCCGCCAGAGTGCATAGCTGCTGGTTTTCTGTGGCGTTACTTCTCCACCAGCTTGTTCGTGGACAAATCCACGAACAGTGTAGATGTTGATGTGTTAGCGTTGTTTGAGGATTGGGGTCGGGATGTCGAGACTGCATGGGGCGTCGGCACGTTGGCATTTCTCTACCGCAATATCGGGGAGGCTTCACGGGCCGGGGTGGCTCAGTTGGCGGGTTGCTCATATCTTCTTTAGGTATTTGGTAGTTTTGATTGAAAATGTCTTTGTTGAAATCTTCGTAAAGTGAACTGATTTTATTTTTTTCGGGGTGCCACAGATGTGGATATGGATGTATTTCATCTATTTCCCTGGCAACCCGAACCCGTTGCCTGGAGCAGAGGACGATGAGAGGAGAGCATGTCGCTATCGGGTCGATCGCACAAAGTTACAGACGTACGATACGTTGATCTAATATCGGCGCATCCTCGACTATTACCGACCGGAGGATGTACGTATCCGTTCTTATATTTTTGTAATGAATCGTTATTTTTAAATTTACGTATCCCGACGTCATTTCTTTATATTTCAGGTTTGTTGGACCCCCTATTCTCGGGTTGACCTGGATCTCCAGTATTCGACGTCGAGGTATCGGGGCACCATCTGATACCTCGACATCTATGAGCCGTACATGCCCGAGAGATGCGTGCGGCAGTGGGGACGAGTTCAGAGTCGACCTTTGGACGTTATCGTACCACACGTCTCTCATCGTCTGTGGTCTCTTAAGGGGAAGTCAAGGTACTTCCTCGACTTCGACGACGAGTATTAAGGGTGGGGTACATTTATGGACCACATTATTGCATTCATCCTCATGTCACCACGTGCTGTCACTCCATGGGACGTCGACGACGAGTACTTGGACTGGTTCTTACAGATCTCGCATCCGTAAGTGTGTCCGAGGGCGCCCATTCAGCCGCGCATCGTTCGAGCCCCTCTTCTGGCTGTGGATTTTCACAAGGTGAGTGTGTTTATATTATCTAAGAATTACTTTTGAGTTGTGTATATAAATATGATCTAATTGCATATGTCGTTTTATATTGCAGTGTTTCCAGCTGATTAGGGCACATATGCTTTCGGCCATATAGGGGCTTGCTCAGATTGATTTACCTTACTTGGGAGGTCCTCTGTGGGCTGGACGTTACACCGGTTGCTCCCCCTTTGAGTCGAGCATCGCAGAGGCCGGCGGAGTCGTCGAGGTCGGCCGAGCGCAGGGATCGTGTCCCATCCATTTGGGAACGAGGGGAGTCATCTAGGATGGCGGAAGAGCGGGCGAAAGAGAAGGCTGCGGGAGAGGAGGCTGAGAGAGAGGTCCGGGGTTGGGCTGACCCGGACAACCACCCCGATTGGGCGGATTGATTGTGTTGACATTAATGTTATTTTGTATTTGGATTGTTGTTTGGATTTAGTTTGGATTGTTTTTTTGATTTAGTTTAGATTGTTGTTTGAATTATAGTTTTGGATTTAGTTTTGGATTGTTGACGTTGTATGGATTGTTTTAGATTATGTTATGACGATTTCGACGATTTTGGATTGTTGACGCTGTATGAATTGTTTTAAACCAATTTTATTTTTATTTATAATTAATCAAAAATAGTCATATTTGTTATGAAGTCCAAATTATCATACTACAAGCTATCTATTTACACACACATGTATTACACATATTATGTATGAACAAGTGTATAATGGAGGAAAATTGTACAAGGTGAATTATTCACCTTCTTCACCTCCTTATTTCCATGCATAAATCATGGAGATTTACCAAAGTTTTACCCCACTCTTGGCCTATAAATATGGCCATCATCCATTGTAAAACTTGCACCAAAGTAGAGTAAGAAATACACTTTCTAAAGTTCTTACTCTCCCTCCCTCTCTTCTAATGATCTAAAAGTTATCATAAAGTTCGTTTAAGCGTTCTTTCCAAAAGATAAAGTGGTCTTGCTTTTATAATTTTTTCATAACACGTTATCAGCACGAGTCTCTAATTACCAATTGAGCTTCACTAATCACCAAGGTACTAATTCTATCTCTTCCTAATCTTAATCATACAAGAAGTTTACTTCCTAAAACCGTTTTGAGGAGTATGCTCTGTAGTTGCCCGGTTTGGGATCTTCTACATCAGAAACTCGTTTTCTTCCTAGATTTGAAACGATTTCTTGCCAAAAATAAATCATGCTTTTGGATATATAAAAGATACAAACAAATTATTAGATTTACTTACCTCTTTTGAAGTTTAAACCGACTTCACCTCCAAAAATCTCTACTTTCAACACTTGGATTGGAAGTAAGTTTTAACCAAAATAATTATCAGCATGATGTTGGTAATCACAATAAGAACTAGGCAAATAAAAGGCTCAATCAAAAATCTCCTATTACCGGCTCTAAGACGAAGCATAATCTCGTCGTCGGCCATGGAGAATGTCGGAAAAAAAAATTGGTAAAGGTGGTCGAATATGGAAGTGGAGGAAGGAGATAAGGTTGGAAGTGAAAAAGTGAAAAGGGGGATGAAGGGAATCGGACTTTAAGGACTTAAAGGACCTCGGACTCTAAGGACTCTATGCACTTCAGACTCTAATGACTTTAAGGACTTTAAAGACTTTAAAATTCCCGCTATATAATTTTCTTTCATTTCATACGATCTCTTACTTTTGTCTTACGATATTGTCTATGCCTATATCTATATTGATTGCTTCTCTGACTCACGCAATCTTTCTTTATGCATTCTGAATATATCATCTACATGCATATATTTATTGTTTGTCCTTCAATCGTCCCATACACTACTCATGCATTATATGATTGATTATGTTAACCTTTAATTTGCATATTTTTATATGTAGCAACTAATGGCAAGCATCGCTAAAACGGAGTTTGATATCCTTGATCTATCGGGCTAGAAATACCTCGAAAGGAGGGTAGATTCCATGGCTCACCTCAAGGCAAATGGCCTTGAGGAAACAATTGTGGCAAACAATAGTGCCACCCCACAGGAGAAAGCAAAAGCCATTGTGTTCCTCCGCCACCACATTCATGAGAGTCTCAAAACTGAGTACTTATTTGTGGAGGATCCTAGAGAATTGTGGGAGAGCCTGAATGAGCGCTATGCTCATCACAATGAAGTTTCCCTCCCACAAGCAACCCATGAATGGAACACTATAAGGTTCCAGGACTTTAAGTCCATCACTGAGTACAATAGTGATATCCACAAGATCACTTTTCAGTTGAGACTGTGTGGTCAAGTGATCACTCAGCAAGAAATGTTGGAGAAAACTTTCTCCACTATGCATGCTTCAAACATATTATTGCAACAACAGTACAGAGAAAGAAATTTCAAAAGATATTCTAACTTGTTGAAAGTATTGTTGGCTGCTGAAAAGAATAATGAGCTCCTAATGAAAAACCACAACCTAAGGCCTATCGGCTCAACAACTGCCCTAGAAGCAAATGCTATGAAAAAAGCGTTCCATGATAGAAACGACAATGAACGTGGGAAGCAATCACGCCGTAACAATGGACGTGGACGAGGTCGTGGTAACTATGGGAGCCGTGGTGGTCGTGGTGGCCATGGGCGTGGCCAAGTCTACAACAAAAGCCACGATAATCACCGTGAGAACCATGGCTACAAGGGGGATGTGAAGCACAAGGTCCAGACGGGTCCATCAGGATCCTCCAAGAAATCCAAATCAACATGCTACAGATGTGGCGTGACTGGTCACTGGTCAAAGGTATGCCGTATAGCTCCACACCTAGTGAAGCTATACCAAGCTGAAAAGAATAAAGAAAGGGCTACCGAGACCAACTACATCGATAATAAAGATGTGGATAGGTCACCAGTGACTAGTCTGGATGTCAATGACTTTCTCTACCTTGAGAATGATGATAGCTATGCCTTAGGGGCTTAAATGAAAAGAACGAGCCCCTAAATATCTCTACTATCTCCCATGCTATTTTATAATACTTGCAATTTCTTTTGTATTCCATGCTTTAACTTTTATTTCGCATGAGTTTGTATAATAAGCCTTGTATAATAGAACTTGTGTAATAGAATTATCCTTAATATTTGAAGCTTTTATTTATGTCTTAATTCTCCTTTTGTTTATATTTATAGAAAACATGGACTCACCTAAAGTGAAACCCGATGGGAAGGAGCAATGTCTTTTGGACAGTGCAACAACACACACCATCTTGAGGAGTAAAGCATACTTTACCCAATTAAGAGCCTTTGAAGGCAATGTCCCTACAATATCTGGTGTGTCAAAACTCATCGAAGGCTCTGGAAGAGCTGTCATTCTACTCCCAAAGGGAACAAAGCTAGTAGTAAATCTCGAAGAAATTTATTGAGCTTTAAAGATGTGCGTCTAAATGGGTTTCATATGGAAACCATGAATGAAAATGGGAAAGAATACTTGTGCATCATAAAACATGAATATGACCATAAACAGATTCTCGAAAGGATGCCAACGCAAACCTCCGGATTATATCATACATACATTTATCCGTTTGATGTCAATGCAGTGTTTAACAAAAGGTCATATGACCAAGTTACATTCACATTATGGCATGACCGATTGGGTCATCCAGGAGCAGTAATGATGCACAAAATCATAAAGAGCTCACTCGGACATAAATTAAAGAACATTAACGTTCTTCCGTCCAGTGATTTTAATTGCACTGCTTGCTCACTTGGAAAGCTAATTATCAGGCCTTCTAAAAACAAGATTGCAAGTGAGAATCCTGCATTCTTAGAAAGATCCAAGGAGATATATGTGGACCAATTACTCCACCATGTGGACCATTCCGATACTTTATGGTGCTAATTGATGCATCTACACGTTGGTCACATGTAAGTCTACTATCAACAAGAAATGTTGCATTTGCTAAACTCCTTGCCCAAATAATCCGATTGAGGGCCCAATTTCCGGATTATACAATAAAGAAAATCCGGCTCGATAATGCAGGAGAATTTACATCTCAAACATTCAATGAATATTGTATGTCAATTGGGCTTGATATAGAGCATCCAGTGGCTCATGTTCACACATAAAATGGTCTCGCTGAATCATTGATAAAGCGATTGCAATTAATTGCCAGGCCATTGTTGATGAAATCAAAATTTCCACCATCGGCATGGGGACATGCAATATTACATGAAGCAACCTTAATTCGTTTAAGGCTAAGTGCAAACCATGAACATTCCCCTATGCAACTTGTGTCTGGTAAGGAGCCAAATATTTCACATCTAAAAATATTTGGATGTGCAGTTTGTGTCCCTATTGCTCCACCTCAACGCACAAAGATGGGACCCCAAAGGAGATTGGGAATTTATGCTGGTTTTGAGTCTCCCTCGATAATCAAATATCTTGAACCAACAACTGGTGATTTATTTACAGCAAGATTTGCTGATTGCCATTTTGATGAAAATACATTCCCATCCTTAGGAGGAGAAAAGAAAAATGGGGAACCACATGTGAAAGAAATCACATGGAATGCAACTGCATTATCCCATCTTGATCCAAGAACAAAAATGTGTGAATAAGAAGTACAACGGATCATTCATTTGCAAAATGTTGCAAATCAGTTACCAGATGCATTTACTAATACAAAGAAGGTAACTAAATCACATATACCTGCGACAAATGCTCCAGTAAGAATTGAAATACCCAATGGAGTACCAGATGCATCCATCGCAAGCGAGTCTGCAACACGCCGTAAGCGTGGTAGACCGTTAGGTGCAAAAGATTTAAAACCGAGAAAGGCAAGGAGGCAAAAGGGTATAGCAAGAGATGCCACAATGGATCATGAGAATGATGATAAAGGCAAAGATATTGAAAATAAGAATACCTCAACAGAGGGTGATATTCTAGACAAGAATAATGATATCGATAATTTAGAGATTTCCATAAACTATGTGTCCACAGGCACACAATGGAATCGAAAAGATGTAATTGTCGATGATGTATTTGCCTACTCAGTGGCTAGTAATATTGTAATTGAAGATGATGATTTTGAGCCAAAATCGGTCGATGAATGTCGACGAATAAACGATGGGACAAAATGGAAAGAGGCTATTCAGGCAGAACTAAAATCGCTTGAAAAGTGAGAGGTCTTTGGACCAGTAGTTCGTACACCCAATGGGGTGAAACCAGTCGGTTATAAATGGGTCTTTGTACGCAAACGAAATGAGAAAAACGAAATTGTAACATATAAAGCAAGGCTTGTAGCACAAATGGAATTGATTATGAAGAAACATACTCTCCGGTAGTTGATGCAACTACATTGAGATTCCTAATTGGTCTGACTGTCTTTTAAAGGTTACAAATGCGCCTCATGGATGTCGTTACAGCATATTTATATGGATCACTTGATACAGACATCTACATGAGAATCCCAGAAGGACTCAAGCTGCCTGAGGCCAATAATTGTGGACCTCGAGAAATGTTTTCCATAAAATTGAGGAGGTCATTGTATGGACTAAAACAATCTGGGCGAATGTGGTACAACCGCCTCAGTGAATACCTCATGAAAGAGGGATACAAGAACGACATTGTTTGTCCTTGTGTTTTCATCAAGCGATCCGAAAAGGGATTCGCTATTATCGCAGTTTACGTTGACGATTTAAACATCGTCGGAACCTCAAATGAACTTCAAGATATTGCGAAATATTTGATGAAAGAATTCGAGATGGAAGATCTCGGACAAACAAGGCTTTGTCTTGGCTTACAAATTGAGCACTTAAGGGATGGAATCTTTATCCATCAGTCTAATTACACTGAAAAGGTTCTTAAAAGATTTTACATGGACAAAGCACACCCTTTGAGCTCTCCAATGGAAGTTCGATCCCTCAATGTAGAAAAGGATCAATTTCGTCCCCGAGAAGAAGATGAAGAAGTTCTTGGTCCTAAGGTACCATATTTAAGTGCAATTGGTGCTTTAATGTACTTAACTAACAATATAAGGCCAGATATTGCTTTTGCTGTAAATTTGTTGTCCAGGTATAGCACTGCACCCACAAGGAGGCATTGGAACGGGATCAAACATGTATTTCGCTATCTCCGAGGCACACATGATCTTGGGCTGTATTATCGTAACTAAAGGGATGCGACCTTGATTGGATATGAAGATGCAGGGCACTTGTCTGACCCACACAAAGCCAAATCGCAAAATGGCTATGTATTCACATATGGAGGCACTTCCATCTCTTGGAGATCAACAAAGCAGACTGTGACTGCCACATCATCAAATCAAGCAGAATTGATTGCACTATATGAGGCAGGAAGAGACTGCGTGTCCCTTCGAGCAATGATTCAATTCATCCAGAAAGAAAGTGGAATGAAGCCCATCACCGATGATCCAACAGTATTATATGAGGATAACTCAGCATGCGTTGCTCAAATGAAGAAGGGCTACATCAAAGGTGACCGCACAAAGCACATATCTCCAAAATTCTTCTCCACTCGTGAATTGGAAGAAGCTGGTGAAGTGGACATCCAACAAATTCGATCAAATGACAATTTGGCTGACTTGTTCACAAAGTCTTTAATCCCCAAGAAAGTTGGAGAACTGGTATCCAGAATTGGAATGTGTAGACTTCGAGACATATGTTGAAGTTAGGGGGAGTATCATACGCGCTGCACTCTTTTTCCCTTCGATCAAGTTTTTATCTCACTGGGTTTTGCTTGACAAGGTTTTTAATGAGGCAGCATCAAGGTGTACAATGGGAACAATGGTTGCACTCTTTTTCCCTTCGTACAGGTTTTTATCCCACTGGTTTTTTCCTGACAAGTTTTTTAATGAGGCAACGTCTACGCATATCCTACTCCATGAAAAGAAGGTGAATATTCAAGGGGGAGTGTTATGAAGTCCAAATTATCATACTAAAAGCTATCTATTTACACACACATGTATTACACATATTATGTATGAACAAGTGTATAATGGAGGAAAATTGTACAAGGTGAATTATTCACCTTCTTCACCTCCTTATTTCCATGCATAAATCATGGAGATTTACCAAAGTTTTACCCCACTCTTGGCCTATAAATATGGCCATCATCCATTGTAAAACTTGCACCAAAGTAGAGTAAGAAATACACTTTCTAAAGTTCTTACTCTCCCTCCCTCTCTTCTAATGATCTAAAAGTTATCATAAAGTTTGTTTAAGCGTTCTTTCCAAAAGATAAAGTGGTCTTGCTTTTATAATTTTTTCATAACACGTTATCAGCACGAGTCTCTAATTACCAATTGAGCTTCACTAATCACCAAGGTACTAATTCTATCTCTTCCTAATCTTAATCATACAAGAAGTTTACTTCCTAAAACCGTTTTGAGGAGTATGCTCTGTAGTTGCCCGGTTTGGGATCTTCTACATCAGAAACTCGTTTTCTTCCTAGATTTGAAACGATTTCTTGCCAAAAATAAATCATGCTTTTGGATATATAAAAGATACAAACAAATTATTAGATTTACTTACCTCTTTTGAAGTTTAAACCGACTTCACCTCCAAAAATCTCTACTTTCAACACTTGGATTGGAAGTAAGTTTTAACCAAAATAATTATCAGCATGATGTTGGTAATCACAATAAGAACTAGGCAAATAAAAGGCTCAATCAAAAATCTCCTATTACCGGCTCTAAGACGAAGCATAATCTCGTCGTCGGCCATGGAGAATGTCGGAAAAAAAAATTGGTAAAGGTGGTCGAATATGGAAGTGGAGGAAGGAGATAAGGTCGGAAGTGAAAAAGTGAAAAGGGGGATGAAGGGAATCGGACTTTAAGGACTTAAAGGACCTCGGACTCTAAGGACTCTATGCACTTCGGACTCTAATGACTTTAAGGACTTTAAAGACTTTAAAATTCCCGCTATATAATTTTCTTTCATTTCATACGATCTCTTACTTTTGTCTTACGATATTGTCTATGCCTATATCTATATTGATTGCTTCTCTGACTCACGCAATCTTTCTTTATGCATTCTGAATATATCATCTACATGCATATATTTATTGTTTGTCCTTCAATCGTCCCATACACTACTCATGCATTATATGATTGATTATGTTAACCTTTAATTTGCATATTTTTATATGTAGCAACTAATGGCAAGCATCGCTAAAAGGGAGTTTGATATCCTTGATCTATCGGGCTAGAAATACCTCGAAAGGAGGGTAGATTCCATGGCTCACCTCAAGGAAAATGGCCTTGAGGAAACAATTATGGAAAACAATAGTGCCACCCCACAGGAGAAAGCAAAAGCCATTGTGTTCCTCCCCACCACATTCATGAGAGTCTCAAAACTGAGTACTTATTTGTGGAGGATCCTAGAGAATTGTGGGAGAGCCTGAATGAGCGCTATGGTCATCAAAATGAAGTTTTGCTCCCACAAGCAACCCATGAATGGAACACAATAAGGTTCCAAGACTTTAAGTCCATCACTGAGTACAATAGTGATATCCACAAGATCACTTCTCAGTTGAGACTGTGTGGTCAAGTGATCACTCAGCAAGAAATGTTGGAGAAAACATTCTCCACTATGCATGCTTCAAACATATTATTGCAACAACAGTACAGAGAAAGAAATTTCAAAAGATATTCTGACTTGTTGAAAGTATTGTTGGTTGCTGAAAAGAATAATGAGCTCCTAATGAAAAATCACAACCTAAGGCCTACTGGCTCAACAGCTGCCCTAGAAGCAAATGCTATGAACAAAGCGTTCCATGATAGGAACGACAATGAACGTGGGCGGAAATCACGCCGTAACAATGGGCGTGGACGAGGTCGTGGTAATTATGGGAGCCGTGGTGGCCGTGGTGGTCGTGGTGGCCATGGGCGTGGCCGAGTCTACAACAAAAGCCACAATAATCACCGTGAGAACCATGGCTACAAGGGGGATGTGAAGCAAAAGGTCCAGACGGGTCCATCAGGATCCTCCCAGAAATCCAAATCAACATACTACAGATGTGGCGTGACTGGTCACTGGTCAAAGGTATGCCGTATAGCTCCACACCTAGTGAAGCTATACCAAGCTGAAAAGAATAAAGAAAGGGCTACCGAGACCAACTACATCGATAATAAAGATGTGGATAGGTCACCAGTGACTAGTCTGGATGTCAATGACTTTCTCAACCTTGAGAATGATGATGGCTATGCCTTAGGGGCTTAAATGAAAAGAACGAGCCCCTAAATATCTCTACTATCTCCCATGTTATTTTATAATACTTGCAATTTCTTTTGTATTCCATGCTTTAACCTTTATTTCGCATGAGTTTGTATAATAGGCCTTGTATAATAGAACTTGTGTAATAGAATTATCCTTAATATATGAAGCTTTTATTTATGTCTTAATTCTCCTTTTCTTTATATTTATAGAAAACATGGACTCATCTAAAGTGAAACCCGATGGGAAGGAGCAATGTCTTTTGGACAGTGCAACAAAACACACCATCTTGAGGATTAAAGCATACTTTACCCAATTAAGAGCCTTTGAAGGCAATGTCACTACAATATCTGGTGTGACAAAACTCATCGAAGGCTCTGGAAGAGCTGTCATTCTACTCCCAAAGGGAACAAAGCTAGTAGTAAATCTCGAAGAAATTTATTGAGCTTTAAAGATGTGCGTCTAAATGGGTTTCATATGGAAACCATGAATGAAAATGGGAAAGAATACTTGTGCATCATAAAACATGAATATGGCCATAAACAGATTCTCGAAAGGATGCCAACGCAAACCTCCGGATTATATCATACATACATTTATCCGTTTGATGTCAATGCAGTGTTTAACAAAAGGTCATATGACCAAGTTACATTCACATTATGGCATGACCGATTGGGTCATCCAGGAGCACTCGGACATACATTAAAGAACATTAACGTTCTTCCGTCCAGTGATTTTAATTGCACTACTTGCTCACTTGGAAAGCTAATTATCAGGCCTTCTAAAAACAAGATTGCAAGAGAGAATCCTGCATTCTTAGAAAGATCCAAGGAGATATATGTGGACCAATTGCTCCACCATATGGACCATTCCAATACTTTATGGTGCTAATTGATGCATCTACACGTTGGTCACATGTAAGTCTACTATCAACAAGAAATGTTGCATTTGCTAAACTCCTTGCCCAAATAATACGATTGAGGGCCCAATTTCCGGATTATACAATAAAGAAAATCCGGCTCGATAATGCAGGAGAATTTACATCTCAAACATTAAATGACTATTGTATGTCAATTGGGCTTGATATAGAGCATCCAGTGGCTCATGTTCACACACAAAATGGTCTCGCTGAATCATTGATAAAGCGATTGCAATTAATTGCCAGGCCATTATTGATGAAATCAAAATTACCACCATCGGCATGGGGACATGCAATATTACATGCAGCAACCTTAATTCGTTTAAGGCCAAGTGCAAGCCATGAACATTCCCCTATGCAACTTGTGTCTGGTAAGGACCCAAATATTTCACATCTAAAAATATTTAGATGTGCAGTTTGTGTCCCTATTGCTCCACCTCAACGCACAAAGATGGGACCCCAAAGGAGATTGGGAATTTATGCTGGTTTTGAGTTTCCCTCGATAATCAAATATCTTGAACCAACAACTGGTGATTTATTTACAGCAAGATTTGCTGATTGCTATTTTGATGAAAATACATTCCCATCCTTAGGGGGAGAAAAGAAAAATGGGGAACCACATGTGAAAGAAATCACATGGAATGCAACTGCATTATCCCATCTTGATCCAAGAACAAAAATGTGTGAACAAGAAGTACAACGGATCATTCATTTGCAAAATGTTGCAAATCAGTTACCAGATGTATTTACTGATACAAAGAAGGTAACTAAATCACATATACCTACGGCAAATGCTCCAACAAGAATTGAAATACCCAATGGATTACCAGATGCATCCATCGCAAGCGAGTCTGCAACACGCCGTAAGCGTGGTAGACCGTTAGGTGCAAAAGATTTAAAACCGAGAAAGGCAAGGAGGCAAAAGGGTATAGCAAGAGAAGCCACAATGGATCATGAGAATGATGATTAAGGCAAAGATATTGAAAATAAGAATACCTCAACAGAGGGTGATATTCTAGACAAGAATAATGATATCGACAATTTTAAGATTTCCATAAACTATGTGTCCACAGGCACACAATGGAATCGAAAAGATGTAATTGTCGATGATGTATTTGCCTACTCAGTGGCTAGTAATATTGTAATTGAAGATGATGATTTTGAGCCAAAATCGGTGGATGAATGTCGACGAATAAACGATGGGCCAAAATGGAAAGAGGCTATTCAGGCAGAACTAAAATCGCTTGAAAAGCGAGAGGTCTTTGGACCAGTAGTTCGTACACCCAATGGGGTGAAACCAGTCGGTTATAAATGGGTCTTTGTACGCAAACGAAATGAGAAAAACGAAATTGTAACATACAAAGAAAGGCTTGTAGCACAAGGTTTTTTCTCAGATCCATGGAATTGATTATGAAGAAACATACTCTCCGGTAGTTGATGCAACTACATTGAGATTCCTAATTGGTCTTACTGTCTTTGAAAGGTTATAAATGCGCCTCATGGATGTCGATACAACATATTTATATGGATCACTTGATACAAACATCTACATGAGAGTCCTAGAAGGACTGAAGCTGCCTGAGGCCAATAATTGTGGACCTCGAAAAATGTTTTCCATAAAATTGAGGAGGTCATTGTATGGACTAAAACAATCTGGGCAAATGTGGTACAACCGCCTCAGTGAATACCTCATGAATGAGGGATACAAGAACGACACTGTTTGTCCTTGTGTTTTCATCAAGCGATCTGAAAAGGGATTCGCTATTATCGTAGTTTACGTTGACGATTTAAACATCGTCAGAACCTCAAATGAACTTCAAGATACTGCGAAATATTTGATGAAAGAATTCGAGATGGAAGATCTCGGACAAACAAAGCTTTGTCTTGGCTTACAAATTGAGCACTTAAGGGATGGAATCTTTATCCATCAGTCTAATTACACTGAAAAGGTTCTTAAAAGATTTTACATGGACAAAGCACACCCTTTGAGCTCTCCAATGGAAGTTCGATCCCTCAATGTAGAAAAGGATCAATTTCGTCCCCGAGAAGAAGATGAAGAAGTTCTTGGTCCTAAGGTACCATATTTAAGTGCAATTGGTGCTTTAATGTACTTAACTAACAATATAAGGCCAGATATTGCTTTTGCTGTAAATTTGTTGTCCAGGTATAGCACTGCACCCACAAGGAGGCATTGGAACGGGATCAAACATGTATTCCGCTATCTCCGAGGCACACATGATCTTGGGCTGTATTATCGTAACCAAAGGGATGCGACCTTGATTGGATATGAAGATGCAGGGCACTTGTCTGACCCACACAAAGCCAAATCGCAAAATGGCTATGTATTCTCATATGGAGGCACTTCCATCTCTTGGAGATCAACAAAGCAGACTGTGACTGCCACATCATCAAATCAAGCAGAATTGATTGCACTATATGAGGCAGGAAGAGAATGCGTGTCCCTTCGAGCAATGATTCAATTCATCCAGAAAGAAAGTGGAATGAAGCCCATCACCGATGATCCAACAATATTATATGAGGATAACTCAGCATGCGTTGCTCAAATGAAGAAGGGCTACATCAAAGGTGACCGCACAAAGCACATATCTCCAAAATTCTTCTCCACTCGTGAATTGGAAGAAGCTGGTGAAGTGGACATCCAACAAATTCGATCAAATGACAATTTGGCTGACTTGTTCACAAAGTCTTTAATCCCCAAGAAATTTGGAGAACTGGTATCCAAAATTGGAATCTGTACACTTCGAGACATATGTTGAAGTCAAGGGGAGTATCATACGCGCTACACTCTTTTTCCCTTCGATCAAGTTTTTATCCCACTGGGTTTTTCTTGACAAGGTTTTTAATGAGGCAGCATCAAGGCGTACAATGGGAACAATGGTTGCACTCTTTTTCCCTTCGTACAGGTTTTTATCCCACTGGGTTTTTCCTGACAATTTTTTTAATGAGGCAACGTCTACCCATATCCTACTCCATGAAAAGAAGGTGAATATTCATGGGGGAGTGTTATGAAGTCCAAATTATCATACTACAAGCTATCTATTTACACACACATGTATTACACATATTATGTATGAACAAGTGTATAATGGAGGAAAATTGTACAAGGTGAATTATTCACCTTCTTCACCTCCTTATTTCCATGCATAAATCATGGAGATTTACCAAAGTTTTATCCCACTCTTGGCCTATAAATATGGCCACCATCCATTGTAAAACTTGCACCAAAGTAAAGTAAGAAATACACTTTCTAAACTTCTTACTCTCCCTCCCTCTCTTCTAATGATCTAAAAGTTATCATAAAGTTTGTTTAAGCGTTCTTTCCAAAAGATAAAGTGGTCTTGCTTTCATAATCTTTTCATAACAATATTTTATTAAAAATCAAAAAATAGGGACATCACATATTTAGTAAAAAGTTTGAAAATAAAATTTCCCATGCAAATAGAAGTTTAATTTGCTTTCCCATCGAAATGTGAGTATGTTTTGATGAAACCCGAAATAAACCGTTCTCTAAAAGACAAGAGACGGGATTATTATATTCGATTCTGCGAACACTTGCTTCTTTATTTATGATTTTCTTTACAACGAGGTTGCAAGATTACGAAGTTACAAGCCAACGAGGTTACAAACCAACGAGGTTACAAACACTTGAAGTTTACACCCTAGACCCCCTACGGTAGTCTGAGATCTCGGCCTAACAATGTTAGAGATCTCCTAATTGCTAGAAAAATCTAAGTATCGCTTGTTTGACCTCTTAAGCGAGGTAGATCCAGCGGGACGATGTTGATGACTTGCGAGATTGAGTAGCGAAGTCTTTGATGCGAATGAGAGTGAGGTGTAGACGGCTTGCGGGATGGTGTAGCGGGGTCTCTGATGTGAGCAGAAACTTTGTGAGACTTGAAGTCTTTTTGTGGACTTCACTTGTCTATAGCGAGGCCTTTAGACGATGTTTCGATCACGTCGATCTTCAACGAGCAAGATAGTTCTTGAGTTCAAGATGTTTTTCAACCCCTTTTCCATATGAGGTTCTCCTCTATTTATAGAGGATTGGGGAGTCGAGTTTTAATCATTGTCCGATGTGGGACGCCCGAGATCAAGGGCTTTGATTGGTCTAGAGGCGAGGCAGCTTGTGATTGGCTCGGGAGAGTGGCGCTAGCTGAGTGGTTCTGGTGGGAGGGCATGTCGGTAGAGTCGGTTAAGAGGTGTAGACCTCGTTCCAAGGTTTCGAAGGATCTCGTGGGGGTAGGAATTTTGTTAAAATAAAAGATGGGTGTGGTTGTGGGCCCCAGGATCATCCTCGGGAGGCTCGTCGGGTCTGTATGTTCTTCGTACCCCGGGCTCACTTCTTTACTATTTTGAGCATCATCACAACCCCATGGCCTGGGGATCTCGCCCCGAGGGCCGCAGGGCATAAGTTCTCAAAGATCACGGGGTACGAGGTTTTGAGAGGTGGGCAGGCATTTTGCGAGGTTTCAAGGGCTCCGAGGTTCATGGCGGGCATCTTGCGCAGCCCTCTTTTTGCGAGGCTCTACACTTAGCTTTTTTTTAGCTTTTTTTTGTTTGCAGGGGTGAAGCTTTTCTGGGCTTGCTCTTCATGTCTTGCTTAATGGGCCGTTCAGGCAGGACAGGCCCAATAAGCCTCTTTGGGCAGGTGGGGCCCAAGCCTGCTCTTTATAAGGGCGTATTTCGCACGCTTCCCTTCCATCTTCTCTCTCAACATTTTCGCCCTCTCTCTTCGCCTTTTCGGTTTCTTGCTAGCGGTTCTCCAGACGGTAGCCGATGAACCTCCGCCACCTTCCAGTTGTGCCACCGCTCCTTCTACGCCGATTCTAAGCAAGTAAGTGTCCGTTCCCCTTCCTCTCGCTTTTGGGTGTTTTTTGCTTTCGATTTTCCCTTTCTGTTCTATGCCCTGGAGGGGCGATAGCGTACCGCCTGGCGTTTCGCTCCGGTGTCACGACAGCGAAACAGCGGTGGTGAGGTCGGCGTGAATGTCTGCGCGCTTTCCTCGCCATTTTTCTTTGCTCTTTTCTTTTTTCTTCTTGCTCGGCTTTGTGCCCTAGCGGGCAAAGGTCGTTTCTTGGTGTTTCGCGCCGACGTCATGGTGGCGGGATGGTGGGGTGAGGGTGGCGACCGCCATGCACTCGAACCCCTCGCCCTCCAACCGACGACCGGGTCTCTGCGCTTTCTTTCGTCGGTTTTGAATTTTGAGACCCTTGGAAACCCAAACGTCTCGACGGCTGATTGATGGGACGTTAGGGTCTCCGTCGCTGCTTTCCACCGCTGGCCTCCATTTCTCCTTCTCTTTCCTCTTTTTGGCGCTTCGACTTCTCTATCGCCGTCCTATCTTGTCAGAGTAGCCCCTAGGGTGCCACGTGGCTTTTCGTCTCTTATGACCTCGAATTCTCTTTCTTCCAGACGCTGTCATGACCTCGTCTTGTTCTCCCTTTTGTTGCCGTAACCTCGCGTTCTCTTCCCTTCGAGGTCATGACCTCGCATTGTTTTTCCTTGGTTATTTTGTTCAATGTCTCAACACTTCTTTCTTTTCCAGGTGTTAGCCTTCCGCGGCCTGGACGTCGTTCTCTTCATGCCTAGGAGAGCCTCTGTGAGCCCCCCGCCTGGCTTCGCTTTCAAAGTTCAAGAGGGTTTTTACGAGGAGGTTTCGGAGTCCGTGGGAAGCGTAGAACCTTGCGATTCCCAAAACCCGAGGTCCCCTTTGCTGGTTTTCAGCGACCCTTCTTCAAGTGACTCCGAGGTTTCCATCAATTTGCGCTTCTCCCGACTTCACGCGTCGTTGGGTGTTGAAATGGCTTCGTCTTCCACCCCAGATGAGGTCGTTACTCATTTGGTGGCGAGGTCAGGTGTGGACACGGCCTCGGCTCCCACCCCCTACGTGCCTCCAAGCTTTCCTGCAGCGTACATTACCGATGCCATGTCCCGCGTCCCGCCTGTCCTTGAAGAACGGATTCCCAAGACCTCGGGATCTCCCAAGGACTACCTGTCCGGAGGAGTGGCCACCGAGCTCAAGCGTGAAGACCTTGAAAAGATTGCCAAGGACTTCGCTTGGCCCGAGGGAGTTGAGTTGGCTCTTCCCGGAGAGGGGGGCTGCTCCTTGGTGTCCTACGAAAGGTGCGCGGTCGTGCACCTCTTCAATCTTCAAGCGGGTTTCAGGCTACCTCTAGCCCAGCATATTGTGGACTATCTGTGGGCCATGCGGATCTGTCCTGCGCAAATGTTCCCGAACGCTTGGCGGCTGTTGTGCGCCTACACGATTCGTAGTCGTGAACTTGAGGACGGGCCGAATCTTGATAACTTGTCGGCTTTATTCCTAGCGAGAAGGGAACCTCGGTCCTGCCTCATCAATCTTAGCACTCCGAACATCAAAATCACCACGGCTCCCTCGAACGTCGGGACGTGGAAGCCGAATTTGTTTTTGGTCCGAGACCCCACTGGGAGATATCTCAACTTTCCCGTGGTGCCGGGCACCTTTGTTCGGTGTGTGTGCCCGCATACGGTTGATGAGCTTAAGGCACTTAAGGCCCGATACGCCACAGCGAGTCAGGCACCGTACCAAGTGTATCTCTCTCAGGACCAGCTTGAGCGGGCCGGCCTGAGTCTCAGCCTCCCCCCTAGCGAGGGCAAAGAGGGTACTTAACCTTTTTTCTCCTTTTCCCTTCTTTTTTTTATTATACTTTTTGCTTGCCTTTACTGCTGGCTAGGTGGCGAGATTTTGGCCGCCTTGCTAGATTTATTGTGTTTTGACGTCGTCTTTGGGACGCGAGGTTTGAGATCTCGTCAGTCCGTATTGTTTTTTCTTTTTATCTAAATTGTTACTCTCCCTTGCTTTTTTGACAGTGGACCTATTTGGCGCTCTCACCACGAAGTCGCAGGGCAAAAGGCCTGTGACTTCTTCCTCCAACGCTCCGAGACCCCAAAGCCAACAGGGGGTTGTTATAAAGGAACCGACCTCACAAGCGAGGCCGCCCACCCTCCAACCGACGTCGATACCCCCGCCACCTAAAACGTCCGGGGGGAAGACCTCTGAGGGGGCCCGCCGAAGGGGGATGTTTCGTGGACGTCTAGGGAGAAAACCTCCAAGGTCGCCCAAGAGGGACGTCACAAAGACGTCGTCCCAGACTTCGCGGGGGTCCGGCGACGGAGCCGGGCATAAAAGGAAGGGCGTGGAGTCCCCTCGGGGGGAGAAGAAGAAGAAACACCGGGCGGACGGACAACGAGGTTCGTCGGTGGGGGATGTCATCCCCTACTTTAATTTTGAGGGGCGGGTTATGGACGCCGCTGGTCCTTCGCCCGCCAAGTTTCATTGCCCTGGCCCGGTTAGGGGCGCTCCGGTGAAGTGGGGCCGGGAGGATTGGAAGGAGGAGGTCGCGTGGGCCAATAACCTCACAGACGCGGCCCTTGATGGCGAGGCTGCTAGGTATTCGGCTATGGTAAGTTTTACTCTTACGAACTTTGCTTCTGTTTTGGGTTCCGTGCCTATATTCATACTTCTTACTCTCTTCAATTGTTTTTGCGAATTCGCAGCATACCTTCTTCGATAATTACAACCGCAGTCGCATCAACCTCGCCCATTCGAGGATGGAGAAGATGGAGGCGACACTTAAAGCCCGCGTGGAGGAATGCGAGAAGCAAGCGGGGGAACTTGCTGCGGCTGAGAATCGAGTTAGAGCCGCGGAGGTCGCGGTGAGGGACGAGGTCAAGGCGACTGCGAAGGCGAAGGAGGGGGAGGCAAAGGCAAGGGAGGGGGAAAACAAGGCGAAGGAGGTGGCGAGCAAGGCGAAGGAGGTGGCTGAGAACTTGCAGAGCGAGAATGAGGAGCTTCGGGCTAAGCTCTCCGCTGAGCATCAATTTTTCAAGGAGAAGGAAGCGGAGCTCTCGAAGGCCGAGGATGAGATCACTGACCTTCGACATCGTATCGTCGAGCTCAACGAGGAGGTTGAGGCTGCGGGTCCCAAATACGTGGACTCGGAGGAGTACAAGGCGACGATGGTGGAAAGCGTAAGGAAGATGTTCCACCAGGCTGTTCGCATGGGCGTTAAGCAGGCGGTGGCCAAGTATAAGCACATCGATCCCCGCATTGTCTTCTTCAACCCCAACTACGAGGAGACTATGGGGGAAGAGACTGGGGAGGAGCCCGAGGGGGAATGTGAGTTCTTTCTTAATGCAGACAGGACCGTGGCAAGCGAGGTTCCTCCCGTGGTGAACCTCGTCGAGGAAGACCCGGAGGTTGTTGTTACGGGCCCTCTGCCCGCAGCAGACGCACCTAGCTCCCAGCTATCTGCCACGTCAGCCCCTGTCCCGGAGGCTCCCAAAGCGCCCGTTGACTCCGCCGCCGAGGCCTCGAAGAGTTAAAGTTGTTGGTGAATGATAAAATTTTTTGTTTTGCTGGGGGCCCTGCGGGGCTTGTAATTCAAACGTCTGGGCCCTTGTGGCCTTTATTTTGGTGGCCCTGCGGGGTCTGTAATTAAACATCTGGGCCCTCGTGGCCCACCTTTTTATATCATTTTTTTTCTCATGATTGTTTGTTTGTTCTAGCTTATTTGCATATGCTCGTCCATATTCATCCAACCCCGTTGTGACACTCGGGCCACATCGAGTGTTTCTAATCCTTCATCGAGATCATGAGCTTCGCTCGGATCTTCACAAGAATTCGTCGAGGTTCCGAGCCTTGCTCGGGCTTCGCACAATAATTTCGTCGAGGTCTTGAGCCCTGCTCGGACCTCGCCTGTTTCGTTCGAGTTTTTCCAATCCCAAGCGGGAAGCGAGGTTCGGACTTAACGAGATTCTCCAACACCAAGCGGGAAGCGAGGTTTGGACTTAAAGAGATTCTCCAACCCCAAGCGGGAAGCGAGGGGTGGATTTAACGAGATTCTCCAACCCAAGCGGGAAGCGAGGTTTGGACCTAAAGAGATTCTCCAACCCCAAGCGGGAAGCGAGTTTTGGATTTAACGAGATTCTCCAACCCCAAGCGGGAAGCGAGGGGTGGACTCACGAGTTTCTCCAACACCAAGCGGGAAGCGAGGTGTGGATCAATCGAGATTCTCCAACACCAAGCGGGAAGCGAGGTTTGGACCTAAAGAGATTCTCCAACCCCAAGCGGGAAGCGAGGGGTGGATTTAACGAGATTCTCCAACCCCAAGTGGGAAGCGAGGTTTGGACTTAACGAGATTCTCCAACACCAAGCGGGAAGCGAGGTTTGGACCTAAAGAGATTCTCCAACCCCAAGCGAGAAGCGAGGGGTGGATTTAACGAGATTCTCCAACCCCAAGTGGGAAGCGAGGTTTGGACTTAAACGAGATTCTCCAACACCAAGCGGGAAGCGAGGTTTGGACCTAAAGAGATTCTCCAACCCCAAGCGAGAAGCGAGGGGTGGATTTAACGAGATTCTCCAACCCCAAGCGGGAAGCGAGGGGTGGACTCAACGAGATTCTCCGACACCAAGCGGGAAGCGAGGTGTGGATTAATCGAGATTCTCCAACACCAAGCAGGAAGCGAGGTTTGGACTTAACGAGATTCTCCAACCCCAAGCGGGAAGCGAGGGGTGGACTCAACGAGATTCTCCGACACCAAGCGGGAAGCGAGGTGTGGATTAATCGAGATTCTCCAACACCAAGCGGGAAGCGAGGTTTGGATTAATCGAGATTCCCCAACACCAAGCGGGAAGCGAGGTTTGGACTTAACGAGATTCTCCATCCCCAAGCGAGAAGCGAGGGGTGGTCTAACTTTCCAAACGAGATTCTCCAACCCCAAGCGGGAAGCGAGGGGTGGACTTAAAACCCGAGGTTTTTATTTTTGAGAGAGATTTTGAAAGTTTCACAACCCTTTATTCACAAAAATTGCAGGAAGTAACGGAGTTCAGAGTGTTTACACAAAATACTTTTTCAGTCGGTCGACGTTCCACGTCTTGCTCAGGGTACGCCCCTCGTTGTCTTTGAGCTTAAAAGCTCCGGGGGCGACCTCCTCGCCGAGGATGTATGGCCCCTCCCAGTTGGGGTCCAGTTTGCCACCTTCGGTTCGCCTCAAAACGAGGTTACCTATGGCCAGGAACCGAGGTCTCACCTTCTTATTGTGGTAGACGGCCACGCGGTGCTTATATTCCCTGGAGCGAAGGTCGGCTACTTCGCGTAGATCGTCACGGAAGAGAAACTCGACCCTGAGATTCGCCTCATTCTCCTTTTCATCGAAATCAAACACCCTTGCCGACGGGACCAGGGTTTCTACCGAGACTAGGGCTTCCTCCCCCACGGTTGTTGTTCCGGTTGTTGTTGTTGTTGTTGTTGTTGTTCCGGTTGTTATTGTTGTTTCTGTTGTTGTTGTTGTTGTTGTTGTTGTTGTTGTTGTTGGGGTTATGTGCCTGCGTCACATACGCATCGCGCGCAGCTGGCGCGACCACTTTGGCCTTCCCCTTGGCCTCGGCGACGATTTCTTTGTCAGTCCTCGGCCGCGAGCTCTGGTTGGCTGCATCCTCGGCATACACTTGGGCCGTGATCCGGGCGCACAGACTTTCGTACGTCGTCGGATTCTTCAATAAAATGCGATTCTTGAAATCCCCTATGCGCAGGTTGCCCATTAGGGTGTCGCACACCGACGACTCGTCGACGTGCGCAATTTCCGCCACCGCGGTTGTGAACCTCGTGAAGAAGGCGCCCAAAGACGCGCTTTCCCCCTGCTCGATTCCGCGGAGATCCCGCATGTTCTTCTTGCGCTTCCTTGAGCCGCTGAAGTGAGTGATGAAGGAATCACACAGCTGGGCGAACGAGGTCACAGAGCCGATCCTAACACTTGAGAACCACGTTAACGCGGCCTTTTCCAGGGTAGTTGGGAAAACCTGGCAGAATATCGCGTCGTTGTAGGCGTTGACGTTCATCTGGACTGCGAAGTGCTTTACGTGCTCCTCACGGTCCGCTGAGCCGTCATAAAGCCCCATTTGTGGCCTTAAGAAGCCCTTGGGCATTGGCGCGTTCCGGATCTCGTCCATGAACGGAGAGGTGATCTTGGCCTCCTCCAGATCTTGCGGCGGTGGCCTCGAATTGTGCAATCGAGACCTTGGGTAGTGCATCGCTCTCCCCGCTGTTTCGGACAGTTCTGGCTCGTGCAGCCTCGATCGTCGAGATCGAGACCGCGAGATCTGCATGGGGTCTCGGGGAGGCCTCTCTGTTGACGAGCCGTTGGTGGAGGACTCGGGCTCCGGCACACGCCTAAAGACGTATGCAGGTACATACTCGGAGTGAGGTTCACCTTGGGGGGAACGGGGACGTACGAAGGGGCGAAGCCCTGCTGGTATTGCCCATAAGCCGGGTAGGGGTATGGGTTCGGGGGTGCGCCGCCATGCTCGAAGCCTTGGAATGGGAATGGGTTCTGCGGGGCGGCGTACGTCCATCCCGGAGGGACCACGAACAGGCAGCCTAGGGGCCCCGCGGCCGTCCACTGCGCAGTTTCGGGCATGTTGCCGGGGTGTTGAGGGAAGAAATTGTTTGGGCAAGCCATTTTGAGGGAATCGAAGCTAAGGTTTGCACTAATCGAGGAACTGCTTAGGATGAAGAAGTTCCCACAGACGGCGCCAGTGATGAAACCCGAAATAAACCGTTCGCTAAAAGACAAGAGACGGGATTATTATATTCGATTGTGCGAACACTTGCTTCTTTATTTATGATTTTCTTTACAACGAGGTTGCAAGATTACGAAGTTACAAGCCAATGAGGTTACAAACCAACGAGGTTACAAACACTTGAAGTTTACACCCTAGACCCCCTACGGTAGTCTGAGATCTCGGCCTAACAATGTTCGAGATCTCCTAATTGCTAGACAATTCTAAGTATCGCTTGTTTGACCTCTTAAGCGAGGTAGATCCAGCGGGACGATGTTGATGACTTGCGAGATTGAGTAGCGAAGTCTTTGATGCGAATGAGAGTGAGGTGTAGACGGCTTGCGGGATGGTGTAGAGGGGTCTCTTATGTGAGCAGAAACTTTGTGAGACTTGAAGTCTTTTTGTGGACTTCACTTGTCTATAGCGAGGCCTTTAGACGATGTTTCGATCACGTCGATCTTCAACGAGCAAGATAGTTCTTGAGTTCAAGATGTTTTTCAACCCCTTTTCCATATGAGGTTCTCCTCTATTTATAGAGGATTGGGGAGTAGGGTTTTGATCATTGTCCAATGTGGGATGCCCGAGATCAAGGGCCTTGATTGGTCTAGAGGCGAGGCAGCTTGTGATTGACTCGGGAGAGTGGCGCTAGCTGAGTGGTTCTTGTGGGCGGTAGAGTTGGTTACGAGGTGTAGACCTCGTTCCAAGGTTTCGGAGGACCTCGCGGGGGTAGGAATTTTGTTAAAATAAAAGGTGGGTGTGGTTGTGGGCCCCAGGATCATCCTCGGGAGGCCCGTCGGGTCTTTATGTTCTTCGTACCCCGGGCCCAATTCTTACTTTACTATTTTGAGCATCATCATATTTTTATTTGGGAATTTTGAATGTTTATTAACAAAATATGGATGAATTCATTTGAAAAAAAAATTAATTTGAAAATTTTTAATTTGAAAATTTAACACAAAATATGGGTATTATTTATTATTTAGAAAGGAAAATAAAAAAACTACTTCAAAAATGAGTTTTGGCGCCATGGGCGGGTTTTGAACCGCCCATGTTGGCGCCGTGGGCGGGTTGGCACCGTGGGCGAGTTTTGAACCCGCTCATGTTTGGCCACAAAAGCGCCATTTTCGCTGAAATGGCGGTTCTTGTTTTCAAAATATGGGCGGGTTGTGAACCCGCCCATATTGGCCGTGTTTAAAACTAGCACAACAGTGTTTAGGGTTTTGGTTTAGGGTTTAGAGTTTTAAGGTATATAAAATCAAAATAAAATTGAAATAAAACATACATGAGCTTAATTAAATGGTTGAAGACCTCCTATGCCACTGTCCATGCAAAACAAACATGAATAGATTGAAATTAGTCATATGAAATTAGTCATGAGGTTTGAAAGTTAAGCATGAGATTTGAAATTGATATATGAAGTTTGACGCTTTCTCCTATACATTGCGTACGATGAGCTTATAGTGGCGTTTGACGCTTTTTTCTAGACATTGCTTACGATGGTTCAACTCATATACATTATTTGCCCTAGCTACTCAACACAACAAGAAGCCATCAACCGATAAAGTCCACTATCACGTTGAATAATGGTTGAAGAATTCTCGATAAGTGGTTCGTTAGTTGCAACTAAGATATGTGAGGCCTGGAAGGATTATTTGATGATTGAATGACAACATGGTGGTATTTATAGGTTAAATGAGATCCATAAACACATTAACATGTTGTGCGGATTTATAACCCGCACATGTTATTAAATTCTAATACGAGAAAGCGTCAAACGCCACTATAAGCTCAAAACCCTAAACCCTAAACCCTAAACCCAAAACCCTAACCCGCACAAGTTATTAAATTTTAATACGAGAAAGCGTCAAACGCCACTATAAGCTCAAAACCCTAAATCAAAACCCTAAACCCTAAACCGCCCAAATAGGCGGCTTACAAATCCACCCAAATAGGCGGCTTACAAATCCGCCCAAATGGGCGGTTTACAAATCCGCCCAATGCAGTCCCCTTGGGCGGGTTTCAAATCCGCTGATATGGGCCTGTTCCAAATCCGCCTATGTGGGCGTTTCTACGCCAATGAAGAAAACAGTGGGATATGCGGTCCAGCGCGAAAAAAACTCGGTCGCGTTTTGGCCCCGTTTCTAATATTCGAGTGTGCAACAAAATTTTTTGATTTTAATATAAAAACGACGACACTTTATTTAAATAAAAAACATTTCATTTTTACATATAGTAGTCAAAAGTGTAACTATTATATATAACATTAATTACAATCCTAAGTTAATATAGGTCCTCGTCCAAAACTCGCTCGTCGAACCACATACTCTTGCATTCGGCTCATGTAGCGGTTGTGCGTTTCCCATCCATCCACACTCGGTTGCTTGTACGTTATCCATTGCCTAGGCGGGGGGGGGGATAGAACATTCATCGTTTTCTAACCGAATCTACAATCAATATAACATCATTATTAAACGGGTAATTTTTGCGCACTCTTTTTTTTATGATGCGTACTCTGTTATGGGTGGATCCATAATCCGCACATGATTTTCTAGGAATTTTGTTTGAAAACCGGTTACGTAGTGGGAGGATCCAAAATCCATCCAAAAAAATAAGGAAACACCGGGTTTCGTGGGCGGATCCGTAACACGTCAAAAAATTCAGGCAAACCCGGGTTTCGTGGACGAATTTGAAACCCGTACAAGAAGTGAAAATTGAGGAAAAATCAGGTTTCTTGTGCGGTTTGAAACCCGTACAAGAAGCAAAAATTAGGCTAACTTGTGCTGGTTTCAAACCCGCACAAGAACCTTAATAAATGCCGCCGCACAGCATCGCCTTCCTTCCATCGTCTTCTTCATCGATTTAAAATCAAAACCAGCGAGCACATCGTCTTCTTTCTTCCTTATTTAAAATCAAAAGCCGATTCAAAGCTTCCGAATTCGATGGACGAAAGAGCGAGAGAGAATGAGATGCCGGCGGAGTTGGGTGCTTCGACGGAATCTGGCTCCGCCCAACCGTCGGCGGGTTCCAGATCTGTTGAAGATGCCGGGGGAGCTCTCGATTCCAGAGTGAGATCTTCGACGGAATTTGGCTTCGCCCAACCGTCGGCGGGTTCCAGATCCGTTGAAGATGCCGGCGAAGCTCTCGATTCCAGATCCGTTGAAGAGCGAGAGACCTGTCGATTCGAGGTTGCCGGTGGATTTTCGACGCATTCCAGCTCCATCCAACAGTTGGCGGATTCCGGATCCGCCCAGGTTGCCGGCGGAGCAGTCGCGCCGGCAAGAGTGGCGAAGGTGGTTGCGGTGGAGAGGAGTATGACGACGGTGGAGATTGAGGAGAATGCGGGCCCGATCGAGTCGACAACGACGGAGGATGCGGATCCGGGTCGTCCGGTGCGTCGGAGGAGAATGACGGATGAGGTATTTTTAAAATATATTTTGAATATATATTATATATAGATTTATATTGATAGTTTATTTAGTATTTATCGAAATCACGTTAAATATATGCCCGCAAATATATTTGATTTAGCGAAATATATATGAAATGCATATTAGATTATAAATTATATTATATAAAATGCTTATACTTTATTTAGCGAAATATATATGCATATTAGATTAGAACTTATATTAGATTAGAATTTATATTATATAAAACGCATGTATTTTATTTATGAAATGCATATTGAATAAAATATATGAAATGCATATTAAATAAAATATATGAAATGCATATTAGATTAGAATTTATATTAGATTAGAATTTGTATTATATAAAACGCATGTATTTTATTTATGAAATGCATATTGAATAAAATATATGAAATGCATATTAAATAAAATATATGAAATCTATATATTTTATTTAAAAATTACCTTAGAAATAATATATATATTATTAGGAATTATATTATAGTGAAAAATTGTATGATAGAAAATAGAAATCGTTACGTAAAGTGAATATGTATTATATTAGAAATTTTATTTTTATGTGGTAACAATCGTAAATAAAAATAATAAAATTAGGATTAGTTTGAGTGAAATAAAATAAAAGAGGTAAATTTATTAAAAAATTAATAATATATTAAATAACAGGAGGTAGTAGACCACATTCGACAGTATACAGCTGATGGTAGAGCTACTGAGATTCGTTTTGTCACGGGTTCGGGTCGCAAGAGGCGACACGAAGAATCGACCTCCGAGCCGGATGCTCGTCCTGATTCTGCTGCGTCAGAAGAGGATCAACCTCTCCATGATGAGGTCCCACCGACTCAGTTAGAGGATATGATGGTTGATTCTGTTGGGACGACAGAGGCTTACCGGGATTCTGTTGGGACGGAAGAGGCTCTGAACGTGCCGTCGTCATCATTCTCGCATCCGCCCCAGTCCGACCCTCCGCAGTCTGATACTTTGCCCTCCGACCCGACTCAGATTCATTTGGATGAGGTAGTTGTAGATCCGTCTGTATTACGGGATTTCCATACACACATCGCCGATTTGATTTGGAGGTCACTCGGCCCGTTTAGGAACGACATGGATGGACCTGTTCGACGTATTACGTATCATAGCAAGACCGAGGGAGTTTGCCCGATGGAGGGCTCACACTCCGTCGATCGACTACGGAGGGGGTCCCCACAAAATGTCCAGCGTTGGGGGTCCCGACAAGTGCCATAGCATATACCGTCAAAGGAGGCTCATCTCCTTCCTCGGCCCACAATGGGAGGCATATGTGCGGCCCAAATCTACTCAACATGACGACGACCACTTTGTGCAAAGTCGCAAACACCAACCCCACCATCGGAACTACCATCCAACCCTCTTTACGGCACGGGGATGTTGTCATGCTCACTTCTTGAACAAGCCTCGATATTCGACCATTTTCCTCGTACACCAATTCCAACTTATTTTGACGTTGTACAATGTAACTCGAAAGAGTCAACCAAACCTCCATGTACTTACTTTCATCTTCACCAAGTAACACGGCAAGTGATCGATAACCACAATGACCATCACCCTCTACATCTTGGTGCCGAGATATGTATTGAAACATAAAGGGGTCAATCGTGTCATTACACCAATCAAAATCAAGGTCATACGTCGACTTAGGCGACACAACGGTAGTGCGCTTCTTCCTCTCCTCCTCCCTCTTCTTCCTCTCCTCCTCCCTCTTTTGCCTCTCCTCCTCCTTCCTCTTCTCCTCCTCCTCCCTCTTCTTCTTCTTTTCTTCATCCCTCTTTTGCATCTCCTCCTCCTTCCTCTTCTTCTTCTCCTCCCTTTCCTTCTTCTTCTCCTCCCCCCTCTTCCTCTTCATCACCGTCTTCTCCTTGCCTTTACTATTCTCGTCGTCAATGTACTCCTCCCATGTCTTCCCCCTCTTAGTACTACTATATATCAACTTCATCGGGAACCAACGGGATGCCTTCTTTAACATATCCCTTGATCGTTTGGGGTGTAGGCAATCCCATAGAGGTACTCCACCAACGGTCTCGAGGACTCACTTCGTCGGATATGTCCCCATCTTTCGCTCTTTGTACTTGTTGCGATAGTAATTTAATGCATTCTCTCGAACACCTTCTCACTATGCGGTCGAAGAAAACATTCTTCCATTCGGGCCCATCTAGTATTTCAACCGGTGTCACCGATCTACTCCTTCCCATCTCCTCTTGGATTCGACGAACTTGATCCATAAACATGTTATCCAAGTGTTGTATGATCGTGTCAAAGCCTCCAACGAAAGATTGCAACATGTCTTTTAGCATAGAGTGTTGAGCCTCAACCCTATAAGACGAAAATAAATAAATATATATACATAATTTTTTTTTTTGAGAAATAATATTGAACAAAAATGATAGGAGGGTAAGGTTACCGGTTAGTAGTTCTTGTTGCAAAATGTAGAATATGATCGGACCACGCACTCACTAGCTTCTCCTTATGCGGAGTGAACCATGTCTTCTAAACATATGACACCAAACCGGTTCCACCTTTGCCGTTCCATATATTCCGAAAATGTTCAAGTCGGTCCTCATACTCCTCCTCGGTGTGTGACCTCATAACTCGACAAACGCTACTAGTGAATCGTTCCGGGTCTATATCTTGTGTTTTTGCATATGCCCTCACGTTCCGAGCCACATGGACTTGACACAAGAAGTGGGGGACCTTGAAGACACTCTTCACCGCCTTCTATCTCCAAGCTCTCTATCCGACATGAAACAACGCGGCTTTTGGTTGCCGAATAAGAACTTCAATCGCAAGAGTACCCATTTGAAGTACTCCGTCTTCTCCTTCCTCATGAAGACAATAGAAATACAATACGTCAAGTTTGTGGATGTCATCCCTACAAACTCCAAACAAGGCCATCCGTACCTAGACATTGACAACAAATAGTTATATATAAAGAATTAATGATCACTAAAACAACTCAATAACAAAAACGTGGTACATAAACGAGATGACATACATATTGGTCTTGTACGTGCAATCCATGATAACGGCATTCGGAAACATCCTCAACAAATGTCGTGAGTCAGGATGACTAATAAACAACGCGCTCAACACCAACTCCCCATCTTTTTGCCTCCCGCTCATCGTGTCGGTGAAGTATCCCTTCTCCTTCAACCACGCCAAGGAGTATTTTGTCACATTCAATTTACCCATTGAAATCCTCCTTTGAGACGCCTTGAAATTATAGACTTGTGTCCTCGATAGTAAGCTTTCGGGGTTCTTTTGGATAAGTTCCATAAAGATGGACTTAGGCATTGTACCCGACGTACTAGCAAGTATTATGTGGTTGCGCTCCTCCGCACTAAGACGATGTGCACCCCTAAACCCTTTCAAATCCGAGGGAAGCTCATGGTTATGGAACCCTCTTATCACCGATAATGTCCAACGAGAGGGTTCATATGAATTCCCTCTCCTAAACATGTTTAGGAGTTGCATGGGTTGTACAACCCATGCAACTCAAATGGACACTCGGTCTTCATCGAATCCCGTGCTTTCTTCACCTCATTCTTCCTCCCCGATCTATACTTACCCGACCTTGAACATAGTAAAATGATCTTATCGTGTTTGGACGACTTGGTCGTTATGATCATAGACATACCAAGACCGATAGTTTTAACCCATTGTCTCAAATTTTCCATTGTATCAAATCCATCATTTTATTAAAGTACATAGAGAAGTCGACTTCCGTGTGATCAACATGCTCACTATACGGGCAAACCTATGAATAAAACCGAAAACCTTTAAACTAGGCCTGTAATAACTATGAACTTGTAAGTATTAAAAAATTCAAATAAAATATGATCATCATCATCATTACAAATTAAATTTTAAATATCATACTCCAAATTAGACATGAGGCTACTAATCGACCGACAACCAATAATTTCAAGTTTCAACCAAAACTAAAATCGACCGACAACCAATAAAGTATAAACTAAACAGATATATTATAATTTAAGGATTCAACATATACTAACCAATTCATTATCGGGAAGAGAAAGATTGCCCACGGAAGAGGTTGACTCCGACGAATAGGATGACCCGCTAAACGATGACGTCTTTGTGGACCCGCTACTCGAAGTAAACATCTCACGAGAATGCACTTTGTCGTATACGCTCTCTTGTTTAGTGGAATTAACAATTGAAAAGTGAATAGTAAGAAACTCGACCGCCGTAAAAAAGACGTGTTATGTCGGTTGAAACCCTAATTTATGTACGGGTTTTGAAACCGCACAAGAGTGTCGTTTTTCGAAAAAATACCCTTTTATATGCGGGTTTCAAACCCGCACAATATGGGCGTGCCGGGAAGCCGCCCAAAGGGGCATTTTTGGGTGCATCTTGAATCCGTCCAAGGGGCATTTTTGGGCGCATCCTGAATCCGTCCATAAAGCCGTTTTTTTTTCCGAAAACCGGTGTCGTTTTTTGTATGGGTTTAGGATCCGTCCATGGTTCGGCAAAAAACCGGATTTTCTTGTGCGGATTATGAATCCGCCCATAACGGAGTGCGCAACATAAAAAAAAGAGTGCACAAACGAGAAGCCGACAACTTGATTAAGTTGTTTCATCTTATTAAATTCTTGTGTTCTTTCTTTCAATATATAATTTAGGAATTGGTATTCAAAAGTTTCATTTAGATTTGAGTAATATATATATATATAATATATAGGGGAGAGAGAGAGAGAGAGAGAGAGAGAGAGAGAGAGAGAGAGAGAGAGAGAGAGAGAGAGAGAGAGAGAGAGAGAGAGAGAGAGAGAGAGAGAGAGAGAGAGAGAGAGAGTTGGGAGTTTAAACACAATCACGAACACATCTAAATTTCACGAGCAAATTAAAATCTCTCTTTTGCCGCTTTTGTTCGATGATTTAAAGCGGAAATAACAAGTGCAAGCTAGATCAGGCCAATCATCAACACATTTTTGTCGTAAACTCTTCATTGGAAAAAGGTAATTTCATCTACTCACCTTGAATATTAAAGGTATTCCGATTGATGTCCCATGATTACCATTTTAGCTTGATGCCTTTTAGGTTTTCGGTTATTGTGATAAATCACTTTTGGACATGTAAGAAGGATGTTGTTCATATGCGAATGGGTGCTCACATACGAAATAGGAACAAATCTTGACCCTTCAAAGAATTAAATCAATACCCAAAATTAGACTTTTTAAGGGGGAAAACGACACACACATATTATTGACTACTTATATCTGTGTTTTTCAAAAAATTGTTCTAAGGCGGTACACATGCACGCCATGTGCATGCATTTTTTTCTTACATGTACATATATAAGTATCAACCTGAATGTGCACAAGCTTGTACTAGAATGGGCATCGTTTTTTTTTATGCACAATGGGCATGTTTTTTTTGATGCACAATGTGCATCAATTTCGAACTTTTCAATTTTTTTTTAAAACTATTGATGTGCATGAGTTACAATGTGCATCAAGTTTTGCTTACATGTGCAAATACATTAGCCGAAATGTGCATCAATTTTTATTTTTATTTTTGAAGATGTACATGAACTCCCACCTAAACATGCATTCAATATAGATGCAAATCTAGTGCAAAATATGCACACAATTGGTATTCTCACCAACAATTTAATGTCATAAAATTGTGTGTCTTTTAATATTAATAATTCACTTCCTTTCTATGCATAAATTTTATATCGATCGTAATTTTCCCCTCCCATCTTCACCTCTTGTTTAATCTTTAATATTAATATATTTAAATTGATCAAGCTTGAATTCAAATCTTTGCTACTAGATAAAACCGCCTTTACTAAATTATACCTTTAATTATTGTAATTTTCACCCTCTTTTATAATTTTCAATTTGCTTTTTTTCTTTTTGTTTTTCACTATCTTCAATCTTATTGATTTTGTATGATTAGTTTCTAACAAGCTATATTAATTACCAATAGTTACAAATTGGAACACCCTCATGACAAAGAAATTTTAAGTGTATACAAAGTAAGGTTGTGGTCCTGTTTATCCAAATTCTATGTGAAATATTAGTTGGTTTTCCATGCCGTTGTATTATATAATTATTGGAAAAAAATGTAAAGGGGCTTAAAATTAAAAAAATAATAAAGGGTTGCACATGCCTCACAAATACAAAACTAAAGTGTTTCATAGCCTTTAAAGTGTAACAGAACCACCTTAATAAAAGGGGGTTACAGAAGCCTAACAAAGACAAAAAGAATAAAATAAAGGTGATACGTTGAGCTGAGCCGAGCTTAAAAAAATAAAACTTATCATAGCCTAACAAAGACAAAACACATACAATTATTTAGAATTATATTTCATTGATAAAATTTATCATAGCCGTAAAAATTTATTTTATTAATACAATATATCATAGCCTAACAAAGACAAAACACATACAATTATTTAGAACTATATTTTATTGATATAATTTATTATATCCGTTCGGCAACACATGCCTAACAAGGACAAAAAAAATACAATTAATTAGTGCCCAAACTAATGAAAACCGCATACATTAATTTAATACATCGAATTACACCAATGGTAATACAAAACCTCACATAACTCATATAACAAGTATTTCGATCCATATACAAACCAATTTTTAAAAATTATAAATCTCGTCATTAAAAGATTAAAATATTTAAAAATAATCCAAAAATGTAGCTCATATTGTCCAATTTTTCGATCCTTAGTGCGAAACACGGGGTCTATTGCTAGTTCAATAAGATGTCGATCACTGCTATTTATCAAATGCAAGAGGATGATGGATAGTTTATAGAAGATAATGTAAAAAAATCATATTGAAGCTTACAGTCAAACCGCGTTCATGAAAGATTGAACGCGGCACATTAACCCAAGTCATTTTAAATTAATTAAAATTATATAATATATATTTTTTTCTAGCTTGTTGGAAGCAGCGATCGATGAGATCGAGATATATCCCAAATAAAAATACATACACACTCCACCGCTACTCTTCTCAGTAAGCAAGTCTACCTAACCCACCTTATTCACATTCATATCTAGCTAGTCCTCAAAAATCAAAATGGAATGGAAGCATCCAAGCATCATAGCCTTGAAGGGTTATCCCTTCACAGGGAAGTCCTCCCTAGCATTCGATTTAGCACTCCACCTCCGTTTCTGCCAACTCCTTTGCCTCGACGATATCCTCGACTCCATAACACCTGACGCTTACTCCTCGGCCCCGGAATCCGATCAGCAGCTTGTGGCCAGGGCCTTCGACATCCTCTGCGGCCTTGTCGAGAGGCAGCTGAGCATCGGCCAATCCGTCATCATCGACTCCCTCCCGCTATCCTGCACCCACCTCGATCGCCTCGCCCTCCTCTCCAAATCCTCCAACGCCACCAAACTCATCATAATCGAGTGCCAGATCGAGAAGCAACATGCTTGGAAGATGCGATTTGAGGAGAAACACCCGAAGGAGGCCGCGGGCGCCATAGCGTGGTACAAGGCTTGGGATTGGGAAGCGGACGTGGCAAAGATCGTCAATGGATACGACAAGCAGCGCCTGGACGAACACATCCCGGGCGTCTCCAGGCTGCTGCTTAACGTGGACGAGCTCCAGCGTGGCCGTCACGTTATCCAGGCGATCCAGACGCTCGTTTTTTGCCAGGGCGATCGCCACACGGATTATCGGAAGTGGAGCGCCTACAACCTGTCCATCATGCATCGGTACGAGTATAAGGATCACGCCCAATCAGCAAAATGTCATGATAATTGTGGACATGACCATGACCACCATCATCCTCGCAGCAGGAAGAAGGAGCTGATAAACCAACGCCTGGTTTCACATAGCTCCCGATGCTGCAAAGACGGACACAGCATCACCCTCTACAAGGAACAAGGGCTCGACGGATACGAGGCCAATTGCGGGGTCTGCGATAGCCCCGTGATCGGTCCAGCCTACGCCTGCAACTCCTGCCAGATGGCGCTCCATGTCTCGTGTGCGGAGATGGAAGCAGGCCAGAACAAATCCTTCACTCCTCGTGACTTCCCGGCCTTCATCATCGAAAGCCAAACATCCTCTGATAATAATAAGGATCCTTATGTGTATTCCTTTGAGAAGGAATTCCCCTGCTTCCACTGCAGAGAAGCAGGGCAGGAGTTCTCGGATGAATGCTCTTCTTGCATCTACGAATCCCACCTTAAGAGCCGCCTCATCCCAACCGTGATCGAGCACGAGGGGCACGAGCACAAGCTTACCTTTTGGGCGATGGAAATTTCCAGCAAGGGCGCGTACACATGTGCGGCCTGCGGGAAGGAGGGCGCGTACGCCGCGTACTCGTGCCACGGGTGCGATAGGGCTAACTATCATGTCAAGTGCGCGTTGTTGCCTTACCCTTTACGGGACCACAATCATGGCGGGCATCAGCATACTGTGGAGCTGATGTTTGAGAGGGAGGATAAGGATCAGGATGACTTTCCTTGTGATTATTGCCTGGAGAACTTGAGTCCCGAGGATTGGTATTATTATTGTGCACTCTGTGATCAGACCTATCACCTGGACTGCGCTTTCCTCGAAGATCCTCATCAGTGATTATTACTAGATTATTCATTATGTTAAGCACACCAGCCTAATTAAGTACCGTACTTTTATTTCCTATTCCAGTCCAGTTTAGCTAGACCGGTTTTATTTGTTGTTTTTATGTTTGGCTCGGTTTAAGTGCTTGTTATGTGTCAGATTCTGTTTTCAATGTGCAACTTTCGTGCTCTACTCTTCTTTCCTGTGTTTTTCGTTTCTAAAATTACTCCGATGGATCGGGGTTTCCACATAAATAATTACTCCAAGATCAATCTGAACAAGGCAAGCACCAATGTTGGTTGCAAGATTATGATGTGACAAGCAACCAAGGACTTCACAACTAGCACAATCAGTGTTTCATGCCTCATTATATTGTATCAAACTATGCATGTGAGAGAACCTACTCCATATCCTCATGCTAAAGATTATCTAGAATGGATGGTATCTATGAAACAAGAGCTAAAAGCCTTAGAAAAGAACAACAAATGGGAGTTAGTTGCATTGACACAGTGTGATACTCCGTCAACTCGTATTCAAATTTTCTTAGTTCATTTTTGATGTGTCAAATGTAAACATTGTGTAAATACCAAACTAGCCAGGAGGCAACTAGTGAGTCAAGAGCTCGATCATCATGGCAATGTGTGTCTCACTTGGTCTGGCCGGGTCGCACCCATGCGTAGGCGTTGTGAGATCCGGCTACGCGCACACTTGACCCTGGCACCTGTGTGGAGTTATGAGAAGCTACTAGGTGAGACACACAACTCGACAAACACCCCTTTGTATGGTGGCGTTGTTGTTGGGGCGTTGATGCGACCCTAGAATGGCCAGGGGCGGATCTAGGCTCGAAACGCCCGGATCTTTTCCGACACAAGTAAGGGGATAAATACGAGACCACAAAGTGGACTCGCGGGCCTCTAATGCTCGTCGAAATGAGGGTGGGGCGAGGCAAAGGGATAGAACGTCGGTCCACGTATGGACTCGACAATGGAACCGGGGTGACGTCGGGCCAAATAAGGAGGAATCTCACTTTACTTTAACTTGGATAAATTTGACGTAAATAATAAAGGGGGCGTGGCTCCTTTATATAGAGGAGGCCGCATGAAACCCTAGAAGCTAGTTGGGAGTGCACTAGGGCTAGTAAGCATACTAGGCCCAACATCCAAGCCCATAATACTAATAATAGAAACTACTATAAAAGGAAAGGTGCAACAAACTCTAATGGGCTTTATTCTACCATAATGGGCCGACCTCTTAAGCATAAGAGAGCACACGCCTAAAATAGTAAAGACGGAATGCAAATGACAGAAATAGAAATAATAATATAAATAATACATAAATAGACTATGTCCTAAGCCAAGGGGGTCTCCAAGGTCTAGGACGTCTCGGGTCCGTAGGAGCTGGGTCCGAGCTAGGGTAGGGTCGCATCATTCTCCCCCGCTTAGCTTCGAAGCGTCCTCGCTTCGACGTGGGTCGAACAAGGAAAGATGACGACGATCTCAGTAAGCCTTGCTATCGACATGGGTAGTCTCTAACAAATATGGTGTCGACACAGGGGCAGGCTTGTCAAGCTGGGGTGAGTCCTCGACCTTAGGGGTTGGCACGGGAAGGAATAGATCCTCGGTAAGGACGGGCGTGCTCGGCATTGGCTCAGGCATGGTAAGAACCTCGGTACCGACGGTTGCGACTTCGGTACCGATGGGTGGGTCGATCGGTGCTGGGCTGGACTCATGCGTTGGCACGTGGGGCAGGCCATAGTTGAGACTCTCGGTTGGCCTCGGTGAGAAGGTACTCGAGCTCCGCAATCCGTGCGACCCATGCGTCTAGATGGGGCGCATGAGGAGTCGGGGGTGTGGCGTCGGGGGTCGGTACCGGCGGTCCACGACTCAAATGAAGATCTTGAGCGCGGGCTAAGGGAGACCTCGGGGCCTCCGGGGTGCGGTCTTGGGGATGCGGATGCCGAGGTGGCGGACTCCAATCTCGCTCATTGTATTAGGGACACGGGCGCCGAGGTGGCGGACTCCAATCCAGTTCATCGTAGGAGCAACGTTGGGGTTTTGGAATTTCGCGTGGGCGACGATGAGGCGGACTCCAATCCCGCTCATCGTAAGAACGATGCTGGGATCTAGGAGTTTCTCCGTAGTAGCGGGCCCGATTCTCCGGGAGTCGATATGGTGGGATCCTATCCGGGTCGTCCCTTGGAGCAGCCTATATGGACGAGTGTTAACTCGTCGATGCGGCCGATCCCAAGAATCCGAATCGTCCCATATTGTCGAGCAAGTCCAAGACATGGCTCGGGCTCTCAGATTTTTTTTTACAATATTACGAGATCTTCCACAAACTGAAAGATCCTGTTCAAAAAGGAAATAATAAAATCTATCCTAGAAGGAAGAAATAACAAGATCTTTTATAAGATAAGATCTTTACAAAGAGGAATAAAATCAAAAAAAATAAATGCAAAAATTATTAAAATAAAATAAAATAACAAGATATGTATCCGAAAATAACCCAAGAGATCTCGAAAATAATCTCGAAATCTAGGGTTTCCGGATTCGGCGCGGGGATGGCACGAGGCTGCTGCGGATCGACGCGTTGATGGCGCACTACTGGTGCGGCACTGCAGCGCCGGGACTGCGCGAAGATTCGGGTCTAGCACGCTGCTGCTGCGCCGAGACTCGGATCCTGGCACGCTGCTACTGCGCCGGGGCTGTGTCAGGCTGGAATCCTGGTGCGCCGGCGCTGGTGTCGTGGATTCAAGGGACGACAACACCAAATCTGATGGACTGGTCGAAAAAGAGATCCGTTCGAACCGCCTGATGCTCCGATACCAATTGATGCGACCCTAGAATGGCAAGGGGCGGATCTAGGCTCGAAACACCCGGATCTTCTCTAACACAAGTAACGGGATAAATACGAGACCACAAAGTGGACTCGCGGGCCTCTAATGCTTGACGAAACGAGGGTGGGGCGAGGCAAAGGGATAGAACGTCGGTCCACATATGGACTCGACAACGGAACCGGGGTGACGTCGGGCCAAATAAGGTGGAATCTCACTCTACTTTAACTTGGCTAAATTTGACGTAAATAATAAAAGGGAGCGTGGCTCCTTTATATAGAGGAGGCCACATGAAACTCTAGAAGCTAGTTGGGAGTGGACTAGCATACTAGGCCCAACATCCAAGCCCATAATACTAATAATAGAAACTACTATAAAAGGAAAGGTGCAACAAACCCTAATGGGCCTTATTCTACCATAATGGGCCGGCCTCTTAAGCATAAGAGATCACACGCCTAAAATAGTAAAGACGGAATGTAATGACAGAAATAGAAATAATAATATAAATAATACATAAATAGACTATGTCCTAAGCCAAGGGGGTCTCCAAGGTCTAGGACGTCTCAGGTCCGTAGGAACTGGGTCCGAGCTAGGGCAGGGTCGCATCAGGCGTGCTTCTATGATGGCGTTCAAGAGACTCGGGCCAAGTATCTGATACAAGTAGCTCGAGTGGTTATTATAAGCGATTAGGTGTCAAGCACCCAAGTGATGAGCATGTAGCTCCGTGGCACCCAAGTGGTCGACAATGTGTGTTGGGTGTCTGCGCCTGTGCCAAGCGTGTGCTGTTCCAACCACTCAGCACAGCCTATGCCAAGGCGACAGTTGGGGAGCTACAAGTAGGCTTCTGGATGCGACCAATGGGAATGGTTCGCCCATGTGCTGGGGGACATGTCCATATGTGTTGGGACGGTGTTGGGAACTTTGGTCCCGAACATCCGAACAACAATACTTGTCTCCAGTTTTTTTAAATACAAACACCATATGGGAACTAATGTGTTACATTCAAGTATTTCAAAGGAACACCAGATCTAACGAAGAATCTCCAAGAACGCCAAAGGAACACAAGAATATATGATAGCAAGTTCCTATCAAAGGAACTCTGGAGAAAACAGTTCCCATCGCATGGGAACTCACATGTGTAAACAAGACCGTTCAGCGCAAATCGCGGGATCCTATCTTGGACAGAACGAAGGCTCAGTCTGAGGAACAGACTGAGGCAAATGATCCAACGGCCCGATTGATTCTCAAAGTTGACTAAGTTCAAATCAAGTCACATGTGAAGATTGCAAACTTGGCGTGCAAGACAAAGGGTATTTTGGACAACATGAAAGTGAAAATTGCAGCCTGAGTTCAAAAAGTGAAAATTGCAGCCTAATTTCAAATGTGTATAAAACCAAATGAATAGTGCTTGGAACAAGTACTTCGCCCAGAGAAAATATTCACACACAGAGAGTTAAGAGAAACAGAAAAGAGAAGAGAAGTCCCCGGTGATGAGTGTTCGATCTCGGCAACGGCGAATCCAAGTTACCAAGAGTTAGGGAACTGTGACATTGAGCTCAAGGTGTAAGGTTCAATCTGTCTTATGCTTAGTTGAGTTTGTTCGCTTAGGAACAAGGTCGAGAAGGCTTACTAGTGTTACTAGAGTTAGGAAGAACTACTAGGAACAGAGAAGTGTAAGTCTTGCCTGTGTAACTAGGGAACAATCAATAAAATAAGTAGATCGTTAAAATCCTCTAAGCGGAGGTAGAGCTTTACCCATACAACTAGTTGGCTGTTGTGGGGTTCCTCTATAAAGGAACTATGTCATTTACATTCTGCTTTACTTGCCTTTACTTTATTTCCGCTGCCTTGGGAACAACCTAACCTCCAGTTCCCAAGCTCTTACTAACGCACGATGATCCAACAATTGGTATTAGAGTAGGCTCACTCTAGATTTTCCGTGTTAGTATCGCAGGTGACAGAATTTCTGAGGAACTCACTCAAGTTGGACATGGGAACAACAAGCCTCCAAGGCTTATCACAAGAAGTTTCGAAACCTGGCAACGCAACATGAAGGATTGGATGCGCAGCCATGACTTTCAAGCTAGGTGCCCGATCGAAGTAGAGAACTTCGAGGTAGACCCAACCATTTGGAATGACTTCACAAAATGGGGACCAAACGAATGGAAGTGCATGGAAGCAAACTTCAAAGCCAAACAATATCTCAAGAATGCCATGTCAGTTCAAGAATGCGACAGGTTAGCAAATCTGGAAACAGCAAAAGAGATGTGGGAAGCCATCCAACAGATGCACATTGGGAACTGTAACCTCATAGAGGACCTCCAAATGAATGCTAGAAGGGAGTTCTTCAACTTCCGAATGGAGGTGGGAGAATCAGTCCACAGCTACCAGTCTCGCTTCGAAGGTCTATGTACCAAGCTTACTGGACTTGGGATAACGAAAGAAGAGATAACCGACAAGATGAAAGTCCATCAACTCTTGAACGGCCTAACTGGTGAATGGGCCAACGAAAGGACCATGTTTAAAGAAAACCCTAAAAATAGGAATCTCATGCTTCACCAAGTCTTTGGAAAGCTGGTGGGACATGAGAAAAGGAAACAAGACGATAAGGAGCAAGAAAGGGCACACAAGGGAATTGCCCTAAAACTGGAAAACATGCTCAAATCTGTTCAGGAGCAACACGAAGATTCTGAGGAAGAAGAAGATGAGGAATTAATCCTTTTCACAAAGGCCCTTCGATCCTTCTACAACAATGGAAAGTTCAAAAAGGGATATGGGAACTCGCAAAAAGGTCAGAGTTCCCAGAGAAATCCCTTTGAGAAGGACCTCACTGACGTCACCTGCTGCAAATGTTACAAGAAGGGGCACTTCGCAAAGGAATGCCCACAAGGAACTGACGACAGAAAACAATGGAAGAAGGGGCACTTCGCAAAGGAATGCCTTTGGGAAGGAACTCACGTTCTTCTTGGGACTTCAAATATCTCAAACCAAGGAGGGAACAAGGATCCATCAACAAAAGGACATTAAAGAGATGCTAGTGAAGTATGGGATGGAACATTCCAGGTCCATTGACACTCCCATCTTACCAAACTCAAGGCTCAATGCAGATGAAACAGGTATAAGTGTGGATCAAAGGAACTTTCGAGGTATGATTGGGTCTCTTCTTTACTTAACTGCCAGTAGACCCAACATCATGTTCTCAATGTGCCTATGTGCGAGCTTTTAATCTAACCCTAAGGAATCACACCTGAAAAAGGTGAAGAGAATTTTCAAGTACCTCAAAAGGAACGACAACTTGTGCCATTGGTATCCAAGGAACAGTTCCCTTGAGCTAGTTGCAAACTCAGATGCGGATTTCGCTGGGCACTTGGTTGATCGAAAGAGCACCTCTGGAATGGCCCAATTCCTAGGATCACGCCTAGTCTCATGGGATCAAAGAAGCAAAACTCAGTGGCACTCTCCACAGCAGAAGCGGAATATGTGGCTGCTGCCTCATGTTGTTCCCAGGTTCTATGGCTTAAGTACCAACTTCAGGATTACGGTATGTCTTTTGGCCTAGTTCCCATAAAATGTGATGATACAAGTGCCATCAACATATCTAAAAATCTTGTGCATCATTCTTGTACTAAGCACATAGACATTAGACATCATTTCCTACGTGATAATGTGGAACATGGGAACATCTCTATGGAACACTGTAGAACTGAAGAGCAACTTGCGGACATTCTCACTAAAGCTTTAGACAGACGTCCCTACCAGCGTCTTCGGATACTTCTAGGGATGATAACTCTAAACTGAACAAGTCCCTGTTTGTTATTCCCTCAATGCTTGGCTAGTTTATCTTGAAATGTATGATAGGGAACACTAGGAATAATTGCTTTCATTTTGCCATATTACTAGTCTAGAGCTTTTGATGTACAAGTTGGAACTTTATTTCTTTTGGCCCAAAATGATCAACCAGATTTCCCTTAACCCTCTTTACAAGCCACCATGACAGTTGATCATAAAACCAACCCTCAACCGATAACTAGACAAACGCTTCTCATGAGCCCAACTATTTGTCCCATTATCGAGTTGTAATTGTCTGGTTCCCTTTTGAGTTCCCTACCTTCACAAAAGAATTTGAATGTGAGTTCTCTTGTCCACTCCACTCAAACTTGACCTTTCAATGATCATCGGAACTGGCATGCAAAATGATCACAATCAACATAACACTGGTACCTTTGGAAAGTTGGAACGTCACTTGGGAAACGGGAAAATGTGTCAGATTTCAAAGCGCTCGATGTGACTTCCCATGCGTTTTACGATGCGTGTCACAAGCGTGCTAAGGAAGTTGAAATGACTCTCTGAGTTTATTGGTTGTCGGTTATTGAGGAAAATCACCTTCCCTTTTCTACCCCTCTCCTCGTTCCTCTTATAAACCCTTTTTGCCATTTTGGGACCTTCTTCCACCCTCACTCTCAGCAGCTCATCTTCTATGCAATCTCCTACCTTCTTTAATCAAGAAAACCTCCAAAAATCTTTCCTTCCCACCGTATCCGTGAATAGATCGAAACAAGCTCTAAAACCCTCTTTATCACCATGCTTCGAGAGGCAGATAATGAAAAAGACCCTACCCTTCGCCAAACTCTCTACAAATACCTCCATAATTATGTTCTTCCTTACGTTCATCAAGAGTGAACTGGTGTCTCGTCCCTTGAGTACGAGATACTAGGGCCACCTCCCTCCCTTACGCCACCACCGCCTCGTGCCCCCCACACTCTATCTCTTCCATCCTCCACCACCATTCCTCAACTACCACCTCCTTCTTCTTCCACTCAATCTCAACAAATTTCCTCCTCATTCGGGACTGTCATCCTGGACTTTTTTGGTCCAGAACCCCCCAAATCCAAAAAATGTAAAGACAAAAATCCCGTTCTTTCGATCTTCCCCGGAAGAGGAAGAAGAAATCGCTTTTCGCCATGGATGAGGTCCTCAACCTCTCTCATCCTTCCTCCTTCTCCACACCACCACCACCACCACCACCACCCCCACTTAACCCTCCTCACTTCCTCCTCCTTCCGATTCTGGGAACACTCAATCCCAGGATCCTCATTCTTCCAATCCTAATCCCATCTCTGGGAACTCCAGTCCCAGAGATCCCATCATCCCTCCCTCTTCTCTCCCCACCGCCGATGGGACCCCTAACCCCATCGACCCACCTCGTTCTTCTCCAAACGCAAAAGTTCCCACTCCACCCACCTCTCCTAAATCAAAATCCCCCTCTCCTCCTCTAATCCACTCTCCCCCTCTTCAAAAATCCCCTCCACCCTCAACCACACAAATCTCCTCCTCTCTTTCCCCGACTAAGCAACAAATTAACCTCGACTAAGATGAGGATTCCTTGCTAATCGTTGTGGTTGCTCGCGGGAGAGATGCAATGACGGATCCTATCGTCATGGGAATCGCCGAGGAAAACGCTCGCCTCAACGCTATAGAGGTTGAGCTGATCGATATCATCCATCGGCCGTCCACCTCCAAGCGCCCTAGGGAAATAGGCGCTCAGGATGAGAACGTCTCAGAGGAGGCGGAGGATGCCTACCACGAAGGAAACCCAACCCAAGCTGATGGGGCTGGCACGAGTCAAGGTCATCAAGGAGAAGACGAAGACGAGGGCGTGGGCCTGTCCTCTGATGAAGAAGGGAACTCGGATGGCGATGCATCCATCGAGGTTCTCGACGCTGAAGGGCTTGCCAGGTAACACGCCCAAGCGTTGGCCGAAGATAAACAAGGACGCCAAATGGTGGTGTCGGACGGTGCTCCCATGGAAAAGGAGCCTCCCCTCCTGCTCAAGTCTGCACCTACTCCCCTAAAGAAATGAAAGGTTGCTGCCTCCAAGGGAAACAAGAACAAGAAGGGGAAGGGAACCGAATCAAAAAGGGTTCCCATCACGGCGGACAAAAAGCTCATCACGCCACTGGTCCTCTTTGAGTCCAAACTGCTGGAAAAGGGGCTTGGCGATCTCTGGGCACTCATCAAGGCCCAGGAATGGGATCAGGTCTGCGACGCTGCTGTAACCATTGATCCTGAGCAGGTGTGCCTCTTCTACAACAACTTTGTCATCCACAACGAGGGCACCAAGGGAACTCTCTCCCTTCAAGGCGACGACTACGTCTTCACTGCCTCTTCCATCCGTCACCAGTTGCACGTCCCTGGCAAGGGATTGGGTGTCCTTCCCATCAAGAACTGGGGGGACTTCAAGAAGGATGAGATTCGGCAAACCGTCTACAACGGAAGAGTTCCCACCCAAGGGACCCAACCCACAACCTAGGCCTCATAGCCAAACTGGCTCATCAGTTCCTCATCACGGTTGTGATCCCTCGGCAAGAGAAGTGTCACACACTCAACATCCAAGACGCTATCCTCCTCTTCCCCTTTCTCCATAAAATGCCCATCAATCGTCCTTTGATTATGCTTGGGCACATGGAGAAGTGTTTGGCCTCCCCCACCCATTCCCTGCCTTATGCCAACCTCATAAAAAGCTGATGGTCAAGGAAGGCCTGTATGATGCCAACAAGGAGGAAGTGACCATTGGAAGGGAATTGGACCTTTTTGTGGTCCAAAAGATGTGCCACTCAGAACAATCTGAGGATCAAGGGACTCTGCCCTTTGGATGCAACTCTAGAGAACATGGCGGAAACTCTCCAGAATATCCTATTTGTCATGACTCAGCTGCGTGATCATATGCTCCCCAGGGCCCCATGATCTTTCCCTTTTAAATCCTTAGCCTTATTTTCTCCACAAATATGTAATGAGTTCCCATTGTACATCTTTTGCTTAAGTAATATAAATGGTCTTTAGTATGATTGCATGTTCCTTTCTTCCTTCCTATGCTTTCTATTTTCGATGATGCCAAAAAGGGGAAGGACAAAATGTGTGAGATGAGTCGTGTTAAGAGTTATCACAGAATATGCTTAAGCTAAGGGGGAACTATTGCTTGAAATGCTAAGTAAGAACTTGATGTTTCATAGAAGTGGCTCTCTAGGATCACACTTAGGAACTCAGATGCATGTAATGCTTTTTCACACATTGAAATACTTGTTTATTTTGTAATGGGTTTTTCATCATCAAAAAGGGTGAAATTGTTGGGACGGTGTTGGGAACTTTGGTCCCGAACATCCGAACAACAATACTTGTCTCCAATTTTGATAATGACAAACGCCATATGGGAACTAACGTGTTACATTCAAGTATTTCAAGGGAACACCAGGTCTAACGAAGAATCTCCAAGAACACAAAAGGAACACAAGAATATATGATAGCAAGTTCCTATCAAAGGAACTCTGGAGAAAACAGTTCCCATCGCATGGGAACTCACATGTGCAAACAAGACCGTTCGGCGCAAATCGCGGGATCTTGTCTTGGACAGAACGAAGGCTCAGTCTGAGGAATAGACTAAGGAGAATGATCCAACGTTCCGATTGATTCTCAAAGTTGACTAAGTTCAAATCAAGTCACATGTGAAGATTGCAAACTTGGTGTGCAAGACAAAGGGTATTTTAGACAACATGAAAGTGAAAATTACAGCCGAAGTTCAAATGTGTATAAAGCCAAATGAATAGTGCTTGGAATAAGCACTTCTCCCAAAGCTATATTCACACACAAAGAGTTAAGAGAAACAAAAAAGAGAAGAGAAGTCCTCGATGACGAGTGTTCAATCTTGGCGACGGCGAATCCAAGTTCCCAAGAGTTCGGGAACTATGACATTGAGCTCAAGGTGTAAGGTTCTATCTGTCTTATGTTTAGTTGAGTTGGTTCGCTTAGGAAAGAGGTCGATAAGGCTTACTAGTGTTCTTAGAGTTAGGAAGAACTACTAGGAACAGAGAAGTGTAAGTCTTGCCTGTGTAACTAGGGAACAATCAATAAAATAAGTAGATCGTTAAAATCCTCTAAGCGGAGGTAGAGCTTTACCCATACAACTAGTTGGTTGTTGTGGGGTTCCTCTATAAAGGAACTATGTCATTTACATTCTGCTTTACTTGCCTTTACTTTACTTCCGCTGCCTTGGGAACAGCCTGACCGCCAGTTCCCAAGCTCTTACCAACGCACGACGATCCAACAATATGGAAGGGGAGGACGACTTTTGGGACTTGAAGGCTTAGCTTATAAGTCTTTCTTTGTATAAAACATTTTTACGTAGCCATTTTTAGGCTGGTTCACAATTCAATATTAAGATCCGTTAGAAGGTGATTCTCTTTACAAAACTTGTTTGCTTTGTTCTTGTAATTATAATATCAAAATCGAGTGCTTGGCATTCATGAATCCTTATGTTTGTTTCACAAATCCTTTTAGTTTGTGAGCGAGGTTGACTTTGTTTTTTGGATAAATGTGTTAATGGGGTCACCTAAGGCCGAATGTGTCTTGATCAGTTCTAATACCATTACACACAATGCCACAAAGCTATACACTCAAAGTGGATGAAAAGAGTTAAGTTTAATTTTACTTAGATGGAATTGTGGAAAGATACAAGGATGTTTAGTGGTAAAAGGGTTTAACAAAAAGGTAGAAACGAATTACAAGCACACATTCTCACTAGTGGAAAAGCTAGTTATTGTTAGAATTATGCTAGCCTTGTCAACTTCAAAGGTGTTGTAATGAGAGATCGAATAAGAACCATAAAGAATATTGACACAGAGATTCACGTGGTTCAGTAACAGTGTGTTACCTACGTCCACGGGCAGAGAAAATGTATATTATTACGAAGGTTGATTTCAGAGTACAGAATATTAGGTATTTCGAGAGTTTATATAGTGACTCAGGAAACCCTATTACAGATTATGGGTCGTAGCCCCAAAACAGATTATGAGAGACCTAAACATAATTAATATTGTATACCGTTTAGGAGGGTGGGCGTGCCCCCAGACACCCGCCAGGGGGCGTCGCCCAGGTGTGACTATATGCAAATTTCCAGAGTCACTATATGTATTAGCACATATTTATATTGTATTACATTACCCTACTTGTACCACAAGGAACACTCTGGTATATATGTTATGTTAATGAGAAGGAGAATCCCAAAGGAGGATTTACCCATATTCTTTCATGGTATCACGAGAAACCTAAACCTAACCCTAGGCCCCTCCCTTGCGTCGAACTCCTCCCTACGCCGTTGTTGCGCCTCCCTTCAACCACTGGACGATGCCCTCGATCGTCGCTGCCCACCTTCCGCTACCCTTGGCATCAATGGACTCTCTCTCAGATTTCCCTCCGTCTCAATGGCTGATCACAAAGACAACGATCCCAAAAGCAACGATCCTAAGGATGTCGATCCAAGGATCTCTCGCTCAAGGATGCTACGGTTCTTGCTTCGGGGTCTAATTCCGGCTCCGATTCGTCTAAGTCACCGTTTCACTCGGCCCTTGCGGTGTCAAACATCAAAAACCTAATCCTGATTGTTCTTGATCAGGTCAACAGCTCGTGGACAACAATTTTGGCGGGCGCAAGCGCACAAGCCGCGGGCGCGACAGAGGTGGTCGCGGGCGTGACAAAGGTGGCCGTGGGCGCGATAGAGGTGGCCGTGGGCTCGGGTCTGGCTCCGCAGTAAATCTTCAACGTACTCCATACGGTTAGATCCCGGTTCCAACTGGCCTAAATCAGACCCAATGGCCCTTCGGAGTGTGGGCCCAACCTCCTTGCCCTTACCCGAACACACCTAGTGCTGGTATTCTTGGCGCCGCACCACCTCCGCAACAATCGCAGGCTAACGCCATGTTAATGACACCGGGGTTTGGGTACTCGAATTAGAATGATCTCGCTCAGGCTTACAGTACTATGACTCTATACCCGCCGGACAATGCATGGTACATGGACATAGGAGCCTCCTCACACATGGCCAACCATCTAGGTAAACTCTCCTCTATTACTTCTAAGAGTCGGAAATGGTCATCGGATTCCAACTTCGGGTTTAGGAAATGCCTCAATCCCAGCCCATCACCCTTACATCTACGTAATGTTCTTGTTGCACCTCAAATTATCAAAAACCTTGTTTCTGATTGAAAGTTTACCACTGAAAATAATGTTTCAGTTGAATTTGACCCTCTTGGCTTTTCTGTGAAGGATCTTCAAACAGGCACCAATCGAATAAGATGTAGTAATTCAGGCGAACTCTATCCTTTTTCGAGTCAACCTTCCAAGTCGTCTTCAGTGTCTTTGTCTGTCGTGTCCTGGCCGATCTGGCATGCTCGTGTCGGTCACCCTAGCGCTCTTGTTTTTCGTCATCTTCAGTAGTCCTCTCTTCCTGGAATCAATAAAGGAAAAATACGTCAGTTTTTTCTGTCAGTCATGTCAATTAGGAAAACATGTTAGATTACCTTTTCATAAATCTGTTACGATTACTATGTCGCCTTTTGATATTATTTACAACGACTTATGGACGTCTCCTATTACTAGTATTGATGGGCATAAATACTATCTATTGTTGTTGGATGATTATTCTCACTTCCTATGGGTTTTTCCGCTTAAGTATAAATCTCAAGTGTTTGAGCATTTTGTGCGCTTTCACAATTTTGTCAAAACCCAATTTCACACTCAAATTAAACCATTCCAATGTGACATGGGAAAAGAATTCGACAATAACCAATTCCATTCATTTTTTCGAACCCATGGCATAACTTTTAGATTTTCTTGCCCACATACATCTTCACAAAATGGCAAAGCAGAACGCATTATTCGAACAATTAACAATATGGCTCGGACTATGCTCATTCATGCATCTATCCCACCTCATTTTTGGCATTATGCCATTAATGTGGCTACCTATCTTCTCAACATTCTACCCACCTCCATACTCAAAAATAAATGTCCAACACAAGTCCTCTATAATGTCAATCCCACATATAATCACCTTCGGGTTATTGGGTGTCTTTGTTTTCCAAATCTTTCGTCTGTCACAACTCACAAACTTCAATCCCAATCTACTCCCTGTGTCTTTTTAGGATACCCTTCCGATCATAGAGGCTACATATGCCTTGACCTTCAGTCACATAAAATCATTTTGTCCCGTCATGTCAACTTTAATGAAGATGATTTCCCATTCTCCAAATTCAAACCACCCTCGACTGTCGGTTTTGATTTCTTACAAACCAACAACCCTACTCACCTGTTTTATCTTCACCATGTCCTGAGTTCGCCTTTCACTTATGCGCCTCACTCCAATTTTGGCGCCGTCTCCCCCGACCTTTAATTCCCCCGCCTCTGCCCTGCAAACAACGGGCGCGGCCTCCCACCCCGCGGGTGCGGTCGCGTCTCCCGCGGGTGCAGCCTCCCACCCTGTGGGTACGGACGCGTCTCCAGCGGGCGCGGCCTCATCCCCCGAGAGCGCGGTTTTTCCACATGCGCCTGCTAATTCACCCCTTATTGCCTCGCCGGTTCGATCTCCCCCAGCCCCGGTCGTCCATCCGATGACCACTCAGGCAAGGGCCGCAATTCATAAGCCATGCCGCTTGTTTGACCTTAATGTCAAAACCAAACCTTCCACTAATATATCACCTATTCCCACCTCCCACAAAATAGCCCTCTTAGACCCGAATTGGACCGCTTCCATGCATGATGAATATCGAGCTCTTATTAGTAATGGAACCTGGGTGTTAGTGCCTCGACCTGCTAAGGCCAATGTGGTCCGTTGTATGTGGTTATTCCGGAATAAGTTTCGTTCTGTTGGCTCTTTAGAACGGTATAAAGCCCGACTGGTTGCTAATGGCCGTCTCAGGAGGTTGGGATTGACTGTGATGAAACTTTCAATCCGGTTGCTAAACCGGGTACTATTCCGACAATTTTACATCTTGTTGTTTCGCGCTCTTGGGCCATCCATCAACTTGATGTTAAAAATGCCTTTTTACATGTCACTTTACATGAAACTGTGTACATGTTTCAGCCTCCTAGCTTTGTTGATTCTAGAAAGCCTGGACATGTCTGCCTTCTGCAGAAGTCTCTTTATGGCCTTAAGCAGGCAACACGAGCTTGGTACCAGCGTTTTGCTACATTTCTGTATGGCATCGGGTCTGTCAGTAGTCGCTCTGATTCATCACTATTTATATTTCACAAAGGAGATGCCATGGCTTATCTGTTATTATATGTTGATGACATTATTCTCACTGCTTCCTCTGATTTACTACGGTCACACATCATTTCTCTGCTTGGAAAGGAATTTGTTATGTTTGATTTGGGCCCTTTATCATATTTTCTTGGTGTTTCTACAAAATGCACTACGACTGGTCTTTTCCTATCTCAAGAGAAATATGCTAGAGAAATTGTTGATCGTGCTCGCATGTCATCATGTAATCCAATTGTGACTCCTGTTGACACGGGCACTAAAGTGACTGCAGATGTCGGCCCCCTGTCGTTGATCCTACATTGTACCGCAGTCTTGTTGGTGCGTTACAATATCTTATCTTTACTAGACCGGACATATCCTATGCAATTCAATAGGTGTATTTATTTATGCATGACCCCCGGGAGAGTCACTTGTCAGCACTTAAGTGGATCATCAGATATATTCATGGCACTCCCTCTCTTGGTAAGACCATTTCTGCGTCTCTTACACGCTTTGGTTGCTTATACAGATGCTGATTGGGCTGGTTGTCCTACAACTCGGCGGTCTACTTCAGGTTACTGTGGTTGTCTCAATGACACACTTGTTTCCTGGTCAGCCAAGCGAAAACCGGTCATTTCTCGGTCTAGCGCTGAGGTTGAATATCGTGGGGTCGCCAATGTTGTTGCAGACTGCACTTGGCTGCGTAATCTCTTGCTTGAGCTCCATGTTCCGCTCGTTCGTGCTTCTATTGTGTATACTGATAATGTATCGACCACGTATCTTGCATCAAATCCGGTTCAGTATCAGCGTACCAAGCACATTGAGCTTGACATACAATTTGTCTGGGATCAGGTTGCTTTGGGTCATATTCGGGTTCTTCATGTACCTTCTCGTTATCAATATGCAGATATTTTTACTAAAGGGTTGCCTAGACAATTATTTCTAGATTTTAGAGACAGTCTCACATTTAGGGTACCCCAAATTTCGACTGCGGGGGAGTATTAGCACATATTTATATTATATCATATTACCGTACTTGTACCACAAGACACACTCTTGTATGTATGTTATGTTAATGAGAAGGAAAACCCCAAAGGAAGATTTATCCATATTCTTTCAATATGCAAATTGTAAATTGTTGAGAATGGATTAGCGAGCAACATCTGTTGAAGGAAGAGGACCGCCAAGTTGAAAAATATGCAAATTGTAAATTGTTGAGTATTTTTTTTTTGGTCAAGTAAATTATTGAGTATGGATTAGCGAGCAAGATATACAATTAAAATCTCTTTTGACAAGTTGAAGAGTAACACCAACTAAGCACATGGATCCAAGGAATCTGTGATCTAATGTATTAATTAAAAACGACTTCAATGTGAAATCTCTTATCAAATTAAAAGTATGCAAATTGTAAATTGTTAAAAGTATGGATTAGCTGACAACGACCACTTCGGATAGTGTGATTAATGGTAACATGTAGTTGTACCTGTTCACATCCCCGACGAGGATTATAATAAAATACTGTAAGGAAATGACAAAATTTTATACATCTACAAATTATTACTATTTTTTTATCGCACGAATCAATTATTTATTTCCTGTTAATGCACAATTTTATCCCATATTTTATTTATAATTTCTTAACTCCTCAACTCAATGAGCTCCTTCGAAAACCTGTAAAACAATGAAAAAAGAGGGTGAGACTCCTAAATCCCTAATCCACCTCTGATATTTATGTTGAAAAGAGATGAAAATGTTGAATGTGCGTCAAGGAAGAATATTCAATATTGCAAAAAAACATGTCCCTAGTACTGCATACTTGGCATAATTGCAGCATTAGATAGAATTAATCCTTAATCTATTAAATTACCATATTTAAATAATAAAATAAAAAAAATTAAAGAATGAATAGATTAATCATATCTAAAGATAACAAATATATATCTTAAAACAATGATTTCACAAAAGACACATTAATTAGGATGCAATACCTAATAATAAAGCATAGTCAGGGCTCGCAATCATCCATGAGTGGCCGAATCACTCGATTAAACTGACCCAAATAAACAGACCGAAATCCAAATAAAGTCGGTGGCGAGTGATTTGGGTGACGAATAAAATGGGTTACAAAATAGTGAGAGTTTGTCACTGATGTGACCCCCTCACTGACGGCAAGCCAAGAAGAGGAAGACTTGTCCGTGCGCTCCGACGGACCCATTATTCGAGCCCGAACTCGTGCCATAACTCGAGCCACGGTGTCCCTCGTCGCGCGAGTCTACGGAAGCCACGTCGCATCCATTGGTGCGCCCCTCTTCAAGTGCATCACCATCATCGGAGACAGCGTCGACGCCTCGCACCACAGTGTGGAGGATCTCGCGTTCGGTACCGAGCCACCCTTGGCCGGTACCGTGCCAGCCACGCTCGGTATCGAGTCCTATGCCTCGATATCGACCCTCATGTTCGCGCACCATAGCCCGTCATGCCACGCCTAGCGTGTCGCGACAGCCTTGGCTGCCCCGCGTGCCTTTGCGGTGTCGTGCCGCACCTGTTGTGTCGCGACACTCCTTGCGTTGGTGCGCCGATGCCTTGTCACAACCTTGTCGTGACACTCGCGACCTGGCCACCGTGACCATTTATGTTTCTTTTCGTTTTTAGTATCTTTTCCATTCTGAACATTACTATTTATGTGATTTCTATTATTGTCGGGTAATTTTGGGCTTGGGCCACGTTGGGCCACTTGCATGCGCACCCCTTGTGCCCCCACACCCCTTAGGGTTTCGTGCTAGGTTTTAGTGTGCCTCCTCTATATAAGAGGCACACCCCTTTGTATTTCCTCACGCTTGAATTTAGATATCGAATTGCTGTCGAGTTTTCTCCAGACTATCTTGTTAAGGCGTCAACCACTATTCTTTTCTCGATCTCATATTCTCCTGGCCGACGTCAAACTAGGCCCCCTTTTCATTCCTTTCACTTCTCACTCAAATCTAGTCTTGGATTCGGCCTCAAATCTATCGGTTCGATTGGTGAAAAGACCTAATACGCGTCCACGTCAAGATCCGCTCGTGAATCCTCAACGGGGTTCACATCAACTGGCATCAGAGTCGAAGGGTTGCGTAATTCTTTCTCACCCTTTTACTCATTTTTGCACGATCTTTTTTTTCTTTTTCCCACAAATTTCATTAGCTTCTGCCATCTCTACCATCATTCATCTAGATCCATTGTTTTTACGTTCACAAAAAAAAACCTTCCTTGTCCCGCCGACTTACACTTGTTTTTTGGTTCATTTGCTTGAGTTTTCGAGTATCGCTTGCATTTATTTTTGCTTGTTTGAATCGATTGAGTTGTCCACGTCTTTCTTTATTTGTGTTTGTGCGAGATTTGGTCTGATTTGGCCTTATTTCGTGGTAGTTATTGAGGGCAAGAATCTTGGAGGATAAAATTCACAAGATCTTGTTAGTTGCCATTTTGTTATTATATAAAAAATTAAAAGATATCTTTGGAAGAGAAGAGCCAAAATAAGGAAATCTCTTTCCAAATTAAAAAAAAATCAATCAAAGATCTCAAAAGATTTTGTGAGATACACAAGCCAAAATAAGGCAAGTATCTCACCAATTTCGGCATTCCTCTCTCTCCTATCTTCATTTAATTTCTTGCTTTGATTTGCATATCTTTTATTGATGGCATATCTTACTTGCTTTCTTTGTGAAGACACAATCTCGCCTACCCTATTAGACCGAGATCTTTTCTTTCTTTCCTTTCTCTCTTGCATGCCAAGGCTACCCCTAGCTGACGCACAACTCGATCTTTTCCTTCTTGCTTGTTATGTTTACTTGCTTGCTTGTACTCTTGCTTGTTCCTTACTTGTGTGGGTCGAGACCATAAGCCTCCCCTACCTTGACAAGCCCCTTCATTCGTGTAATTAAGGGTACTTGGGTGGTGAGCCTTACAACGTCTCTAAGCTTTGTTTGTTTGTTGTTTTAGAACTCTTGACTTGTTAATGTCTATGATTGAGTTAGGTGACGCTAGCATGGATTCCGAAGAGCAACAAAACAACAACAACCAACAACAACAGCACAACAATCAACAATAGTCACCGGCGCTTCAACCGGGACTTCTCCTCACGCCTGGCGCGTTTCAACAGGGCCTTGGTACCGTGCCACACGGCCTCGGTACCGTGCCTCCAACGCTCAGTATTGTGCCTGCCGCAAGCTTCGAGGCATGGGAGGCGCGATTCGCCACCATGGAGCGCATCCTTATGCGCCTCATGGACCAGCAAGCACCACCTACTGTGACTATCAATACGCAACCCCCGAATCCGAGCATAACTCCACACGGTGTCTCGGTACCGAGGGCTTCGGCGCAAGAGAAGGCCAAAGGCCCGATGGTTGACCCGTCTAGCCAACATGGGATCCAAAGGTTGGAATCCATGAGGGAGAGCCGGCCGACTAATCATCCCCAAGCAGTACATGGAGTTTAAGACGTTCATTCCGATGAGGAGTACGACTCTGATGAGTGGCGACGTCAACAAGCCAAGAAAAAGAACAAGACGGTCACTCCGATGCCTAAGAAAAAAAAACAAGGGACGAGATGACTTCGATGTCAACGACTATCGGGGTCATCAAAGTCCAACAAGTCCACGTTCAGAATCCGAGGACTCTATGACGGAGTACGAGGAAGATTCTGAGGAGGAATTTGACCACCCTCCGGTCCATGATTCGGACGAGTGGATAGATCGGGATCGGGATAGGATTTCGAGACCCAAATTGCTCGAGAACCCCGCGCAGTATGATCAACTAGAACGCCGTGACAACCGCGATCGGCCTCGCCGCAATGGGGATCGGCACGGCCATGACCAAAACCGAGAGGACAGGCGGCACCCTCGGCGCGATGGAGAAGACGATCCCAGAGACGATGGTGAAAGGGCCAGGCCGTGGGCCTCCCCGAGGCAACCGAAGCCATCGCACACCTCCTCCGCGTGCCAATCGGCACGCCGATAACGATCGTCCGACGCATCTGTCACGCCGAGACGTAAAGGTAAAGTTTGAGGATTTTTACGGTAATTACAATCCTGATGAATTTATTTCTTGATTGCAGTACCGAACACATCCTCAAGCATTGCCCTTACGAGGAGCACGAGCAAGTCGAGGTGGTGACCCTTCATTTCAAGGGGGCCGCTCGTATGTGGTGGAACCGATTCGAAGCGGATCGGGCCCAAAAGGGTAAAGCCACCATTACCGAGTGGCACCAACTTGTCTTTATAATGAAGCAGAAATTGATACCCCCCGACTACAAGGAGAAAGTCCGCATTTTGATCCAAGACGCACGTCAAGGATCCATGACTCTGGAAGAGTTCTTTGCCTACTTGGAAGATCTATTCTTCAAAGCCGGCATAAGCGCTTCACCGGGGGCGTTGCGGTCTCGCTTTGTGGCGGGACTCCACCAATGGATTTGAGATCGTTTGGTTGTCTTGCCAATCAAGGACTTGGGACGATTAATACACACGGCCATGGAGTTGTACACGTAGTTTAAGAGGCCGAAATCGTCCAACTTTCAAAGTTATGGCTCCAACTCTAGTCCTTCCGTTTATGGTACTAAACCGATTTCCTCTCCTTATTTTTCTAAACACAAGCAAGGGTCCTTCGGTTGGCCAATACCGTGACAAGGCCATCCCTTCCCCACAAACATGTACTCGAGATAGCGAGTGCTATCAATGTGGTGGTCGGGGCCACTTCAAGCGAGATTGTCCAAACATGAAGCGCGTGTTGTTTTCGACTCAAACCACATCGTATGAAAGCATTGACGAAGTTGGGTCGGAAGAGGAGGACGTGACACCAATTGAAGAAGGCACGTATTGCGCGCCCTCGGACATTTCCGCCGGCATCGACAAGCTCTTGCTCGGGACACGCCGAGCACTAAGTGTCAAGGAGACCGTGCCAACCGATCAACGGGAAAATATTTTCCGTACTTGGTGCTTGGTGCAAAACGTTTGCTGGAGTATTATTATTGATTCGGGAAGTTGCGGGAACTTTTTGTCAAGGAAGGTCGTCATTCATTTCGATTTGCCTCAATTGGAGAATCTGAGGCCGTACAAGCTTGCTTGGATCTCTAACGAGGGAGATCATTGGATCACGAAACAAGTACGTCTTTCTTTTTCTATTGGCATCTATTCCAATTCTATTTTGTTTGATGTCACTGACATGGACGCCACACATGTTCTTCTTGGTCGTCCATGGCAATTTGACCGTCACGTGATTTACGATGGACGGTTGAACACTTACATGTTCAATTACCATGGTAAATGTGTGACCATCTTACCTATGTCACCGAGTGAAGCTTTACAGGATGAGGCGAAAAGGCAACAAGCCAAGGCTCGTGAGACTGCACCAATCGCGCCTACGCAAAACGGTGCCCTCGATACCGAGTCTCCCACCTCGGTACCGACCCCCAACGGCGTTTCTGGTTTTGATGGGTCAGATTCTGGCCAGAACAAGGATCAGTACAAGGAACGCCGAGGCAAGGTGAAGGATGAGCCGCGAACGCCGATGGCCCAGACTTGCGCGCCACAACGCGCTAACTTCAGTACCGAACGGAGCAGGGTCGTTACCGACCCCTTCTAGCAGTGCACCTGGCCCCAACTTGCATCATGGCATGGCTCTACTAGCCAGCCACGTGGCGCCCATGGCGCGTCTCGGAGTGTCGAAGATGCCAATCCTCCTTTGCTTGGCACGGTCCAAGACCGATTACTTCTTTGCCGGCGTTGCGACGTCGTCAAATCCATCGAGGGGAGTTTCTCTTGTTTTCTTTTGTGTTCTTTGCTTAACATTACCATTGATAAGACATATGAGCTACCCCCTCTATTGCTTCTCTTTTACAGGAGTATGCCGACATTATGCCTGCCGAGCTCCCCGACGGGTTGCCACCTATTCGGGGGATCGAGCATCGCATAGATCTCATTCTCGGTGCTTCATTGCCAAACCGGGCTGCATATAGGGTGTCTCCTAAAGAGACTCAAGAGCTACAACGCCAAGTCCAATCTTTTTTGGACAAGGGCTATGTTCGAGAGTCCGTTAGCCCGTGTGCGGTTTCAGTTATCTTGGTGTCGAAGAAGGATGGCTCTTGGAGGATGTGCGTGGACTGTCGTGCCATCAACCAAATCACCATCTAGTACCGTCACCCAATTCCCCGCTTGGACGATATGCTAGACGATTTACATGGTGCCATTCTATTTTCAAAGATCGATTTGCGAAGCGGATACCACCAAATTCGGATGCAAGAAGGGGACGAATGGAAGACAACGTTTAAGACCAAACATGGTCTTTATGAGTGGTTTGGTGATGCCTTTTGGCCTCACTAACGCTCCTTCTACTTTCATGCTTTTAATGAACTTTGTTTTGCGTAAATTTTTGGGACCTTTCGTCGTCGTGTATTTTGACGACAATTTAGTTTATAGTCGGACTTTGGACTCTCTTGCGGGGCACCTTAGGCAGGTGTTAGATTGCATCAGCGAACATTATTTGTATGTAAATTTGGACAAGTGTGTGTTTTGCTCGGATACGACAAATTTTCTTGGCTTCGTCGTATCCAAGGATGGCCTATGCGTGGATTCCGACAAAATCCATGCCATCTGTGAGTGTCTAACTCCCACGACCCCCACTATGGTTCATTCCTTTTTAGAGCTCACTGGGTTTTATAGGAAATTTGTTAAGAACTTTAGTTCTATCGTCGGGCCACTCCACTCTTTGACCAAGAAGGCCACCACAATAAAGTGGATGTCGCATCATGAGGACGCTTTCGAGGCCTTAAAAGATGCTTTGTGCCGAGCCCCGGTCCTGCAATTGCCAGACTTTTCAAAGCGCTTCCAGATCGAGTGCGACGCTTCCGATTATGGTATTGGCGGTTTTACTCCTTCAAGAGCAACGACCTATCGCTTACTTTAGTGAAAAGCTAGTTGGGGCTACATTAAACTATCCGACCTATGATAAAGAGCTCTACGCTCTTATTCGGGTCGTCAAGATGTGGCAACACTATCTCTTGCCAAGCAAGTTCGTGATTCGTACAGATCACGCGACCTTGGCTTTTCTCAAAAGTCAAACGACTCTGAATAGGTGCCACACACGATGGGTTGAGTTTATGGAGACGTTTCCTTACATCATTGTGCATAAAATGGGGAAAGAGAACGCCATCGCAGATTCTCTCTCTCGCAGGTATATTCTTTTAATTCAACTTCATTCTAAGCTGCTCGGCTTTGCGTTAATTAAAGAACTGTACGCCTCAGATCCGTACTTTTCTTCGATCATCCTAGAACTAGAGCGCTCTCGTATACATGATTCTTATTTTTTAGACAACGGATATCTATACCGCGCTGGGAAGCTTTGCATTTCGGCATCATCGGTTAGACATTTGTTGCTCAAAGAAGCTCATGACGGTCGAGGGCACTTTGGCGTAGCCAAAACATTGGCAACACTACGTGAACATTTCTGCTGACCACACATGGCACGAGATGTAAACAAGTATTGTCAGGGTTGTGTGCCATGTCATACTGCCAAATCTAGGTCTCAACCAAATGGCCTTTACACGCCTCTACCTATACCGGACGCCCCGTGGGAAGATCTTTCCATGGATTTTATCACGGGCCTCCCAACATCGAGGCGTGGCAAAGATTCCACTTTTGTAGTCGTGGACCGGTTCTCCAAGATTCCCCACTTTATTGCATGTAAGGGAACTAATGACGCGGTGAAAATCACGAATTTATTTTTCAAACATGTCGTAAAGCTCCACGGTATTCCTAAAACTATTGTTAGTGATAGGGATACCAAATTCTGTAGCCATTTCTGGAGAACGTTTTGGGGGAAGTTAGGAACATGACTCCTATTTTCAACTACTTATCACCCCTAGACCAATGGTCAGACTGAGGTGACCAATCGAACCTTGGGCACTCTTCTTCGAACGATGCTTAAGGCAAACCCACGTCGGTGGGAGGACTTGCTATGCCATGTTGAGTTTGCATATAACAGGTCCTTTCACTCTACGACGAAGATGACGCCTTTCGAGGTGGTCTACGGGCGTAACCCATGCACGTCTATGGATTTGGTGCCGCTTCCATACAAACCCGATGAGCACGTCGTCGCGGCCAACCGCGCCGACCATATCCGCCACCTACACGAGCGCACCAAAGCGCAATTGCTGAAGCGCTCAGATCAATACGCCGCTCAACACAACAATGGGCGACGCACATTGATCTTCGAGCCCGGAGATTTGGTGTGGCTTCACTTGAGCAAGGATCGCTTTCCACACGCTCGGAAGACGAAGCTGCACCCTAGAGGAGATGGACCCTTCAAGGTCCTTCGGCGCATCAACAACAACTCCTACATCCTCGACCTCCCGGGTAAATACAACGTTCACCCTTACTTTAATGTCTCCGATCTCTCTCCTTACATAGATCCCCGAGTATCATTATGAGGAAACGGGGACATTTTCCACCCAAGGGGGGAGGGTGATGTGACCCCCTCACTAAAGGCAAGCCAAGAAGAGGAAGACTTGTCCGTGCGCTCCGACGGATCCATTACTCGAGCCCGAACCCTTGCCATAGCTCGAGCCACGGCGTCCCTCATCGCGAAAGTCTACGCAAGCCACGGTGCATCCACCGGCGTACCCCTCTTCAAGTGCCTCACCACCATTGGAGACAACGCCGACGCCTCGCACCATGGTGTCAAGGACCTCGCGTCCGGTACCGAGCCACCCCTGGCCAGTACCGTGCCAGCCACGCTCGGTACCGATTCCTACGCCTCGGTACCGACCCCCATGTCTGCGCGGGGCAACCCAGTGTCGAGACATGAGGTTCGCGTGCGCCGTGCACCATGGTCCGTCGTGCCACACCTAGCGTGTCGCGACCGCCTTGGTTGCGCTGTATGCCTTGGCCGTGTCGTGCCACGCCTAGTGTGTCGCGACACTCCTTGCGTTGGTGCGCCGACGCCTTGTCACATCCTTGTCGCGACACTCGCGACATGGCCACCATGACCATATATGTTTCTTTCCGTTTTTAGTATCTTTTCCATTCCGAACATTACTATTTATCTCATTTCTATTATTGTCGGGTAATTTTGGGCTTGCGCCACGTTGGGCAGCTTGCATGCGCACCCCTTGTGCCCCACGCCCATTAGGGTTTCGTGCTAGGTTTTATTGTGCCTCCTCTATATAAGAGGCACACCCCTTTGTATTTCCTCACGCTTGAATTTAGATACCGAATTGTTGTCGAGTTTTCTCCAGACTATCTTGTTAAGGCGTCAACCAATATTCTTTTCTCGATCCCATATTCTCCTGGCCTACGTCAAACTAGGCCCCCTTCTCAATCCTTTCACTTCCCACTCAAATCCAGTCTAGGCTTCAGCCTCAAATCTATCGATTTGATTGGTGAAAAGACCTAATACGCGTCCACGTCAAGATCCGCTTGTGAATCCTCAACGGGGTTCACATCAGTCACCCAAAGAACCCGACCCATGTCCGTATAACCCGCTTTAAATCTATATACATATATAACCTCATCCTAACCTAAACTTCTCTGATTCAGACCTCGACCTCTATTCTCGTTATTTACATGAATATTGCTTTATGAAATTGTGGGCGGGTAAAATTAATTGTCATAATTATGGACCCTGTTGCAAACTTCATTGCAGGTTCGTTGTGTCATTTTTCTTCTTCCCCGATTGAAGTTGATTTGGGTTTGGGAGCTCATCCGTAAGGATACTTTTGGGCGACCACATTCCGCTAAATGTTGGCCTCCCTGATCTCTTTCCTTTAAAAAAACTCTTTTGCAAACGATATTTCAAATTCCAGTCTATTCTCCAATATATTTCACTCCAACATAATTGATCACTGAATTAAATCAATAAATGGTATATAGTTTTTCTTTTTGCTAAAAAAAAATTAAAAAAATTAAAAAAAATCCAACTAATAAAAACAAGAACATAGGTATTAAAATATTTGGATACTAAGAGATTTGGATTGCCCTCGCCATTCTTTTAAAGTACAAATGTCATAACTCTCAACTCTTCACTATTTCTTGGGCCTCTTGCAAAATTAGCTAGTTACGTTTTGTTTGACGCAGACGAATTGGCCTTCACGCAGCAAATAGGAGTACGATTTTATCTCGGGGAATATTATCTCAGTTAAAGGCAGATTTCAAATCTATAATCGGGAGTATTTTTTAAATCGGTTTTTCTAACCTATGCTTTAAGGGCATAGAATAAGAATACCCAATGTGGAAACTAAATCATAAAAAGGAAAGTATAAGCTCTTAGAAAATAATGTTAAAAAATTTAAACAATCAAAATACACTTGAAAATTTATATATAAAGGTTCTTAACCTATTCCCTTAGGGCATAGGTTAGAAAAATCGTTCTTAAATTTGCGTGAGTTATAGTTAATGAGTGCAGGGCAGATGTCAAATCGATATTTCTTAAATTTTCGTGGGTTATGGTTAATCGGTGCGAGAAATTACATCGATTATGCTATTTATTTCATTTAATCTAAGTTCAAATTCATCTTTCAACCAAAAAATTTAAATTGATGCTTAAACTAATGGGTAGAGACACCTTATTTATTTTCTATCATATGTAGTGATCATGGACCCTGAATCCAAATATTTTTGAAGTATATATTCGTTCGTTAGCTTCAATTTGATATATTATACGCTCCAATCCTATATCAGAGTAAAAAGTTATGGATCTTTGGTTTGTAAACAAATCAATTTTACAAGTTATTTATTTTAAAATGTTTTTTCTCTTTTACTAAATTTCATATTTTTATACAGTAATTAAATCCAACAGTTTCAAAACAATAATTTATTGTTGAGATGTCTTGGATCGAACACTTGATTTATTACCAAGAGAGTTTCCGTTTGAGTTTGAGTTTTTTTAGTTATGACCCTTTAATATTTATTGTTGGATCGTCGTGCATTAGTAAGAGCTTGTGAACTGGAGATTAGGCTGTTCCAAAGGCAGTGAAAGTAAAGTAAAAGCAAGTAAAACAGAATGTAAACGACACAGTTTCTTTATAGAGGAACCGCACAACAACCAACTAGTTGTGTGGGTAAACCTCTACCTCCGCTTGGAGGATTTTGAACGATCTTCTTATTTTATTGATTGTTCCCTAGTTACACAGGCAAGACTTACACTTCTCTGTTCCTAGTAGTTCTTCCTAACTCTAGTACCACGAGTAAGCCTTCTCGACCTTGTTCCTAAGCGAACTAACTCAACTAAACATAAGACAGATCGAACCTTACACCTTGAGCTCAATGTCGCAGTTCCCTAACTCGTCGTCGGGGACTTCTCTTCTCTTGTCTCTCTTTCTTTCTTTGTGTGTGAATGTTTGTTCTGTGAGAAGTGCTTATTCCAAGCACTATTCATTTGGCTTTATACACATTTGAACTTGGCTGCCATCCTTACTTTCATGTTGTCCGAAATACCCTTTGTCTTGCACGCCAAGTTTGCAATCTTCACATGTGACTTTGATTTGAACTTAATCAACTTTGAGAATCAATCGGGCCGTTGGATCACTCGCTTCAGTCTGTTCCTCAGGTTGAGCCTTCGTTCTGTCCAAGATAAGATCCCGCGATTTGCGCTGAACGGTCTTGTTTTCACATGTGAGTTCCCATGCGATGGGAACTGTTCTCTCCAAAGTTCCTTTGATAGGAACTTTCTATCATATATTCTTGTGTTCCTTTTGCATTCTTGGAGATTCTTCTTTAGACATGGTGTTCCCTTGAAATACTTGAATGTAAAACGTTATTTCCCATATGGCGTTTGTCATTATCAAAACTGGAGACAAGTATCGTTGTTCGGATGTTTGGAACCAGAGTTCCCAACACCGGTCCAACAATTTCCCCCTTTTTGATGATGACAAACCCATCACAAAATGAACAAGTATTTCAATGACTGAAAAGCATGACATGCATCTGAGTTCCTAAGAGTGATCATAGAGAGCCACTTCTATGAAATATTGAGTTCTTACTTAGCATTTTATGCATTAGTTCCCCCTTAGCTTAAGCATATTCTGTGATAACTCTTAACACGACTCATCTCACACATTTTGTCCTTCCCCCTTTTGGCATCATCGAAAATAGAAAGCATAATAAGAAGGAAAGGAACACGCAATCAAACTAAAGGCCATTCATATCACTTAAGCAAATGATTTACAAGAAGAACTCATTACATTTGTAGGGAAAATAAGGCTAAGGAAATGAAAGGAAAAGATAATGGGGCCTTGTGAAGCATATGATCACGCATTTGAGTCATGACGGACAGGATGTTCTGGAGAGTTCCCGCCATGTTTTCGAGAGTGGATGCGATGTGCATCATCACTTGAGCGTTCCTAACACTTGGGCCATCACCTAAGGGAAGAGTCCCTTGATCCTCGGATTATTCTGAGTGACACATCTTCAGGACCACAAAAAGGTCCAATTCCCTTCCAATGGTCACTTCCTCCTCGGAGTCATCATACAGGGCTTCCTTGACCATCAACTTCTTGATGAGGCCAGCATAGGGCGGGGAATGGGTAGGGGAGGCCAGACACTTCTCCATGTGCCCAAGCATAATCAGTGGGAGGTTGATGGGCATTTTGTGGAGAAAATGGAAAAGGAGGATAGCATCTTGGATGTTGAGTGTGTGACACTTCTCTTGCCGAGGGATCACAACCGTGATGAGGAACTGATGAGACAGCTTGGCTATAAGGCCTAGGTTGTGGGTTAGGGTCCCTTGGGTGGGAACTCTGCCATCGTAAACAGTGTGCAGAATTTCATCCTTGTTGAATTCCCCCCAATTCTTGTGAGGAAGGGCCCCTAATCCCTTGACAGGAACATTAAGTTGACGACGGATGGAGGAGGCCGTGAAGACGTAGTCGTCGCCTTGGAGGGAGAGAGTTCCATTGGTGCCCTCGTCGTGGATGACGAAGTTGTTGTAGAAGAGGCGCACTTGGCCAGGGTCGACGGTTACGGCGGTGTCGTAGTCTTGATCCCATTCATGGGCCTTGATGAGTACCTAGAGATCTGCAAGCCCTTTTTTCGTCAGTTGGGACTTGGAGAGGACCAGCGGAGGGACGAGCTTTCTATCCGCCGTGATGGGAACCCTCTTTGATTTTGTTCCCTTTCCCTTCTTGTTCTTGTTCCCCTTGGAGGCAACAGCCTTTCATTTCTTTGGAGGAGTAGGGGTAGATTTGAGCAAGAGGGGAGGATCCCTTTCCATGGGAGCACCCTCCGACACCACCATCTGGCGTCCTTGGTTGTCTTCGGCCAATGCTTGGGCGTGCTAGCTGGCAAGCCATTTAGCATCGAGAACCACGGTGGGCCATCGCCATCCAAGTTCCCTTCTTCCTCTGAGGACAGGCCGAAGTCCTCCTCCTCATCATCATCAAGACGGACCTGACTTGTTCCAGCGCCATCATCTTGGGCTGGGGTTCCTTTTTCATGAACCTCTCCCTCTTTCCTTTGGAGCTCGGAAGAAGGAGGTTGGTTGATGAAGTCTATGAGCTCAGCCTCTAGAGCGTCGAGGAGAGCGTTTTCCTCTGCGGTTCCCCTGACGATGGGATCCGTCTTCTTCGCCTTTTGGCGAGCAACTTCAACAATGGGTAATGAATCCTTGTCTGAGTCGAGGGTGATGTGTTGCTTGGTTGGGGAGGGAGAGGAGGATATTTCTGTGGTGGAGGGAGGAGGCGATTTTTAGTGTGAGGGAGATTGGATTTGAAGAGAAGGAGAGGGGGATTTAGCTTTTAGGGAGATGGGTGGTGTGGGAAGTTTGGTGTTTAGAGTAGAGGGAGGTGGGTTGATGGGATTAGGGGTCCCATCGATGATAGCGAGAGAGGAGGGAGGAGTGGAGTCTCTAGGACTAGAGGTCCTAGAGATGGGATTAGTATTAGAAGGAGTAGGAAGTGGAAGATTTTGGGATCGAGTGTTCCCAGAATTGGAAGGAGGAGGAAGAGAGGAGGGTTGAGTGGAGGGTGGTAGGGGTGAAGGTATGGCAAAGGAAGAAGGATGAGAGATATTTAGAACCTCGTCTATGTTGAAGAGAGATTTCTTCTTCTTCTTTTTGGGAAGATCGGAAGAAGAGTAGGGTTGTTTGTCTTGGCGTTTTTTTGATTTGTTTTTGAATTTGGGAGTTTCGGGACCGAAACTGGCATGAATTACAGTCCTAGTCGAGGAGGAAATGGGTTGAGAAGAGATGGTGAGAGGGGTGCGAGGAGGTTGAGATGAGGAAGATGGAAGAGGAAGTTGAGATGTGGTAGTAGTGACTGGAAGCGCAAGGGTTTGAGCCGCCGGGAGGGCGGAGGAGTGCAGAAGAACCTCAAATTCTAGAAGCGAGGATCCGGTGCGAGGTTGGTGAAGGTAGGGGCGAACATAACCATGAAGGCCCTTGTAGAGTTTTTCCCGATTGACTGGATCGGTTTCTTTGTCCGCCTCTCGGAGCATGAAGGCGAAGAGGGATTTAGGGTTGGTGTTGATCCACTCACAGATGTGGTGGTCTTGGTGAGTAGGTGCCATGGGAGATGTGGTGGTTTTGGAGGTTTGCTGAAAAAGGAAGGGGTGAAGATTGCAGAGAAGAGGAGTTGCAGAGGGCGTAGCTTGAAGAAGGTCTCAAAAATGGCAAAGAAGGGGTTTTTATGTGAGGCGAGGAGAGGGGTAGGAAGGGAAATGTGAGTTTCCTCGAAAACCGGCAACCAATGAATTCGAAGAGCTGTTTCAACTTCCTTAGCACGCTTGTGACATGCGTCGTTAGGCTCATGGGAAGTCACATTGAGCATTTCGAATACTTGGCCCACGACACTTCGAAATCTGACACATTTTCCGGTTTCCTATGTGACGTTCCAACTTCCCAAAATTACCAGTGTTCCGTTGCTTGTGATCATTTTGTAGGCCGGTTCCCATGATCTTTGAAAGGTCATGTTTGAGTGGAGTGGACAGGGGAACTCACACTCAAGTTCTTTTGTGAAGGTACGGAACTCAAAGGGGAACCAGACAATTACAACTCGGTAATGGGACAAAAAGTTGGACTCATGAGAAGTGTTTGTCTGGTTCTCGGCTAATGGTTGGTATTATGATCAACCGTCATGGTGCCTTGTAAAGAGGGTTAAGGGAACTCTGGTTTATCATTTTGGGCCAAAAGAAGTAAAGTTCCAACTTGTACATCAAAAGCTCTAGACTAGTAATATGGCAAAATGAAGGCGATTATTCCTAGTGTTCCCTATCATGCATTTCGAGATAAACTAGCCAAGCATTGAGGGAATAACAAACAAGAACTTGTTCAGTTGAGAGTTATCATCCCTAGAAGAATCCGGAGACGTTGGTCGGGACGTCTGTCTAAAGCTTTAGTGAGAATGTCCGCAATTTGCTCTTCAGTTCTACAGTGTTCCATGGAGATGTTCCCATGTTCCACATTATCACGTAGGAAATGATGCCTGATGTCTATATGATTAGTATGAGAATGATGCACTTCTATTATCACGTCTTATGGAAACTAGGCCAAAAGACATACCGTTATCCTGAAGTTGGTACTTAATCAATAGAACCTGGGAATAGCACGAGGCGGCAGCCACATATTCCGCTTCTACTATGTAGAGCGCCACAGAGTTTTGCTTCTTTGATCCCCATGATACTAGGCATGATCCTAGGAACTGGGCCATTCCAAAGGTGCTATTTCGATCAACCAAGTGCCCAGCGAAATCTGCATCTGAGTATGCAATGAGCTCAAGGGAACTGTTCCTTGGATACCAAAGGCACAAGTTGTCGTTCCCTTTGAGGTACCTGAAAATTCTCTTCACCTCTCGAAAGTTCCTTTGATCCATACTTATACATGTTTCATCTGCGTTGAGCCTTGAGTTTGGTGAGATGGGAGTGTCGATGGGCCTGGAGTGTTCCATCCCATACTTCACGAGCATCTCTCGAATGTACTTTTGTTGGTGGATCCTTGTTCCCTCCTTGGTTTGAGATATTTGAAGTCCCAAGAAGAACGTGAGTTCCCCTATGAGACTCTTCTCAAACTCGCTACTCATCAAATTCTTAAACTTTTCAACAAGAAGTTCATTAGAAGCACTGAACACAATATCATCAACATACACTTGGACAATTAGAATATCTTTTGACTCTTTCTTAATAAAAAAAGGGTTTTGTCTATGGAACCACGAAGGTATCCATGAGACAAGAGGAACTGGGCAAACCTGTCGTACCACGCCTTGGGTGCTTGCTTGAGACCATACAGGGCCCTCTCCAAGAACTAAAAATGGTCTGGGAAGTGTTCATCTTCGAAACCAGGTGGTTGTGCCACATAGACTTCTTCCTTGAGGTGCCTATTTAAGAACGTTGTTTTGACGTCCACTTGATACAACTTGAAGCCTTTGTGGGCGGCATAGGCTATGAGGAGTCGAATGGCTTCAATCCTTTCAACTGGTGCAAAAGTCTCATCGTAGTCGATTCCCTCTTTTTGTCTATACCCTTGGGCAACCAGACGGGCCTTGTTCCTAGCCACTGCCCCAGTGTCGTCAAGCTTATTTCTGAAGACCCATCGAGTTCCTATGATGTTTTTGTTCTTGGGACTAGGAACCAGTTTCCACACTTTGTTTCTCTCAAATTGGTAGAGTTCCTCTTGCAAGGCTTGAATCTAGTCTGGATCCTTTAGAGCTTCTTTGATGCTCTTGGGTTCCACCAGTGAGACGAAGGCGTTGAAGTCACAAAAGTTGTTGAGAGACGAACGAGTCTATACGCCTTTGTCATAGGGAGTGATGATGTTGTCGATGGGATGGCCCCTCTTTTGGTGATAGTTCCTTGTACGAATGTGTGAGACATCAATCTGTTCCCTTGTATCTTCTTCATCTGCAACTTGGGTTTCCTCTTCTTCATGGGAACAGTTGTTCTCAACTTCTTCACTAAGTTTCTCCTCAGGATTTTCCTCATTGTTCCCTCGTTGTTCCCCCTAAACACTAGATTCTGGCATTGGTTCATTTTGAGGAATAAGATAGTTGGAATGAGAGGCATTTTGAGGTTCTTCAATTGTAGAGGGAACTTCGAAGGAGTCTTGATCAGATTGGTGTTGGAATCCTTCGTTGTTGCTTGGTGGTAGGTCATTGTTCCCACTTGGATAGTCTATTGGGAAATTCGGATCACCTACTGGCAACAATAACGGCAACACAAATCCACAAGAGAAATTAGAAAAAACGATAAGCGAGAACATAGAGATTTGTTGACCTAGTTCGTCAGAACGACTACGTTTGGGGCACTACCAAGCCAGGGATATCCACTAGATCTGAGACTTACAAGGATTACAAGACCTCAGTCTAACCTAATCTCTCTAGCACTTTGATTTTTCCCTCTCTCCGCTCTCAGGTTTTCTAGCACACCAATTACAATAACATGGATAGGTTTAAATAGAGAAACAAAAGGCTGAAAGAAACCCTAGAGGCTCGTGCAACTTGGGCCCCAAGAAAAAAAGCACAACTTGGGCCCCAAGAAAAGGAGCACAACTTGGTCCCTAAGAAAAGACATGTTTCCCGTATGCGGCTAATTGCGCGTGCAAGCCCCCCAATTGCGCAGCCGTGTAATCCCCGGTCCAACCCGCGCTTTTGCTTTCTGCTAGAATCGCGCGACTTGGCTCCTCAAAAGCGCGCTCGCGCTTTTAGCCGTCAACCTGCGTATTCCTCTTCGTTCCACCTTTGTCTTCTCTTCGGCCTAATCTTGAATCAGGCTCCAAAAACGTAACAATCTCCCACCTGGAGACTGATTCCAATTGTAATTGTCTTCTTCTTCAGCAGAGTCCTTCAGTCTTGGTAGTGTCGGGCCTCCAACTTACGTAAGCTCGTCTGAAGCCTTGCCATGACTCAGTTCTTCAAGCTTGTCAACAAGGTTTTCTCCCACCACACTCGACACCTGTCGTATGGCCTTCTCCTTGCAAGCTTTCTCCTTCACCATGTCAGCACTTCTGACTTTCCTTCCCTCTGGATAGTCTTCTGGCTCATGTTTCAACATCAGATAGGAGTTGACTCCCTATCTTGTTCCTCAACGATCTCCTGACCATTGAATCGTGGATCTTCCTTCAAGGCCTCCTCCTGCCTACTAGGAACCACTGTCTTGCTCCCACCAGTTCCATCAAACTTCTCTACCGGGATCTTTCCGCTCAGTGCCATCGTAGGAACCTGTAGCTCTGATACCAGTTGTTGGGAAATTCGGATCACCTACTGGCAACAATAACGGCAAAACAGATCCACAAGAGAAATTAGAAACAAACGATAAGCGAGAACACGGAGATTTGTTGACCCAGTTCCTCAGAACGACTACGTTTGGGGCACTACCAAGCCAGGGATATCCACTAGATCTGAGACATACAAGGATTACAAGACCTCAGTCTAACCTAATCTCTCTAGCGCTCTGATTTTTCCCTCTCTCTGCTCTTAGGTTTTCAGCACACCAATTACAATAACATTGATAGGTTTAAATAGAGAAAAAAAAAGGCTCAAAGAAACCCTAGAGGCTCGTGCAACTTGGGCCCCAAGAAAAAAAGCACAACTTGGGCCCCAAGAAAAGGTGCACAACTTGGGCCCCAAGAAAAGACATGTTTCCCGTACGCGACCAATTGTGTGGGCAAGCCCACCAATTGCGCGGCCGCGTAATCCTCGGTCCAACTCGCACTTTTGGTTTCTGGTGGAATTGCGCGACTTGGCTCCTCAAAAGCGCGCCCGCGCTATTAGCCGTCAAATCGCGCATTCCTCTTCGTTCCACCTTTGTCTTCTCTTCGGCCTAATCTTGAATCAGGCTCCAAAAACCTAACATAGTCTTCATCTTGATTTCTTGGCTCATCATCATCATCGTCTTCTTCTTGCCTGACCAGTTTGAACAAAGTTCCCTTTCCTTGGGACTCTGTTCCCGTCTTCATTGATTGTTCGTTGGAGACGACGTGGATACTCTCCTCGACCTTCTTGGTTCTCTTGTTGTAGACTTTGTATGCCTTGCTTTGAGAGGAGTATCCTAGGAAAATCCCTTCCTCACTCCTTGGGTCGAATTTCCCAAGGTTGTCTTTCCCATTGTTGTGGACGAAGCATTTGCAGCCAAAGTTCCTGAGATGAGAGATGTTGGGCTTTCTTCCTTTGATCAACTCATATGATGTCTTTTTGATCATGGGACGAATCATAGCTCGATTTAGAATGTACATAGCTGTGGAGATTGCCTTGGCCCAGAAGCTTTCGGGAACTCCACTCTTAAGCATCATTGTGCGAGCCATGTCTTCCAGGGTTCTGTTCTTTCTTTCCACAACTCCATTTTTCTGAGGAGTGCGTGGGGCTGAGAAGTTGTGGGATACACCATTGTTGTCATAGAACTTTATTAACTATGAGTTCTTGAACTCAGTTCCATGATCAGATCTGAGAGACTTGAGCTTTAATCCCATGCTAACTTCCATTCTCTTGATGAAGGGCTCAAACTCCTTGAATGCATCTGATTTGGATCTCAAGAAAATAACCCATGTAAATCTTGAAAAATCATCAATTAACACATACATGTACCTTTTTCCACCGTAGTTGGTCGTTTCCATAAGACCACAAAGATCCATGTGAATTAGTTCAAAGGGCCTTGTTATGCTCACCATCTTCTTTGGCTTAAAGGAACTCCTGGATTGCTTGCCACGAACACATGCATCACACATCTTGACTCCCTCAATGTTAATTCTTAGAAGACCAATGACCAGGTCCTGTAAGTATAACTTCAGAATCTGATTTATGTCTGCGTGACCTAGCCTCTTGTGCCAGAGTTCTGTATCATCATGGGAGCTTGAAAGGCACAACTTCCTTGGTGGTTCAAAGTCCGTGTCCACCACATAGACATTGTTGGACCACCTTCCTCTTAGAATGATTTTGTTGGTTTTCTTGTTGATGACCAAGCATTCTTCTGAGTCGAAGGTGACAACGTTGTTCCCTTGATCATATATCTGAGAAACACTCAAGATATTGTACCCCAGAGCCTTCACCAAATTGACATTGTTGATCTTGATTGACTTGTTGAGTAGTACTTCCCCTGTTCTTATGATTTCTCCTTTATTTTTGTTTCCAAAGGACACATGACCTCCTTCGGCTTTTGTGTGGAGTGAGGTGAGATTGTCTTTGTTCCCAGTCATATGATTTGAACAGCCACTATCAATGAACCATGTGATGTTCACCCTCACTGCCACCTACAAGGAGAGTTAGTTTTTGGTGATCCAGGCATGATGACTCTTGCCTGGTCCCGTACAAGGAAAGACAGTTTCAAACATGACATAATCTGCAATATTAATATCACTAGAGTTCCTAGAGTCATAGGTGAAGTTCCTATAATGGTTCCCACGAGTGGGACCTCTAGCAGGTTTATTGGCCTTTTGGTTTTGCCTGTTCCAATAGTCGTGATTCTGAGCTTGAGCTTTCCTTTTAGGACAACTTTCCTTGTATTGCCTATGAGCACCACAATTCCAGCAGGTTTTGTAGTATTCTCCCAGGTAGTACTTAGGGTGAGGTCTTTGTATCCTATTCCTATCCATGGTTTCCTTATTGTAGACCCTTGACCCGTTTCCCTTGGCTATTTGGACATTGAGTTTATGCCCAGTGTTCCCGGTGTAGTAGTCCCTCTCTCCACTTTCCCCACTTTCTAGGACACGTATCTTTTCTTCTAGATGGGCATTCTTTTGTTTTTCACACTGGAGTTCTAGGGCCCTACACTCATTTATCTCCTGTTCATTTAAAGGAGACTTCCCATTCTTTGGGCACTCAGACTTATACCCAATCCCATGTTTGGCTGGGACAAACTTTGTTTGGGAACTTAAGGCTTCAAGATTCTCATTTCCCTTGCTCAGCTTTTGTAGGAACTCATTTTTATCGCCCTCTAGGGTCTTAATCTCATACTCAAGGGCTACTATGTGGGATAGGTAAGACTAAAGCTTATCAATCAGTTTCACACAATTGGAACATGATTCAAGACCAACCAACTCAACATTTGGTGTTCCGATTCATCTAGCTTCTTTTGCAATTTTATGTTATCCTTAACAAGACTAGAGAGCAATTTCAATAACTCAGGTTTTTCATAGTTAGATAAGGACTCAAGAATAGTTTCAGTGGTTACCTCACTAGGTTGTTCCCTAGTGGTTTCTCCTATGGCCATTGCACACATGTCTAGGTGTGCCCAAGATTCGGGATCTTCATCCTCGTCATCGTTCCAGGTGGCAATGTAGGCCTTCTTCCCTTGTTTTCGGTCGGCAGTTCCTTGTGGGCAGTCTTTTGCAAAGTGCCCTTTCTTGTAGCATTTGTAGCATGTGACGTCCGAGAGGTCCTTCTCAACTGGCTTTCTCTGGGAACTCTGGCCTTTTTGCGAGTTCCCATAGCCCTTTTTGAACTTTCCTTTGTTGTAGAAGGAGCGAAGAGCCTTTGTTACCAGTACGAGTTCCTCATCTTCTTCTTCCTTAGAATCTTCGTGTTGCTCCTGAACCGATTTGAGCATCTTTTCCAGTTTTAGGGCAATTCCCTTGTGTTCCCTTTCTTGCTCCTTATCGTCTTGTTTCCTTTTCTCATGTCGCACCAGCTTTCCAAAGACTTGGTGAAGCATGAGATTCCTGTTTGCAGGATTTTATTTGAACATGGTCCTTTTGTTGGCCCATTCACCAATTAGGTTGTTGAAGAGCTGCTGGACTTTCATCTTGCAGTTATCTCTTCTTTTGTTATCCCAAGTCCAGTAAGCTTGGTACACATGCCTTTGAAGCGAGACTGATAGTTGTGAACTGATTCTCCCACCTCCATTCGGAAGTTGAAGAACTCCCTTCTAGCGTTCATCTGGAGGTCCTCTCTGAGGTCAGAGTTCCCAATGTGCATTTGTTGGATGGCTTCCCACATCTCTTTTGCCGTTTCCAGATTTGCTACCCTGTCGCAATCTTGTACTTACATGAAATTCTTGAGATACTGTTTGGCTTTGAAGTTTGCTTCCATGCACCTCCATTCGTTTGGTCCCCATTTTGTGAAGTCGTTGCAAATGGTTGGGTCTACCTCGAAGTTCCATACTTCGATGACACACCAAGCTTGAAAGTCGTGGTTGCGCATCCAATCCTTCATGTTGCGTTGCCAATTTTCGAACCTTCCTGTGATTAACCTTGGAGGCTTGTTGTTCCCATGTCCAACTTGAGTGACTTCCTCAGACATTCTATAACCCGCGATACTGACACAGAAAATCTAGAGTGTTCCTGCTCTGATACCAGTTGTTGGATCGTCGTGCGTTAGTAAGAGCTTGAGAACTGGCGGTTAGGCTATTCCCAAGGAAGCAGAAGTAAAGTAAAGGCAAGTAAAGCAGAATGTAAACGACATAGTTCCTTTATAGAGGAACCCCACAACAACCAACTGGTTGTGTGGGTAAACCTCTACCTCCGCTTGGAGGATTTTGAACGATCTTCTTATTTTATTGATTGTTCCCTAATTACACAGGCAAGACTTACACTTCTCTGTTCCTAGTAGTTCTTCCTAACTCTAGTAACACTAGTAAGACTTCTCGACCTTGTTCCTAAGCGAACTAACTCAACTAAACATAAGACAGATCGAACCTTACATCTTGAGCTCAATGTCTGAGTTCCCTAACTCCTGGGAACTTGGATTCGCCGTCGTCGAGATCGAACACTCGTCACCGGAGACTTCTCTTCTCTTGTCTCTCTTTATTTCTTTGTGTGTGAATGTTTGTTCTGTGAAAAGTGCTTATTCCAAGAACTATTCATTTGGCTTTATACACATTTGAACTTGGCTGCCATCCTTACTTTCATGTTGTCCGAAATACCCTTTGTCTTGCACGCCAAGTTTGCAATCTTCATATGTGACTTTGATTTGAACTTAGTAAACTTTGAGAATCAATCGGGTCGTTGGATCACTCGCTTTAGTTTGTTCCTCAGACTGAGCCTTCGTTCTGTCTAAGACAGGATCCCGTGATTTACGCGGAACAGTCTTGTTTGCACATGTGAGTTTCCATGCGATGGGAACTGTTCTCTCCAGAGTTCCTTTGATAGAAACTTGCTACCATATATTCTTGTGTTCCTTTTGCGTTCTTGGAGATTCTTCTTTAGACCTGGTGTTCCCTTGAAATACTTGAATGTAAAACGTTAGTTCCCATATGGTGTTTGTCATTATCAAAACTGAAGACAAGTATCGTTGTTCGGATGTTTGGAACCAGAGTTCACAACACCGTCCCAACATTTATGAATTTAGTTTGTTTATGATTTGTAAGATGTCTTTATAAACACTTGTTTTCTTAGTCTAAAACCTTGTACTCTGGTCTATCCTTAATAAAATATTTTCTCTTGAAAATACTATACTGAAGTGGTGAATAAGGAGGTAATATCTTTTAGACGTTCAATTTGAAGACGATGATAATTACAATTCTAATTATTATAAAAGTTTTATTTTTGGTCGTATAATAGATTTTGAAAGAGTTAATGGGAAAAAAACCTATAATATCATAAAATATTTAATTAATAAAAAAGGAAGCAACATACTTAGTTGTTACGAGTATGAAAATTGGCTAAGTAATTTTAATAAAATATTATTTTGTTCTTATTGTAAATTGTAATTTCACTATGTTCAATTAAAAAAATTGGCTCCCTCATTACTTTTATTATGGTTCTACTCCTACATATGTTTGATATGGGATAGCATTCATATTCTTCACACCCAGTACAACTAGCGTCCAATGTTCGAAGCCTTTAAGGTTAACTATGCCAGTCTTGCATTAAGAACAACAAATCAAACAAGTGTAGCCTAAATAATGTCTTCATAGCAGGTTAGCTCATTTAAATCAAGAAACGACATCAGGACCAAGTTAGCTCCAAAACCATCTAAATTTCCTAGTGGATCATTGTTAATTAAGGGTGAGAGATTGTATTAATTATATTATTTATTATTTTTAATATAAATTCTGATTTATTTTTTAATTCAAAAACTTAAACTTATGGGTAGAAATTTTACGTTACTTGTATATTAGTTTTTCCATCATATGTTCAATCCAGATAGCACCCATATATAGTCTTCAAAATATCAAAAGAACTTTTTGTACTAGTTGAAGAAAAGTATATTAGGTTTTTTAATTATATTCCAACAGTGATCATGGCTGCAGACCTGCAGTTGTAGATTGGGAAGTGTTTGGAGGCCACGGTTGATTTGAGCTAGAGGAAACCAAACTGAAAAAAAAAAAATCACCGGTTTTACAATTGGAACCGGTCCTCTTCCTGTTACTATTTCGGTTCGCGATATTTCAGAACTGTAGAATTGGATTTATTTATTTTAGAGATTTTTTTTTTGTGTCTCTTAACTTTTGACATTTTTTTTATACCAAAAAAAGTTATTTCTTCTAATGCCCTCGAGGTTTTGAAAAAGTATCAATACTAAAACCAAATTGCATCCGATTTCTTAACTTTTCCGTTAATAAAATCATACAAAAATTAAAAACCTACATATTTATAAAAAAGATTAAGGTTTAGTTTTAACCTTTTAAGGCATTAAGTTTATTTTGTTACATTTTTTAAAGGAAATTTAAATTTTGGGTTCAGTTTTGATATAGAATTTAATAATAATATAGTGTTTAGATACATTAATTTCATTAATCTTGAAAGTAAATTTATTTTTTCAAAAGAAATCTTGTAACCGTCAAAACCAGAACGTACTGTACCAGAAACCGGATGGATGTCTTTGGATTCCAGCTCCACAAGTGGAAACGGACCATGTCTAATTAGAACAACTCGTTCAGTACATGATTGGCTAGGCGGCCAGCTGGTACATTAATTGATTGAATATCGAACTACAAATTCTTTAAAACAAAGGCTCCTCCGATAGACGGATGGAGTCAAATCACAAGCGTAGATAGTTATTTATCAAGCACATATATGCACTTAAGATGTGAAACAAAAACACACTGTTCACAAAAGTAATACCAAGCCTTGGGATCCAATATTCGCTCCAGGCACACGTCGCACATGTAGTCCTCTTTGAGCTCCTCTGTACCAAACACGATCCCCATTTCGTGCTTGTATCCGCCGTGATGGTGCATCACGGGACGGGGCAAGAGCGCACACTCAACATGGTAATTAAACCTGAACGTACCATGGAGGCACGTGTAGCCTACACAATAGCCCGGCTCTTTACACGCCACACACAGGTACCCACGCGGGTCGGCCGCCGACGTGATCCAGAAGCAGATGGGGTGGCCCCCGCCATGGTGTCCCTCGTGTCGGACCAAGGTGGGGACGTCTCCCGACCTAAATTGCATCTCCCATAAGCAGAACGGGCAACCGACCGAGAACTCCCTGCACGCGCTGCACTTGTACCGCTTCTTGTACTCCTCCGGAATACTCGAATAGAATTCATCCGCCGAGGATAGTTTCCGGAGGAATGCGGGAAGCATGGAGTGGGGATCGGGAATCTCCGCCTTCTCCTGCAACTCCGCGCACGATTTTTTTTTTTTTTTTTTGGTCAGAAAAGGGCAACGGCCCAAGAACTTTCAATTAAGTAACAGTTTGGTGGCGTACCACCCTGGGGAAGGCCACGCCCCGTACATCCTCAGCCAATAAATCACAAACACTAGGAATAGGAGCATCTAAAACATGAAAACCCGTAGGGAAATCAAAAGCTACAGAGGCTAAGTGGTCCGCTACGCGGTTAGCCTCCCTAAAGATATGTCGAAACTGGACAATCCAGTCTCTACTAATGAAGCTCTGGCAAGACGTCACCAGGCTAGCAAGGGGATGGGTCGATGAGAGGTGCTTCTTGAGAAGGTTGATCGCCAAATCCGAGTCAGATTCGAGAATAACCCGGCGACATCCTTTGTTCCAAGCCAACTGAAGACCATGGAGGATTCCCCATAGTTCAGCCATAGGGACGCTGCAGATACCGATGTTGAAGACAAACCCGGCCACCCAACGGCCATCATCATCCCGAATCACGCCGCCGACCGTAGTCATACCAAAGGGCTCTCTCTTGGCCCCGTCAGTGTTAACAACGAACCACCCCTCTTTTGGTTTTTGCCAGGAAATTAACTTTTCAGACTTGTTACTTCTTTTCCCCTGCACATGGGGCCCCTCTTTCACATTGTAAAAATCAGCAGCTTGATTGAGTAACCAGCCACATTTATCTGGAGTGCTCTTACCATCCCTGAACACCCGAGTATTTCGCCATTTCCAAAGCCACCATAAAGTGGTAGCAAATAAGACATGATTGTAATCGCAGGAAATCAACTCAAACTCCCCACGGATTCCTTTTGTAAGCCACGAGAAGGGATCTTCATTATAAAACTCAGCTTTAAGATTGGGCTGGCTTTGGGGGTCAAGTTGTCCCAAACCTGCCTGGCTGCTGCACAATCCCTTAAAACATGGATCAAATCTTCCTCCCCTTGTTGGCAGCTGGCACAAGTCGGATTAGTGGAGAGATGTCTCCTAACCCTCTCCATATTAGTAAGAATTCTGCCTTTAGCTCCAAGCCACAAGAAGTGTCGAATACGCTCAGGGACCGGTAGTTTCCAGATGCTCTTAAGGAGGTGTTTCACACTATCATTGAGCTGCCTAGTAGGGTGAAACAAAGCATAACCTGAGGCCGTTGTGTACTCCCCTGACTTTGAGAAGGCCCAACAGATGGAGTCCCGCCATTGCCGTGTCTGTGGGACACCAATCGCTGCTAGTTTCATGAGTTCAAGAGATGGTAGAGACTCGCAAATGGTTTGCCAATTCCAGCCCTCTTCGGCCGACCAGAATTCACAAATTGTTTGGCCCAGCCTAGTATCCTCGATCGATGTAGTGGCCTTGAGCATCAACGGCCCCTCCCCGATCCACCAATCCTTCCAAAAACAAATCAACCCACCGTCACCCACATTCCAGCGGATACCCTTGGTCGTGACCTCTTCATATCCCCATTTGATGCTTTTCCACATATAGGAGCTGCAAAAATTTTTGGATTGAGTAATCTTCCCACCGGAGATATTTAGGCCATATTTAGCAATCATGAGTTCTCCCCAAGTCCCTGCTGAGTTATTCAAAAGACGCCAGCTGAGTTTGGCTAGGATGGCCGCATTAGATTCTTTGGTGATTCTCAAGCCAAGGCCACCCATGTGTTTCGGCATGCACAATTCATCCCAGGCTACCAAATGGAGCTTACGCGAGTCTGGGCTACTGCCCCAAACGAAATCACGAGTGATGCGATCAAGTTTATCTCAGGTACCAGAGTTTAACTTGATTGTGTTCATTGAGTAGAAGGGTAGGGATGAGAGAACTGATTTAGCTAGGGTGACCCGACCAGCTAAGCTCAGCGTCCGACTTTTCCAACCCGCCAATTTTGCCTTAGCCTTCATCACTAAGTCATCGAACGTATTTTTATTCACCCTATCATGGAGGATTGGCATACCTAGATAATGCCCAAGATTTTTCGTGACCTCCACTCCACTAATCTGCTGCAGGTTATTAGCCAGCTGGTGCGTGACATTTCCAGAGACGAAGATTTTGGATTTGGACTTGTTAACAATCTGCCCTGAGGCTTCACAAAATCTCTCAAGAACCTGCAAAATAATTCTCATTTTGGACATTGAAGCTTCGGCCATGAGCACAATATCATCAGCAAAAAAGGTGTGTGACAGATCCGGTGCATTCCTGCAGATTCTGATCGGTTTCCACAAGCCCGTCTGGCACTCATGGCTAATCATGTGACCAAGACGTTCCAAGCAAAGAACAAAAAGGGTACGGGGATATGGAATCGCCTTGTCGGATACCTCTCGAAGGTCTAAAAGATTCCGTCATTTCCCCATTCCAAAGGACCCTCATGGAAGTTGTGGATACACACTCCTTTACCCACCTTATCCAACGAGCCGGGAAGCCCACATCCACTAGTATGTCTTCAATGAAGTCCCAGCGCAGCATGTCATAAGCTTTCTGGAGGTCTAACTTAAGGAGCATCCACCCCGAACGGCCCTTTTTCCGAGCCATCGAGTGGACAACCTCTTGAATTAGGACCACGTTGTCAGTAATCACTCTTCCTGGTACAAAGCTAGTTTGATTAGGCGCCACAACCCTCCCCATTAAAGGCTGAAGTCGGTTTGAGAGGGTTTTGGTTATCGTCTTGTAGATGACATTACATAGGCTTATGGGGCGGAATTGTGAAATGTGTTCCGGATTGTCAACCTTCCCGAGCAGAGTAATCAAAGTTTCATTAGCAGCGGTAGGAAGCTTTCCCGATTCAAAGAAGTTCTTGACAAAAGAGCAAACTGAGGGTCCCACCGTATCCCAACATTTCTGGTAGAATATAGGTTGGAAGCCATCCACACCCGGTGCCTTATAACCTCCCATACCTTTAATTGCTTTCCAGATTTCCTCATTTGAAACCGGACAGATCATTGCATTGAAATCGGCCCTAGAAATCCTCGGGAAACCCCCGTGAGGAAGGCATGAAAGAGTTGTACCACTTGTTGGAAGAGAATAACTACCAGCAAAGAAACTGACCACCATACTTTCGAGTTCTTTCTGATCCGTGACCCACACATTTGCATCATTTTTAAGCGCTGTTATCTTCTTTTTTTGGCGCCTAATGATCGTACTTGTATGAAAGAACCTGGTGTTCCGGTCGCCACATTCAATCCACCTCGCTCGAGATTTCTGAAACCACATCATCTCTTCTTGGGCAAGAATCTCATCAAGTTGAATTTGTAGTTCACTGTGGTGTTTTATAAGTTGATCATTGGTCCCCTGATCTAGAGCCGTGACAATGTTCTGCAACTCAATCATGATTCTGTCTTTTCTACGATGAACATTACCAAACACAGTCCTATTCCACCTTTGCAACTCCCTTTTCAAGCTACCTAAGGCGTCCATAGTGTCCAGGTCAGCTCTCCACTTGCTAGTAATTAAATGTGAGAAGTTTGGGTGTGTCATCCACATGGCTTCGAAACGGAAAGGTCGCTTGCTTCTATTCTGATGAGTCACTGGGTTAAGAGACAAGTGGAGAGGGTTATGGTCTGATGCAATGGCCGGGAGGTGATTGACCATCGTATTTTCCCACAAGGTGCGCCCTATCATGCTGGTAAGGACGCGATCCAGGCATTTGGCGACCATAGTTCTAGCCGAGTTTCCACTTCTCCAAGTAAAGCTAGAGCCATTACAGCCCATATCCACCAAATTCAAACGATTTATCATATCAACAAACACCTCCGAGTCCTCCGATAGGCCCCCTGTTCCCCCTTGACGTTCGTCCAATGACACAATGCAGTTAAAGTCACCTCCAACAAAGAGGGGACCTTGAATTCCAGCAATGGTATTCTCTAAATCAAACCAGAAATTGACCCTTCGTGTCGAGGACGGAGGGGCATAGACAGCGATCACATGGGACAGGGCACCGTTATAGTTAACACTAGCATGTATAAAATTGTTATGTACCTTCAAAATTTGAACTGAAATTGTGTTCTCATTCCATAGGAGCCAGACCCCACCCGAGAACCCCGTAGCTTCCACTCTGTGGTTGTGCGAGAAACCAAAACGGTCACAAACTTCCTGGGCCCGCTCACCCGAAATTTTCGGTTCCAAAATTGCAATCAACTGTGTATTGTGTCGTTTTAGTAAGTAGCGAACTGCTCTTTTGAAGCCTTTCTTTCCAGCCCCTTGTACATTCCAGAATATACAATTCATAGAAAACATTGTAGAAAGGAGGAGTAACCACCAGATTAGGAACATTGAGATCCGTCCTCCCGGTTGGGTGGGGTCGAATCTGCCATCGATATATCACCTCCATTAGCGTCGAGGTCTTCGTACTCAACCCCTCCAGGTTTGTCCTTTAGGTTGGGTGGAACCCTAATATCTTCTGTATTTTCGAATTTCTCTTTTTGGACCCCTGGATTGTCGATTTCCATCTTTTGTAATTTCCCCTGCGAATCCCCATTTTTTGTGGTATCCGAACAAACACTGGTAGTAGGAGATATCTCACTTTGTGGCCTTTGTTGGGTCAATGAAGAAGGAGGGGACGAGGATTGGGCTGGCTCTTTGGTCTCTAGATTGGGTTGGGTCGGTGTGGTGGATGTATTTTGGGCCGGGTTTTGGTTATCCACAAGAACAATTTGGCCCAAATTTTTTTCATTCGTACTGTTAATTTTGGCTCGTTTGGCTCCACTCGCTGACTTCCTCTTTCCATTCTTTTCTGTAGATTGGTCTCCCCCGTCAGAGCTGTTGGGATTACTCTTTCTCAAAGCCGCCTTTTTGCTGCTCTCTGCCACACTAGGAGCCTTTTCAACATTGGGACCCACAAAATCCTTGGAACCTGGCAAATCTTCTGCATTTTCCACTGTGCTAGCACTGTTCCTTTGCATACTCCCAAGACTTGCAAATCGGTTGTTGTTGTTGACAGGCTGGCCGGCGGTGGGTTCTTCACCGGTCTTGGGTTTTCCTTTTGGTGGTCTAGTTCTCCGGTTGACCACCATCCATGGACCAAACTCCATTTCTGAAGTCAGTGTCTCCGGAGTAATTTGGTGGTCCTTATCGGGATTAGTCCCCTGATCTTGCGTGGCTGGAGGTGTCTCGGAGCTCTTCTCGGTGGTAGCCGATGGGCCCGAAGGTGTGTGGATGCACTTATCCGCCAGGTGCCCGTAGCGTCCGCACCGATAGCAAATGGTGTGTAACCCTTCATATTCAAGGAAAACCTTCTCACCGTTGACAAATATAAATCCCAGTAAAGGCTGGGTTATATCAGTCTCTACGCAAATTCTTGCAAACTTTCCTCTAGCAGCGAGCAGGGTATTCAGATCAACTCTCACTGGGTTCCCGATGGCAGCGGCTATACCAAACAGTACATGCTCCTCGTACAACACCATTGACAGACCGGATAAACGGACCCAAGCATAGGTCGTTTGGACGATGTCAGTTTCCGGCCGAAAGAGGGGGTCCCATGGCCTCACCACGATGTAGTTCCCGAATATCATCCACGGACCTTCTGTGAGGACGTAGAGGAAGTCTTCCTCTAATTCAAATCTGGCTACAAAATAAGCGTTTGGGATGTCAATGAGCGTCATTCTTCCCTTTAGGCTCCACATCTGGCGCACTCTACGGTCCATAACGGCGTGCGAGACCGGCCGGCCCAGTACCTTCACAACAACCGAGTTACTCCAGGCGGAGTATAGCGATCCCATCACTTCCTGGTCAATGGTAACGTGCGGTGCCCTGGTATCGCCCTCTGGATAGGATACCTTAATCTTACCTGCCTTCCACAAAGCATCTTTGGCGAGTGGGGCATGATACTGTTTTCTCTCCCCCACAACTCTGTCTCTCCAAGATAAGGGTGGGTCTGGTGGTTTCTCTAATGGGGTATTCGCCATCGCCGGGATAGGAGAGGCGTGGGCTGAAGCAGATGGGGCGGGGTTCATTTGCTCCCCAATACAATACAAATTCTTGGCTAGCTTCTGATGTATAGGCTCTTTTATTTTTGTCATCTAACATTAACTGGTGAATTCCGCGCACGACTTGTGGAGGGCGAGGCCGCAGTGCGTGCAGTTGTATGCCGGGCCAGGATAAGATATATCCTCTTGGCATGCTCTGCACCATCCCAAGTCGTCATCGATATCGGCCGGTGTCACTTCCTCCAGCATGTGGCGCCCGTCGTCGCCGCAATTGGCGCTCGGAATTGGGGGTTGTTGGTCTTCTATCGCACGCCCTGCCCGATTAGAGCACTTGTCGATGGCGTAGAGGGCATTGAACCCTTTGTGATAGGGATTGTGCGGAAGCCAGTCGCGGAAGTGGAGGAGGTGGCCCTTTGGACACGCGACAAGGTCGAGCGTCGCGGGGTCTAGATTACAGTAATTCGCCGGGACGCAGCCTGTGGTGTCGACCATTAGCCTGCACACGCGCTCAGGCAGCTGCTCTGGGCGAAACTCCTCTGCCGATGGGTGGTGGGCGACCAGCTTCCACTCCTTAGGCTTGTACCACTTGTTGGTCGCTTTCGAGTCCGGGTCCACGAACCTCTGCTCCCAAGTGTATTTGGACTCCGGCTTGCACTTCACGATCACGGACCTGCAGTGGAGCGCGTGGCACGCGGCGTCACCACAGGATTGGAACATCTCGTCCACCGCGATCAGCTTGTCAAGGTGGCTTTGTTTGGAGAGGGGTGAGTCGATGACAACGGGCCGTCCTGCGTCCAACTGCACGACGACGACGCGGAGGGCGACGTCGAAGGCGAGGTCGATGAGCCGGTCGTATTCTTGGGGGGATGGAGCCGACGGGGAGAGGGAGTCGAGGATGGAATTGAAGCTGACGATGGAGCAGTTGTAGGCCTTGGCGATGGCTTCGGCGCATGTTGTCTTCCCCGTGTAGGCGTTGCCCTTCATTGCTATGATCATCCTTATGGAACCCACGTTTTCAATCTTGTTCAGTATCTCGCTGGTGGACTCCCTGATTATTAGATCGTCAAATTTTTGTAGAGCCATGTTTCTTTTTGTGGAGAAGCCTGCGATCCACTTCGGAGAAAACCAAAGGCTCTGATCTGCGTTAATGAACTCACTTGTGCTTTCGTTATAATCTACTAGGGTAGGTAAATTATTCGTATAGCTCGTAGTCATCGAGGGACCCTAGTCGTTGTTTTCAAGCAGATGAATTAGGTAGTAATATTATATTTCCTTTTTTGTCAGAATTACTTATGTTTTCGGTGGAATGGTCAGAATTACTTATTACATGTTCCTATACAATACTATTTACATATTAATTTATGTTTAATTAATTTGTGGGCACATGCACTCAAGCTAGCTAGATTACGTTCCAGATACAATAATGCACTATAATATATAATAAAGTTTGTTGTTTTGCCCAACCATGCGTTATTATAATATACAAAGCTATGTAGTGTTCTACATAATTTTGATAATTTATAGGATAATTTAATCTATATTTTTTATTGGACGCATGGTGTCCGTGGGACCAATCGATTATTATGCCGGAAGCCTTGGACAAAACAGTCAATCAAACATTTTATGTGGGTTTTAATAAATTGAGATGGGGAGGATAGTCGTTATCTTGTCAATGTTATCGATAACGGAAATTTCTTTTGATGTTCTTAAGTTTTCGTCTTTTTTTGGTGTTCGAAAGAAAATTATTTTTTTTGGTATTATGAAGTTTTGGCTTTTCCCCTTTAAGCTCACAATTGTGTTTCGGTTAAGTTAATTGAGAGCTAATGTTCCTATCAAGGGAACTCATGAGTGACAAGTTCCCAAGAGAAGGAAACTAACATGTGAGGACAAAGACAACTCAGCATAAAATGCGGAAGCCTGTTCAAGACAAAATAGAGACACAATCTGTTCCTTAGACTGAGCCGACTGATCTAATGATCCGATGAAATTCAAGAGTTGACGAAATTCAAATGGAATCACATGTGATAAAAGTACACATACTTTGAAGGCAAGGCAAGGGCATTTCGCACAAAGAGATAAGATTGAGCCTCAAGCATTACAAGCCTATATAAGTTCATGAATAGTTGTCTTGCAACACACTTCTCACAAAGCCTGAAGCAAACCCTAAAGGAGCCAAGTCGGGAAAGAAGAAGAAAACCCGAGAAGTCCAAGGCAGAGAGTGTTTGATCTCGACGATGGTGAAAAGTGTTTTCCCTGGAGCTGGGGAACTGAGTAGAGATAAAGCGAAGAGTGTAAGGTTTAGTTTTTTATTTTAGTTGAGTTGTTCTTAATGTTCAGAAACTGTTAGGAACTATAATTAAGAGAGAATTATTTGTGTAAAGGATCTTGCCTTTCATTGAAAACCTAGAAGGGTTTAAATACAAGAGACTTGAGATATCAAGAGATCTTATCTTTCTTGATATCCAAGGTAGAAATAATAAGGTAACAATATCTAAAATATAAAATACAAATATGGTTATATGCTAATACCCCCCACAAGCTCATGGAGGGTTACAAACATGAAGCTTGGATCGCAACTGAAGAAATCGAGCAGTGCCAATAGCTTTGGTAAAAATGTCAGCGGTCTGATCATGAGCCCTGACATGTCGAACAATAAAAGAACCATCTTCAACTTGCTCACGAACAAAGTAATAATCAATCTCGATGTGTTTGGAGCGCTAATGGAAAACTAGATTTGCAGACATATAAGTAGAACTCAGATTGTCACATAAAATAATAGGGGGATGATGAAGAGGAGCGTGAAGCTCATAAAGTAACTATTGAATCCAAATTAACTGAGTAGAAGTGAAAGCTATCGCCCTGTATTCATCCTCAGTGTTAGATTTAGCAACAACATGCTGTTTTTGGGACGACCAACTAATAAGATTGCCACCATAATAAATAGCAAAACCATGCTGAGAACGACAATCATCTCCATCTGAAGCCCAACAAGTGTCACAGTAAGCAATCAACCTATTATCAACAGATGGGCGAATGACTAAACCAATCGAGAGTGACCCCTTCAAATACCGTAAAATACACTTGACAGTAGACTAGTGAGACTCAGTAGGAGAATGCATTTACTGACAAACACGATTAACAACATAATATATCTCAGGTCGAGTAATAGTAGCATACTGTAATGCCCCAACAATGCTACGATAGAGAGAAGGGTCAGCTAAAGGATCAGTTGAGCGATGTAAACGAGAAGCTGGTTCAGTAGGAGACGAAATCGGTTTAGCATCACACATCTTGTTGCGAGCAAATAAGTCCCGAATGTATTTCTGTTGTGATAGAATAAGTGATCAGATCCACGGGTAGCCTCCGATCCAAGAAAATAATGCAAAGGGCCAAGATCTCGAAGAGAGAAAGCACGATCCAAGAGTTGAATAAATCAATCAATATCAGCAGGAACTGACCTTGTAATCAAAAGATCATCTACATAAACCAGAATGTAGAGAACAGAAGAACCACGCCGACAGACAAATAAAGACGTCTCTGATCGGCAAGCACGAAAGCCATGCCCAAGTAGAAAGTGGCATAGTTTAGTAAACCAGGCCTGGGGTGCCTGTTTGAGCCCATACAAAGATTTCTTGAGCAAACAGACATGATTAGGTCTAGTGTAATCAACAAACCCTAGGGGTTGAGACATATAAACCTGCTCAAAAAGATCTCCATTGAGAAAAGCATTATTGATATCAACTTGCCGGATTGGCTAGGAATGTTGTAAGGCAATAGAAAGAACAATGCGTATAGTCGAGTGGTAGGTTTAATAACATGACTAAAGGTGTCAAAATAATCAATACCCTCTTCCTGATTATAACCTTTTGCCACCAAACGCGCTCAATAGAACAATCAACCTTCCGTTTAATCCTGTACACCCACTTACAACCAACAATGTTAGAATTACAAGGGTGAGGGACAATTGTCCAAGTCCCATTACGTAAAAGGGCATAATATTCATTTTGCATAGCATTCTTCCATTCAGGAAGCTTAGAGGCTTGAACAAAAATTTTGGGTTCAACAAAAGGGTCATTAGAGACAGGTAGTGGATGTTTTGTGGTGGAAAGAGCTTTAGGTACGTTTAAGGCTGTTTGTTTTTGAACGAGTAACCATTTGATGGGTAGTAGTTTCAACATGCCTAAAATAAGAAGGTATAGAAGAAGTAGGAGGAGAAGAGGAATTGCCTGAATTTGTAGAGGAGGCAGGACGAAGGCACTAGCCAAAGGCCAAAAAGAAGAGTCAACCACTTGATCGGGCTGTGATGTTTGTGGAGCTGGAAAGGGTGAAAGGGGCTGCATGGCAGCAATCGGTGACGTTGGGGTCGTAGGTTGTGTAGCCAAGGGTGTCGTGGACGTGATACATGGTGGGGAAAGGGGCTAGACAGGCCGTGTCGAGGCTGTGGAAGGCAGCTGCGACGGCCATGGGGAAGATGCAAGATGTAAAAGTGAGGGTGGCGGTTCAGAAATGGATTCGGACAATTGTTCCGGATTTTTAGCATGGAGAGAATAAGGAAAAATTGTTTCATTAAAAATGACACGACGCGCTATGTAGACTCGATTTGTAGGGACATTTAAACAAAGATAGCCCTTGTGTTTAGAACTGCACCCAATAAAAATGCAGGGAGAAGACAAGAACTCAAGTTTGTTGGCAGTGTAAGGACGAAGAAAGGGATAACATAAGCAACCAAAGCTTTTGAGAAATTTGTAATCAGGGATTTTATTATATAGAACCTCAAAAGGAGATTGAAAATTGAGAATGGAGGTTAGGGTTCTATTGTGAAGATATACAACAGTGTGAAAAGTATGCTCCCAAAACAAGGTAGGCAATTTAGCATGGGAAAGAAGAACCAAACCTTTCTCAACAATAGTGCGATGACGACGTTCAGCCGCACAATTTTGATACTGAGTATGGGGACATGAAACACGATGAATAATACCTTAAGACTGTAAATATTGAGACACATTCCTGTACTCTCCACCCCAATCAGATTTAAACTGTTTTATTTGGTGGAAAACTGAATTTCAACCATTGTTTTAAATAGTTGAAAAGTGGAGAGAACCTGTAATTGTGCCTTTCAAGCTTGAATGTGAGAGTTGGAAATTGCAGCAACATGTTCGGCGAACCAACAACGGCAAGGAGTAAGTTGCCAGATCGCTTGTTAGCGTGATCAGATCATTACCGGCCGAAGTCAGAACATGTGTCACAACAGGCGTCAAACATGGTAAACTAGGGTTTTGAGGCGGAAGAGAAAGGATCGAAAAAGTCTGATACCATATAATTAAGAGAGAATTATTTGTGTAAAGGATCTTGCCTTTCATTGAAAACCTAGAAAGGTTTAAATACAAGAGACTTGAGATATCAAGAGATCTTATCTTTCTTGATATCCAAGGTAGAAATAATAAGGTAACAATATCTAAAATATAAAATACAAATATGGTTATATCCTAATAGGAACAGAGAAGTTTCAACTTTTCCATTTAGTAGTTAAGAGAACAATCAATAAAAGAAGAAAATCATTCAAAATCCTTCAAGTGGAAGTAGAGGTTAACCCATGCCATACAACTAGTTGATTGTAGTGTGGTTCCTCTATAAAGGACTTGTGTCCCATTTTGTTTGTTTTAGTTATGATTCATTAGTTTCTGCCATGTTGACGTTCCTCCAACTGTTATTCCCAACTTTTAACTAACATGTACGATCCAAAAATTTATACAACATACTAAATACCGGTCGTGTTGACGTTGCTGGAATGAAACAAAAAGAAGAATAAGAAAAAAATAGTTGGAATTTATTGAATTAAAACAAAAAGATGGAGTTATAAACGTACATATGTACGTACGTACACATAATATATCAATAAATAAAAACCAAACTCGGTCCTAGTTTCTCACCCAAACACGTGATGATAATACACTAATTAAGACTTAAAGCGATTATCAAGCTAAGGTATAATATGCATGCATGCATGGACTTTTATATAAATATGTAGTCATGAAAAGGATCCGTGTTGATCGAATAATGAAGAAAGGCGGCTCTTGGTAGAGCGATAAGAATCATCCTCGACAAGGTATGGGACAATGTAGTTCTCCATTAAGCTTTGTGTGATGGCCAAATGTCCCCCAGGAACGCTTATGAACTCCACCTTTCCGGCTTCGTTCAACGTTTTCAATCCGATCCAGTCTTCAGTGTATAACTCCGTCTGCATTGTTAATAATCAAGCAAGAAATAATAAATATAATCGCTCTCTTTTTAATTAATTAATTAATTCGTTAGTTAGTCGGAGCTTGAAAAATTAATACAGTATATGTTTAGGTATGCACGTAAGTACGTACGTACGTACCTCGTTGTAAGACAAGATTGTGCTCATGGTCCCATTTTCATAGTAACCAAACCATGAGGTTTCTTTTGGTACCAAAACGGTGTCGTTCTCAAACTGCACAAGCACAAGGCACAACCGCACACCGGCCGACCAGTGTTGTTGACTCTACTAATGGAATATATATGAAAAGGTAGAATGCAAACTTACGTACGTACATAAAATTAGTTGGCACACGTACGTACCATGACGAGCACTAGCTTTTGTAAGCTAGAAAAGCGTTCCTTGTAGGTGTCATTCCTTGTTCCTTCTATCTCATTGTTCAGACGGGGCAAGTACTTACATCCTTTCAGATAGCTTTCTAGGTCCTGCACCATGCACACTGCATTAATTCCATCTTTAATTGATCGACTGTTTACCATTTTGAGTCAATTAATCATAACATCTTACTCACGTACAGTGGTGATTTTGATGTAGTTACTCGGAGCCAAGTGTTTCTGCAGCAAATAAATTAATTACATGGGTACGTATAAATGATTAACCTCAAAAAATCAGAGCAAGAAAGTGCTATAGAATTCCATCATTAAGATGGAAAATGAAGGCGATCGTTGCTTCTATAATTGATTGATCAATTAAATGTATCACCTGGACTAGAGAAGTGTATACTTCTAGCTCCATCAAATAATCCACAATCGTGCATATAAGTTCAGTCTGCAATTACCATGGAAATTTGTAGGCCTCGTTAATGAATTAAGTATTAAAAACTCAAATACAATTAAGGATGCTTACATAACATTTAGTACATTTGTATATATATTACGAGCTCTCTTTATTTCTTAATTCATGGCCATATTTTATATGTGTGTCTATGTGCGAATAAATATCGTTATACTAGATAAATCAATGTACATACGTACGTATGGTTTATCATAGTTACTTACATCACAATAAGGACAAGAAGCAATGCCTGCATGAGGACCAGCCAATGATATGAACTTGTTAACCTGTTTTGGGGCATGTGTCACATTGTAAAACCGATGGAATCATTAAAATTAAACGTACGTAGCTATCAAGGTAGCTAGCTAGTATAAAAGTGGAGTTGGCTGCACTTAAATTAATTGAAAGGTTTAGGTACATAAACCCATATATACTACTACTATTACGTACCGACGGTCCGCTGTCACAGAATTCGATGAGTCCTCGGCCTACCATGTTACCCTACCAAGCATTGGTACAAAAACAAGTAAATTAGATTGCCAACTTACGTACAATTTAACACGTATATGTACGAACTCATAACTCATTGATTGAAACGCAATCGCAAGCACCTGAGACAGACCCACTATGTTGTATCCATCACTTAATGCATCAATGTTTTTCACCTGCACGCGTTAGATAGATTTAGAGCGGGGAGCTAGAGAAAAGCCACTCGGTTGTTAAAAGTAATCAAACCATGTCCAACTTGCTTCTTATTAATTGGTTATATATTGTTCGAATCCAACATCAAAAGATGGGGTTTAGACTTTAGAACCTATTAATGTACGGATAATGAATTACAAAACTCAACCCATTGGCTAAAGCTATTGGGTTAGAAGATTTATCACTCCTACTAAACAATTTCATAGAGATCACAGGCCTCCAAGTTGGCTAAAGGACTATGTGTACATGGGAGTCTCAGATGTCACTAGTGCTTCACTATCTTCATCAATTAAGTATACTTACCCTATTCATTCCGATCTTCACCCATTTATGCTATTTTCTCTCCATCATATACTTATTATTATTTCTAATGTCGCCCATTACTCTGAACTCAAGTCTGTAGGAGATGCAATAAAGTATACCTTGAGTAGTGCGCAACTATGTTAAGTGAATTGGAAGCATTTGAAAGAAACAAGACATGGACTTTCGAACCTCACAGCACTAAATAGCAGTGTACTTTTTTCCCCTTTTTTCAATTCCACCTAGGCCCAATGAACCTCAATAACACATTATTAGCACTACAGCAGCGTTTCTATTCTAACCGTTATTTTTTTTCCATATCCACTAACAGGCCCAATCTCCACTTTCTTCCCCTGTCATTTTTTTTGGGTCTGGAATTGGAGCTAGGCTCCTGCGGGACTTTATTGATTAATTAGAAAACATGGTTCCCCATAGAGGGGTGTACATCCAAAGCTAAAATAGCAGCAAAATTGTCATGAACATAAAAATATTCTATTAGAGGAACATCAATCCCTAGTGATAAATTAGCAAGGGCATCCGCAACTCTGTTTGCATTCCTAGAGATATGACAGAGATTAACACTCCAGGAATCATCATGAATAAGCTTGTGGCATTCAACGATCAAGTAATAATCCTTATGTGGGCCGGGCACGGCTTGTGAGAGGAGAGCAATTGCCTGGGCCGAATCCGACTGAACCATCAATCTTGGAAACGCCATTCTTTTAGCGATCAACAAACCTTGCTTAATAGCATTCAGCTCAGCTCTCAAAGCATCAGTAGAACCAAACTTGAAAGATTAGGCTTGAATAAATTGGTCTCTGTAATCGCGAAAAATTCCTCCACCACCAGCTGACCCCGGATTACCCTTGGAAATGGCGTCCGTGTTAAGGGCAATCCAATCTTGCGGAGGTGGGTTCCAGACCCGAGTCAGTTGTGGCGTGCTTGCAGCACTCTGAAAGGTAATGTCAGCAACCTTGGCTGTGGTGTAGGCCTGAACTGAATTCACGACCTTCAAACTGAGTTTGTTAATCTTGTCTTTGGACTCAAAACCTAGCAAATTCCTGATTTTCCAAGTGAACCACATCATCGTCACGAAGGTGGAGCTCCAAGAATCCAAGTGACGAATGTTAGCAAAGATCCATTCCCGACAGTTCAACTCAGTAAAGAAATTCGGAGGAATGGCATTACCAGCAAGCGCAAGCCACACCCTGTTAATTTGTTGACAATCTCATAGCAGGTGCAAAAGGGATTCAACTTCACCACAACGAGGACAAGAATTCGAAGACCCGATATGTCGCCTGAGTCTATTCTCATTACAAAGGACCGAATTATGAGCCGCCAAATAACAGAAATGGCGAGCTCGTTGCTGTGAATCAACCTTCCAAAATTTCCCCCAAACGAGTTGATCTTGCTGGTGTTCTGTATTCCTCACCAGTTCATAAGCCGACTTTGTGGTAAAGTAGCCAGAGGAAGCTGGTCTCCAAAAAACTCTATCATCAGCATCATTTTCCAACACCAGTGTAATAGTAGTCAGCTACTGTAGAATATTTGAAGGGAAAAAGGGTGACAGTTGAGCCCAATTCCATCCATGAACTCCATAATAAGCGGCCACTACTTTGTTTTGATCCTGAACAGGGACATCAGCAATAGCGATCTGAATTAAAGGCTTATCAATGAGCCAAGGCTGCAGCCAAAACCGAGCCGTGTAACCATTGCCCACAGAATATCCAAAGCCTTTTGATAACACATTAGCTCCATGAACCATCCCTTTCCACATGTAAGACGAACATCTTCGCGATTGAAAGATGTCAACATTTAACCGATTATTGCAATATTTCCCTCGAATCACCTTACTACAAATTGAGTGAGGTTCATTAATAAGGCTCCAATCTAACTTAGCCAATAAGGCCGAATTAGATGCCCTCATAGATTTGAGACCTAAACCTCCCAAACGCTTAGGTTGAGCAATCTTCTCCCATCTAAGCAAATGCATCCTACGTTTCTCGCTCGTTGATCCCCAAACAAAATTTCTGATTAGTTGATCAATAGAGTCGCAAATTTCCCGAGGAACTAATGTGGATTGCATGGTGTAAACCGGAATGCTCGAAAGGACCGAATTGGCAAGGGTAATCCTTCCTGCAGGAGAGAGGTATTTAGCTTGCCAGGAACTTAGGTGTGTCGAAACCTTATACAACAAAGAAACATAGCGATCAGTTGTCATTCTTTCACACAATGTGGGAACACCCAGATACGAGCCCAAGTCCTCTGTGTATGACATTGACAGAGCAGAGCTAAGCATTTCTCTGGCATCCTGATTAACAGACCTGGAGAAAATAACAGAGCTCTTGGCATAATTCACCTACTCGCCAGAAAACAAGCAAAAGCTATCAAGGCAGTTCTTTATCACCATAACTTCATTATCCGTGGCTTCGGCGAAAAGAATAAGATCGTCTGCGAAAAAAAGATGTGAAAGGCATACCCCTCCTTCGTATATCGGTTTCCAAGCACCCAAATTAACCAATTCTTGGATCATATGAGAAAGATACTCTATACACAAGACAAAAAGATATGGAGAGAGCGGATCTCCTTGACGAATACCTCTTGACGGTTTAAAGGAGCCAGCTTTCTGCCCATTCCAAAGGAGTTCAGTAGCACCCCTCGTTTGACACTGATCAATGATATCAACTAGATGAGATGGGAGCCTTGCACTCTTCAAAATAACTTTGAGAAAGCTCCATCGAACTCGATCATAAGCTTTTGCTAGATCCACTTTAATCATCATCATTTTGGTTCGATTAGACGCTGAATTAAATGAATGTAGCACCTCATGAACGACCACCACATTATCATTAATTTGTCTTCCCGGGATAAAACTAGATTGAGCTGGAGAGACAAGAAGAGGAAGAGCCGGTTTTAGACGATTAACAATCATTTTTGTCACAATTTTGAATGTGACATTAAGCAGGGATATGGGCCTAAACTGAGCCGCTGAAGATGGGGACGCCACTTTTGGAATCAACTGCATTAGAGCGTTACAAATATTCGGGTCAACATCTCCTCCATTCCGCATATATAACGCACTTTCCGTCACTTTGGGTCCTACGATAGGCCAATTCCGTTGGTAAAACACCGCCGGAAAGCCATCCAGACCCGGGGCTTTGAACGGAGCCATCATGTGGACCGCATTTTAGACCTCTTGAGCCGTATAAGGCTTGCCAAGTTTTGTTAATAGCCCATCACTAAGCATTGGGAAGTTAATCCGGATAGGCATAGTCAAAAATTCGGTTCCATTGAATCATCGGAAAATAAATCCGAGAAAAAAGAGAGTACCATAGACTTAATAACGTTGTCCTCTGTAATCTAAGAACCAGTCTCGTCCTGCAGAGTAGTGATTTTGTTGGCCTTGCGTCGGATGACAGTGGAGAGATGATAAAATTTCGTGTTTCGGTCTCCTTCGAGCAAAAAGGAAGATCTAGATTTCTAAAACCAAAGGGTCTGTTCCTGATGGAAAACCTGTCCAAGCTCTTTGCACAGTTCTCTTTCTCTCCGAACCAAACCCGGAGAAACATGGTTGCCTAGTGCGCGTCTAACTCCCTCAAGGCGAGCCAGTAATTTCCGTTTTTTGAAGAAAATGTTCCCGAATACATCTCTATTCCACCGAATCAAAGAGTTCGAGAGTTGTTGGAGAGACTCGTTAAGACTACCAGTGTTTCCATCCCATTGTTCCCGGAGAAAAGGGTTGAAGTGCTCATGGCTCAGACATGCTGCTTGGAATCTGTAGGGACGGTCTGATTGCCTTGACGGAGTAACAACAGAGGTATTAAGTAATAAAGGAAGATGATCAAAGTGAGTAGTGACAAGGTGCCTCACTGCAGCCTCCTGAAAAAGCAGACGCCAATCACTATTGCACAGTGCACGATCAAGTCGAGCCACTTTATACGTGGTTGGAGAATTCCCCGTTGACCAAGTAAACCGCGGACCCTCGAAGCCCAGATCAATAAGCTGTAGCTTGTCGACGCATTCAGCAAAAGGACTCGAAGATCTATTAGATCCAACAGAAGAGCTCGAACGTTCGCTAGAATTGATCGTTGCATTAAAATCACCCGAAATAAGCCAAGGTCGGCTATTAGTTCGGGCTAAAATAGCAGGATTATCCCAGAGATGCACTCGATTGTTGGGGTCCGGAGATGCATAAACCGTCATAAGCATCCAGGGCTCTTCATCTCGTCTTCTCACCTCAACTGTAATATGTGTTGGATTCAACGACAGCGAAATAAGCAGGACTTCCGCAGTTCTCCAAATAAGCCAAATCCCACCAGAAAAAGCAACAGCTTCCCCTGTCATTTTTATGTTGAAATGTATGGCATTTGTACATACTGTATACTCATATATATATATATATATATTTAGTATTTACTTTAAAATATTTAGCACTTTGCATGCATATACTTAATTAGTGTGAAAATTTAGTTAGGATTAGAAGTTTAAATATAACTAGGGTGCTAACCCGCACCCGCTCGTTGGACGGGACAAAGTTTACATCACGTGTTTGTTATTTTTTTAAATGTTCGGACTTTTAGATATCATAACATGTGATTAGGCATATTAATTAATTCGTTATGAAATTGATTGTATAAAAATCAAAATATTAAACATATACATATAAATTATTTGATTATTTAACCAGTGTATACTATTTTAAGATTAATGAACTTTTTTATGTTCTAATTTGACCGTTCAAGCATTAATTTCACTTTTTATATTAAAAGTATTGCCAATATTAGGTTTATTTTTTAAACTATTTTTGTAAGATTTAGATTAATTCGAGTCTCATGCATATAAAACTGTGAATAGTTGATATATGTATTGTATGTTTCATTTATTTTCTAAAAGATAAGTATTGTTCATTATGTTATTTTATTTTGAAATAAGAAAATTTGAAGCCCTTAATGATGAATATATAATTGTAAATATTTATTTAATTTTCTTCAAAAAAAGCTTTTATATATTTGTTGCAATTTAATATTGGTAGAAATTATTATAAGAAAATAGAGAATTTATTGAAAATAAAGGGACAACTTTTATAGTTGTTAATATTAATATTAATATTAAGATACTAAAATTATTGTGAATATTAGGTTTATTTTTTAAACTATTTTTTTAGATTTAGATTAATGCGATTCTCATGCATATAAAACTGTGAATAATCGATATATGTATTGTATGTTTCATTTACTTTCTAAAAGATAAGTATTGTTCATTATGTTATTTTATTTTGAAATAAGGAAATTTGAAGCCCTTAAATAATGAATATATAATTGTGAATATTTTTTTAATTTTCTTCAAAAAAGATTTTGTATATTTGTTGCAATTTAATTTTGGTAGAAATTATTATAAGAATTAATGGAGCATTTATTGGACATAGATGGATAACTTTTATAGTTACTAGAGTGATAACCCGTCCGTTGGACGAGACATAGTTTATATCCCATGTTTGTTAGTATTTTTGTAAATTTTTAGGCTTTGAGAAATTATAATATGTGATTAAACACATTAAATAATTTCCTTATGAAACATTATAATTGATTTATACAAAAAACAAATCAAAACAAAACATACATATGTATTATTTGATTATTTAATCAATGCATGCTAATTTAAGATATATGAATTTCTTTTCTATTCTAATTTTAGAATCCAAACATTATTCTCTCTTTATATACTTATGTTATTACCGATTTTTAGGTTTTTTTTTATAACTTTTTTTTTTGTAAATTTAGATTAATGCGGTTCTCACGCATATAAAATTGTGAATAATCGACAATGGTATAGTATTTTTCATTTATTTTTCTAAACATAAGCAATGTTTATTATATTTATTTGTTTTGAAATAAGGAAATTTTAGGTCCTTAAAAAATATGAATAGTACTGTATCTTTGATTTGCCTTTTTTTCTTTACAAAAAGTTGTATATGTTTGTTGTAATTTAATCTTGGTAGAAATTATTATAAAAAAATTGAGCATTTATTAAACATAGAGGGACAACTTTTATAGTTGTTAAGATACTAATGCTTATCATTTTTTTCAAATGAAAATTTTACAATAATTTATGATTCCTTTTAATAAATTAATTAGTTTTATCATTAGATGATATCGATATTTTTTTAATATAAAATAGATCTCATCAATTTTTTTTACCATTTAAGATAAATTCAGCCCACCCAAATTTCAGTTCTTGGTTCCGTCCCTAGATGATGGATCTTTTGACAAGTACATAGGATGGTTGCTTATATCTTTAATTTGAGGATTCAAATGGATCTTTGGTGTGGAAAATTGGATAAGTCTCTACATGGACTTAAGTAAGACCTAGAATGTGGTTTGCCATGTTTTCTTCAACAGTTATGAAGGAAGGATTCACTAAGTCTAAAGTTTATTACTCTTTCTTCAACAGGTTTTAGCAGGTTCTATTTGGGAGGCTACTCAAACTACCTCTCCTTTACTTTAGTGTCTGATTTTGTTCATTTTAATCAACCTTTTATTGATATCTTTTTCCCCTGTCTCTAGGTCACTCTCTACTAATTTCAATTCCTTCTCTTGATGATTTCATCTAGTTTTCCTCTTTCAATTCACTCTTTCAATGTGATTATGGGGTATCAGAGTTCGTTTTCCTTGGTTTTGAGTGTATAATTAAACGATATTGAGATCCTAATAACCCGTTTATAAAAATAATTTCGATATATAGCTAAAAGAAAGAGATTGAAACACTAATTCCCTATTGAACAAATATGAGCTAACTATAAAGAGATTGAGATGTTAAACCGGTCGAAAAAAAAATTCAAATGCTAATTAGGGTAGGGCCGCTAGGCTAGTCACCACTTGAGGCGCGTGTTGGAATTCTACATCGAAATAGAGGAAATTCAATTCATTGAGTTATGAATACCGACCTTATAAGTGAAGTTGTTAAAATATCTAATACATTACACGCCTAATCATGATCGACCAAAATTTAACCTGTAGATGTTGATCGAACTCCTTTTGAGCTCCTAGCCTAGATGCATATATGTATTGAAAGGAGCAATTAATACAGTAGGTCCTCTCGAACGTTCCTAGCTAAGCTAGTTGCTGAATTTAATTACTTAAAAATTGACCAGGAAAATAGCAGCAATTAATTACCTTATTACACGCAATGTCAACCTGCAAAGATGGATGCAAGGAAAATTAATGGCATGATCGAATGAATGAGTGATTGAAAATGGTGAGCGACGAACCTGCTGCATAAGGGGCATGACCCATGAGTCCCAAGATCCATCACCAATTTCTCTGCAGTTAAGGTAACAACATTCAGATAACTATTCGACTTACTTAGCTTCTTCCATTTGATTGGATTTATTCATTGCAATTGCAATTGCCATTGCCATACAGCGAGGAAAATTCAAAACGGTGGTCATAACATAACATAACATAACATAACATAACATAAAGGGGTTTTTACATGCAGTAGCCTTGAGTGCTAGACCAGTTGCTGAGATTTTGAGTAAATTCTGAGAGTTCTGAATGAGAACATGACTCCCCAAGCCCTGCCATACATGACCTCAAAGCGTCATTTAATTAACTCGGATGCACACGCAAAGACAAATCTTCAGGCTTACCATATAAGACCATGAATGGAACAGAGGAGGACCAAGAGACGAGAGATAGTGTCAAGGCAGATGCCAGGAAGAACAAAACCGGTTTTTGCAGGACAGCCATTAATTAATGTTGAAGCAAAATATGCGACACCGTCTGATTTTGTGTTTGGTGGAATGGGGATTAGGGATTTCAAATGGGTCTTCAGATCGGATGCTTGAAATTGTTGCAACAAAATGTAGAAGGAATATTCGCAATTGAAGTTGCTGAGTTCTGCGGATAAAAAAGAAAAAAAGAAAGTCCGCTCTTCAACTACCATTCTTCGTAGAATTTTTTCAGGTCTTTGGTAACTGTCTTTGACCAAATGATGCAACTTCTCAGTTCTCACCAGTGCAGCAGATAAAAGCCTCAACTACCTTTCATCATATCCAAAATCTTATGGGCTGCGCCTCGCCCGACACTTTGTTCCAAAATCATCATTTCTTAAAATATGTTTGTCAAGAGATTAAAAAATTGCCGTAGTTAAAATTAGAAAATTAATTAAAATTAATAATTAGATGAATAAATTATATAATAAACTAATAAATTTTATTTGTACTCCTAAACTAATTTTTTTTTTTTGTAAAAATAAAGTAAATTTTAAAACCATCCTTTTTTTTGGATATTATTCCAACATTTTCATTTGTTATCCAGATAAATTAGTACAAAATTAACAACTTGGTTATCTACTTTAATCCCATGATTTAGAAAAACCCAATAAGTAACATCTAATGCATGCGTTTGGTTAATTTTTTTTTCACGGATAAAACACATGAAGTTCAATTTCCATGATTTGCACTTCCTACATAATAGAGGAATTACAATTACCTAGGTGGGGGTGGGTAATTTAAAATTCCTCCATTTTTATTCAAAATATCTTTATTCTTTTTTATATTTAAATTACAAATTTTCTATTTACCCATGAGTCAAAACTCTAGATTTTCCTACATAAAGATTATAATGGTAATATTAAATAAATTCACATGATTTTTACATTTAACCAAACAAAAGGCAATGATCTTAATTACTAGGAATTTGATTTCAACCAAACATATTTTTTAAATTCCCGTGATTTATAATACCCGGGAAATCAATTCACATGAATTAAGTTCCTATGAATTGTACTTCCTGTATTTAACCAAACGAGCACTAAACTAAAAATTTTCAACTTATTATTTGAGCTACTTTATTAACTTAAAATTAATTTTTTAATGCAAGACAAACACAATTTATATATATTTCTTCAACTAATTGAGGTTTAAACTAGTTAATAGGAGATGAAAAACAAAAAACACAGTTTGTTGGGTACTAAAAACCAGTTAGAGTTTTTCAACTAGTTGCAAAAGATTGTTTAAAAGCTGTTTGGTTCACATAAAAATTAGTAACTAGTTGTCGAACTAGTTTTTGAAATTTTTGCACTAGAAGTAGTTTTTCGAATTACAAAAATAATTATCTTCTAAATAAGAATAAGACTATTATAAAATGAAATTTAAAATTATCAATTACTAAAAAAAAATAGTTAAACATTAAAAACAATTTTGTATACTTTTCAAAACTTCAACTAGTTTTGCAACTCCAACTAGGTTTATTTAATAACTTAAGTACTAAACAAACATAACCTTAGTCCCCCCAAAAAACTCGTGGCGGTATGATATTGTGTGAAGGTGGAGGTATGATTGTTTCTTCCTTTTGTAAATTAACCTTAGTAATTTAACTTCAACTAGTTTTGTGAATGATTGTTTCTTCCTTTTGTGAATTTTTTTTGAAGAGAGCTATGTATGAGGTTGTGTGAAGGTGGTGGTATGAGAGTAAATTTTACAAAGCTAGGTATGTATGCTGAAATGGCAGCAATTTTACCAAATACTATGTTTATCGACCATGCAGTCGCCAAAAGCGCGGGATGTTACCCGTCAAAATTAATGTTTCCCACCAGACGTCAGCGACCATATGGTCGTCAATCTTAGTGATCAAATGGTCACTGACCATCTGATCCATGTCGGCGACCATATATGGTTGCTACGATTCGCGACCATATGGTCACCAAAACACCTGCGGCTATGTGGTCGCTATAAATAGCGACCATATGGCCGCTGACATGGATCAGGTGGTCCGCGACTTGCGACCATATGGACGCAAACATCCGGTGCCAAAAATTGCCTGCGCAAATTTGGCGACCAAATTCGACGCCGAGCCACTTATGGTCACAAATTTTGACGACCATTTAGCGATCATGTGGTCGCTAATTAAGTGATCGCTAAAATATAGTCGCTAAATCTGTAAAATGGTGTAGTAACTTATGCAGATAATTCATAGCATGTCTCGTTACATTAAATTTAACGATCAGTGGCAGTGGGTCAAGCAAGTATAATTAAAAAAATTAGATCTATAAGACTATAATGGGGCTGTTTTGCCAGCTCGGTATATATTGTTGAGATTTATTTCACCACATCTAAAGTTGAGGGAATTAAATTAGATCACTATATAAATAATTAGATTACTTTTACTATTAACAATTGGTTTTACAATGAAATTTTATGAACTTATGTGATGAGTCTATCGCGCATGTATATTGATTGGGATAGTCTCTTCCTCTGTCTGCATGTATATTTGGCCCACCGAACTTTAATGAATATAAAGCTCGGGGTCGAAGAAACCTAATTGCTATCAGTGGAAAAGGCAGAAAATTAATAGAGGTAGCGAGGGAGGGATCACATAATTAAACTCCATATAAACAAAGTTAATCCCATGATACTATATACATGATAATTCTATTTTTTTTTTTCAATTCTAATTTCTATCGGTGGCTTCGAATCTGATTCAATCCAGAACTATATATATACATGATACTAGAATAAACAAAGGTCGGAAATAGAGTTAAATGCATGTATATGATTTGCAAATAATTCATAACATGTCTAGTTACATTATATTTATATATCGATCAGTGGGTCAAGCAAATATATTTAAAAAATACCTAGATCTACCATGGCTGTATAGCTAGATCTGTAAATATTATAAAGCTTGGGGCTGGAGAAATCTAGTTACATCAAGTGGAAAGGGCAGAGCATTAATAGAGGTAGGGAGGGAGTGATCACATAATTAAACTCCACATAAACAAAATTAACCACCAATTCTTGTTTTTTTTTTCGCAGAGGAAGAAGATGGATCTATACAAGTGTGATGATCTGAAAGTCATCGACTCAACTGAAGAAATGATGAGGATAATTTTGCATGAACCGGAGGAACAGATGGACATACCGATGATCATAGCAATGAAGGGCGACGCCTACTCTGGCAAGACAACGTGCGCTGACGCCATAGCCAAGTACTACAAATGCCCCGTCATCAGCTTCGACAGCATGCTCGACTCTCTCTCCGGGTCGTCAGCCCCACCCTCTCAGGACGAAGCCGACCGCATCGGGGACCGGGCCTTTGAAGCCGTCGTCCGACTTGTCAAGCTCCAGCTAAGGTTCGGGCGACCTACGGTGGTCGACTCATGCTTCTCCAATCCCAGCCATCAAAAGAAGCTCCTCCAGCTAGGGGAGGAGTTCAAGTCCTGCAAGGACACGGCGTGCACCAAATTACACTGCAGGTTTGTAATCGTGGAGTGTAGGCCGGAGACGAGATACGCGTGGCAGCAGAAGTTCGAAAAGCGTGAGCCAGCTCAGGACAAGTGGTACAAGCCCAAGGAGTGGGAGGATGTGAAGCATAGCCCGTCAATCGAATACTGTGATCCAGGCCTACTCTTGGACCACGTTTCTAGGCTCATCGTCGACACCACAGGGTACGTCAACTACCGCAATCTGGGGCCTGCCACCCACGACTTGACATGGTGTTCAAAGGGCCACCTCTTCAACTTCCGGGACTGGCTACCCAACAAGCCCTTTCACAAGGACGTTACCTTCCTCAAGACGACTAAACATGGCTCCAAACAAGCTAGCAGGTTTTACGACGATTTGCTGAAGTGTGGGAAAGACGGCCGACACATGCTGGAGGAGTTGAAAGATCGGGATGTTTCCGTTGGCTGTTGTGGAGTGTGCCAAGGTCCCATCTCTTATCCAGATCCGGCGTACGCCTGCACCCGCTGCAAGCTCGCTCTCCACAAGCCTTGTGCGGAGTTGCAAGAGAAGGCCATGATTCCAGATCCCCACTCCAACCTTCCTCTTTTCCTCCGAAACTCGTCCTCCGCTGATGAATTTTATTCCAGTATTCCGGAGGAGCACAAGGAGCGGTTCAAGTGCGGCTCCTGCACGGAGTTCTCGGTGGATTGCGAGGCCTGCCTGTGGGAGATGCACTTGGGGGCGCGCGAGGTCCCCACCATCGTCCACCACGAGGGGCACCAATGTGGGGGCCGCCCCCTTTGCTTTTGGATCACTTCACGTTCCGCTGTGGATCCGCGTGAGTACCAGTCGAGGCGTGTAAGACCCCCGGCTCTTGTGTAGGATACACGTGCCTTATGGGGACGTTCCGGTACAATATGCATGTGGAGTGCGCGCTCTTGCCCCGCCCCCTGAGGCACCGGCACGGTGGGCACCAACACGAAATGAAGCTCGTGTTTGGTACGGAGGAATTAAAAGAGGACTATATATGCGACCAGTGCTTGGATCCAATGGATCCTAAAGCCTGGTATTATTTTTGCGAACAATGTGTTTTTGTTTCCCATCTTCATTGTGTGTATGTGACTAATTAAAGAGGACTCCTAGTCCTATGCGATGTACGTGTGTCAACAACCGGGAATATTAATTGCAGTTGGCCTTGGTTCTTAGGTGATCGATTTCCACTCTTTATTAATTTATATATCAGTCCTCCTATTGATACTTCTAGCTAACTTGTCGTGTTTACCGAAGGAGTTAGCTAGACTATATTGGGACTAAGCTTGTCTTTGTGTACCACTGTTGTACGTTCTTATTAATAATCAACCCGAATTCGCTTGTTCTAAGTCTTTAAATAAAAATCTTGTTCTCTTCCTTCAAACGGTTAATGACCTAGGTTTGATTGATATGGTTTTATTGGACAAGCTTTTAGTTGAGCTAGGGGAAATTCAGCTCGGACTCTCGTCGAAAAACGTTTGGATCGAGTTTTTACTAATATTGTGGGTCACCTTCTTTGGCCGGAAGCTGTGGTGCGTCACCTACCTCGGCTCTTCTCTGACTACTCCCCATTATTACTTTCCCTTGAGCCGGAGATCCGTTGTAATAGGCATCGTCGTCTGTTTCGTTTTGAGGCGGCGTGGCTTATTATACTGATTTTCTTGAGTTCATTGATGCTTCATGGAAGAGGGAGGTGAGCTCAGTTGAGTCTTTGGCTGATTTGAAAGATAAGTTGCTCGCTTGGAACGGCTTGGTTTTTGGTAATATACATTGCATGAAGCAAAAACTGATGGATCAGATTGATGAAGTCCAACGTCGTTTGAGCTCTGGTGCTTCAGATATTTTACTGCAAACTAAGGCTTCGTTGAAACAAGATCTCCAGCTAACTTTGGAATGTGAGGAGCTTTTATGGCTTCAAAAATCACGTGTGGATTGGCTTAAATCGGGAGATAGAAACACTCGCTTCTTCCATGCTTCAACTATTATTCGGAGTCGTAGGAATCGTGTGGAAACGTTGAAAGATATGGATGGCCGCTGGATTACGGATAAGGGGGAATTAGAAAATTATGCTCTTCAGTTCTTTAAAAACTTCAACCATTTACCGGCTTTTGAGGATCTACCTAATCATTGTAGTAGGGGGGATTTTCCTACCCTTGAGCCGGAATCTTGGGCTGCTTTAGATATTCCAGTGATTAACGAGGAAATTTTGAAAGCGTTGAAGATGATGGGTCCGTTAAAAGCCCAGGGGTTGGATGGTTTTCAGCCAATCTTCTTCCAAAAATGTTGGCAGACTGTTGGTGGATCGAGAATTAATTTTGTTCGATCTTTCTTTGAGACTGCTGTGTTTCCGGCTGAATTGAATGAGACTCTCATTGTTCTTATTGCTAAAGTTGATGAACCGGAAATGATTAGTCAATTCATCCTATTCGCCTTTGTAATGTACTTTACAAGGTCATTACTAAGGTCTTAGTTAATCGAATGCAGTTGATTCTTCCACGATTGATTAGTCCTATGCATGGAAGTTTCATTCCTGGGCATCTGATTACTAATAACATTGTCCTCGCTCAGAAAGTTTGCCATTCTATGACCGGCTTCGATGGGAGTTCATTGAGGACACACTTATTGATGCTTGTTTTTCGTTTGTTTGGGGTGCTTGGATTCATTCTTGCCTGCACCCAACATCGTTTTGTTTGCTTTGGAATGGTGAGGTCACTTCTGGTTTTACTCCGTCCCGGGGAATCAGACAGGGTGACCCCTTATCCCCCTATTTGTTCGTTTTATGCGTTGATAGACTGAGTCATATTATTTCTCGGGTTGTGGCTGATAAGCACTGGAAACCAGTTTTTCTTTCTCGTGGTGGACCGACCCTCTCCCATATCCTTTTTGCTGATGATATTATGCTTTTTGCTGAGGCGTCTGTTCTGCAGATTAGAGTTATTCAGAATTGTCTGGATCTTTTTTGTTCTTCTTCAGGTCAAAAGATTAGTAAAGCAAAGTCTAAAATATTTTTCTCGCCTAATGTGTCTACGCATTTGGCGAGGAGAATTAAGGAGGAATGTGGGTTCACGATTACACGGGACATTGGTAAATATTTGGGGATGCCAATGTTTCATGAACAAGTGAAAGCCGAGACCCTTGCTCCGCTGTTGGAGAAGATTACGAACAAGCTACAGGATTGGCAGGGGAGTTTTCTTAGTATGGCAGGCCGGGTTACTCTTGCTAAATCGGTCCTTGCCTCTTTGTCGGTTTATACTATGGCTATGGTGTTGTTGCCTAATGAGGTATGCTCTAAGATTGATGCTCTCACTCGTAATTTTTTTTGGGGTGGTAGTGAAGATAGACGTCGCATTCACCTTGTCGATTGGGAGGAAGTTAGCAAGCCGAAAGAATGTGTGGTGGGCTGGGTCTTCGTGCCATGAAAGAGTTGAATATTGCACTTGTCGGAAAGCTTGGATGGCATTTTCTTACGGAGTCTAATAAGTTGTGGTTAAACTCCCTTCAGGCCAAGTATATTCGTCCTTCTCTTTCTACTTCTATTCCCAAATCTATTGTGTAGAGGAGTGTTGTGACAGGAGTGCAGCAAGTTGTGGTTCATGGGTCGAAATGGTGCATTGGTAACGGTCGGTTGTTGCGGTTTTCGTTAGACTGCTGGCTCCATGACATGCATTTGGTGGAGCTCGTTGTTCAGCCTATCACTGAGGAGATCATGTACAAATCTGTAAGAGATTACTGGATTGGACATAGGCTGGAATTGGAGTTTACTGTCCAATTTGATGCCTGTTCCTTCGTTACTTAAGCTTGCATCGAGGGTGCGGTTCATGAGAGCGAAGAGTTGGCTAATGTACTGACATGGAAAGGCTCCCCTTCTAGCCAATTCACTGTTAGTTTTGCATACTGGGTTGTCAGTCCACCTCGTGAGCTGATCGAAGTTGATGGTATTTTGTAAAAAAGAAATTTGGTCACTTTGGGTGGTGGAAAGGGCTCGTATTTTCACTTGTCTTGTCTTGAAGGGAGTTATTCTAACAAATCAAGAATGGGTTACAAGGCACTTTTTTGATGATGCTTATTGTTCTATACGTTCATCCGAGGAGGAATTGTTGATTCACCTTTAACGCGATTGTGATATCACAAAGCGTTTTCGGAATGATCTTCACCCTCCTCTTGCCAGGGAAGTATTTTTCGAGTCTAATTTTGCCTTTTGGATTTGCTCTAATATTTCATGCACTCAAAGGCATAGTAGCGGTGGTGATTAGAATTGCATTTTCGTTACTACTATTTGGTGGATTTGGAAATGGCGTAACAGGTGTGTTTTTGATAATACTCCTTTTACAAGCAATCGTATGGCTTTCTTGCTGGAACAAACTGGTGAGTATGCGGCAGCTTCCAGCTCTAAGGGGTCGATTTTGGTCAATAAGGAAGAACATTATATAATGTGGACTCGGCCAATGGACCCATGGACCAAAATCAATACGGACGGTTCAGTACATTTTGATGGAACAGAAGCTACAGGAGGAGTGATACGGGATAGCAATGGGTAATGGCAGGTAGGCTTTGTCCATTATATTGGTATTTGCACTGTTCCTATGGTAGAATTTTGGTGTGCACTACAAGGATTGCGTTTGGCTTGGTTCACAAATTGTACGTCAATTCCTGAGTAAGCCTGTGGGTCGTTACCACCCTTTATTTATCTTGGCAGCTCAATGTCATGGCTTACTTAGAATGATCTGGATTGTCCAAATCCATCATGTTTATAGAGAAGCAAACAACGTCGCTGATTATTTTGCTTCCTTAGCTTTTTCGTTTAGCTTAGGATTTTATGTAATGACTGACCCTCCCGAGGGTGTTATTTCTTTGCTCAACTATGATGTTAGGGGCTGGACTATTTCCCGTTTGCTGACTACTTATCCCATTTTATTCATTCACAAAATGCTCCCTTGAGGAACCGGAGAGTACCGCCTCTCCTTCAACCAAAAAAAATCTTGTTGTTTCGTAAATATTTAGGAGAGTTGTCTGAAGTTGAAAGAAATATAAGATTAAGTTCCACATTCTACAGAAAAAAAGATTAAGTTCCACATATGATGACAATCAATTTCAAGGAGCTAGAGATTTGCAACTTATATCCTTTGTAGGGGAATATGACATTCGATATGGAAATCTTGGGACTAATACATACATCTTCCTCAAACTTAAGCTCAAGTAAAACCACTATTATAAAAAGACCGTATAAACCAATCTATAGTCATAATTTTGAGTTATACATAAATGTTTTTAAATAGTTGTATTAATCATTCTATGTTGCACTTTCATGAATACACGAAACTGGAAAACATAAATACCCAACTCTATAAGTGATGAAACCATACCGTCATCTATGCCAACACAACAGGAGGAGGAGGCTATAAGTGTTCGCTCAGATGGGCCTATCACCCGCTCTCAGGCTAAGGCCATTGCTCGTGTGATTACTTCAGTTATTTAGAGAACCCGACTACAGTTCACTCAACATGTCGAGCCATACATCGCCAAATGCTCGGTAGTGACATCATATAACAGATCATCATAGGCCTACCCGGGCCTTAATTGGTGCATATGTATTTATTTATTTATTTGCACGACTTGACATTATTTATATTATTATTATTAGAGTTTTTTTTTTGCCTAAAACCACCTTTGAAAATATGGTTTTTTTAAGAAACCACCTTTGAAATTTTATTAAAGTAAAAACACCTTTTATAATACAAACACCCAAATTCAACCACCTTAAGTCATTTTTCGTTGGAATTTTATCTTAACTAGACTGATATGCCCTTATACCAAAAAATTAAATTATTTTAAAAAATATATAAGGTGGTTTAGTAAAAATATCATAATTTAATAGATGTTCCTATTTAAAGGCTATACATAAATTGTTATAGTTAGATTTTTTTATTTACATAAAATTTTATTTCATTATTAACTAATAAAAAAATAAAGTGTTTTAATTATTTTACGAATAGATAAACGATTATGCAAATATTTATATTCTTTAATGAAAATAAGGATGGTCAAAATTTCGATAAAATATAACAATAGAAAATAAATTTTATGCAAATAATTTATATTCTTTAATTAAAATAAGGATGGTCAAAATTTTTGATTAAAATTTTGTTGTTTATGTAGTAAAAATATAATTATAGAAAGTATTATTTTTACATAGATAAGAATGAAATAAATCTTATGTAAATAAAAATACTTAACTATTTTTTTAATATATTTTAAAAATAAACATCTATAAGATTATGAACTTTTTACTAAACCAACTTATTATTTTTTAAAAATAATTTAATTATTTTGTATATGGGCATATAGGTCTATTTCGGATAAAATTCCACCATAAAATTAGGCTGAGGATATATACACACGTATTTTTTTCTCCGCGCACAAGATTTGGCACGCTTCATGAAGCGAGTCGCTTCATAATGCGAGCCATATACGGATACCCGCGCGGATTTTTTACAGAATCGGCAAAATGACACGCTTCACGAAGCGTGAGGCAATATTATACCCAATCCAATATTGTTTTACAGATATAGGTTCCTCTCGTCGATAGCTTCGATTTGATAGGTAATAAGCTCAAATCCGACACCCGAGCAAAAAGTTATGAAAGTTTTAATATTGGACATGCGCATACTACTTTCAAACGTCGTTTATCTAGGATAAGATTTAAGATAAAGTATAGAATAAGATTTTTTGGTAAGTGTTAGAGTTTATGGTTAGGGTAAGGCTTTATGGTAGGGTTTGGGGTAAGAATTAAGGTTTATGGTAAATATTATGGTTAAGGAACGATTTGAATGAGGTTTAAAGTTTGGGTATGTGATATAGCATAGGGTTTGGATGTATGGTTTAAATAAAGGCTTAAGTGTAGGGTTTTAGATAAGGTCTAGTGTGAGGGTTGCGTTTAAGACAAGTCTTAAGGTATGATATTGAGTAAGGTTTAGGGTTTATTGTAGATTTTAGTGAAGTTTAGGATTTAGGTATATGATTTAGGATAGAGTATATATTTTTAGGGCTTAGGGTTTGGATAAGGGTTATACGGCAAGGCTTAAGTATAGGATTTTAAGTAAGGTCTAGGGTTTATAGTAGAGTTTGAATAAAGGGTTTAAGATAAGGCTTAAGGTCGAATTTAGGGTAAGGTTTAATGTTTATGGTAGGGTTGTGGTTTATGTTTAAAGTAAGGCTTTAGGGTAACCTAACTTATATATGTTAAAATTTTGGTTTGATTAACCAAACTGATATTTTTCACGGTTTTACAGGTTGGTTACGGATCGTCATATTCATATTTTCAGTTAACCAAAAAACCAAAATATAGTTTTTAATTTGTAAAAAAATATTAAATATATTTCGTCTTAATGGAATTACATGCTTATTTTCAGAATTTCAAATTATATTTGATTTTGAAAATATTACTTTATATTTCCATCATTGATTAGTTAAATATGCTTTTTTTAATATTTAACTCCTAAAATGTTATATATAAAAAATATATATTGTAAAGACAATATAAAACATAACCACCATGTAAAATAATATTTATTTTCAAATTTTAACCGAGCGATAATATTTTTAATATAAAGCTGATAACTTTATTGTTGTTCAAGTGTATTCTTATAATATAAAATTAAATAAATAGTTATTGGTTAACGAGAAAACCAAACCAAAAATTTGGTTAACAAATCTCTGATCAACTGAGCTAAAATGGTCGATTTTGGTTAATGATTTTAATTAACTGAAATCATAAAATAAATAATTATTGGTTAACGAGAAAGTCTTGCCCTAACCATAAACCCTAATACTTACGATAAACATAAACCGTCCCAAAATATTATATACTAAGTCTTATCTTAAATCATATCTTAAAGAAAACATCATGTTAAAGTAGTTTGCGTATGTCCAATCTTAAAACGCTCATAACTTTTTGCTCGATTGTCGGATTTGAGCTTATTACCTATCAAATCGAAGATATCGACGAGAGGAACCTATATATGTAAACAAATATTGGATCGGGTAAGGAAATCGCACAATATTGCCTCACGCTTCGTGAAGCGTGTCATTTTGCCGATTCTGTAAAAAAATCCGCTTGGGTATCCGTATATGGCTCGCATTATGAAGAGACTCGCTTCATGAAGCGTGTCAAATCTTGTGCGCCGAGAAAAAATTATGTGTGTATATAGATTTCCCGTAAAATTATTTAAGGTGGTTGAATTTGGGTGTTTGTATTATAAAAGGTATTTTTACTTAAAAAAGTATTTAAAGGGTGGTTTCTTAATAACACCATAATTTAAAAGGTGGTTTTTGGCAAAAAAAACCCTTATTATTATGCTATTTAATATACTGGACGTGTATCTCGGTTTGCATATCAAGATTAGTCCAATTTGGTTCTAGGAAGGAGTGCTCTATATAAAGCCCTCCCTGCCTCTCTTTGTCCAAGTTGGTTTTGGATCATAAATAGAGAGTAGTCTTCCGTTTTGGTCATTACTCCCTTTTGCTCTCTTCTCTCTCATTTCTATGTACAAAACACCATCAACAATCTTGTTCTTAGATCTCTCTCAAAGTCCAACGCCGGGTCGCTCGTGCCATTAACTCGGCATCATCGTGTCATAGCCGATTTACCATGGCCTTGTCTCGACACCCAAGTGTCATGCCCACGCCAGATCTGACGCGCCGTCAAGGCTGCTGCCTTGGTTCCTCGGTGCATCATCCTCGACAACCCATTGTCGCACCTCGCTGATCCTTGCGTGGATCTACTCGTGCCATTCGCACATCACCGGCACGTCCTCTACGTGCCAAGATTTGAGGCCAATCGTGCCATTGGCACACTCCATCGTTATTCCAACACCGGCTCTCGTTCGGCACGCTTCAAAACTTGGATATCGGGAAGGACTCTCAAGCCAATCATTTGGAGTAATCAATTGGTATCAAGCGCCACTTGTAAGTCATCTTTAAACTCTGGTAGATCCACGTTATTCATACAATCCATGTTAGTTGTTTGAATAATTCGTTCTTGAATCCTTGACCTTGTCGTCGTAAGGAAGTCTTACGAAGGCATTTTGCTTGAATTTTTTTCGACACCCTAGCATGATGAGATGTGATGTGAAATTGCTTGAAATATGCATGTTGATTGATTAAAAATTCCATATTTCATTTTCTCATTTCAATTTTCGATCGCCTTGTTCTTAAAAGTTGGGTGGCCGATCTTGTTTACTCTTCTTGCCAATATTGCCTTGCTATTTTTACATGATTGTTAGCTGATTTTCAACATTGAAAAACGTCTAAAAAAAGTCCCAAATCTCAGCCAAACACAGCCCCTAACAACCAAGATAAAATTGGTCAAAGTTGCCTTAACAACCAAGATAAAATTGGTCAAATCTTCTACTCCCTAAATATACTCCCTTCTATACTCCCCTACGACGTGATTTGGTGATGAATTTCCAAATTACATTAAAATATGTTATTAATGGCTTTTTTCTTGCTAAAATTTCAGCCAAAGCTGCTAGACCATAAGCCCCCATAGACGCACCACCATCAAACCCAAACCGAGCCGGAATTTCCCTAGTTTGACACATAAATCTAGTAGCCTTTAAAAACAAATCAGAAAACGGGTGTTTCGAAGAGCACCCCAAGAGATTCGAAGAACTCTTGTTTAATAAAAAAATATTTGAAGCGGAATAGCCAAAATAAGGCAAACCGACTTTTTTGTGTTTTTCGGGCTACATTTCGGTTTCTTACCATTTCTTGCCCATTACTTGCTATTTTGAATCTGAATTATTGAAGTGTGGAGTGTATCTTTACTTTCATTATTTTGATCATAACATCACTCCTACGTGCTTAGCCTTGAGCGGCCCTCACGACATTCCTACACTAGTCCGTCCAATGTGGTTTTGCTTGACTTTAGGGTGTTTAGCTGGTTTTGAGATCATTTTGTGCTCTTTTACTTGTTGCCCAATGGTTGTAGGTAATCTTCCCGCTCTTGGGGACGGAATAACCCTGCACAGGTCCCACATCTAGTGTAGGTAGTTCCTCCCGAGGTTCAGGGTGCTGGACATGTGCAACCAGGAGTATTCCTGACTCTCGAACATTAGAAGATTCATGATTTAAGGCGTGAGCTTGCCGGCTCACGAGCTAAACAACAACAACTCCAAGCGCAATTGTCGGGCGCGACAAATGCGATTAACCGGGCTTTGGAGCATGGCAAGGGGCCCATATACCTGGAGACTACTACACAGTTGGTCATTCGACATCTCCCATCTGTTATTGAGAGTCGGCTACTTTACATCCGGGAGGACGTTCCGCCTATGGCAGGCGAGATCCGGCTCGATTCTAGGTTGTCGTATGGGTGTTGATCCTTTTTCGATCCGTTCAAGCGTAGTGATTTCGAGTATCTTCAGCTTCAGGGATTCCTTAGTTGCAAATTTGTCCTTCCCGGTCGCAATAGCGTGGGCTGCGATCGTGGCTGCTCGGGTCATGGTTGTGGTTCTCCCGGCAGTCAATTTTGGTCGTCACACACACCTGATCGAGTGAATATCGATCGTTGCCACTTATACTGGTCTCGGATCCACTCCAGGAAATTGTTCACTCTGACTCATCAAACTTTCTTTGCCTTGATGATGGTTGATCATTGATACGCGATTCACGACCAAGTTTTTGACTTTGGGCTACCGGGCTCACACCCGGAGACAACACACAAATCTGGAGTCTACTACCAACATTAAGCGGTACTGAATTCGACAACGGACTGGCGAGGTCGCTCCTTACCGCAACGCCATTGTTTTTGCAGCGTGCACTGCGATTGGCATTGGGCGTGGTAATTCGATCATGGTTTTGTCTATGGTTCACGCGAATCACAAGGCGGATCGTTTTTGCTGATGCACGCGATCGATCGGGCGTGACCCAATCGACGCCGCTGATGCAATCTTCGGTTTTGGATTCGGCTCAGGAAGTTGATGTCTTCCATACGCTCGGGCTTTGTTGGTTTGACATCGTTGATTGTCGAAATGTGATTCGTGATCAAGTTTTCGCTTGTGGGATACCGGGCGCGCACTCATACCCAAACTATCACACGGTGGTCGACTACCAACCTCGGGATGTGGTAGAGTTCAATCCTCTGAGTGAATATCGGAGTTCACGCGATCACCCTCGGTGCTGCGGTCGTGGTTCTCTGGTCCGCGATCGCGGTCTTTTGGTCTGCGATCGCATATCTCTGTTCCACAGTCACGAATATGTTCTCTAAGGGTATCGCGTTCGATTTGACTTTGCGCGTTTGTCCAAAAATTTCGAAAAACTACTTGCTCTTTTGGGATCAATTCTAACACCATAATTGTGTGGGTCGATTACTCGTTTCCCACAAACGACTCCAACTGTTAGTGCACAAAATTTCGTCTTCAATGTACTGATCATATATTCCCTTCTTCACCTTCCGTTTCAAGCTTCTCTTCATCCTAGAATGTGCAAAACAATGGACACCGGGGTGGGGACCCCCTAATCCTCCTCCGATGCCTAAGTTAAAAGAGCATTATCAATCGAACGTCGAGGTAAAGGACAAGAATTGCTAGCGAGCTCAACAAATATGAGGTGCTCATCATACATGACGATGACATGTATTTATAATGGAGGAGAGGAAGAGAGAAGGTCGAAAATTTTATCTCTAAGGGCGAGCTGATATTGCGTCAGGCCTAACAAGCGATTTTTGCTCTCCAATCTACGCATAATTCTATTTTTCGACTTAGATAAAATTCTCCATTATGACGAATGACAACCATATTTAATTTTATAATAAAATATATAATTAAAAACAAGAATAATAAATAAAAGTACACGAATAAAAATAACTGTGATATTTAATTTTATGTGCTCACAATTATCGAAAAGAAGTCTTAGGGCTTGTTTGGTATCAATATCAGATATGAGATATTGGTATCGGTATCGGTATCGGTATCGGATATGGAATATCTTTCATATCACATATCGTTCATACCTCTTTTATTTGGGGTATATCAAATATAATGGAAAATGGCTTGTTTTGATATGAGAGATATGACCCAATATCCATATACTCCCATACCAAACACTAGATGGCCTGATACCGATATCTAAATCCATATACTTCCATGCCAAACACAAGATATGACCCAATACCGATATTTGATATCTGGGTATCAATACCAAACGGCCCTTGAAGTTACAAGGATACAAACGAAAAACGACAAATCGCAATTGTGATGTGTTCATGATCGATCGGCGGTAGAATATATAACGTGCTAGACAACCGAGCGGGTGCTGAGGCTGATCTGCATATATATAAATAAATAATGACCTACCGATGTCAACGCTTCTTTAAATAAGAGGGAAGACTTTTGCAGGTAATTATTAATCGACTGATGAGTGAATATGTAAATAATTAAGCAATGGGCTCCTAATTTTGCGACATATACTGTGGACTAGTTATGCAAGTTGGGATCGAATATTTTTTGTTGTTGTGCAATTGCGATCTATAATAAAGTATAGGTTGATCATCAAATTAGATGTAGGATTAGCAATTAGAGTCTTATATCTGTCCTTTTGTCAGAAACAATTACTTAATAGCGGTCCATACTGCACATTTAGGTATTGTTCTAGTTTATCCCTAAAATGTTATTTTATTTTAAAATATATTTTAAACAATTTTAAAATACTTATAATCTCACTAATTGTTTATGTTTTTCAAACCAATCAAAATAATATTTTCACCCAAAATATCATTTTTACTTTATAGTGAAACACACCCTTAATTAAGCTTTCTTTGAAGTGATGAGCTTGTAACATATTTGTAATTCCTAAGATAAAGAAGCTTTTTTTTTTAAGAAGGAGAGGCGGCACTCTCCGGCCCCTCAAGGGAGCGTTTTATTAATAATAAAAGGAGGGCTAAGTAGTCAGCAAACGGGGCATAGCCCGGCCCCTTACATCGTCAAGCAACAGAAAATTAATCCCCTCTGGCGGGGCAGACAATACATGCAAACCAATAGGAAAGTTAAAAGCAAGAGACGGGAGGCGATCCGCAACCGAATTCGCCTCTCGATACACATGTCGGAGTTGGATAATCCAATCCCTACTAATAAAGCCTTGGCATTGGTATGCCAGGCTAGAAAGCGGGTGTGTTTTAGGCACTCTAGAACTCAACAAATTCACCACGATTTGTGAGTCAGACTCAACTACGACTCTACGGTACCCTCTCTCCGAAGCAATCAATAAATTGTCCAAGATTCCCCACATCTCCGCCATAGGAACCGTGCAATTTCTGATGTGATGTGGAAAACCTACAATCCAGCGGCCAAGGCTATCTCTAAAGACTCCCCCCGCAGTAGCTTTGTTTCCGTCCCTAACCGCACCATCCGAATTGATTTTGATCCAGCTATCAACCGGGGCTTCCCACGAAATATCCTGCAAGCATTTCCTATCCCTATTAACTGACAAAGAGCACTTACCTTTAGCCATACCGTATTCAACCGCCCTAGCAATGATGAAGCTTGGTTTGTCCGAGCATTCCACATGATCATTAAAAACTCTAGCGTTTCGCCATCGCCAAATCCACTAAATGGCCGTGGTAAAAATAGCATTCCATTCAACATCTCCGACTTTTCTCGAATCCATGATGTTAGCTCTTATACATCTTGCAAACGGGGACTGAAAAATATCCGGAAAGAGATTAGTAGTGTGAAAATTAGCCCAAATCTGATTTACCTGGCGACAGTCCCTAAATAGGTGCAAGAAGGACTCCTCAATAGCATCCTCTTGGCAAAGCACGCAGTTGGCAGAGGAAGTGATGTGGCGTCGCACTCGTTCAGCATTAGAAAGCACGCCACCCTTGCAAGCCATCCACGTGAACTGTCTAACCCTTTCAACAACATTAAGCTTCCAAATCCTGGTATACACAACATCATCAACATCAACCACCGCAATGTCATTTTTCAGCAGCTGAAAACCCGATTTTACAGTGTAGTTTCCATCGCTCGACCACCTCCAACAAATCTCATCTTCCACGTCTGGCAGCAGATCCACAACAGCAAGCTCCGTCAGCACTGTCATGGGAAGGAGCTGTGACAAGGTATTCCAGTCCCAGCCGGACTCATCTAACCAGTAATCACTAACCATTCTCCCAAGCTGAAAGTCATCAATCGAAACAACAGCAACCTCCCTCAGCGGATAATTAGTCAACCAAACATCCAGCCAAAAACGCACTGAATTGCCACTCCTAACAAGCCACTTAGTTCCATTAATAATCACCTTGGATAAACCCTCTCTAATGCCTTTCCAAAGATAAGAGCACGCAGGCGAGTTACCAAGAGCGCGATCAACGTATTTGCGCTTAAGAACAGAGGACCATATTGTAAGGCCCGAGGCCATAGAAGCGCTATCCCATGCCAACCCGAGAACTTCCCAGGAGGTCACCCATCCTGGTACTACTCTCGCTCTTGCACGCTTAACTTCTAAGTTCTTTGTCCTCACTCAAACTCAGAAAAGGAAGAGCTCTTGTTGACATGGGTAGCACCTCAATTTCTTATAAACCACCGGGGTGTTACAATCTCCCCCACTTAAACACTTGACGTCCTCGTCAAGGCCCAAGGACCACCCTCTAGGTCGAGTCACCGCCCTCCGGGCCAAGTCCACTCGTAACCTAGAGTCGGATCTGATACCATTTGTAAGGCCTGAGGCCATAGAAGCGCTATCCCATGCCAACCCGAGAACTTCCCAGGAGGTCACCCATCCTGGTACCACTCTTGCCCTTGCACGCTTAACTTCTGAGTTCTTTGTCCTCACTCAAACTCAGAAAAGGAAGAGCTCTTGTTGACATGGGTAGCACCTCAATTTCTTATAAAGCACCGGGGTGTTACACATATACCTTCATCGCCCATAATGAAACGCCATCCCAGTTTACCCACCATAGCCAAGTTAAGCTCCCTCATCGTCATGATGCCGAGCCCACCCTTCTCTTTTGGTTTAGTAACTTCACTCCAAGCAATTTTGTGCATTCTCCTTCGTTCATTACAACTCCCCCAAATGAAGCTTCTTTATCTTGTTAATCTTCTTGGACACACTTTTGGGAAGAAGAAAGGTTGACATAGAATAAACCGGAATAGCCGACATAACAGACTTCACAAGCGTAGTCTTCCCCGCGAAGCTCAAAGTCTTAGTTTTCCAACCCACCAGCATAGAATTGAACTTATCAATGAGGCTCGAAAAAGTGAATTTGTTCACCGGTTGGTGAAGAACAAGAAGCCCTAGATAGTTGCCAAGGTCACTGGTGATCGTGAAGCCGCTAACTTCTCTAAGACGTCGGGAGACACTAGCACTCACATTAGGAGACAGGTAAACCTTTGACTTCTGCACACTAACTTTTTGCCCCGAAACAAGACAAAACTTGTCCAAACAGTTCATAATGACCCTCATTTGCTCTTCCGACGCCTCCACGAAGAGAATGATGTCGACAGCGAAGAACATATGAGAAAGAGAAGGGCCATCCCGGGTTAACTTTAACGGTTTCCAACTGCCATCTTCAACAAGGTCCCGGATCATGTGACTAAGCCTTTCCACACAAAGCAAGAACAAATAAGGGGATATCGGGTCACCTTGACGAACCCCTCTTGAAGGCACAAATTGCTTAGAAATCTCTCCGTTCCAAAGGAGTTGCATCCTTGAAGAGGTGACGCATTCATTAATCCAACAAACCAACTGATCCGGCAAACCTGCAGCCTTGAGAGTGTCATCAATAAAGTCCCAGCGAACTCTATCGTAAGCTTTCTCAAGATCCAACTTTAAGACCATCCATCCCTTCTTACCTTTTTTCCTCCTCATAGAGTGAACAACTTCTTGAACGACAACAATATTATCGGTAATCAAACGACCCAGAAGGAAGCTCCCTTGTGTATGCCCAATGATATTCGACAAAATGGGTTGAAGTCTGTTAGCAAGAACTTTAGTAACAATCTTGTAAAGAACGTTGCACAAGCTTATGGGACGAAATTGGGTTAGGAACTCCGATTTCTCGGTTTTGGCTAAGAGGACAATAAGAGTGTCATTAACTCCTTCCGGCATATGAGAAGCAAACAAGAAGTCCCTAACAAAGGACCAAACAGAGTCCCCCACCGTATCCCAACACCGCTGAAAAAAGCCGGGCTGAGAACCATCCAAACCAGGCGACTTAAACGGACCCATATCCTTAACCTCTCTCCAAACCTCTTCCTTGGACACCCTTTTCACAAGATCAGCAGCAACATCCGGCTGGAGAGAGGGGAAACCATAATTAACGCTATTCCAACACCCATTACTAATAGCATCAGCAGAATAGAGGTCACAGTAGAACTCGACCGCTAATTTCTCAAGATCCTCACTCTTCTCAATCCAAACCCCATCACCATTTCGAAGGCCTTCAATTCTATTGTGTTTTCTTCTAATGATGGTCGAGGTATGAAAAAACGAGGTATTTCGATCACTGCACAAACGCCATTGTTCCCGGGATTTTCGGAACCACAAAATATCCTCTTGTTCAAGAACCAACTCTAACTCTCTTTTGAGACGAGCCTTGGTATCAAGAAGAGCGATCGAACCGGCATGCATAGTTTTTTTTTGAATATTCTCAAGTTGCCCCATAATAGCCAGCTTCCGGTGATTAATGTGGCCGAACACTTTTTTGTTCCAACTAATCAGAGCCTCTTTGAGAGCCGAGAGTGCGGTAGGCGTATCCCGATCGCTAAGCCAACTCCCCTTAACCTTGCTCATGAAATCCGGGTGAGTAAACCAAGCAGCTTCGAATCTGAAAGGTCTACGTTTTTTATTTAAACCAATCTTCGAATTGAGGGAAAGAAGCAAGGGGTTATGGTCTGACGAGAATCTCGGGAGATGGCAAACCCTAGCTTCCGCCCAACGAAGGCGCCCATCAACATTGACTAAAACTCTATCAAGTCTTTTAGAAACAATCGTTGATTGAGAGATCCTTTTACTCCAAGTAAATTTAGGTCCAAGAAACTCCATGTCAATCATCCCTGAGTTTCCCATCCACCTATGGAGCGTGGCCGAGTCCGAGAGAAGGCCCCCGGATCCACCTTCCCGCTCATGATTGTAGAGAATGCAATTAAAATCACCCCCTACAATCACCGACCCACTCGTTCTATTAACGGCCAACCCCAACTCTTTCCAAAACTCCTCCCGACGTTTAGCCGACGGTGGCCCATACACCGCAAACAAATGCACTGGGGAGCCATTCTCATTAAACGTAACCAGGATGAAGTGATTTGATTTCTCGATCCTATCAACGCGGACTTTAGATTCTTTCCAGAACAGCCAAACCCCTCCCTTACGTCCAACAGCCTCCACACGCTCAACTTTAGAGAAATCCGCCCGAGTAAACCTGTTACAAACATGATCAACCCTTTCCCCGGAGATACGAGGTTCAAACAAGGCTAGCATGTCAACCTAGTGTGTCCTACAAAGATAGCGAATAGCCCTTCGGAAACCTGGTTTACCTGCACCGAAGCAATTCCAAAATAAGATGTTCATCATAATAAACAAATTGGGAAGAAAAAAGAGGAACAAGGAAGAATTAATTTGGCCCATTAGCCAGATCAGATTCCGCCATGGCGTCGTCTTCGTTGTCTCCATTAGCACTCAAGGCTTGACTTTTAACTCCTGCGTCGATCGTTTTATGCATCTGATCAACCTGAATAGGATGAAATTCCCCTTATATGTCACCAGCAACCACCAAAGAGCACTGTTGGCCGCTAGGAACATCATGGGCCTCCTGGCCTTTAGGCTGAAAAAATGGGGTTTGATCTTTCGAACTATCAGAATCAGTTCTTGGACGTTTAGTGGGGCCAGCATTCTGAGGCCCATTCTGCACATTAGTTCTTCGTTGGGGATCGTTTGCTGGAGTAAAAATTCCGGACTTTCTCCCAATTTTAATGGAAATTTTATTATGATGGGTCTTAGGTTGATAAAGCCCATTGTTAAACACATTCTGATATTCAGATAAAGAAGCTTTTGATACTAGTCATGCACGAAAATGAAGATTAGGTGTTGACATGATGACTTGGAAAACTTATTCAAATCTCCATCTTAAGATCTCTTTGTACCACTTTATTGAAACCTCCATGAGATTTAGGTCTTGTTCAGTATATACTTGAAATCAGATTCCAATCTAGAATCGGAATGGAATTAAAAAAAAAAAAGTAAACCATCACTTACAAACACACGGCTTTGCCACAAATTATTAGCCGTGAAATTATTCAAGGCTAAATTGGTCATCTTTAGTGTAGACTTTAAAGCTAGATAGTCACGAAACCAAAATTCGAGGACAGATATTTCAAGCGAAAGTAAGCACGATTAAAACTTGTTGCAGACTAAATTCATTCTATCTTGAAGTCCAGAAAATTTTGCACACTAAATTCACGGCCATTGTGAAAGTTTGTGGCCAAGCAGGTTGATAAATTGGGGACGTATTGGTATAGCGCATATGCGCGGATGGGCCTAGTACACGAGCCATGGGGTTCCATCCTAAAACCAATTGGCAATAGGAGGAGTAACCCAAGTGTATATATGCTAGGCTTGATCTTTTTAGATTTTAGATGTGGATAGGTTATTATTCTCAACATGTCCCCTCCAGTGCAACTGGGATGGCCAGTTGACACTTGGATTATGATAGTTGGTAGATAACGGGCGGGTAGCAACTCCCTGAGCCCAACCGAAGACAGAAGTGTAGATAACGGGCGGGTAGCAACTCGCTAAGTCCAAACCCAAGACAGAAGTGTAAATAACGGGCGGGTAGCAACTCGCTAAGCCCAAACCCAAGATAGAAGAATAGACAACGGGTGGGTAGCAACTCGCTAAGCCCAACCCAAAGTAGATAATGAGGCCTAGGACCAAACCGCTCTGATACCCTGATGAGATAAATTTGATGAATACAATCACAAGAGAAATTGATAAGCGATGAAGATGAAATCAACAGAAGAGCAAGATGAAGATTGAGCAAGAATGCTCTAGACTATGATTTCACCAAGCCATTCTGGCCAAAAGACCGGCTGACGCAGTAGTGCATCCACTTACACAAAAACTCTGCACAAATAACTAACTTTTACAACCTTTTATTACAAGAGATAAAAGGGAAAAAAATAAGTGTAAAAGTACTAAACTACCCTTAACACTCCCCCTCAAACTAGACTGTGGTAAACTGATTTACCACACCCAGTTTGAAACACAATTTGCTGCATTGTTCTTGACTTAAGATCTTAGTGAATAAGTCAGCTGGTTGGTCCCTTGTGTGTATGTATTTTGCCATGAGTTATTTATTCAGAATCTTGTCTCTGACAATGTGACAATCTGCTTCGATGTGTGGTCCTCTCGTGGAAGACTGGATTCCTTGCTATGTGAAGAGTTGCCTGGTTATCACAGAAAAGTGCAGAGGCTCAGTTTGTTTTACTCCCATATCATTGAGCAACCTCACTAGCCAAGTTATTTCACATCTGGTTGCAGCCATTGCCCTATACTCTGACTCTACTGTTGACATTGCCATAAAGGATTGTTTCTTCATCCTCCATGAGATGAGAGAGTTCCCTAGCAAGATTTAGAAACCAGTTATAGATTTTCTGGTCATGGGACATGATTGCAGTATGCATAAAGCTTCAAGTCTGACTTATTACTTATAAGCAATCCTTGCCTTGGTGCTGTCTTGATATATCTAAAAAGATGTTTCGCTGCCTTCCAATGTTCAACACATGGTTGTTGCATGAATTGACTAAGCACTTGTACAGCATAAGTGATGTCAAGTCTTGTGATAGTTAGATAAATCAACTTTCTAATTATCCTTCTATAAAGGTAAGGATTTGTCATAGGCTCCCCCTCTTTAGATAGTTTGACATGACTATCAAGAGGTGTTTGTAAAGGTTTAGCTGTCAACATACTAGATTCTTCAAGCATTTATAGAGCATATTTTCTTTGATTAAGAGAAATACCTTCCTTGCTTGTATCAGTTTCTATGCCAAGGAAGTATCTTATCTCTCCCAAATCCTTCATCTGGAAGCACCCTTTTAGGTGTGCTTTCAATCTTTCAATCTCAGCTGGATTATCCCCTATATTATCATGTCATCAACATAGACTAGGAGAGCTATAAAGGAACCTTCTTGTTGTCTTGTGAAGAGTGAATAGTCAGATTTCGCTTGAACAAATCCAGCCTCCTTAACAACTTATGAGAATTTTACAAACCACTGTCTTAGGGCTTGTTTAAGTCCATATAAAGACTTGTCTAGTTTGCAAACAAGAGAGGAGCAGTTGGCCTCATCATATATCTCCCCCTGAGGACAAGTGCTGTGAGTTTTTGTTGCTTGAAGTCTCTTGAAATAAGAGTATGCTGGTGGAAGAGTCATGAACACATCTTCTTCAAGCTCTCCATGTAGAAAAGCATTTGTGATATCTAGTTGATAGATAGACCAGTGTGTTGTTAAAGCAATGGAAAGAAGAGTTTTGACAGTGATCATTCGAGCAACTGGTGCAAAAGTCTCAAAGTATTCTACTCCTTCTAGCTGAGTAAAACCACGAGCAACAAGCCTGGCCTTATATCTATCAAGTGTTCCATCAGCTTTGAATTTCAACTTCAAGAGCCATTTACATGAGACCACAGATTTACCTTTTGGTAGAGGTTGAATGCTTCAGGTTTGATTCCTTTCCAATGCATTCAATTCAGTGAGCATGGCTTCACACCAAGCAGGGTGAGCAAGGGTTGTGGTGACAGATTTTGGTTTAGAGTGATAAGAGGCATTGCTCACAAAGGCTTGATAGTTTGAGGAACAAGTAGTATAAGATAAAGTGTTTAAGTGAGGATAGGAAACACACTTACTTGCAAGGGAAGTTGTTGTGATATCTTTTGTGGTGCTCATACACACATGGTCCTGCATCCAAGTTGGTGGTCTAGAAGTTCAAGTAGAGTCATTAGAGAGTTCAGCTTCTTCAAACTCTGTTGAAACATGGATAGGAACATAATCATCTAGTGTTTGAGAGAGATCAATGGAGTTATTGGTTTGTTCCACTGGATCAACACATGGAGGATGATGAAAAGAAATATAATCCATGGGAGAATTAGTATCAACAAGGTCAGGAAAAGAGATTGGTATTTTTGATAGAGATTTTCGAGAGTAAATCTTGTAAGGAAAGACATGTTCATAGAAAAGAACATCTTTGCTCACTTGATACTTGTGAGTTTTTAGATTGTAAACTTTAAATCCTTTTTTGGCATAAGGGAAGCCCTCAAAGATGCATGGGTCAGATTTGGGTTGAAATTTCTTGACATAGACAACCAAACACTTTTAGATTATCATACATGGGTGGAGAGTTATAGAGGATGTGATATGGGGTAAGATTATGAAGAAGAGGGTTTGGAAGTCGATTTATGATGTATGTGGATGTGAGAATGGAATCACCCCAAAACTGTAGAGGTAGAGAAGACTAAATCATGAGAGATCTAGCTATCTCAAGTATATATATGTGTTTGCGTTCCACTCTACCATTCTGTTGCGGAATATACACACAAGAACTTTGGTGAACAATGCCATGAGACTGTAAGAAAGAAGTCATTGCAGTGTTGAAAAACTCATTCCCTTGATCTATCCTTAATGTCTTGACAGTCACAAAAAACTGATTTTGGACAAGAAGGATAAAATTTTGTAGGTGATGTGAGACTTCACTTTTAGTTTTCATGAGGAAGGCCCAAATACTTCGACTCTTGTCATCCACAAGAGTAGGAAAATACTTATAACCATCATATGTGGGGGTATCATAAGGTCCCCACACATCACAATACAACATCTCAAAGATATGAGTAGCATGAGATTGACTAGGAGGATAAGAATTCCTAGTTTCTTTTGCTAAAGGACAAACTGAGCAAGCAAGATAAAATTTAGATTGAATAAAGTGCTTTATAGAATCAATATGTCTCGGTTTTACCATGGGAGCATTCCCAGTTCTCAAATGCCATAAGGCTGTAAGGTTTGGAATATCAGAATTTGTGTTTGACAAGAACAAGGGAATACTTGGTTCAGACACATTATGAACACTAAAGGTGTTATCTGAGGCATAAGGCTGAGAGACAAGAGTAGATGTTGGATCCATGTAGTATAAGCCACCAGAGAATCTACCACGGGCAATCTTCATCACTTCTTGGTCCTGAATATCACAAAATTCTGAAGTCATATGAATATGAAATTTATTGTGTTGATCAAGTTTAGATAAGGATGGAAGATTGAAATGAAAATTTGGGACATAAAGAACATTAAGATTAGGTAATTGAATGGTCCCAAAATAAGTGATAGGCTGGCTACTCCCATCCGGCAGATGTATGACAGTGTTAGGAGGGGCATGTACAAGATTAATCAGGATTGTGAACTCAGAAGTCATGTGATCTGTGGCCCCACTGTCCATGATCCATGACGGGGTATTTTGTGGTATTCAAACAGAGCATACCTGCAAGGTGTTTCTCATGATTGATGTTGGAATGTTTCATGTAGGCTAAGATGTTGTCAAAGAGCTGGTGATAATCAGTTGTCATTTGCACTAAATTGGAGTGAATGGATTTGGTTTGTGAGGTTGATTGTGAAGTAGATTGTCGACCTGTAAATTCCTGAGCTGCATTAACTATGGCATTGGCTCATGAAGGTGCAGTAGAATATGATCCTCTTCTTTGTGAGTCATTTGAGGATTTGAAGTGATCAGGCTGTTTGGACGTGGAGGTTGAGGCTTATATATGCTCTTGGGATGCCACTGCGGGTACCCAAACACCTCCCAACACCTGTTTGTTTTGTGATTTCCCGAGCAGTGATTGCACTTCTCTCCCTTGTCCTCGCTTGCCTGGCCATTAGTGCAGTAGATGCCAGCTCTGTCTTAACACTCATGTGATCAGTGATTTTCTTACTCATCTCCTCTTGCAGTAACAAAGAATCTGCCACACTTGGAGAGGGAAGAGGAATACTCATTAGCATTTGTCTCCTAGCATTGTCAAATTTCTCATTCAATCCCAAGAGAATTTCATAAACCTATCTTCTTGTTTAGATTCTTCATATTGTTTTTGCAGATTACATGTACAATTTTCACATTTGCACTTGATTGGAATCACCACAACTGACAACTATTGCCAGAGCCCTTTTAATTTTGTGAAGTATTCAGTCAGAGATAGAGTCCCTTACCTACATTCTTCAATCTCCCTCTTTACTTGAAAAATCAACGGTCCATTCTTCTTGCCATAGCTCTCAGCCCAATCATCCCATATCTCTTTTGCTGTTTCATATTCATCAATCGTATTATAGATGTCTTTCGAGACTGTGTTGAGTATCCCAGAAAAAACAATATCATTGCATCTGTCCCATTGGAGAGCATTTTCAAGAGTTCGAGAAATAGAACCATTAAGCAACCACAGTTTGTTCTTGAAAGAAATAGCTTTCATCATAGAATTTTTCCAACGTCGATAATTCTCATCAACCAGTTTGATAGTTGAGAGAGTCATACCAGAGTTATTCGATGGATGAATGAACAACGGATTCAACAGATCATGAGCGGTGATGCTCAGAACCTTTAGCGAGTTGCGCCTGGAGTTTCATCTCGAAAGGATTTGGTTGTTTTGGACAAAAATTTAATAATCAAATTTTTTCCCTAGATTGGGGCACGATCGAATCGAAAACCAAAGAATCACTAATGAAATAGTCGGATTGATGAAATCAAGATTACAAGAGTTCTCTCTCGGAGAGTTTTCAGTTGTGTCTCCCTACGTACAATGGAATGTGTTCCTTTTTCTATCTTTCTAGCCTATATCATTATCAAATTAACTGCCATATCCCACGTTCTACATGTTCCTAGGATATGCTCCTAACCGTCTCCCACTCTACATACATATCGGAACAAATAACTACCGCTAGTGGTTGCCCGCGCGTGCTTATCTCTTTCTATTGATCGTAGCTTTCTCGCTTCCCTTGTAACAGATAACTTAATCTGTCTCCTTGATTTTTCTTTCGTCCTGTTTCTCTGGTGATTCTTCGTCTGTTCTTTGGGCTGTCTACGTCAAATGGGCCTGGTGATTTTTGGGCTTAACAATACCCTCGAATCTTGGTCCGAATCTTTGGCGGGATTTGGATCGAGATTTTCCGCGTGATCTACAGTGGGCATGTTCCACGTGGCTTCACCCTGTCTATTCAATCATCCTCGGGGAAGAGAAGGGTCCCATCACTTCAGGCTATAATTACTTCAAGAACGGGCTCGTTGGAGGTACACGTTAATTCATCATTTCTTCCTCTTTTTTGCTTCATCTTCTCTTTGTTTCTGCTCTCTCTAAGTGTTTCGGATCGTTTTCATTATGCTTAGGGCAAGAATAGTCGATCTAGGCTTCGAATCGTCCCATTCCCTCGAGCCTCATGACTGTCACCCTTGCTCCATGTCCCCGGAGGAAGTAGAGAAAATCGTTAAGAACCATGGCTTTCTGGCGAGCCTTAAACAAGGATGGGTTTGCTTCCTTGAGTACCCGTTCACATTGGGAGCCTTTTTCCATTTCTCTACCTTGATCTTGAACTTCCTGCTGGCTCTTAGGGCTTCTCTGGCACAACTAATGCCATCGACGTGGAAGATCTTGCACCAGATAAGCGAGGTGTGTTTCGGACTATGTTATCTAGATCCTAGGGACGGCGGCGGTCCCAATCCGCTACATCATCCATGATGTCATCCTCAAAACGTCGAGGGAGAACATCTCGCACTGATCGAAGGCAGATGTATGCTCTTCCCTCCTCACCGGTATGGTTACCTTGTGTAGGGGTGAAAGACGGTACCCTAGGGGCGGTTGTCGGTGGGGTAACGAACTCCGTACCAGAGGATCTCTTGTGTCGTCTGGTAGGGTTTCTAGAGGAGCCTTCTCCCCCACCAGTTCAGACTCGATCTGCCATTCGGGTGCGTGGGGCAACGGTAGAAATAGATCGGAGTTGAGAACGCAGACCTTCGTTATCGACAGTTAGTTGCTCGATGCTAGTTTTTTGCTTCTCGTTGCAAGCACGTTGGTCCGTTAGTTCCTTCTCAAGAGCTTGAAGCCTCTGGGCGAATTCAGATAGCTCGAGGCGGAGCACGGCCGATGCGTCCTGGTGTGCACGTCCGTCACCCCCGACCTCTTGCTCTCGATTACCCTCATCGGGATTGCTCATGATGATTTTATGAATTTCTTCAGGTATGGAAAGACGAATCCTTTTCGATCGTAGGGACCCATGGTGGGCGCCAAATTATTTTGGACAAAAATTTGATAATCAAATTTATGCCCTAGATTGGGGCACGATCGAATTGAAAACCAAAGAACCACTAAAGAAATAGTCGGATTGATGAGATCAAGATTACAAGAGTTCTCTCTCGGAGAGTTTTCAGTTGTGTCTCCCTGCGTACAATGGAATGTGTTCCTTTTTCTATCTTTCTAGCCTATATCTTTATCAAATTAACCGCCATATCCCACGTTCTACACGTTCCTAGGATATGCTCCTAACCGTCTCATACATATCGGAACAAATAACTACCGCTAATGGTTGCTCGCGCGTGCTTATCTCTTTCTATTGATCGTAGCTTTCTCTCTTCCCTTGTGACGGATGACTTCATCTATCTCCTTGATCTTTCTTTCATCCTGTTTCTCTCATGATTCTTTTTCTATTCTTTGGGCCGTCTACGTCAAATGGGCCTGGTGATTTTTGGGCCTAACAGCGGCCAGAGTGTATTCTTCATGATCGATGATGTAGAGAAACATTGTGTACCTTGCTAGAAGCGAAGAGCGATGCAAAGCACAACGAGAGCCCAACAACAGGCACAACAAAACCCTAGCTAGCTAGAGCAAGCAGAAAAGGCGGAATTCAGAAAGAAGGGAGAAACAACAAATCAGGAACGAATTTGCTGCTCTAATACCATGTGAAAGTCCGTGGGTTCGGCAGGTAGATAAACTGGGGACGTGTCAGTACAAGAACACATGTGCGGATGGGCCTAGCCCACAATCCCATGGGGTTCCATCCTAAAACCAATTGGCAATAGAAGGAGTAGCCCAAGGGTATATATGCTAGGCTTGATCTTTTTGGATTTTAGATGTGGGATAGGTTATTATTCTCAACAACCATATTTATGTTAAGTTTACGTAGTAAGCAAATATTATTGAATTGTTGAGTTTGTAACATTTTTAATTCCTAAGTTAAAGAACTTTTTGATCCTTGTCACGTAAGAAAATGAAGATTAGGCATTAGCACGAGGAGTTGGTCCGATTTATTTAAATCTCCACCGTATAAACATGTGTACCGCCTAGGCCTCATTTAGAGAGTTGTTACAAATATTAGAATTGAATAGGAGCCTTAAATAAATAGTTAATATCCATGTACTAATTGAATTAAATAGTAACATATAATGACATTTAACATATACTCAACTGGTGGATCCTAACATAGCCTCAACTAGAAACAAAGGTAAGTCTCACATTCCAGTTCAAATTCATCCTTCTTTTGACCCGGTTGCTAGTTTGGTGGATCCTAGGTCCAAAGTGTTACAGGTTCCTCATGATGTGGCTCATCCTTGCAATCAAACGAAAAAGTCTATTGTGACTCCACCAATAAAAACAAAGAATGGAGTGCCTATTTGGGATGATCTTGGTGACTTTGGGGAGGAACAATGTTGTGAGGATAAATATCAACCTCCTATTATGGATTGGTACAATGAAGTGAATGAGGTTAATGACGGATTGCCCCACACCTATCATAGGTGTGTTCAAAGGAATGTCTAACAAGTCAATCTAATGGCTAATCGAAGAGACATTAAGATGAACCTTGAGACCTTTTTAGGTAACAATGACCCGGACAAGTAATTTAAATGGGAGCAACACACGGATTAGACCCTTAAACATTTGGGGTATGAAGAATATGAGAAACTAGAAGTGGTTACTCTCCATTTTACCGGGCATGCTAGAAGTTGGTGGTACCGCACAAGAGCTGATCATGCACGTCAAGGATTGGATCCTGTTGAGATGTTGTCCCAATTATGTTTCCTTTTGAAGAAGAAGCATGTTCCCGAAGAGCATATTGAAACTACAAGGCCTAGAGTAGCTTTTTGTAGGTAAGGTTCTCGATCTCTAATCGAATACTTCAATGACCTTGAGGACTTGACTTACAAAGCCAACATTCACCAATCAAAACGGTCCCTATGGACTCAATTCATGGTGGGCCTCAACATTCAAATTTTGGATGCTTTGAGATTCAAAGCATAAGGGATACCAACACCCTTGTTCACAAGGCTCAATTTCTTTACAATGAAATCCAAAGAAAGAAGAAGGAAACTTGGAACCCCTCCAATAAAAGGACAACTCTTACCCTTCCAATTCGGTTTCTACTAATTCTTCTTCTTCTTCTAAACCAAGAAGTGTTCCCAACGAAAATTCCTAAGTAGAAATTCAAAAACTAGAGCACTTGGATGGCCGAAGCGATCATGCTAGGTTGGAGATTTCCCAACGTGTGAGATGGCAACAAACTTTGATGACCAAGGGAGATGTCGAGGAGGTAAAAGGATAGAGCTCGTCGGGGCTATTGCATCTCATGTGAGTATTGCCTATTTGAAGATCCCTTACAAAAAAAAACTAGATGGGTCTAACTCAACTAAAATATTGTTGCCTCTAGTAAATTTTCAAATAAACAAAAGATTTTTGATTATTTGAGAAGCAATGAGGACATGATTAAGAATTAGGGGTGGCTTTTTTTGGGAAAGTGGGTAAATCTTAGACTTTTTTGTATTCTCTTTCCATTACCGATGACAATTGAATTGAAATAACTCTTAGAAGTAATAGAAGAGAGGGTAACTAGTTTATTGGTCATGTGTTACAAAAAAACTAGTGTCCATATACTAGGATTGATGATTTGGAGCCACTTGCAACGTGGATGGAATCCTATAAGCTAAATTAGAGAACATGGCTTGAGATTGATGATTCATGGGTGGATGTGGTGCAACACCAACCTTGGAATTGAAGGATAGGGCATGGAGATTCATTCTAGTTTAAGAATGGACAAGGGGGTTGTTGATGATTGTTATTTTGGACAAGAACCCAACTGTACGGAATGCGATAAAAGATGTATAGATTCATTGTTCGATGACAGTGTCTAGTTAACCCCATAGCGCGTGACTGAAGTTGCAACTTTGAAGAGTTTCGTCCAATAGTATTCTTGATATTAGACACTACAAGGACGGAGTGAAAGAGTGATTTAGAGAATCTTATAGACACACCCATATCACTATTTAGAGGAGTGAATTCCTTTTTAAAGGATTTTGGAGAGACACTCATACGATTATTTAGAAGAATGAAATCCTTCAAAGAAGGATTCTTTTGAGTTTCATCACCGACCATAGATACAACCAAGGAAGATGAGGTTTTTTTTTGAGAGATCTAGAGAAGATTAGTGGCGGGTGAGAGGTGAGTGGTCGCTACCACAAGTGTTGCCAACAAGAGAGGAGAGGAAGAAAGGGTTGTGGAAGGGGGTAGAGATTAGTGGTGACCTATAGCAGGTACAGAGGCACTGCGCAATGGTGGGGTCGGCGATATTGAGTGGGACTAGGACATACTATAGTTTTCTCGTGATTTTTTTAGGTACATACTCCCTCCGTTTTGCAATGTAAGTCGTTTCTAGCTCATAAAGGTATTTCATAATGTAAGACATTCCTTCCCTTATTTAATGTAAAACTTTCTAAAATAGGTCATTACTCTATTTAATGTATTTAACATTCCAACAACATGTGATAATAAATCCAAGATTAAATCCAAGATTGGAAGTTTACTTTTGTAGAGAGTATTTAGTGTATTAATAAATCCAAGATTAAAAATTTAATGTATTTAATGTATTTAACAATACCACTATAATGTAAGACATTCTAGTGGTATTGGAAGTTTACTTTTGTAGAGAGTATTTAGTGTATTAATAAATCCAAGATTAAAAATTTAATAGGGCATGTGATAAAAACAAGCATTAAAGTATTATCTTTTCCATTTTAAGGTTGTCTTATTCCTGTGCAAAATCAAAAAACGACTTACATTGCGAAACGAAGGTAGTATCTAAGAGATAGATTAAGTAAATTTCTTCTTTGGATTATCATGCCAATTATCATTAATCTTAATAAAACCTTTGACCACAAGTTAAAATCCATACAAAATATATATAAAAGATATTTAATGAGAAAGAATCACATGATAATGGGCGCCCATGAGAGAAATAGGAATAAATCTCGCTCGTCCCTTCCAAAAAATCACTGTCCCTGATTAGACATTCATTAAAAGAGATAAAATACTACACGAGCGAACTTTTCAATAAAAAAGGCACGGACGAATTTTTCCCGTAATATTCACGTATTTTTCGAAAAATACATTTTTATGAGACCCGCCCAATTTGTTCATCAAAACTAGCCAATTGTTCATCAATATTGACCAATTGTTCATCAATACTAACTAATTGTTTTTTTGATAAGGTAAGATTTTGGTATTAGGCCAAATTTACCCAATACCAATGGCATCCTTCCGGATGAGAGCAAGAAGCTCTGGGTGTAAACCTCCCATCCTGGAGGGGAAAACATAGGCTAGATGTGCAATTTTTTCAGCAACAGAATTAGAGGTTTTGTAGATATGGGTGATGATCTTGTCCTCTAAGGAGGAACATATCATCCGGAAATCCGTTACTAACATTTCAATTTCCCACGGACAATTTTTCTCGCCATGTATAGCTTTGATTAAGATTTGGTTGTCACTGTCTATTTCCAGTTTGCCTATACCTAGTTTAAGAGCCAGTTGAAGACCTTTGTATAAAGCTAATGTTTCAGCTTGTAGAATCGATCGTTCACCTATTTTTTCGCATCCCATCCTCACCATTTCTCCCTTATTATTTCTAATAATAAAGCAAATCGAAGCATTTTCAATCCTATTTTTAGATGCATCGGCATTTAATTTGAACCACCCCTCACGAGGTTCTCTCCATCCCTCCCGTTGTCTATGTCCCGTTGTGATTTTTGGCGTCCAACATTTATGTTCATTTTCTTTGCCTTCTTGCATATCATTTTCCCAAAATTTTCCGTTGTTTTATATTAAATTGATACAAATCTCTGATGACATTCTGATTATCAAAAATTGTCTTGTTTCTATTGTACTATATAGCCCACCACCTAGTTAATATAATAGCTATTTCATTTTTACCAACCTTGCTCTGAAGTTTGTATACAATTAATTCTTTTACATTTTCATTTTGATAATTTAGTTTCTCTATTATTTTGTCATAGTTGCTATGAATAAGCGACATATTTTGTAAAGCATAAGGGAATTTGAAGAATAAATGTGTAGAATCCTCCTCACTGGATGAGCAGAAAGGACATTCTTCTGTAACCACTATATTACTTTAACCAGTCTTGTTTTTGTTGGTAGTCCATCAAAACATAGTCTCCATACAAAACTCTTCACCTTAGGCGGGACATTTAGAGACCAAATCTAGTTCCAATTTTTAGTCTCCATCATATGATTTCACATGCAATGAACTAATATCTCATAAAGGCCTCAAGAAATAGATAACCATATCAATGACAATAGATAATTTCCATAAGGAGAGTAAATCACACAAGAAAAGAAGAGGGATTTTTTATGTTCTCCCTATAGGGCCAAAAACAACTCACTATGTAGCAATTTTTCTTGGATTTCAGTCACTTCTACCTAAGATCATATGTGCTCAATTTCATCACATGCTAAATATCCACATAAAAACTAAAAGTGGTTTGCCTCCCGTAAGCACTATTTTTAACTTCGTTAGCCCGATGAACTTACCTTGGCGGATCAGGGCGGCTTCCATACAGCTTTTTCGGAATCAAGAGAAACCCCATACTTAGATGGAAAAGCTTCAAAGTTTCTCTCTAAGAGATGTGGTCCTCCATCATTAATCAATATGCTTGGTAATCCTACACACAAGGGTTAGTAAAATCCAAAAACCAAGGAGGCTTCAACTCCTTCATAGTTCGAATAGTAGGATGGGATATAGACCAAGGACATAAGAAAGGTTCATGACCAGAATCAAACGAATCAGCGTAACAAAACTCACTTTTTTCTCTCGGATAGGGGCTCGTTAACGAGGCTATGTGGGTCGTTACCGACCTATCTAGGTCAGGGAGTGCCTCGGTATCGTGCCTGAATCCATCTCCAGCATCGTACTCCTTTAGGAATGGGTCGTTATTGACCCATGGGGGGTCGGTAAGTTCCTCGATAGGTGTGACTTCCTTGATCTTTCTTGGTTTTGTACTCAAAGAAGGGTCGTTACCGAGCCATGGTGGGTCGGTAGGACCTTTAGTACTACAACTGGCAACTTCATTCACGGCCGGATTGAAGTGAAACTCGACCTTCTCTTCTCCAATGTCGAATGTGAGAAGGCCCTTCCTAACATCAACTCGTGCCCCTGCGGTGGCTAAGAATGGTCTTCTAAGAATGATTGACACCATAGGGTCTTCTGGCATGTCTAGAACAATGAAGTCGTTGGGAACAAAAAATTTCCAACTTGGATAGGGACATCCTCAATGACTCTTATTGCCTTGACACAAGATCCATCCGCCATGTAAAACCTCATATTGATGGGTTCCAACGGTCCCATATTGTCCTTGGACCAAATAGATAGAGGTAGGAGGCTGGCACTCGCACCTAGGTCACATAAAGCTTTAAAACAGTGAGTTCCAATACTAATAGTAATAGCAAACTTACCTGGATCACCTAGCTTTTCTAGGAGCTTTAAGGATCTTACTTCATTTGTCAGCTTCGATATGCACCTTTTCCTACTTAAGATTTCTTTTAAAAATTTAGTGTATGCAGACATTTCATTAAGGGCTTCAGAAAATGATATAGAGATGTTCAAGTCCTAGAGAATTTTAACAAAGTGTCTAAACTTTCCTTCTGTGACATCATTAGATTTCTTGATTAGGAAAGAAAGAGTTTTAGACAGACTTGGAGTAGAGAGAGGGCCGGATCGAGGCTCTACCGAGTTGACAAGAGGGTCGACTGGTGCTAGACAAGGGTCGATACCGACCCTACAGGGGTCGGTAACGATATCAAAGTTTGGTTCAGAAGATTTACCTGGCCTGGAGGGCTCGGTATCGACCTGTGTGGGGTCGGTAACGACTGTTTGAGCCTCAATATCGACCTTGTTGGGGTTGGTAACGGGCTTGACTGGGGTATCATCTTCATCACTATGCTCTTTTTCTTTGGGCTCGGTTCGATCTGGCAACTCCTTCCCGCTCCTCAGATGTATGGCTGCTATTTGTCCTCTAGGGTTTTCCTCAGGGCGGCCCGGGAGTTGCCCTTGAGGTCTTGGAATCTGTGCACCTAGGTTACCTTATTGGGAATTGACGCTCTTTCTCCATGTATCTAACTCTCCCAATTGGGCCTGTACACCCTTCATTTGATTATTTAGGTTAGCCCGGACTCCATTGATCTCATTTTTCACTCCATTGATCCCTTCATGAAGTCCATTCACCCATGATGGCGTCTCTTGATAGCCCGGAGGTCTATAAGGTGGAACCCTTTGATCTTGCTGAGGAGGTTGGCTCCCTTGGCCATACGCATGAATGCCCCAGGTGGGTTGATTTTATTCTTCCCTGCATAAAATGTATTACCTTAGTTCCTATATGGACCCCCATGTAGTTAGCTTCTTCATATGCCTCAGCAGCACAAACCTGTTGCAAGTTAGTGCAGACAAAAGTAGCATGGGCTTGAGACCCGCATTCTTGACTAGATGGAGATGATTTAAGAAAACTTACCTACTTTTTCAGACGGTTGATCTCATCTTGCAAGAACTGGTGCTTCACTTCGGGGTCTACCTCGTCCTTATTTGGATTATAGAGCCTTCGTTGGGGCTGTTGGGCTTGCTGCATTCCATACATTGCATCGTAGTTGATCAAGTTGTGAAGCAATGCCCAAGCCTCATCGAGATCCATCTCTATGAAACCGCAAGCAGTGTGCAGGTTGATGCGGTTCTTTGTTTCAACATTGATCCCTTGGAAGAAGACTTCTTGGAGTACATATTGTGGTTGCCCATGGGTAGGCACTGTCTCAGCATCTCCTTGAATCTCTCCCATGTCCCCAAAAAGGTCTCATTAGGTAGCTGGTGATAGGAGGTGATGCGTTACCTCAACTCCGTAGTTTTGGCAGGAGGAAAGAACTTTGTCATGAACAAGTCATGCAAAGTTTCCCACTTCTTGAAATCGCAAGCAGTGTGCAGGTTGATGCGGTTCTTTGTTTCAACATTGATCCCTTGGAAGAAGACTTCTTGGAGTACATATTGTGGTTGCCCATGGGTAGGCACTGTCTCAGCATCTCCTTGAATCTCTCCCATGTCCCCACAAAGGTCTCATTAGGTAGCTGGTGATAGGAGGTGATGCGTTTCCTCAACTCCGTAGTTTTGGCAGGAGGAAAGAACTTTGTCATGAACAAGTCATGTAGAGTTTCCCACTTCTTTATTGACTTGGGAGGTAGGCTCTCTAACCAGGTCACGGCCTTTCCTATAAGAGACCACTTGAAGGCTTTCAACAGAACATATTCTAAAGAGACACCGTTAGCAGCAATAGTGTCACATAAATCAAGGAAATTTCTAATATGTTCTATTGGGCATTCAGTGGGTTTTTCCTCAAACTGAGCCCTTTTGATCAAGGATATGAATTGAGGTTTGATCTCAAAGGTCTTCTCTATCTCAAGAAGCTCAATTACGGACTCTGGCACCCTCAGTTCTGGGTGCATATACTGTTTTGCATTCTTTGGGAAGGCATTTAATTGTTCCCATAACTGAGCAGTATGTTTCACGATCGGTTTCAGCTTGGTGCCGCTCCATCTGTGCTCGGAGGTCGGCCATTTGTTGTTCCATCTCTTCAGCGGTTGCCATTGCTCTGTTTTCTCGTTATTTGAGGTGGAAGGATCACTCGGGTATAGATACTACTACTGGATTAGAGACAACGGCGCCCTTCAGCTGGCATACACTGTAAGAAAAAACCAAAACATAAACGAAATCAAAAGCAAAACGGGTTCTCAAAGGAGGGTCGGTGTCGAGGCCCACAAGTTTGGTAACAAGCCTGTAGTGATCCCGTAAACAAAAACTGAAAATCAAAAAATTGAGTTCTATGGACAGGGTCGGTACCAACCTGGGTAGGGTCGTTACCGACTCGACAGTGATCCTTAAAACAAACAGAAGAAAGAAGAAAAACTGGTTTTTCCGACAGGGTCGGTGCCGACCCTAGGGGGTCGTTACCGACTCGACAGAGTCCCAAAAAATGCAAAAAGAACAAAACTTGGGACAATTGAAATCCTCCCGGCAACGACGCCAATTTGTTGAAAGGGTTTCTTGACAACAAATAAATTTATAATCAAGACCCTGCTGAGTACAGGGGAGTTAGGTTGGTCCATGGAAGAAATTCAGTATCAAGTTTTGTTCTTACTTAGAGCGCAAGTAAGAGAGAAAGCTTAGATTTTTAAATCAAAAGAGAAAAATTTTGAAGTTAAGGTATCCCCAAAACAACAATTATGCATATATATATGCCAATGAAACACATAGAACACGTGCTCAGGAACGTACGCGGGCCCGGGGTACGAGGAATAACGGACCCTGCGGGACTCCCAAGGTTGATTATGGGATCCATTATCGCACTCATCTCTAATTTAAACAAATAAGTCCCTACCTCCACGAAGTCCCTAGGCCTCGCCGACGAGGTCTAAACCTTTGTAACGAGGTCTAAGCCTCGTTGCTCAAAAGCTCACCCCCGCCCTATCTAAGCCACTCAGCGGTCACCTCTCCTCCGGCCAATGGTCGACCACCTCACACTCGACCAATCAAAGTGCTTGATCTCAAGCGTCCCACATCAAACAAACACCAAAACTCATCCTTTCAAAACACTATAAATAGGGAAGAACCTCGTAGGGAGCAAGGGGTCGAAAATCATCTTGAACTCAAGACTATCTTGCTCGTTGAAGATCGACATGTGAAGTCCACAAAAAGACTTCAAGTCGCACAAAAAGGCCTCGTCCACTTCAGAGACCTCGCAGCAGCATCTCGCATGCCATAATCACCCCGCTCTAGCTCAAAAACCTCGACCTCGCCGCCAGAGGTCGTCAAACAGTCTGGGTGATAGAATCTCGTAGAATTTGGAGATCTCGAACCTTGTTAGATCGAGATCTCGAATACTCTTAGAAGGTCTGAAGTGTAATCTCGTTTGCTTGTAACCTCGTAATCTTGTAGCCTTGTCATAAATCACAATAAATAAAGAGCAAGTGTTGACGACCTCTGGCGGAACATTTTGTTGACGTTGCTCAACAGCTGCTCCTTACAATCAACAGACTCCACATACTTGGGGCCCACAAACTCCACCTCCTCGTTGAGCTCGTGGGGGCGTCGTCGGAGGCTGCTGATCTCCTCCTCGGCCCTCCGGAGCTCTGATTCCTTCTCCCTAAAGACCTTGTGCTCCTCGGAAAGTTTACCTCGGAGATCCTCGACCTCACCCTGTAGGCCCCCGACAAGGGCCTTTGCCTTGTTCTCCTCCTCCCTCGCCCTCACCGCCACCTTAGCCTCGTCCCTCGCCGCGATCTTCGCCACCTTGACCCTCTTCCCGGCCTCGGCGATGTCTTTCTCTTGCTTCGCACACTCCTCCGTGCGGGCCTTGAGAACCACCTCCATCTTGTCCATCCTCTTCTGGAGGAAGGCGAGGTGACTACGGTTGTAGTTCTCAAAGAAGGAATGCTGAAAAAATAAAAAGAAGAATGTTAGGAAAAAGGCACCAAACTTAAAAAGCGAGGCTTTCAGGAGCGAGACATACCATCACCGAGTAGCGGTCAACCTCGTCATTCAGGGCTTCCTCGGAGAGGTTGTTTTCCCATGCAACCTCCTCTTTCCACTCGTCCCGATTCCAACTCTTGAGGGAGGCCCGAGATGGCCCGAGACAGTGTAACATCGCGGGCGAGGGCCCGTCGGCAGAGATAGCGCACCCCTCAAAGTTGAAGCTGGGGATGATCTCCTTCCCCGAAGAACCACGTTCGCTGTCCCCCTTGTGCTTCTTCCTCTTTTCCCCCACGAGGAGACTCCGCACCCTTCCTCTTGGACCCGGCTCCGTCGCCGAATCCTCGAGGGGTGTGGGAGGATACATTGGTGGCGTCACCCTTGGACGCTCCCCCTCCGTGATTTTAACCCCCAGCAGGGGCTGCTGACTTCGGTAGCGAGGTGGGCGGCCTCGCTTAGGGGTCGGTCCCTTTTCTGAACCCTTCAAGGCCCGCGGGACTTGGGAGGTGGAGGTCGCAGGTTTCTTTCCCTGCGCCCTCGAGGTAAGAGCGTTGAAAAGGTCCACTGTCAAGAATGTAATAAAAAACAAGTTAGATAAAAAGCAAAAAACGAAATATCACAAACTACCAAAGTAATATGACCCGAGCGAGGCTCGAGATCACCACTAAATAAGCAAGGTATCCCCCAAAGGCCATGCGTGGCCCAAAACCAAAAACAAATACCAAAAACAAGGAACAATAAATACCCTCTTCGCCCTCGTGAGATGGAGGTGTAAGGCTCAGACCGGCCTGCTCAAGCCGGTCTTGTGCCAGGTACTCCTGGAACGGCTACTGACGATCCGGAGCATATCGGGCCTTGAGTTCGGCGACTTTCTGTGTACCCTTGGGCCGAACGAAGTTATCCGGGGCCGTGGGGAAGTTGAGATACCTCCCAGTAGGGTCCCAAACCAAGAACCATTTATTCTTCCACGTCCCGACGTTCGATGGAGCCGTGGTAATCTTAAGACCAGGCAAGCTAAGATTAACGAGACAAGACTCGTGTTCCCTCCTCGCTAAAAACAAGCTCAACATGATGTCCAAATCAGGTCCATCCCCGATCTCGTAACTTGGAATGGTGTAGGCATAGAGGAGCCGCCACGCGTTGGGGAACAGTTGCATTGGGCAGACGTGCATGGCCCATAGAAAGTTAACCAGGTGCGGGGCTAGCGGCAACCGGAAGCCGGCCTGGAGGCTGACCTGGTGCACGACGACGCACCTCTCATAATGAGCCAAAGAGCAGCCCCCCCCCCCTTCGGGGACCGCTAGCTCAACCCCTTCCGGCCAGGGGAAGTCCTTGGCGATCTTCGCGAGGTCTTCCGGCTTCAGAACCGTAGGCACCCCTTCGGGTAGAAAAATCCCTTTCGAGGGGTTCGGATACATGGGTATCCTCTCCTCGAGGACTAGAGGTATGCTCGATACGGAGTCGGTGATGTAATCCGCAAAAAAGCTCGCTTGGTCGTTGGAATCAAATGACCTCGCAACAGAACCGGCCACCTCCTCATTGGAAATTGAAGACGAGGCCATCTCGACTCCAGAAGATGTGCGCAGTCGAGGAAAGAGCGAGCTGACCGAAACAACAGAGTCGCTAGAAGAGGGATCGCTGAAGACGAGCGAGGTAGACCTCGGATTTTGAGAATCACTGGTCTCGACACTCTCTTTGGCCTCGGAAAGCTCCTCGTAAAACCTCTCTTGAACCTTGAATGCGAAGCCAGGTGGGGGCTCAAGGATGTGCCTCTAGGCATGATAGAGCGACGTCCAAGCCATGAAAGGTGAACACTTGGAAAAGAAGAAGTTTGAGACATCGAACAAGGTAACCAAGAAAGAAAAATGTGAGGTAACAGCGGGAGGAAAGCACGTGGCACCCTAGGGCTACTCTGACAGATGGGACGGCTTAGGAAGAATGTGAAGCGCCGAAAAAAGGAGGAGACGGAATGGAAGCCAGCGGTGGAAGGCCAAGCGTCCCGTCAGTCAGATATCATGACGTTTGGCTTTCCGAGGAATCCGAATTTCAAAAACGAGAAACACATGGAACTCAACCGTCGGCTGACGCACGAAGGGTTCGAAAGCATTGCCAGCACCACCCGCGCCCTCGTCGCATCGTCGCCGCGACGGTCGGCATGAAACGCTAGAGGGCGGTCGTCCCCCGCTATTGCACGAGGCGATGAAAAGAGAAAGTAACAAACACACGCCCAAAGAAAAACAAAAAAAATCGCCAAAACCCCCAGCGCCGTTCTCACTCCCTCCGTTTCGCCGCCATGACATCGGCGCGAAACGCCAGAAGGCCACCGTCCCCCGGCTAGGGCGCGAGACGGCGAGAGAAGGGGGAAACATCAGAAAACGCAAAAAATGGAGTCAAGAACTTACTTGTTCGAAGATTGGCGCGAACGAGGCGGTGGCGCTCCTGAAAACCGTTGAGAGATCGTCGGAAAACCGTTTGGAAACTGCTCACCGAAAACCAAAAGGGCAGGAGAGAGAGAGCGCTGAAGGAAGAAGATGAAAATGAAGCGTGGGGAAGACGCCTTTATAAAGGGCGAACTTGGGCCTTTTCCCGCCCCCAGAAAAGAAAAAGGCTTAATGGGCCTGATCCACTTTAAAGGCCCATTAAGTGAAGTACGAGGGAACAGGTCCAGAAAGCGTCGCGTGCATAACGGAAGAAAAACCTAAGTGTCTGGCCGCGCGAAAGAGTCCCTCGCAAAATGTTCGCCCAACCTCTACACCTTGCTCCTCGCCAGAAACCTCGCACCCCGGATCTGGCGAACCAGATAATATTCATGTATGACTTGCGCCCCTCGGGACGAGGTGCCCAGGCCATGGGGTTGTGATGGTGCTCAGAATGGTAAAATAAGAAGCGGGTTCGGGGTAAGAGGAATAACGGACCCGGCGGGACTCCCAAGATTGATTACGGGACCCATTATCGCACTGATCTCTAATTTAAACAAATAAGTCCCTACCTCCGCGAAGTCCCGAGGCCTCGCCGACGAGGTCTAAGCCTCATTGCTCAAAAGCTGACACCCCCGCCCTATATAAGCCACTCAGCGGTCACCTCTCCTCCGGCCAATGGTCGACCACCTCACACTCGACCAATCAAAGGGCTTGATCTCAGATGTCCCACATCGAACAAACACCAAAACTCATCCTTTCAAAACACTATAAATAGGGAAGAAACTCGTAGGGATCAAGGGGTCGAAAAACATCTTGAACTCAAGAACTATCTTGCTCGTTGAAGATCAACGTGTTGAAACATCGTCAAAGACCTTGCTACAGATAAGTGAAGTCCACAAAAAGACTTCAAGTCTCACAAAAAGGCCTCGTCCACTTCAGAGACCTCGCAGCATTATCTCGCAAGCCATAATCACCCCGCTCTAGCTCAAAAACCTCGACCTCGACGCCAGAGGTCGTCAAACAGTCTGGGTGATAGAATCTCGTAGCAATCAGGAGATCTCGAACCTTGTTAGATCGAGATCTCGAATACTCTTAGAAGGTCTGAAGTGTTTGTAACCTCGTAATCTTGTAGCCTCGTCATAAATCACAATAAATAAAGAGCAAGTGTTTGCACAATCGAATAAAAGTAATCTCGTTTCTTGTCTTCTAGTGCTGGTTTATTACGGATTTCATCAGTATTCTTAACATATGCTCTAAGGACATAGGATAGAAAAACCGTTAATAATATTCCATCAAAATCAATTAATAACGACCCCTTAATGTGAACTCATTAATTCGCTATCAAGATAATCTTTCATTTTATTGACGCCGACCAATAAATAAAGGAAAATTAAATCAATATACAATTATGCTTAAATTAGTTTTGTATGAAGATGGGGTTTTTTTTCTTTGTTTTTTTTTTTTGAAGGAGAGGAGAGGGGATCGTAGATTCGTAGAAAGATCGCTAGCCACTAGAGAGTGATTCCATATATATCTAACTATCGAACACGCTGTACGTACTCGCCTACCCAATCAATATTCCTCACTACGCAGATAGTAACCGATGATAAACTGGAAGCATCCAAGCATCATAGCCATCGAAGGACCTCCCTTTACTGGGAAGTCGTACATAGCTTGGGACTTGGCATGCCACCTCCGACAATGCCTCCTCATAAGCCTTGATGAAATCCTCGAAGCAATCTCCTCGGACGCTCAACTCCCCCCGCCAGCGCAAGCTGCGGATCAGCTCACGGGCCAGGCGTTCGACATCCTGTGCGGCCTAGTCGAGAAGCAGCTGACCCTTGGGGTGTCCGTCATCATCGACTATCTTCCCCGCTCGCGGGCCTGCCTCAACCGCCTTTCCGGCCTCTCCAAATCCTCAAAGGCCGCGAAATTCGTGGTGATCGAGTGTCAGATCGACAAATCCAAGGAATACGCTTGGCAAAGGAGGTTTGAGGAGGCTCACATGGCCGTCGTGGACGGGCAATGCTGGTACAAGCCTCAGAGCTGGGAAGAGGTGAGGAAAGCCCTGATCAAGAGGTCACGTACCAAAAGCGAGTTCGAAGAGCATGTCGAGGGCGTCTCGAGGCTGATGCTCAACGTGGATACGCACGTCAGAGGCCGCCACATCATCCAGGCGATTCAGTCGCTCGTCTTCTGCCCAGACGACCGCCATCTCGATTTCGGAAAATGGAACGAGAATAACCCGGGTAGCATCCATTCACACGGGTCTCATAGTCATCATGGCCATGACGAAGGCGGAAAGCACCCCCCTCGATTCTGCGAAGATGGACATGCCATGTCCGTGCTCGAGAAAGAAACGGTAGCAGGCCACGAAGCTAACTGCGGGGTTTGTGACAACCCCGCAGTTGGAGCAACATATGCTTGTAATTCTTGCGACCTCACTCTCCACAAAGCGTGTGCAGAGATGCAATTAGCCCCGAACAGATCTTTCACGCCCAATGATTTCCCAAACTTCATCACGAAATCGACCGATCCCCCAGCCTATTCGTTCCCGGAGAACTTCCCCTGCTTCGTTTGCAGGGAAGCAGGGGGAGGGTTCTCGGACCAATGCTCCTCTTGCATCTACGAATCCCATCTTAAGAACCGCCTCATCCCTACCATTATAGAGCACGCGGGGCACGAACAGCACAAGCTATACCTCTGGGCGATGAAGATAAAGAACAAGGGAGCGTATAATTGCGTGGCTTGCGGGAAGGAGGGCGCCTATGTTGCATATGCCTGCAACGAGTGTCACGTGAACTATCATGTGGAGTGCGCGTTGTTACCTTATCCTGTACAGAACCATAATCATGGTGGCCACCAGCATCCTCTGCAGCTAATGTTTACGAGGGAGGAAACCGATTACGATGACTTTCCTTGTGATCATTGTCCGGAAATGATGAATCCAGAGGATTGGTATTACCATTGTGGAGAATGTGTGGTTACTTACCACTTGAAATGCGCATTCCTCAAAGATGACTCCTAAACCATTGATCGATACACATGGGTGATTCACCGATATTGATCAAGTTAAGCGACCACCTGCATTTCTTTTTTTTATTTTCGTTTAATAAATCCAATACCAAAATTTATTTCATCTGCTTATATCGTACTGCTCTTTTTTTTTTCCCCTTCATGTCGCTCGTGAAATAGCTTTATTGCTGTAATGTCTATTGTTTTGAAATTTTAAGTAATGGACTCCAATTTGCTTATTTGAGGGGTATGATAACATATCTAGATCGTCTCAACTCTCAATGTATGTGCATCGAATGCATCGAATAAACCAACAGAAACAATGGTTGAGATAATGAAAAAATGGAGTTCCTTTTACTTGACGTCCACAACTGTATACAATTAATCTGAGACAAGTTTGAATGAAAGAGAGCTTTAAAACAATGGCGAAATACAAGCGAGTACACATTCGAGTCGCTTGTGTGTCTTCGTCTTTAGGAGTGATCCCGTTTAATGCTTTGTCATGGGCTGACTTGCCGTTGGAAATTGTTTTGAAATAAAACTCGGGTTTAAATACCGCAAACGACTTTTAATTAAAAAATTCTGATGCAAATACAATGATATGGTCACCTTGTAGACTTGTAGTATAGTAGCCTCGTATTAAGTGCATAAAAATGCGAGAGAATCGAAAATTATTATACCCATAATAAGGGCATTTATTGCATCACTTCTCAATGCAACTAGATAATGTAAACAAGTTTCTACCAAAAAGATAATGTAAACAAGTACACTCGTAAAAATAACTACTCCTTCAGATCGAAATTATTTAACGTTATAGACCATATTTTCCTTGATCGAAATTAAATATCGTTGGATAGAAATCTTTACGTTTCCCAATTAACTGCCCCTGTTTCCTTTTACATTTTTTGTTTTTTGTATTATTGTGGGGTGATAAGCTAAATTATATTAGGATAATTAGGATAATGGATTATATTTAAGAATATTATTATTTTCTTTTATTTAGGATTTAAGCATATCATTTCAGCCTTATCTTTTTCAATTTAGCTAGATCCGGGAGTTATTATAAATACTCTCTTATTATTATGTTTTTAATCAATCAGAAAATCAATTATCCAAACACTAATTCTCTCTTCTATCTTCTCGCTCGTCTGTCTGAGTCACTCTTCCCCTGGCCTTTGGCCCTTCTTCCCTTCACCCGGTTACTTTGTTCATTGAATTCGGTACGAGATCTATACGGTTTCGTACCATTTGGTGCTTTCATTCCTTGAACCATGTCTAACAATGGAGATTTGAAGCGTCTACTAGAGACATTACAGTGCACTCTGTATGTTCAGATTCATGATGAAATCTACTCGGTTTCTTGCAACGTCTTACATCAAGTGTTTTCCGTCTTCGGAATTATAGAAGATCTTGAGAGAATACGCCCGGACTCACAGTTTTGACTTCGTTTCAAGAACGTAGAATCCGCCATAGATGCTTTCAACTCTTATAACGGAAGATGCATCTATGATGGATGTTGTCATATGGAATTGTTCCCTGATGAACGGATCAGTGAAGTACTAGACGAGATGGCAATTCCTATCGAAGATACGAGCGAACCCTCGCCCAAGCCTCACACCACGGCCGCAACCACTGCACCCGTGCCCGCAGAGACCACGCCCGCACCCGTGGCCACTACGCCCGCGCCACCGGCACCTTCAGACTTGGAAATTGTTGAGCAAGAATGGTGGAATTCGACCTTGGGGTATTCGCGAACCACACCATTTCAGGGTACCTTTACAGATTGCCAAGATTGGGGCACAACTCGTGAAACCATGGGTTCACCATTGAAGGAATTTTTGAGCGGAATTTTTAGTTCTTCGCGTTTTGATCAAGGTGGATGCTTGATCTCTACTGATTTTTGGGCTCAAAAGATGCTTCGTTATCAGTTGTACAACGATTTCAGCATGGTGATGACCATTAGTAGGAGATTTAAGCTGGCGTATGGGTCTACAGATGTGGATGGAGATAGATCGACTTTTGTTTTTGACCCTGGCGGATTACGCTCCACAATTCGTTTCATGCGTCTCCTCTTGATTTCCGAATTGAGGACAAGTCGACTCTCAACGGGGGAGAATTGATACGCTAAATCATATTATGATAATTGGGATAATGGATTATATTTAAGAATATTATTATTTCCTTTTATTTAGGATTTAGTTTTATATTTTAGTAGGATATCATTTCAGCGTTATCTTTTCCGATTTAGCTAGATCCGGGAATTATTATAAATACTCTCTTATTGTTATGTTTTTAATCAATCAGAAAATCAATTATCCAAACCCTAATTCTCTCTTCTATCCTCTCGCTCGTGTGTGTGAGTCACTCTTCCCCTGGCCTTTGACCCTTCTTCCCTTCACCCGGTTACTTTGTTCATTGAATTCGGTACGAGATCTATACGGTTTCGTACCATGGGGTGAACTCCATCGGAAACCTTTACAATTCAACAAAATTAGTTGTTGCCGATGCAAATAAGTATGAGACGAACAACACAGCCTCTAGCAAGCGAAAGTCATGAGGCGAAGACGGTCATCATAGAACACCACCATTCTGATTAGTTTGATTAGTTTCGTAGTTTTAGAATTTAGAAAGTATTGAGCACGTACTTTCTCATAAAAAAAAACAAAGCCTTCTCGGCAAAATAACAAGCCTCGTCGAGGTGCTGTTGTATTATGTTCCCTCGTATAACAATAAGACAAGGAATTTTTCAGAAAATATAAAAAATGACCTCGCAGTTGTTCTCCATTGACTTTTCAATGTTTACATCTATAGCTAGATCTAATGTCCCGGTTTCCTCAGAAATTCATAGAATGGCTGCCACCTCCCGATTTATATATTCATGGGCAGTGAAGCTGAGTAGCTGGAAGCGTGAAAAACAACACAAAAGATATATATAAAAGAGAAAGAGGTGGAATTGGGGAAAGAGGAAACCAAAATGGCTGAGGTGAAAAGCGTCAAGCTTGAGTCGCTTTTGTGCTCAAAGAGCAGAGATATCCTTGTGCGTAGCAACGGTGAACATGTAAGAGACCAAGTTTAATTATTCTAAAATCTTATTTATCTTGTTTGTTTTAGGCGTGTTAAATATTGATCTGCCTTTCTTCTTTAGTCTAACTTTGTTTACTCGTTTTGTTTAATATGTTTGACAATTAGGTAGATCTATTCCGCCAGTTGAATTTAACTGTAATAATGCGTTCTTCTTATAACACTGATGGAGATGTTTTGGTGTATATATAACCGGTGATCTCTTCAGAAAACTTGATGCTTGTATGATGAATTGATCATTTCATTGGGTGATCTTTGTAAACCGAAAGTACTTTTATAACGATAAGTGAAGGACACCCTAAACCTATGATTGTATCAACATATATATATACTATCTCATCAACTATATTATATACATTATGTTAATCAATTAAGGACACCCATAAGAATGACATTTATGATCATTTTGCAGGCTAAAGTCAAGCAACTAAGTGGAAAGATTGTTGGACTCTACTTCTCTGCCTCATGGTGTCCTCCATGCCGTAAATTCACACCGGTTTTATCCAAAATCTATGGAGAGCTTATATCTTCAAATTGTGATTTGGAGATTGTTTTCATTTCATCCGACCGAGATGAAGAGTCGCACGAAGAGTACTTCTCTAAGATGTCGTGGTTCGCAATCCCATTTTCCGATCCCGTGATAAAACGCGTGGAGTCAAAGTTTAGAGTGAGCGGCATTCCATGCCTAATCTTCCTTGACGGAGCCGGGAACTTGCTGAGTGCCGAAGGTGTCAGACTCGTTCAAGATTACGGGGCGGATGCGTATCCTTTTACGCCCAAAAGAATGGAGTAATTGGAAGAGAGGGTGTTGGGTAGCCAAAACCAAACGTTGAGGTCCCTCCTAGTTTCGGATTCGCGAGATTACCTCATCTCAAACGATGACAAGAAAGTAAGAAACGTACTAATTAATCCTCTATTATATATACGTGACTAATCCTAAACAAGGTATAATTTATGTTTATTCAAACGTGGTACAACATATCAGATTCCAGTAACTGAGATTGAAGGAAAGATTGTTGGCCTCTATTTTGTACTAGGAGGTCCTGGATTCCCTGGTTTCCTTGACTTCACTAAGAAACTTGTTGAGACGTACAACGAACTCATGAGAAGGGGGGAAGATTTTGAGGTTGTGATGATCAATTTGCACATCAATGACTTGGAAGCTTTCAAGGAAGCATTCGCAGGGATGCCATGGCTTTCGGTGCCATTGGAGGACTAGGCGACTTGTCAGAAGCTTCAAGAATACTTTGATTTCGAGAGCTTCACACGTCTTGTGATTATCGGGTCGGATGGGAAGACCTTGAACCCTGATGCCACGGAGGCAGTTGAAGAATATGGCGTCGATGCCTTCCCATTTACACCCGACAAGCTTGCTGAAGCGAAGATGGCGAAACTCGAATCACAAACACTCGAGTCGCTTTTCGTTACTAACGACAAGGATTGTGTCATCAACAACACCGGTTGCAAGGTCCGTCCATTATTTGGCACTAGTTCATTTTTTTCATCTACCAATTAATGTTGCTATTCCATTATTTTTACATGAGTAACGTGGTAAGGCTTATTAGGTTCCAATTTCGGATCTAGTTGGGAAGCATGTGCTCATCTACTTCTCAGCGCATTGGTGTCCTCCATGCCGAAGTTTTACATCGAAGCTTGTGAAAGCATACCATGAGATTAAGGCCAAAGAAAGTGCATTTGAGGTCATATTTGTGTCAAAAGACAACGACCAGGCCTCATTCGACGAGTACTTCTCAAGCATGCCTTGGCTGGCCGTTCCATTTGATGATGAGAGGAATTGGTCACTCTCTCATAGAAGATTCAAAGTCGACACCATCCCGACTCTGGTGGCTATAGGCCCCGACGGCCGAACGGTCACACCTTACGCGATGGATCTCATAGACTTTTATGGTTCTGATGCATTCCCTTTCACGGAAGATAGCATACACAAATTAGAGAAGAAGCATGTTGTAATGAACGCTAAAATGGTTCAAAAGGAAGGCTATATATGTGACGGAGATGTGTGTCGCAAAGCCTAGAACACAATTTCATCTTTGACTGACACAAACTTAGGCACTTTTATAGTTTCACAGCTCACAATTGTCATAGTAAGAGATCCCCAGCAAGTATTTTCTATCGAATAATATGTGTCCCTTGTATCAATCTCTTTCTCCAGCATTGAAGGATTCATCTTACTCAAAGACTTCAAATGAAAGACTAGTTCTTGATTTTAGTCAAGCTAGAGCACTCTCAAAATTTTAACTTGATCAAAATTGATGCGTTTCGCCTCGCTACAAGGACCGGCGTCTCGTATTCTGAATCCCGTCACGATCTTGAACGAACGATGGAGCGGAAGCAAGCGATAATTGGCACGCAGGGGTGCACGGATCGAGGATAGTAGTACGTCGTTAGGGTTCTAGTGGCGTCTCGAGATGGAGATTGATTCCGACAAGCGAAACCTCAGAATGATTGTAGGGCGATTGGAAGAAGGATAGAAGGATTGTGACGCCTGATGCCTAGGGAAGAGAAACTCGATTCAACAAAGGCAAATTCAATTCATTCAAGCGTGACTGAAAATATGAGAGTCTGACAACTTAAATAGAAAACTAGGTCTAATCTAAAAACCCTAATGAAGATGGGCCCAAACATGCAAGCCCAACCCATCTCGCTAATTAAAACAAATAACGGAAATATAAATAATACCAAATTAAGTAATCGTTTCTATTAAAATCCCGACATAAAAGTAAAGATAGAAACCCGAAGACCCGAGGCCTCGGAAAGACTCGCGATAGATCCGAATCACCGCCAGTCGGGGCGCGGTTTGGCCCGGGAGAGCGCGGGCGCGCTCTCGGGGTCTAGGCCGTGCCCAAGGATGTCGGCATTCTGCGGCCGGGGCGCGGGCACGCCCGGCCAGAGCGCGGTCGCACTCTCGGCGTGTTGCCCGCACTCCGAGGAGGCCATTTTCTGCGGCGTCGGCGCGGCGTCCATCGGCCAGAGCGCGGGGGCGCTCGGCATGAGCGTGTCCGCGCCGTTGGTGATTCCCTAGGTATGGCTTGGCTCGACTCCCGACTCCTCCAATTGACTCGAGAATGCATCTTGAACCAAAGAGGTCATCAATATAGTCGAAGGCGGTTCTTGAACCGAACTCACGGGTGGAATAGCTTGGCATGAGATAGAAACCGTTGATGCCGTCCTAGGCCGGAACGCATCATCCTCCCCCCCCCCCTTGAGTGGGAAGCGTCCTCGCTTCCTCAAAATGAATCGGTGAGGCGGTTTTATCCCTAAGAAATGGAGCCAGATACAATGATGGAAGTGACAACAACAACCGGCGCTCAACCGAACCTTGAAGAGGCGCGCCACGAGTTGGCTTGGAGTGTGTGGACGCGTCAGGCGGCCTCAAATCATGGCGGGGCGTTCCAGTGCCAGGCGGATCAAACAGATTTGGTTTTGGCACCCCTTTGTCCTTTGTATCTTGTTCCTCAGCGTCAAGTGCTTTCTGTCGATCCCGTTGAACCTGATCCTGCAAAATCTCACTTGGCGACATAGGTAAGAGCTTGACGCGCTTCCCGTGGTACGTAAACACATAAGTGTTTAAGTAACCATCGTGAAGAACACGCCTATCAAATTGCCATGGACGTCCCAACAATAAATGAGTGACGTCCATTGCAACCACATCACAAAGTATAGAATTGGTGTAAGGACCAATGGCAAAGGAAATCATGCATTGTTTAGAAACTTGTGTACCTGAGCTGGAGGAGAGCCATTGAAGACCATAAGTAGCCGGGTGAGGAGTTGTAGGTAGCCCAAGATGAGCTACAACCTTCTCGTTGATCAAATTGGTACAACACCCGGAATCAATAATCACACTTAAGCTGGTAGATCCAATAAGAGCTCCAGGTGGAAGAGGTTTTCTCGCTGGCAATGGAGGTTGTCTTCACGAAGGATCAAGGCCCTTCGTGCAATCAAACCCAAAGGAGTCCCAATGTTGGCCGGCGGCGGAGTACAATCCATCACGTCCGCCTGAGGGACGGAATAAGCATCCTCAAGCGGTGCCGGGGCCGAAACTTCGTCCTCATCCATGGACTCATATCCAGCAGAAGCTTGTACAAACATGACTTTCTTGCGGTTGGGGCAGTCCTTTTGATAATGACCACGCCCACCACAAGTGTAACATTCCAAATCCCGAGCACGTTCACGGTTCGGTGGGGTCGGCTTTTGAGCAGCCTGTCGTGAAGGGTTAGGAACCGTCGGTTCGCCCGAATGAGTAGATGAACCCTGTCCTGCGGCACTAGAATTTCATTAGTTACAAAACCGTATTGACGAGGGTTAGAAGAAACATACCTACCCGAAGAAGGTCGGGAACCATTACTTCTGTTGCGTACATGTTGTTGATGAATTTTCATGGCCGTATGCACTAGTGTGTTGATATCCTTAATAGGAAGGATCTCAAGCTGATCTTTTATAGGCAAATTCAGACCACTAATAAATTTAGTACGCAATGTGGATGGAGCAACACTAATATACGCCTTGAAAAACATGTCCTCTAATTTTTCAAAATACTCAATAGGGGACAAAGATCCTTGGCGAAATTCAGCGATTTCCAAGCGCATTTGATTACGGTAATCAGTTGGAATGTATTTTTGAGTCATAACATAGACCAACTGATCCCATGTAGTCACTGCGGTAAGACCCTGACGCAAACGGTCATCCACAAAGCGTTGCCACCAAACCCGAGCGGAACCACGGAAGTGTAAGGTAGCCGCTTGTACATGCTCATAAGCGGGGATATTACAATAGCGCAAAGTATGCGCCGTCGCAGTAACCCATTCTAGAAATACCGCAGGGTCATGATGCCCTTCAAACGGTTCAATCTTGACCTTGACTTCGTGTCGTTGGTACCGGGGAGCGTCCCGATCGCCATTAGCAACACGAACGTCATGGCCACGATCAATAGGGGACCTAGGCCAGGACGGCACCTGCCCGTAATAATGGTCTTGCCCTTGATGATGTTGCCGAGGCGGGGCTTGGGTGCGCTGCTCGGTAACATGATCATAGGCGCGCCGGTTTCGACGCGTTTGGGCATTACCATTACTAGGGGTGGGGGCTGGTGGAATCCAATCCGATGGGCGCTCATTCAATTCAGGAGGGTCGCCCAACGCTGGAAAATTATAAGGGTTAATCATGCCCGGAGCTTCAATTTGTTCATCATCGAACTCCTTGAAGTCGTCATGGATAATCGGAGTAGAAAAATTATACTCCAAGGAACCATGTCGACGATTGTGACTAGGCTCCTTCTCATATGGCCTGTTGGTCGTTGCAAAAACATTATGGTCAAGAGCCGGTTCCGAAAAGTGTTGGTCACGCATTCCATAATGCCAGCGTGCTCTAGCGTCGTCCACATATTGTGGGCGATTTGGAGCACCAAGCGAGGTGGTGGCGTAGTAGCCATCATCCTCGGGACCATAAGAATCAAAAACAAGTGGTTGAGAATACATACCTTGGTCTTCGGCGTAGGCACTCGAAGACGGAGTATTGGCAATTGGATCGCTATGCAAATCGTGGACTTCTTGACTTTGCCTTGATTCGGGTACGACCTCCACCGGTGGCGGGTTAGGGTCAACGGGGCCCTTGTCCTTGCAGCGGGGGTCCTGTGTCGCAAGCGGTGTAGACTGAGTATGCGTGGTCGGAACCACCGATGTTGTCGGCTCGCCAATTGTGATACCGGTGGCCTTGGCGCGGGCACGCGTCAACAGCCCGGGAGGGAGTTGTTGTGGCGTCGGGGGGCCAGCCAAAACATTGTTTTGCGGTGGACCTGAAGTATTGATGCCCGGTTGCGGCATTGTAGTCAATGTTGGTTGCGGAGTAAGGGCGGCCAGCTGGGCGGCAAATTAAGTTTTCATGTCGGCCATTTTTTGCTTTAAAAGAGCAATTTCTTGCTCCATAGTTATGGCTTCGATCAAGGCAGTCGGGTGGAGTGTAGGATCGTCCTCTTGAATGTGCAAAGCACCTGATTCAGAAGTAGAAGACATGGCGAGTAACAAAGAACAAAACGAACAATAGCAAGCAAACACACAAAGTCTTAGCTCTTGATCTGATCAGTGCACTCACACAAGGTCACGGGTGGCTCTTTGTGCGAGAGGCGGCTTAGGCTCACGAGTAAAACAATGGTGTTATTGAACAAAGCAAAGTAAAGCAAGATATACACCCACACAATGTAGTAATATCAAACAAGTAGTACTAATCAAACAAGTGATGAAGCAAGCACTAACAGTTGTTGAAATCACTAACAAGATGTGGTTATGGCTTACCCTATTTTGGCTTTTCCACCCACAATTTTTGTTTTCTTTTGTTTTTTTTTTGAACAAATGTGGTTAATGGCTTACCTTATTTTGGCTATGCCACCAAAAAACTGATTATTTTTTTTTTGAATAAGGAGGGCCGAATTTTTTTTTTGTATGTTTATGCTGAATTTTGGTACCCTCAAACACGCAACGATAGATATGTAGTGAGAATTATAGTTCAATGCAATCAAAACAAGCAAGATAGCCTATCAAGTAATTGAAAATTACTAACGATGGGCAATCAAGCAAGCAATATCAACGCAATGAACAAATCACACCACTATTAAACCCTAAGGGACACGAACAATTAATTAGGGTTTGGCTGGAAAAAAAAAATTGGATTTTTGATGATTTAATGGCGGAAATATGGTGGTGAAAGTGCAAAGATCGAATCAGGAGACTTACAAGACGATGGCTCTGATGCCAGTTGATGCGTTTCGCCTCGCTACAAGGACCGACGTCTCGTATTCTGAATCCCGTCACGATCTTGAACGAACGATGGAGAGGAAGCAAGCGATAATTGGCACGCAGGGGCGCACGGATCGAGGATAGTAGTACGTCGTTAGGGTTCTAGCGGCGTCTCGAGATGGAGATTGATTTCGACAAGCGAAACCTCAGAATGATTGTAGGGCGATTGGAAGAAGGATAGAAGGATTGTGACGCCTGATGCCTAGGGAAGAGAAAATCGATTCAACAAAGGCAAATTCAATTCATTCAAGCGTGACTGAAAATATGAGAGTCTGACAACTTAAATAGAAAACTAGGTCTAATCTAAAAACCCTAATGAAGATGGGCCCAAGCATGTAAGCCCAACCCATCTCGCTAATTAAAACAAATAGCGGAAATATAAATAATACCAAATTAAGTAATCGTTTCTATTAAAATCCCGACATAAAAGTAAAGATAGAAACTCGAAGACCCGAGGCCTCAGAAAGACTCGCGATAGATCCGAATCACCACAAGTCGGGGCGCGGTTTGGCCCAGGAGAGCGCGGGCGCGCTCTCGGGGTCTAGGTCGCGCCCAAGGATGTCGGCATTCTGCGGCCGGGGCGCGGGCACGCCCGGCCAGAGCGCGGTCGCACTCTCAGCGTGTTGCCCGCGCTCCGAGGAGGTTGTTTTCTGCGGCGTCGGCGCGGCGTCCATCGGCCAAAGCGCGGGGGCGCTCGGCATGAGCGTGTCCGCGCCGTCGGTGATTCCCTCGGTATGGCTTGGCTCGACTCCCGACTCCTCCAATTGACTCGAGAATGCGTCTTGAACCAAAGAGGTCATCAATATAGTCGAAGGCGGGTCTTGAATCGAACTCACGGGTGGAATAGCTTAGCATGAGATAGAAACCGTTGATGCCGTCCTAAGCCGGAACGCATCAAAAATCAAATGAAATTCTGTTCTAGATGACTTGAAATCAAAAAGTACTACAAGAGAGCCCTAGTTGAGAGAGTAGGAGCTAAGCGCTGGGTCTCTAGCACGGGGAGCTACAGTTGAATCATCATGGGCTTTATTTCATGGCTTGAACATAGCTAATGATTTAGGAATTAGCTCTTTACTAGTGAAAGCGACTCTTTGGCAGCTGGAAATTTGTTGAACAAACCTGGATTTCTTTTTGCTGCAGAAATGTTGGGAGCTTATGGCTAGGCATGAATGAGACGTGAGGGTTCGGAATTATTTAGAGTTTACTGCTTTGTGTGCTGATACACTTAGAGCATCCCCAAGAGATGCTCTAAAAATTTCTCCAAAATGGGGAAAAAAATCCCACATTTACCAAAATTTTTATGTCCTAACTCCAATAAATTCTCCATTTTAAAGATTTATATTTTTATCATTATTATATTTATATATAAATTACTATTATAAATTTGAAATTGACCAATTGGGAAAAGACATGATTTAATATACAATTAATGCATTCTCCAAAAATTTTTAGGGATATCCCCAAATTTAGATAAAGGAATTCAACTTTTGGAGATCTTCTCCAAAATGTAGAATGTGATGGAGAATTTGTTAGATCTTAAAATAGGTCCAGAATTCCCAAATGTACCAAATTCAAGAATTTGGAACATCTGTTGAAGATGCCCTTACATTATGTAGTTTAGACTCTGCTCCTCCTAGAGGACAGGTCTCAGCTAGTACTAAATAACAGTTTCTTTCGGGCCATGCCGATTTCTGATCCCCAAAAAAGACTACTGTAAAGACTCATTTAGCCAACTGTGCTCTTTCGACTTTCGTCCAATACCAGCTCAAATTAACTGAGTTAACGGGTACCACTTGAGTTTTAGAAAAAACTGTCAGGAACAAGGGGAAGTAGCTGGCAGATTTCACTCCACGCATTTGGTCGAAATATGGCAAAGAAACTCTTGATTAATCGATGGACGATTATGCTGCAACTGTAACCACGAAGAGTGTTGCTAATTTCTTGTACGTCCAACTCTAATGTTAAGTTGCATACAAATTGACTCGATCAAATACACACAGATCGACTAAATAATAATAATTATAAATAAGATCATTGGGCATATATGATACAGAGGAGCATGTAGAACTCAAGCATATATGCAATGAAGATGGGAGTAAAAAACACACTTGTCACAGTAGTAATACCAGGCAGTAGGATCCCTTAGTTCAAGGCACACATGGCACAAGTAATCAACATCCTCCTCAATTTTCTCGGTACCAAACAGCAGTTGCATATATATCGTGCTCATATCCTCCATGGGTGTGCCTCTGGGGGCGGGGCAAGAGCGCACAATCCACATCCATATTGTAGCGGAACGTCCCCAAAAGGCACGTGTATCCTACACAGCAACCGGGGAGCTTACAAGCCTCGCACTGGTACTCGCGCGGGTTCAGGGCTGATGTTATCCAAAAGTTGATGGAGTGGTCCAGCGAGTGCCCCTCGTGGTGGAGCACGGTGGGGACGAGACCCGACCTCAAAGGCACGACTCGCAATTGACCGAGAATTCCCTGCAAGAGCTACACTTGAACCGCATGCACTCTTCTGGAATACTCGAGTAAAACTCATCAGCGCAAGGTAATTTTCGGAGAAGGCGAGGGAGGGTGGAGTCGGGATCAGGAATCATGGCCTTTTCCTCCAGCTCAGCGCACGACTTGTGCAGTGCAACCTTGCAACGCTTGCAGGAGTACGCTGGATCAGGATACGATAAGGGCTCTTGGCATCCTCTGCAACAACCTAAGGAAGCTCCACTATAGGCCTAGCCTGCGGAGTTGGTTCTATTTCTTTCAGCAAGTGTCGGCCGTCATTGCCACATTCCTCATCTAACCTGGCGTCTTCATCCTCTTGATCACACCGGGAGCCAGATTTGGCCTTGAGGAACTTCAAGTTATGCTCAGCGTCAACCGGCTTCCGGGGGAGCCAATCACGAAAGTTGTAGATGTATCCCTTAGGACGCCAGCACATGTCGAGGGTAGCAGGGCCAAGGTTGCTCAAGTTGATGTACCCTGTGGTGTCAACAATGAGGCTACAAAAGTAGCACGCGAGATGGTCGGGTCCTTGGGCTTGTAACACTGGTCAGTTGCTTGACGGTCACGATTTTCGAACCTCTGTTGCCATGCATATTTTACAGACGGTTTGCATTCCACGATTACAGTCCTACCTGAGTGCAACGACGATTCACATGGTGTAAACAGGTTCGCCAAGCAGAGCAACTGGTCTAGGTGGCTGAGTTTGTTGAGGGGAGAGTCGATGACAACTGGTTGACCCATGCACAGCTGGACTTGAACTACGCGTAGGAATGGATCATGTCAAAAGCAAGGTCAATGAGGTGGTCGGCTTCTTGAGGAGAGGCCGGTGGAGATGGAGAGAGCGAATCCAGGATGTCGTCGTATCTGATGAGCGTGCATCCAAAGTACTTGGCCACAGCATTGGCGCAGGTTGTCTTGCCGGTGTACGCATCACCTTTCATGGCCATTCGCGTCATGAAATTACATCGCTTAAATGCTCATTTTGTCTCTTTTAACCTCATTTACCTCTCAATTTTTCTTTTCCTAACTCCCAATTGTTGAATTTACAATCTTTTTCCCTAATAAAGACCCTCCTCGACTCTTTATGTGAGAATATATATTTTTTAAATGTGCTTCTTGTGCATATATAAGTTTGGAATGTCAATTGTGAGCATTATGATCATTAAATTTTAATAAAATTATATATATTTTGGTTTTAGTGGCTATATTTTTTGTATCATATCTATATTATATATATTAGTTTTAGAGATATTATAGGATCTTACGATCCTACGATTCGATCCATAAGACCTTCCGTGATCCGATCCTAAAATCTCGATTTTAATAACCTTGACGACACATAAGAGAGAAGGATTCGAATTTAGTAATAGTATATTGATTGATATGGACAATATAGTAAGAAAAATGTACGTATAAAAGGAAAGGGGGAAGTATGACGAATATTTTGGAACAATAGAAATGGAAAGTTGACAAACAAATAGGACAGAGGGAATATATATGTTCATAGTTTGACGTTGGCAGCTGAAATAAATTTGGCAGTGAATCATGTATCCAATATTCTAAAAAAAACGCTAGATGGAATATGGACAAAAAGGGATCGACTAACAAACTAGATGACTAGGCTAGTTAGGACCTTCCACCTTTAAGCGGGACCTAAACAGGATCTAAACAAGATTTTTAGAACAGTACATCTGTACATGTATCAATAACGAGACATATCCGTCAATTCAAATCAAATCAAATAAGGGTGATGGATTACGACGTTGCTTCATGTCCATCCAGACATTTGATAAATCCACTAGGCATGGGTCGGTAAGATGGGAGAGCTGATCTTGCATTTATTAGTCCATTTAAGTATCGTCACATTATATATATTATATATGTACTACATTCCACCACCATGCCACAAGGCATAAACGTAGCATATATACAATAGCTTCCCCTTGAGAGTTGAGGCCTTAAACAAGGTAGGTAAAGAAGATGAGTAGGAGGATGGCGGCGGTGGTGGTAATAGTAGTAGTAGTAGGATGGTTGATGGGAGCGGGGAAGGCAGCGCAGAGGTTCCCGGCGGTGATCGTATTCGGGGACTCGATTGTGGACCCCGGAAACAACAACTACTTGAAGACCATCGCCAAGTGCAATTTCCCGCCCTACGGCAGAGACTTCTACGGGGGCGTCCCCACGGGCAGATTCAGCAATGGCAAGGTCCCCTCTGATCTTATTGGTATGTACGTATGTTGCTCATCTTATTACTTTATTAGCGACGGCTTGTGCTCGAACATCTAGTCAAGCGGTTAAGACCTCATGATATGATAGTACCATAATTTATCCTTGAACAATCTCGATTTGAATTTTTTTAACAATCTTCCATCTTAGAGGGTTAATTTTAAGGGTAGTCCAAACCATTTTAGAGCATTTGTTCGCCACCAAAGCTGAACTGCCATTCAGTGCTTCTCTAAAATCTCGTTTGTCGAGCTACACCTGAACCACACCCAAACGTACAAGTCCATTTGAGCCATGTACAAACATAAAAAATCCTTCCCGAACAAGGTCACAACAAATAAATTCAAAATCTTAGGAGTTACTAACGGAAAAAAAAAAGCATTTAACTTTTAGACATCAACCAAAATACCCTTAAACTTGGATGCCTATATTAAAGACATATAAAATAATGTATTATATTGACATGTCCTTTGAAGAATTTCCAAAAAAACATCAATTGTGTGTGTATATATATATATAATTCGTTAGAAGTTCCGTAGAAAAGATAAATGTCCTTTGAATTATACAGTATACTCCGTATTATACAGCATATATATAATGATAAACTGATATGTATTATATTTACATGTTAACACACCAATCGGCAAAGACCGCCTATATTAATTTTCGCATGCATTTATGTTAGTTAGGTGGAGCCGCTGGTGATTAATGATATCATCACATCACAGCTCACAGAAAAGCCAAGCAATGCGCTCAAAAGTCAGTAAATTTGGACTGACCGAGAGAATATCACATGAGAGTAGTCCTCTTCAATGCATTTGCTGAAAAACGTGTACTTCCATAACCTACTTACAGAGTTACAAATTGAAAATCAAAAATGAGATCGTGTTGATGGTGAATTACTCAATACGAAGGAGCTAGCTAATGAAGGCTGCTCCAACCTCTATTTCGAGAAAGTTACCCAAAAGGATTTTCGTTATAGCTTTTATACTCCAATCCCAAGATAACTAACTTGAGTCTAATTAACTAGGGTAAGCTAACTAGCTAGCTAGAATCGGTTCACCTAAACCGAATACAAAACTAGTGCATATACTATTGGGCCAACTAGCATAAGATATTGGGCTTTCTAACATGGTTTTCCAATACACCCCCTTCAAGTTGGAACATCAGTGAGTCCCAACTTGAGCATAAGAAAATCATGTTGAGCTTTAGACAAAGACTTGGTCATTGCATCAGCCAATTGCAATCCTGTAGGCACATAAGCTGTTTGCAAGAAGCCACTTTGAACCTTCTCTCATGTGAAATGGCAGTCAATCTCCAGGTGCTTTGTCCTTTCATGAAAGCATGGATTGGTTGCGATCTGCTGCGTTGCCCTGTTATCACAGAAGAGTGTCACTGGGAGAGGCACCTTGATTTGCAGATCATTCAGGATGTATGAAGTCCATACTAATTCAGCTGTAGTGCTCGCCATACTCCTATATTCAGCTTCTGCCGAAGATCTTGATACTGTGGCCTGCTTCTTTGTTTTCCAGGAAATAAGGGAAGTTCCCATGAATACACAGAAACCAGTGAGTGATCTTCTAGTGAATAGACATGATCCCCAGTCGGCATCTGAATACCCTGTAATTTTGAAGCTCCCATTTGCTGGATAAAATAGACCTTTGTCAAGAGTTCCTTTGAGGTACCTTACTAAGTACAGAGCTGCTTGCAAATGAGGATGCCTCGGCTGTGAAACAAATTGGGACAAGTGTTGAACTGTATATGAGATGTCTGGACGTGTCAGAGCTAAGTAAAGTAGTCTTCCCACAAGCCTCCTATATTGCTCTGGATGTTCCAACAGATCTCCTGTATCAAGAGACAACTTGAGGCCTGATTGCATGGGACTGGACACTTCCCTTGCATCTAAGAGATGTGCATCAGTGATGATATCTCTGGTGTACTTTTTCTGACTTAAGTATGTCCCTGCATCATGTCTCAAAATTTCAACTCCCAAAAAATATTTTGCAGGTCCTAAATCCTTTATAGTGAACTGCTAGTCCAATGCATCCTTAATGAAACTGATTTCTGTCTCATCATTCCCTGTGAGAAGCATGTCATCTACATACACTAGGATTCCAGTGAATGATTCTCCTTCAACTTTCACAAAAAGGGAGTAATCATTTGTAGACTGTTTATATCCTTGAGTGACTAAGAAAGAAGTTAACTCAAGGTTCCATTGCCTCGAGGCTTGTTTCAAGCCATATAAGGATCTCTTCAGTTTGCAAACTTGGTTTTGGTTTGCCACTGAGTAACCTTCAGGAGGATGCATATAGATGTCTTCATCAATAAAGCCATGTAAGAAAGCATTATTGATGTCTAGTTGACATAGTGGCCAACCTTTGCTTGTAGCTAAAGCAATAAAAATTCTCACAGTGGGTAACTTGGCCACAGGACTAAAAGTGTGTTTGTAGTCCTTGTCTAGTTTTTGGTTAAAACCTTTCACTACCAATCTCGCTTTATATCTATCAATTTCACCATTGGCCTTAAACTTGATCTTGTAGACCCACTTGCATCCTATAGCTTTGTGTCCAGATGGCAACTGAGTAATTTCCCAAGTCCCATTTCTTTCCAATGCTTGCAGCTCTTGCTTCATTGCTTCTTCCCACTCTGGACAACCATATGCCTGTTGATATGTTGCAGGCTCTCGAACTTGTTGAACCTGTGACATGAAGGCAAAGTAATTGGCTCCATATTCTGCTGCTGAATTAAAAACTGAGGCCTGCATAACATAGTCTCTACTCCACACAGGCAACTGTCGCATCCTGTCTGACCTTCTCAACTGGTTCTGTTCAGGACCTGGTATGTTGACTGGTTCAGCTGACGTGCTTGGCTGATTCACCATCATATCTGTAACTGTTGTGTCTATGTACTCTTCCTGTGCAGCTTCTGCATTCCCACCAGGAAAAATTCCAACATTTGGTGATGATGATGTCTCAGCTTGCTGTGGCATTTCCTTGTAAGGAAACATGTGTTCAAAAAATTCTACATCTCGGCTATAAAAGACCTCTTTTGTCACCAAATCAAGCAGCTTGTAGCCTTTTCTCTGAGCAGGATACCCCAGCATCAAACATCTTCTCCCTCTTGCATCAAACTTGTCATGCCCTATCTTAGAAGCTTTGGCATAACAGAAGCATCCCATGACCTTTAGAGCATCATAACTAGGTTTCCTATGGAAGAGCATTTCAAAAGGTGTCTTCCAGTGTGTAGTCACAAGGGGCATTTTGTTAATGAGGTAAGTTGCAGTTAATATGCAATCTCCCCATAATTCCTTAGGGAGGTTGGCATGCAACCTGAGTGCCCTTGCTGTCTCCACTAAGTGTCTATGCTTCCTCTCTACCACACCGTTTTGTTGTGGAGTATAAGGCATAGTCTTTTGATGCATTATACCCTTGTCTGACAAGAACTGTGCACATTTATGATTCACCAGTTCTGTTCCATTGTCAGATCGGATCTTTTTTATGGTGACACCAAATTGAGTGTGTACCATAGACACAAAGTTTTTGAGTATGTCAAACACTTGTGTCTTGTCATGAACCAAGTAAGTCCATGTAGCCCTGCTCATATCATCAACTATAGTAAAAAAATATCTTTCCCCATTCAAACTAGCAACAGAAAAAGGACCCCATAAATCCATATGAACAAGATCAAAACAAGCTGTTGATATATTGTCACTTGAATGAAACGGTAGTCTATGAAACTTAGCAAGTTTGCAAGTATCACAAAAAACACTCAGATCAACTGTACTATCAAAATTTGGCAAATACTTTATCCTAGAAAATGAAAGATGTCCTAGTCTATCATGAAGCATCTGTGTCTCAACTGAAACCTGACAAGCTTTATTTACATCCTGCCTTGTATCTTCCCTTGCTTTTAGTTTGTATAGCTCTCCTGATTTCTTTCCAACTGCAAGTGTCTCCTTACTCAAATGGTCCTGCAGTGTACATTTCCATTTGTCAAAACAGGTTAACAAACCCTCTTGTGCTATAATTTTGCCAACAGAAAGCAGATTAAATATGAATTCAGGTATGTACAAAACATCCTTGATTACAAAGCCTGGTCCCATTTCAACATTTCCAGTCCTTTCTACCTTTTTCATGTTCCCATCTGGCAGTTTAACATATATTGGAGAATTCAAATGCTTAACATTAGTTAAACACTCTATATATGGTGTCATATGATCAGTGGCTCCTGTATCTAGGATCCACTCACACTTGTTAAACTCTTGCTTGACTGAGTTTAAAGAAAAGCTACCTGCAAAGTTTGCCATAGATGATGCAACCATCTTTCCTTTGAACATCCTCATGAACTCTTGACACATAGCCTGCACAACTTGTGGATCAATCTCCTTGCTCTGTGCATCAGCATCTAATGGTGTGCTCTGCTGTCCTGTTTCAGTGGTAACCTGAGCTGACACTGGTTGTCCCTTGACTTTTCTCTTTCCCCGATACCAGTCCGGATATCCCACAATTTCAAAGCACTCCTCCTTGATGTGCCCAGGCATGTTGCATTGAGAACACTTCTTCTTGTCATTCTCCTTCCCGTTCTTAAACTCTTTCTTCTCAGTGTATCCTCCTTTTGTTCCACTGCTGGATTGAACCTAATTCACAACCCCAAAAGCGACTGGTTCTGGAACCGAACTAGTGATCTGTTTCTGTTTCTCTACTTGCAACAAGAGGTAATAAGCTCTGTTAAGCTTTGGCAGAGGTTCTTTTGACAAGATGTGGCTCTTCGTAGCATCATATTCCCCATTCAGATTGATCAGAAATTGCATCAACTTGTCTTGATCATCAAGCTCCTGAATCTTCTCTATGACCTTACAGTTACATTTAGCCATATTACCACAGACACATGTTGGTATCCCATTCACGAGTTCAAGCACATCCCAGCATCGCTTGAGCTTTGCATAATATGTTGTGATAGTTGAACTTCCCTGAGTAATACGAGCAAGTTCCTGTTTCAACTGGTAAATCAATGGTGCATTACTTTGACTGTACCTGTCCTTAATCTCAAGCCACAAATTTCTAGCCGATTTAACAATCACAAAAGTGCTTGAGACCTTAGCTGTCATTGCATTCAACAACCAGCAAGCTACCATTCGATCTGCCCTATCCCACCGAGCCTCATCCAAAGGATTTCCAATCAGTTTCACAGTGGTTCCATCTATGAACCCTAATTTCAGCTTCGATCCTAAGGCCATCATGATCTGCCTGCTCCACGCGATAAAATTGGTACCATCGAATGGAACAGTAGTCAGAACCATACCCGGATAATCGGAGTTGCTCAAATTCAGTGGATCACCCTGCGATTGCCCTTGGACTTGTGCCATCTGTGCGATCTGAGCTAGTATCCTTGCGCTTTCTTCTCCAGTCATCATGCTCGATCAGCTGAACCTCTCGTCTCCCTCTTTTGTGGTTTTGTGTTTGAACTTCTCGTTAGCTCCTACTCACTTTGATCGATCGTTTAACCTCGTGCTCTGATACCAAATTGAAAATCAAAAATGAGATCGTGTTGATGGTGAATTGCTCAACACGAAGGAGCTAGCTAATGGAGGCTGCTCCAACCTCTATTTCGAGAAAGTTACCCCAAAGGGTTTTCGTTACAGCTTTTATACTCCAATCCCAAGATAACTAACTTGGGTCTAATTAACTAGGGTAAGCTAACTAGCTAGCTAGAATCGGTTCACCTAAACCGAATACAAAACTAGTGCATATACTATTGGGCCAACTAGCATAACATATTGGGCTTTCTAACATGGTTTTCCAATATTACAGGCCGTATATATCAGTTGGTCAAGTAAATTTGGACCTTTTAGTTGTGCTTAAATCTTACTCCGTATTAGTGTTACTCCACAAGGGGTCTAGTGGTAAGAGGCATCATGAATGTGGAGAGATTTCAGATTTGATCTTTGCCTCTGACCCTTTACTTGTGTGAAAAATCAAGTCTCACCATTCTTCCTACCATTAGGTCGATCCGGTCGGTATAAGCCGATCGCTATAAGCCGGTTTATCTGGTTTGTGTGCGCGCTTTACCGACTAGTTTACGAACCCAGGATTTACTACCAAAGGTGGATCCCTCGTTTAAAAAAACCTTATTATTGTCACGCTCGTTTGTTGCAAATCTGAAAGCTTCTAAAGTCTAAACCTATACCATTGAATCATTGATCAATCATTTTGTGTTATTTGAGGTGTCAAACCTTTTCCTTTTCAAGTTTTGGAAGGCCCGTTTGGTTTTTCTCCTTTTCAAAAAGGGAATATTATTATTTAGTTAAAATTAAGTAGCTTTCTAACGTCTTGGTCTCTTGGATATATACCTGGATAGAATGACAAGTATTTGTGAAGAGGGAGAGTATTTTTGTTATATAGACGAATCTGACTTTGAAGACCGGATGAGGGACATAAAACTCAAAATGACCGGACGTAATAACAAACAGTCAGGCACGAAATTGAGCTGACCACAGCACGATTTGGACTCTTGAATGCAACCTATACAAACTACAACACATATTATTAACAGTGATAGATACGTAAAACATGGATGCAGCTGAAACGCTAGGCATAAAGGAGCTGATACCGCCGTATCTGGACCCGAGCCTTGAAGCCCAAGACCTCCTGACCGGAGTCAGCTTCGCGTCAGGAGCGGCCGGATACGACCCCCTGTCTTCCCAGCTTGCGGTCAGTCAGTCAGTCTCCAAGACTCCAATCCATATATACATTTGCATTGCAGTCATCCCTAATGAGTTAATCAATCAATTCACAATGAAAATTTGAAACAGACGGCGCTGTCGCTGAATGATCAGCTTGAGCTGTTCAAGGCCTACAAAGAGAAGCTGAAAGCAGCAGCGGGAGAAGAGAGAGCAGCCGCCATTGTCTCCGACAGCCTTTACCTGATCGCCGCAGGGAGCAACGACATCACCAACACTTACTATTTAACACCACTACGCCGCCCTCACTATGACATCGACGCCTACACGGATCTCGTGGTTTCCTTCGCCTCCACCTTCTTCCAGGTACCACCAACCACCACTCCAGTATCAGTATGCCATGTGCTTTTTCCTATTTCTTTTGTTCGCTAGCTGTTGCTAACTAACTAACGACTGGTGGCAGGATCTGTACAACTTAGGGGCGAGGAACATGGGCGTTCTGAGCGCTCCACCAGCAGGGTGTCTGCCGTCGCAGAGAACGCTAGCTGGAGGGCCCACCAGAGAGTGTGTCCCAGAATACAACCGAGCAGCACAACTCTACAACTCCAAGCTCAACTCCGCAATACACTCTCTCAACAGCAGCCTTCCAGGGGCAGCTCTCACCTACCTCGACATCTATGGCTCCCTGCTCGACCTTATTAACCACCCATCTAGCCAAGGTACACATACGTAGGCCGTAGCTATATGATCGATATCCACCCAGACCCAGCTGCCAAATCACGATGAATTTAATTTACCAAGCTCAAAGCCAAATGTAGTCTCTAGCTCGTGTGTGTCACTTTTTCAGGGTTTCAAGTGGTGGATAAAGGTTGTTGCGGGACAGGAGAGATCGAGGTATCAATCATATGCACCCGGTATGATCCTGGAACGTGTGCGGATGCAAGCAAGTACGTGTTCTGGGACAGTTTCCATCCCTCACAGCACACCTATCAAGTGCTGGTGCATCAAATACTCCACAAGAGCTATAAATATGCCTTCTGAAGGCTGCCCAAATCGCTTCTTACTTTCCCCCATCTTAACTTAACAAATTTGTAGTCCCGACTCCTGATCGAGGCTCACTACAATTTACCTCAGAGCACAACATCTTAACCAGATTCTGGTTCCAAACATTACGGAGCTTTTTCTCCAGTCAACCAATATCATTCAGCAAATATTTGTGTAACTGACAATCCTGAACACAAAACATACTTACTAATAAATGCTATAAAAATCTTCTCCAAATGCAATATTACACCCAAAAACAGATAGAAGATTGGAGTTTCACCACAGCCTCAAAAGGAAAAGAAAGATATTTTCTAAGAGCATATGTAGATCATACTATACATAGAAAAAGGTAACTCATGACACTATTACTCAAAGCTGAACTTCTCAAGGCCTAGAAAAGACTATGGTGGTTCCAAAGAACCAAACTGAGACACCACAGCCTACAATACCTGAACTACTTGACCAAGAGATAAGAAAAATACCATACTAGCTAATTACAAGACCACTAGGATAAAGGAGGAACCAACTATACATACATTATACAGGAGCAGCAAACTACCAGGGAGGGTCTAGGGTAGATTCAGAACAACAGGTTCACCTAAGCTTGTTCTGGGCAACAGCCTGGCATAGTTCATCCTCATAGAAGAGAATCCGGTTTTTGCACAGAGGCTTAGACAGAACAGAGGGCACCAAGCATCTTGAAGGAAATGAAGGCTCCTGAAACAGCACAGCAGCAATTTGCTTCATCTCTGTACACTTTAGCCTAGAAATGAAGCCTCTTTTTTACCAAGATACTTGTATGACAACCAAAATGGCAAGGCCATATCTCCAGGATCAGTCAGATTTTTTTATTTAAAATGTATTGTAAAAAGAAGCAGAATAACTGACACAGGCTATTCATACAAACCTTGCAAAAGGCCAGCGGTCTGCTGCTAGTGGAGTCATTGTTCTCAACATTTCTGACGAGACCGATCTGGGGTAGTGTAGTTAAAATGCATTTGTCGAGCAATCATCACCTGGCTCAAAGAATGACAAAGTCTTAGTGAAAATCTGAATTGACAAGTTTGATAAAGAAGCAAAAGAACAGCGTGTAAAAGGTATAACTTACAGATTTCCTGACTCGTTGAGAGACGTGGAATACTGCACGCAATTGATCATGGTGCAAGTGACAAAGAACTTTGACCTAATTAAAGAAGAAACTAAAACTCAATACAAGCCATATTAAAAAAAAAAAAAAGCAACAGATTTAGAAACAGAGTATGCTCAAACTAATGTTTCAAACAAATAGATGATAACAAGTGGAGCACTGGAGCTAAATATTAGCCCCACTAAGTCAATAGTTTCAAGAAGCTCATCACTTCTTTTCAACGCCCTAGTTCCTACACACTCAACTTCCCATGAATATGATGACATCAAGTTAAGCACCATCCATACACGAGCCTGATGTTAGGCTGATATAGGACATGTAAGGAACTAAGGAAATGTCCATTACTGTATAGTAAGAACTTGAAAATTACAGAAGTGAGTTGAAAAGGCAATGACAATAGTTATCTGAGAAAAAAGTGGCATGCTGTAAGGCTATAAAAAAAATAAAGAGATGCAATCCCAATTCCATACAATAGATAAAGATCTAATGCGCATATGCATATCAATGGACGCAAGCCCCTTCCTCCTTATGGACACGTGACCAGGTCGAGCGTGGCTGCGCCCAGGTTGCGGTAGTTGTCGGGGATGCACCATGTGGTGTCGACAATGAGCCTAGACACGTGGTTGGGTACACCCCCCGCACAACGTCGTTCCATTCTCTAGGCTTGTACCACTTGTCCGTCACCCGAGAGTCGCGCTTCACAAACCTTTGCTCCCAAGTGTACTTCGCTTCTGGTCTGCACTCCACGATGATGAACCTGCCGTGGAGGGCGTTGCACTCATCGTTACCACAGGTTTGGAACTCATCCATCACGGCCAGTAACTTCTCCAGGTGGCTTTGTTTGGAGAGGGGAGAGTCCACGACGACAGCTGGTCGTCTCAAGCGCAGCTGGAGCCGTATGATAACATCAAAAGAGAGTTCGGCGAGTCGGTCAGCTTCTTGGAAACATGGAGCCGGAGGGGATGCACTTCTCATCCTTCTTGGAAACATGGGGTCAGCTTCTAAACGTCTAAGAACTTGCAACATTTGACTATTGACTTCAGCACTAAACTAGCTAACAAAATTACTGATTATTCAACACCGCCCCTTAATTCACCACCACCCCTTAATTCAAACTTACATTTGTCTTCATGCCAATTGAAGCACTTTTCTTCAAATTCTTCGCATTTGGATGCACTTCTCACTCTTCTTCTAAGTTGCAATGGGATGCACTTCTCATCTTTCTTCTGATTTGTAACGTGATGCACTTCCCATCCTCTTCTAATAGAATGGAGAACTTCTCTCCTTCAAAACAAAAGTTCTTCTTGCGCCATTAGCGTCTTGTTTGTTTGATCTTCATCTTGAACCTTGCAATTTTATTGCATATGCCCAAACCTCTTACACTTGTAGCATTGAGGCTTCCCTTTATGCTAACAATCATCTTCCTTGTGGCCAAATTTCTTGCAAACATTGCACTTTACAAAACTCATTTGCTCATTGGAGTCCTCTTCTTCTGACTACCGTTTGTTGGAGGTCTCTCCCTTGACTTGAAATTCCTTTTCTTCATTTTTGTCGTCATCTTTGGCCATCCTTTCTTCATGAGATTGAAGAGAGGCCCATCAACTCATCAAATGTGTATGTATCCATGCCTTTGGACTCTTCAATTGTAGCTACAACATGATCATACTTCTCTGTGAGACTCCTAAGCACCTTGCTCACAACTTGTTGAACTTTGATCTCTTCACCATAAGATCTCATCTGATGCATATTACTTGACACTCTTGAGAGATATTATTGGACAGCCTCCTTGTCCTTCAGTTGGAATGACTCAAATTCTCTTCTTAGAGATTTCAACCTTACAGAGATAACCTTCTTGTCTCCCAAATACTCTTGTTTAAGAGTACTTCATGCCTCCTTTGATGTAGAGGCGGCTGCAATCCTTGAGAACACCTCATCATCTAAAGCTTGTTGAATGATGAACAATGCTTTTGCATCCTTCTTCCTCTTCTCCCTTAAAGCTTGATTTGGCTCTTCTCCCAAAAGCTTTCTCTTTTCAACAAATTCGTACAAGCTCATTTAGTCCACAAATTCGTACAAGCTCAAAGTTGGAATTTTGCTTCTCCCAAAAGCTTTCTCTTTTGAACAAATTCGTACAAGCTCATTTAGTCCACAAGTTTTGTTAATATGTCTTGAATCTGTCGTTGACCAGAACACGCCAGGCGTTCGGGGGTGGAGCCCTCGACAACACCAGGGGTTTGGGGGCGGAGCGCCCCGGCAGGGAGTACGAGGAGCAGCGTCTCTCAGTGGTGGTCGTCAAGGGTCCAAGGGGCGACGCCCCTTTGCAGGGTGACTCATGGGCTAGGGGGCAGATCTCATCCACCCTAACGGTATACAATATTATTTGTTATTAGGCCTCACGATATCTGTTTTGGCCCACGACCTATAAGTTATAATAGGGTTTCCTGAGTCACTATATAAACTCTGTAATATACCTTATAATTTGTACTTTCTAATCTGTGTCCATAATAATATATTGTGTCTATGCCCGTGGACGTAGGTAACACACTGTTACCGAACCACGTAAAACTTTGTGTCGATTTTTTTTATTGTTCTCGCTCAATATCTCGTTACAACAAGTTCTTTTTATATGTTAAGATATCATGTCCATGTTTAAAGAGAAGGGCCTTATTCCAAGCCAACAACTCTTTAAAATTTAATCCTCTTTCTTCAAAGGGCTTACAGACTTCTTACTATGCAACGAGGCTCCTCTTCTTTTCCACCAAACATGTCCAAATGAAGGACCTACATAAGCTTTCAACTCTCTTAATCATTGTAGAGGGTAGAATCAATGCTTGCATCCAAAATGATAGTACTCCTTCAATCATTGAATTTATGATTTGAACTCTTCCAATATAGGATAGGTTGCTTAACCCTCTTCTTTGAATCAGGGTAATGATTTTCTTTATAAGAGGAAAGTGCTCACCAATTTTCTGTTTCTTTGTATGCAAAGGCAGACCCAAATATCGAATAGGAATATTTCCCATAATTATCCGTAGTATGGAGCTACATCCATCTTTCATAAGTGAGTTAACTCCACCAAAAAAGACTTTACTCTTAATAGGATTTGCATTCAATCCTGATTCAATCCCAAATTCCAAGAGACATTACCTAATAATCTCGAGAGTGCTCTTATTGGTTTGTAGAATAATAACAGCAAAAGCAATACTTGTGAGCTCAAGATGTTTGCACTTAGGATGAAAACTGAAACCTTTTTTTCTAACTAGCTTTTGAGAGTTTTCTTGAGAACATTTCCATAATAACGATAAACAAGAAGCGAGATAAAGGATCTCCTTATCTAAAGCACCTTTTTCTTGAAAAAAAACCTTTGGCTTCACCATTTATAGCTTTTGAGAACCACGAAGTAGACACACATTCATAATCCACTGCACCAACTACTTAGGTAAGTGAATTCCATGGCTTTATACAGACGTGTTGGGTTGAGCGCATACTTGTGCCAATGGGTTTAGCACATAAGCCCATGAGGTTTGATCCTAAAAACCAATTGGCAATATAAAGAGTAATCCAAGTGTATATATATGCTAGGCAGTTTTTCTTTATATTTCAAATGTGTGATACAAATTATATTCTAAACACACCCCCTCAAGCTGGATTAACCAATTGACACTTAGACATAAGTAAGAAAGCTTAATAATGGGCCCAAAACTAAAAGTGAAGAAGCAGTTGTAGTGGCACAAGAACGATTGATGTGGCAGCATAAGGGCGGGTTGACCAGTTGGATTACTCAACACGCCCCTCCTTCTACCCAAACAACTTACTGTTCTCAGACTCAGGTTTTATCCACGATTGCCCACGACTCCTTTTATCACCCACCCAGAAAAGACCCATAAATGGTTAGAATCAAACCCTTCTTATAGTTATCAAATTGGTATTTCATCAAGATTATCTAATTCTCCAACTCCCTGAATACCTAATTTGCCAAATTCAACTAGCCAACTAGGAGGACAACACAACTCCTGGCATTCAAGGAATTGCGTTGAAGTGCATCCAAACCTGTTGTAATATAAACCAAACTAAATCAACTGATTAATATACTATCAAATAAAGCTAACCTGAAAAACACCAATGGAGGGTACTGCGGAAGTAAACAGTCTGAACAAGAGGACAGATCTCAAAAAGATCGACATTAGCCACCGCACTTAATACAGCAAATTAATCATCATTAAAATAAGAAATTATATTTTAATAAAAAGCATATTATAAAATGGGTTTAAATCTAGTGAGAGAAATAAGAAAGAGTAAGACTTTTTAGATAGGAAAAATAAAGGCCGTTGATTATTTTATTTGAAAAAGGGTTTATACGTACGCTATGATCGAATTTTGACAAATTATTTGTATTTTTTTAAAAAAAATGGACATTGGGGTGCGCCTCAAAATGTGCAACAAAGTTGTGATTTTGTACATCAAAATCAATTATTTGTGCATTAAAGCCAATTGTTTATGCATCGAAAATGGTCGAATTTTTTTCGAAATAGTATGCATTAACATATATTTGTGCATCATAATTAGTCGTATCTAAGTCAAAACTAATTATTTTATGTGCTTCAAAAGCAGACACTTGTGCATCAAAACAATTGGAAAGTACATCTTATTTGTGAGTACATCAAAATCGGATACATGTGGATCAAAATTGGTAGAATGTGCATCAAAAAATAAAGAATTTTAAAATTGAGGTAGAATGTGCATCAAAAAATCAATATACAAATTACTAGTTTTGATACGCATACAAGAAGAAATCGACATGCACAAAAAATTTCTCTTACATATACATGTGCAACAAAACAACACAAAAGTGGATCTTATTTTATGTGTGCATCAAAACTAATTATATTTGAATAAAAAAATTAAAAATATATTATATTAATTTTTACACTTAATAAATAAAAAAGTTTGAAATCGATGAACAATGTACATAAATAACTCAATGAATAAACAACTAGTATTGATGCATAATTGGTTAGTTTTGATGCACAAACTACATGCTTCCCTCATAAACGGATTTTTCAACAGTTATGCGAATAATATGGGGAAATTAGCTTGTATCATTTTTATCCATTTTAATGGAAATCTAATCAGGGACGTCGATTTTTTGAAGGGAATGACCAAGATTTATTCTTATTTCTAACATGGGGTCTCATTCTCACATGGTACTTTATATATCAATGTAAAAATTATTTTTCTATGTAAGAATTATTTTGAGAAATATTCGTGTAATGTTCCAGACTATTGTGGGTACATACTTACGGATCTTCTAATAACTTACAGAAAAAAAATAAACATTGTTATCTCTACTAGGCATAGAATACTTATCGGCAACAACCACATATATCCTGACACTCATCAACCTCTTCCTAGAGAGGAACATTCTGCTGCACTTTTAGCTCAACAACCACATGTGCCTCTCCCCTACCCTTTCCACGACCCTACCGCGACCTTTACCACGGCCTCTCCCGCGGCCTCTTCCATTGGCTTCAGCAACTCGCGCTTTGGTTTGTGCGGCCATCTATAGCAGAAAGTCCCACAGTCAAAGACTTAAACATCCTATTGTTTACTGAATTTCCTACTATTCTACGTTAGGTCCTTCGGCTGATGGAGGCGGGGTCGCGGCGTGTCACCTACCCCTATATGCAACATGCCTACCTTTGTTAAAACATTTTGAAAATACCGGCTGGTTTTGGTTTAAAGTTGGACCTCGAGTACACTAGCTCGTTGGTCAGTTCCATGTGACCTGTTGTCAACCTGGCTCTGAAACCAATTTGTAACACCCCGTTTGTCCACAGGGCGCTACTTGATAGTAGACCTTACCAGGTACTACTTAGGTGGGTTGACAACAACACTTTAGGATCTTACAACGCGGGAACGAAGAGAAAACCAGTAAAACATCTAACCTTCAAATTTACAAAACTGAATATAAAACATGTTTGAATGCCCGAATGCATAAACAAAATTACCAAGTAACCCTTCCCAAAATTTTCTCAAAATATTCCAAACAGCACTTAAAAATTAACAAGTAAAATAATTCAACAGAACTAATAATAATAGTAAAGATAAGGAAAAAAATTGATTAGGTAGAAAAGGTGATCGGCTTTCAAGGGTGATCGGGTTTCTAGCCCCAAATCATGAAAATTAAGAACAAATGAGGACCCTTGGATATGAGAAATGGATGGCTAAAATTAAAATAGATAGAGGCAAAATGGTAAGTTTGACAAAAAAATAAAAAATAAAACTCGTTTCTAGTGTTTCAATCGGATGGTCCAGATTCGTTCTTAGTTTTCATGATAAGCCCCATTTTCATTTGATTCAATCTCGTATTTTTAAACTAGGTTGTTAAGGGTCAAAAAACTCGTTTTCGGCTATAAAGCCAAAACAGAAATCGGGTATTACATACTACCCCTTAAGAAAGTTTTGTCCCGAAACTTAGGATCGAAAGGATCTAACATAAAAGTGTAATACTTAAAAAGATTACTAGACTAATCGTGAGGTTCTACAATAATAAAACCTACTTTCCATAAAATAAGATCATGGTTAATTTATTAAAATAACGAAAAAAGAATAAATAGATATATATGGATATTAATACAATTTTTTAATTTTCTCTTTCTTATTTTTGTAATTAATTATCATTGACACAATTTTAGTATTGATTCTCTCTCTTGATTTAAAAAATTAATTAATATTAACGTATTTTTATCTCTATTTTTATTGTTTGCTAAAAGAATATCAACGCGATAATTAATGAATAAACATTATCGTAGTGTACCAAGTGAATATTAATGTGATGAACATTGAATATGTTCTTGTATTACGATGAATATTATTAAAATGAGAACTTGTACACTTTTTTAATTTTGTAAATGAATTTATGTATTAAAATAAAAATGAATATATCCATTTTTTGAATGAATACATACTATCATCAGCTGTAATTATATGAATACATACATAAAAATGGTTAATTTATGAGTTTGTCCCACCAAATTACATAAAATGAAGAAGTAAATCACTAGTAATTATATGAATATCACCACCCATTAAATTAAAATGATAACAATATCATCATTCAATTATATAAATATCATCAGCTGATACGGTGAATATGGTTGCCCAATCAAATGAATATCACATGTTAATACGGTGAATATGACCACCCAATTACATGACAATCACTACCTATTATGGTGAATATGACCACCTAATTAAATGAATATCATTGACAAATATGGCGAATATGACCATCCAATTACGTAACCCATTTATAGGAATAGCATCGGCAAATACGATGAATATGGCCACCCAGTTATAGGAATATTATCGGCAAATACGATGAATATGGTGACCTAGTTACATGAATATCACTAATGGTTGACATCTGTTTGAGATTGGTGGGGAACTCGAACAACGAACCGGTGACGATCTTGAAACCAATACTAGACGATCTTTCTTCAGATTTCGCCCTTGATTTTTTTGTAACTACTTCCTTCAACATAGCTAACTAAAAGATAAGCAACTTGTTTGTACTATAGCTACACGTACAAATTCCAAAACTCTCAAGGTTGTAAAATAGCTACATGTGATCCATGGATCACATGTGTTCTTTGCCAGCAAGAAGTTGCCATATTTTCCTCCATTAATAATGATTTAGGGGAGTATAAAAAAGTATTAATAATTACCAACAAAAGTCACTCCCTTTCCAATGAAATACAATAAACGTATATTCTGTCGTCTTTGGCAGGACACTAGCAAAATGGATTATGTCGTTTTTCCATCATCTTCGTTTTCCCGACTCTCGATCACCGTGAACAAGGCGGCACAGAACGGTTGGAATCGCTAGATCTGGGAGTTGGAAGGAGAGCATTAAAATATCAATTAATTATGGAGAGAGGGTTAAACAAATTTAGAATTAATTATGGAGAGAATAGATCATCTATATCACATGATCATAAATCTCGATTTTAGAGATAATGCAATGCAACACAAATTAAGTATAATTATGCACCCATTTTAATTAAATCTGAGGCGTTAAAATCTTACAATCCAATGGCCTAAAAAACACTCACTTTTTACCTAAGAATGTTTTCTACTAAAACCTAATACCTCAAAGATATATATGGGCATGGTTCCGGTGAGGACCACCCTTGTGGTAAGACCTTTTGCTTAAAATGAGGACTAATCTCAACCATTGGATTTACTCCTTTACTATGTATTGAATGGTCAAGATTTTTTCAAATTTTTTTTATTTTTTTATTTTTTTTACGTTTGTGAAAATCGAATTTTATAAAAAATGAACTTAATGCACATAAAAATTGGACTTATCATAGATAAAAAATGAACTCGTAGAGTATGAAAATTGAACTCATACAATATAGAAAAGTGAACTTCTAACATAAAAAATTGAACTTCTAGTATATAAAAATGAACTCATAGTATATAAAAATTGAATTGTCATATTTACCGTTTTTAAAGATTTTTTTAAAAAAGAACATAATTTTGAAAAAGGAAAAAAATTCGAAAAAAATTGAAAAAAATCAATTTTTTTTAGTTGTGAAAATCGAATTATATGAAAAATGAACTCAAAGCACATAAATATTGAACTTATCATAGATAAAAAAAAATGAACTCGTACAATAAAAAAATTGAACTCATACAATATAAAAAATTGAACTCCTAACATAAAAAATTGAACTTCTAGTGTATAAAAATGAACTCGTAGTATATAAAAATTTAACTATCATATTTAACATATTTAATGCTTTTTTAAATAAGAAAATCATTTTAAAAAAGTAAGAAAAATAAAATATAAAAAATTTTGAAAAAAAATCATTTATTTTTTTTAAATATTTTCTAGTTATGTGAAAATCGAGTTATTTAAAAAATGAACTCATAGCACATAAAAATTGAACTTATCATCGATTGAAAAATGAACTCGTAGGATATAAAAATTGAACACATACAATATAGAAAATTGAACTCCTAACATAAAAAATTGAACATCTAGTGTATAAAAATGAACTCGTAGTACATAAAAATTTAACTACCATATTTAGCATTTTTAAAGCTTTTTTAAGCAAAGAACAATATATAAAAAAATTCAAAAATCAAAAAAAAATTTAAAAAATAAATAAATTAAAAAATCAAAAAAAAATCTTGACCATCCAATATATAGTGATGAGGTAAATCTAATGGTTGATATTAGTCCTCATTTTTAGCAAAAGGTCTTACCACAAGTGTGGTACTCACTTGAACCAAAACTTCTAAAACAATACCAATTCATAGTCGTGCAGGGCACGACAGGTATAACTAGTATACTACTATAAACACTATTTTTTAATTAGGGAGAGAATTATTTGATTGAAATTAAAATGGAAGATCCGAAATTTAACAAGGCTGAATTAAAAAATCTGAAAAATCAAAGTTGATTTACAAATTTGTAAATGACGTGATTTTCAAATTCAAACATGATTTCCAAAATTACATACGCTTGTTTTTTTACTAAAATTTAGGGGATAATTGTCATATTTAAAAATAAAAAAGGGAAGAGATTATGAAATATGATTGTTTTTGTACAACACATAACTCGAATGTGAATATAGTAATTATGTTGTATGGGGTTGAATATGTTTCAATATTTTCTTAATATTGTTCAAAGATTGTTTGAATTTGTCGTAGTTGGAATATACAGTCCACTTTGTAGTTATGTGTTTATATCTGAATATGTTTGTTTAAATATCGAACAAACCAATATGCGTAAACATTTAATGACACGTTTTCTGTAATATCCGCTAAATTCTAAATAAAATAAAAATGGATATTTATCCCAATAAATTTTTTCCTCTAAAATAGAGAACTTAACAAACTTTATAATTTCATATTATATTATGAGAGGTTATAGAAATTTATTACAATGACAATTAAGAATTTCAGTAAATATATTAAGCAAGTCGGGTACTTAATTAAATAATCCTTTTCTCTTACTATAAGAGAGTTTAAATATTTTATTTTAAATAAAATTAAGAACATATAATAAAGGATTATTAAAGTGGTAGAGATCTCAAATAAAAATAGATTAAAATAAATTTCGGATTTATTAAATAATGGGCTATTACAAGGCTAGTAAAAATACAAAAAAATAAAATAAAAAGAGGCAAGAGTCGGGACTCGAACCCGAGACCTCTTGCATCTCGCTCATAACCCACACTCCTCCAAACCACTATGCTAATATAACTTCACTACCAATATTACAACTATTTTAATAATAAGATCACTTTCTTCTTCTTCTTCTCCAAGAGTCAAAATTGAGTCCGATTGATGTGACGCTAAACCAATGCATGCTTCCATGACTTCCCCATTCTCCATTGTAGCTTGCAAGACCATCCTAAATTGCATCATCTAACATCATCATCAAACTAGCACAACTTTGCCCAATCCTCATCAATTCCCTTCATCTCCATTGGTGAATTCCCATTGCCATGGATCACTTGGAGCCCCATCTTTGCCTATATAAAGGGCTGAATTTCTCCATTTGAAGACACACAAATCCTCTCTTCTTCCTTCCTAGCATCTTGCTACTCTTTACTCTCAATTTTCAGCCCAAATTTGTTCAAGTTACAAGCTGTTTTTTTCACCCAAACACTATTAAAACACCTTGGAGCCACCACCAATTCCCCTCCTCTTCACCCTTCGGTCCACCGCCGGCCACCGCACGTCCGCCGGAGCTTCTGCCGCTCGCCATCGTCCGCCTGGTGCGCCACCCCTGTTCGCCGGTCCCCCGCCTCCTCCTTTGTACACAATACGTCCAACTCAGTAAACAAGAAGGTCCAAAAATCTATCTTTTATTTTATTTTATTCAATTAATTAAATGGTTCTTATAAAAATATTGACTTTATAAATATTTTTACTAGATAAAACAACCCTTTAAAATATTGTTACAAGATTTTTTTAGTTGATCATATAAACATATATTATTAAATCCATTATATTTAGATAAGCTCTATCTTACTTGATTGAATCTAATAATAAAAATAAATCCCATGACTTGGTTTTTATTAAATTAAACTAGTAATCATATTAAGAATAATTTTAAATGAATAATTAATGTCATAAGATATGGAGCATGTTTTTAAGAAAGAAATATTATATAGAAAGATATGAGAGAAGTCATTATTATGAGCTTAACCATAAATAAATAAAGTAGATCCCTCTAGCATAAGATAATATTATAAGGAATATTACTATCTTATAACCCAAAGATATATAGGGGAATTATTTTATTGGATAATAAGATGATATTACTAAAACCTTATAATTGGATTTTACTACAATAGGTGTAGAGATTTTAAAGTGATAAGATTTATTTAAATAACCATGGTAGATATGATAATAATATTTGATATATAATTAATGTAATAAGACATTAAGTATACTTGTTGGTTAAAAGTTATCTTGCATAAAAAGATTTTAAAGATGGAAAAAGATAATATTATGATCTAAGTTATAATTAATATAACTTATATGCTCTTAGTTATAAAATAATACTTTAAGACATGATTCTATTTTTATGAACTTAAGATATGGGAGAACTTATTTAAATAAGAGAATAAGATTATTTTATCATCATATCATAGTTATGGAAAGCATACTATATAAATTTGACTAGAAATTCCTATATATGGGAAGTACTAGAAAAGAACACTTATTAATATTATCAATCTCTAGTAAATATTACATGTCTTTTAAATGAGGTTATAATGAGGGGATATTATAATAAGATCATGTTATAAGAAGATATGGTTTGATAAAAAGATAATATTATAATAATGCTAAGAATAAGAGATATTAAATAATAAGGGCATTTTAGACTTCTTACAATCCTAAGAAGGCTTCATAATAACAATATTCCCTATAATGTTGAAAACTATATCATATGATTTTCATAAAGATATTCCTTGCTTTTTCATTTTATTAAAATAACAAGTTAAGATCGTAAAGGAATATTTTAATAATTTAAAGTAAGCTATTACTTAAGGGCAAGAAGGGTAACAAATAATACACAACTAAGGACTTTTAAGGAATAAAAGGATATTACAATATTCTAAAAATAATAATAAGGAATATTATTATTTTATTCGTATCCAACTAAATTATTAATATAATAATTTAGAAAATTATCTCTTAAGACGAATAAAAGAGATTGGTCTTAACTTTAGAAGAATTCGGAAATTCTTAATAAAGTTATCGGATTATCTTGTGTCTTTAGGTCGAGTTTCGGTTCCAAGTCGTGAACAACGTTTCCGCTATCTCGCTAATCCGCTATCGTAAAGGCAAAGGCAAGTGGAATTTCTCTTTGTAGCCTTAATAAACTAGTTTCATGAAATTCCTCGATGTTGGGAACAACTTGTTTGCTAATAATAAAACAAACCTAGGAATATCGATTGCTAGAATTAATGACCCCATTGTTATCGTTATTCCGTTATTTAAATATTCGATAGGACTATTATGCTAGTCTTGTTTGTGACCTTGATTGTTTACGATCTCTTTTCGAGATCAGTTTGGATGGAATAGTAAGGGGTGCGGGCCTAACCCGACACCTCTATATAACCCACTAAAGTCGTATTGCCACCATGCATAAATTACGACTTGTCGATCATGATCCGTGTCCTCTCCTTCGCCTCGGAGGGACGTAGGCACTCTACCTGAGTGTCGGAACTTTTTGTTCCTGTCAGTGGTTCGGGCCGGTACATAAGCCCCCCACGCCCTTAAAATATGTCAACCTAAGTGTGAGTTTTTCATCACTATACAAGATAAGTGCTCAATGCACAATTAAAAGACATCAAAACCGGACCGATCTCAAATGATCGATCCGGCTCTCGGTTCGCAAGGGTGCGAGAGGTTTTCAAAACTTGTATGAATTAATAATGTTCCCAACATATTACCTACTCTAAAAGAAGTCTACAATCAAGTAGTTCTTCTCTCGATGATCGAGCTATCTCTGCTTGAGATACTCTCTCCTTTGTACCGTTAACCTCACATAAATAAACCTTATCCTAAAACACAACCCGTTAATATCTTCCTCGATATTACTCAAATTACCGAATTACCCTTGGGAAATTCCGTTCCCGCTTGCTTAGTCTCCTTAGACTAATTCCCCACTTCTGCATTTTTGCCTGGTATTTCTCGCCCTTCGCGACAAATGCCAGACTGTAGGAATGTACACCAAAGTTTCGAAGATAAAGTCTAGAAGGTTCAAGAAGCATTAGGCGATGATTGAAGGTCAAGGCAAGACGACGTTGAAGGAAGGAAGGAATTCTCATAAGAGCAAGGCATTCCGAAGATAATGCACCAGCTCTTCCTTTTTAGAACCAAGCAAATCATCATCACATGAGTTGTCTTGGAAAAACATACTTGTAAATTTTAAATTACGTCTTTTAAACCCTTTCCAAATGGTTTTACTTTCCGCTGCTACATTTGTAAAACGACTCTCAATGTAATGAACGAAAGTTCTTATCAATAAATAAAATTCCGCTTTTAGTCAATTTCATATTCAATTAAAGAACAAAGTCTCTTTTGAGAGCATCCTTCTTATTGTATAAATTATGTTAATTTCCGCACTTTATGAGTTCAATATCATTCTAAAAGCCTTGGGTGACTTTGGACGGTAAAGTCTGAGGCCACTGGCGGTAATACCCAATGTTGTAAAATAGGGGTGTTACATTTTCGAGTATGTCATTGTAGGAGTGATGTATATAATTGTAATTATATATGAATATTTGAGTGTAAATCTTGAACAAAACAAAGTATGAAATCGAATATTAAGTATACAATCTCGAACATGTTTTACAATATATCTAAATATTAAAATACAAAATCTCAAATATGTATACAATGTATCTGAATATTAAGTACAAAATCTCAAAATATGTACACAATATATCTGAATATTAACTTCACAGTTATGAACATGTGTACAAAAGAGCTCGAATCTTTTATATGAATATTAAGTATAAAATCTCAAATATATACACAATATATATGAATTTTAACATCAGAGTTTTGAACATGTGTACAAAAGAACTCGAATGTGTATACAATATAGAGTTTGGTTCAAAATCTTGAACATATAAACAATATATATGAATATTAACTTTACAATTTAGAACATGTGTACAAAAAAACTCAAATATGTATAAAATATATCTAAATATTAAGTATACTATCTCGAACATGTATATAAAAAAACTCAAATATGTATAAAAAAATTGCTAAAATACCCAAGACGTCGTTGACTTCGTATACCACCGAGGCATTGATCGAACATAACCCTTAGATTGAGGACCATCGTCATTGATTTTACACACGATACATTGCATATACACCTCCAATTTCTATCATGCAGGTCCAATATCAGATAAGCCCCCAATTTCACGATTCTAATTCTTTAGCCAATCAGTGGTACAAATACATTGCGGATTCAATAATAAGTTACCATGATATCAATATATAGCATCATCAAAATTTAAATCAGGTTTTGATTTTAAATACAAAAAGGCTTGCAATTGAAACAATGGAACGATGCTTCTTTGAGTCACAAATTAGCAATTTGTTTTTGTGCTTTACTGCACGTCTTTAAAGTTCTATCTCAAAAAGATTAGAAAATTCACTATGAAAAAAGCATCAAACATAATCAACTGATCACCATACCATGAATGAAACAAAGCTCGAATCGATCGACAATTGCAGTCGATGGCAAAAAGGGTAACATGGAAATACACCATGGCAGCGGCAGACAAATAAGTTGTGAAAATTAAAGGTCGTGGAACAGTGCTTCATTTTCAACAAAAAAACATCGAATATTGCGATCATGAACACTGGCAACTTCCTTCCATCAAAACTCTCTAATGGAGATCCTGAGATAATGAGCCTATTGATTTGGAGAAAGGCAATATTTGAGAGACGGTTTTGGAAGATATGGAGAGAGAAAGTGGTGAAAATGATATTTGAAATTAAATTTCCAAAATTAAATTGCGAGATTTACTCAATTTAGATTTAATCCAGTGAATTAAACATATATCACTTACTTTGCACCTCTTTTCAATTCATCTCGACCGTCTAAATAATCTGATCTAACAGCTCTTAATACCTCATCCGTTTCTCTCTAATAAGGGGGTTCTCTAGAGCTCTTTACTATGGTTCCGGTGAGGACCACCCTTGTGGTAAGAACTAGGTTTAAAATGAAGACAAATCTCAACCATTGGATTTACTCCTTTAATATGTATTGAATGGTCAAGATTTTTTCAAACAATATTATTTTTTTTATATATATTTTTTTAGGTTTGTGAAAATCGAATTTTATAAAAAATGAACTCAACGCATATAAAAATTGAATTTATCATAGATAAAAAATGAACTCGTAGAGTATGAAATTTGAACTCATAAAAATATAGAAAATTGAACTTTTAACATAAAAAAGTGAACTTCTAGTATATAAAAAGAGGTGTAATATTTTGTCCTTTTATCATGTAATATTTTAAGAAGACATGTAATATTTTGTAAAGATATTCATATTATATTATGTCCTTTTTCTAGTACTTTCCTTATGTGGAGAAATTCCAATTACTTAATATAGCATACTTTCCATGTATGAGAGATAATAATAAAATTCCATAACTATTTAAATGATTTCCCCATGTCTTAGAATATTATTTTATAAAACTAGGAGCATGCAACTTATTTATTTATATCTAAGTTAGTAATAATAATATCTTTAGTATATCTTTTCTTATCACTAGTGTCTTTTATATATGATATCTTTAAATCTACTAAACTTGGAAGTATATATATTATTATCCAAATAAGTCTATTATTTTACCTAAGTAACAGAGCAACTCATGTCTTAAGATATATTTTACTAACATGCATAATAATAAAAATATCTATGTATAAAGGATTTAATTGTTTCTTCTTATTTTGTCTAACTAACAAGATTTCCTTCAATATTTAAATTAATAAGTTGTTAGACTGAAATCTGATTTTATTATTTTCAAGGTATTAAAATCATGAAAGAAAATAATTTAATTTAATGAAAATAATTAAATTGACCTTCTTTTCTACAGGTTTGAACGTTTTGTACAAAAAAGAGGGAAAGCTTCAGGGGAGGGGCGGCAACACCAGGGAGGACCGGCGACGGACGGCGGCGGCCTGGCGGGGCTCCGGGCGGCGCGCGCGGGAGGCTGGTCGGCGGCCTGGTGGTCCGGCGGTGGTGTGGTGGTGATTTGGTGGGGGTTTGATGTGTTTTAATGGAAAAAAATCAGCAAAGGATAACTTGCTCTTAGGCTGAAAATTAACAATGGTGAATAGCAAGATTCCTTAGGAGGAGAGAAGAGAATTGTTGTGTGGTTTCTAATGGGATTTTTTAGCCTTTAAATAGGCAAAAATTGAAGCCCTAGTGATCCATGGCAATGGTTTTTGACCTATGGAAGAGAGGGTGATGAATGATGATAGGGGGAGAGTGTGCTAGTTGGTGATGATCCTTGATGATGCAAGTTGGATGGTCTTGCAAGCAAGAATGGAGAAGGCAGGCTCATGCACTGGTTAACGTCAGTTCATATCAGACTTAATTTTGACTTGTTTGGAGAAGAAGAAGAATAGAAGAGTATATTTTTAAAAGAGTGGGACTATGAGTAGATGAGTTACAATAGCCTAGTGGATTGGAGTGTGTGTGTGTGTGTGTGTGTGTGTGTGTGTGTGTGTGAGGGGGAGACGCAAGATATCTCGGGTTCGAGTCCTGGCTCTTGACTCCTTTTTATTTATTTTTTCTTGTACTATTTTTAGCCTTGTAACACTCCATTATTAATAAATTCGAAAATTATATTAGTCTTATTTTATTTGAGTAACTTTTATACCTTAATAATCCTTTATAAAATATTCTCGATTTTGTTTATTTAAATTATTTAAACTCTCTTTTTATAGAGAAAAGGATTATTAAAATATTATATTGGTTTTAAAAACCTTGGAATATTGCGGATATTATAAGATCACTTATCTAGGTTACCAGTTGAACACATTACCGACTCCAACAATGTTGTGCCAATCAACGACTCTAGACCAGACGAGCACCTTATGCTGTACGAGGTCGAAAACGGCAAAACGCTCGTTACCGACCCCATTGGGATCGGTACCGAACCATCACCGAGGCTGGAGGACGTCGATCACACCAGTACAGAGTCAGGACACATCGATACCGTTTCTGGAGAGCTCGATATCGAGCTAAAAGAGGTAGATACCGAAGGGAACAATGAAGCCTCAGGGTCGATACCGACCCAACAAGACTCAGTAACGACCCAACCATGTACGTTTTCTCAACCAAATTTCATTACTTTTAATTCAATTCCTTCTTCATCTCTTGCTTCTACTTCTTTTCATTCTATTCATGCTGTTAAAGGGTCAAAAGCCCCTTGGTTTGCGGATTTTGATAACTACATTGTAGGAGGTGTGATTCCCGAGGGGTTGACACCACAAAAGAAAAAGAATTTTCTCCATGATGTTAAACAGTGCTATTGGGATGATCCTTACCTGTTCAAGCAAGGGAGTGATCACCTCTATAGGCGCTGTATTCCAAAAGAAGAGATAGAGAGTGTGATCTGTCAATGTCACACACTTCCCATTGGTGGCCATGCAAAAGGATTCAAAACCACGACGAAGATTCTTCAAAGTGATCTCTATTGGCCAACTATTTTTAGGGACGTACAAGATTAAGTGACTTCATGTGATGAATGCCAACGCTCTGAAACGTCACTTGGAGACATGAGAACCCGGTAACAAGAATAATAGAGGTCGAATTATTCGACGTGTGGGCCATAGATTTTATGAGACCTTTCCCTTCATCGGGCCCTTACAAGTATATCCTTGTTGCGGTTGATTATGTCTCTAAGTGGGTGGAGGCCATTGCTACAAGGACCAATGATGCTAAAACCGTGGAAAAGTTTATTAAGACTAACATTTTCCCCATGTTTGGAGTACCTAGAGTCCTCATTAGTGATGGCGGATCACATTTCATAGAGCGGAGTTTTGAAGCACTTTTGGCTAAGTATGGGGTATCACATCGGGTGGCAACACCATATCATCCCCAAACTAGTGGCCAAGTTGAAGTTTCAAATAGGCAAATCAAAAGTATCCTGGAGAAGACGGTCTCCCGCTCAAGGAAGGATTGGTCATCTACGTTGGACGATGCTCTATGGGCTTACAGAACGGCGTACAAGACACCTCTACGCACCACTCCCTACAATCAAGTATACGGCAAAGTATGCCATTTGCCTTTCGAGATGAAGCACAAAGCATTATGGGCTCTCAAAGAGCTTCATATGGACCTCGATAAGGCCAGAGCAAAACGATTCATGGATTTACAAGCACTAGAGGAGCTGAGGCTAAAGGCGTACGAGAAAGCCGAGATTTACAAAGAGCGTACAAAGCAATGGCATGACCAGAAATTGGTGCCCAAAATTTATGAATTTGGTGACAAGGTACTTCTCTTTAACTCTAGACTCCGCCTATTTTCAGGGAAGTTAAGATCAAGATGGAGTGGGCCATTTGTGGTCCACTACATATACCCTCATGGAGCAGTGGATCTAGTAGATAACAATGGAGCCATCTTCAAAGTCAATGGACACAGGTTGAAGAAGATTTATGAGCAAGCCGACCCAGAAGAAGAAATTAGAGCCACTTGGGCTCTTACATCGTCGGACTAGCCAAGGTAAGTTCGTCAGGCTAATGACGTTAAAAATAGCACTTATGAGAGGCAACCCTGTTTATTTTTCGTTATTTTATAGTTCTTTTTGTTAGCTTTCTTTTGATTTTTTTAGTAGAGTAACAGTTTGTGGAATAGATGTTTTCGGCTAAAGTGTTACAGAAATCGGATCGATAATGAGGCTGGAAAAAAGAGCCGCGACAGGCTCGGTACCGACCTGACATGCTCGGTACCGATTTGCGACAAACCCAAAAACTTCACGCGGCAGGTAACTCTTTAAAACCTAATAACACCTCTTAGTCTTTCTCTCCCCCCCATGCCACCTTGCCTTTCTTCTACCAAGCACTCCAAACGATCTCAAGAAAAATCACTCACCAATCCCTTAAGATCGAATCACACATCCCACCACTCGATCCACGCACCATAAATCAAGCAACCCTCCTTTGATATCGAGAAAAATGTTAAGTTTGTTCGTTATGGAGTCTTAACCTCATTACTCTTTGCCACTTGATTCTCGGTTCTAAATCTGCAAATCTATGGTATGACTTCTTAAACCTAAACTCTTACTTGCAATTCTTGAAGATTTATGGTAATTTTTGGGTGGTTTTCATGCCTAGATCTATTTATAATCCGAGAATGCATGTTGTTATTGGATTCGTGCCTCTTGACCTTCATGTTGGTGTATAAGTCTAGATGATTTTTGTTCCCTTATGCTTAGAATGCAACTCTTTTCAATTATACATAGCATGAGGTTACTTGTACTTGATTTGCAAGATTTACACCATGATTTTTGGCAAATTTTGGCATGATTATATAGTGCTTGAGTAAGTATGGGGTTGTAAGTGCTTGATTTTGTGATTTTGATTTGGAATCTTGCTTGAGATGTGCTTATTGTTAAAATTCAAGGCTTAGAAACGCGTAATACTTTGTGCAAAATTATGGAAACAAGATTGATACCGATCTTCACAGCTCGGTACCGACCCTGTCACGCCCAGACAAGCTAAAACCCAAAGACCTTGGTACCGACCCCCACACGAATAGCCAAATGTTTCAATGCAAATATGGGGTTTCTTTGGTGTTTGATTTGCCTGAGTCGATTTTACCTTAGCTGTTTATGATATTTGAGGTTTTTAAATGACAAGTTCAAGCAGAGCTAACTCAAAGCCAAACAAGAATAAGAGGACTCACAGATCTCCATCTCCACCGAGTATGGATGATATCATATTGCATACCGAGACACAACGGTCAATATACAACTCTTTCCTCAAAAAACCTCACCTCACAAGATGGTTCTCAAGGACCAGTGGAAGGTCATCAGGCATTTATGAAGATGTTAAACATGCTTTCTCTATCCTCGGTGTGCCTCATCTCCTCAAATATGAAGAAGTCACTCACTATCCAGCCCTCGCCTCAGAGTTTGTGGCCACTCTCCGTACTAGCTTAAATCCCGAAACTACAAAGCAGCAGGCGACTTCAAAGTCACGGAAACTTGGAGTTACATCTCTGGGGAAATCAGTCCCAACACTCCTGCACTCCCCGATGCACACATCATCAATCCCATCTTCCGCATCATCCTCAGAATTTTGGGCTCAACAATTTGGCCCAAAAAGGAGCTTTGTAGGCCGACAAGGATGGAGGTTGGATGTCTCCATACAATTCTTTTTGAACACCCGCTCCTATGAATCTGGGGTATGAATGGGTGAAGTATGTGGAACAAAACGGGACCACTTTACAAGGAGTTTATTGTGGCAACTTGGTGATCCTCTTGGCTATTGCTCTCAAAATCGATCTATCACGCTACTGTGAACACCGTCCACAGAAGATGAACACAAGCTATTGGCTGTCTTCCGGTATTTTTCAAAGATGCAAGGGGGGAGTCACCACCCTGATTCAAGGTCAGCCCGTGCGAGTCACTTGAGAAAAGCTGGAGTTATTATACTTGCCCAATTGTTATGAAGTTTGGACATCTTAACCATTCCCCTTGGCCAAGAAGCCTCAAGATGAGCCTACATTGCAGATATTCGAGACTAGGTATGAGCGTGAGGAGGCCGCCATGGAAGAAGATGATCCAGCCCCTACGGAGGAGGTCGGTACCGAGCACTACCACATAGGTACCGAGGCTCCAACACATGCTGCCAACATCGGTCTCGAGCATCCTGGCCTCGGCACCGAGTACTACAAGGCTGATACCGAGCGTTTCCACTTTGACACCGCGCCTGATCAACACCCTACCGTGCCACCAGCATTCGGTATCGTGTCATATGCTCCCTTTACCTGGCACCACCATTACCAATAGTCGCCTCATACCGATTACTCTAGTTCTCATACTCCACCACAATGGCCACAAGACTTGTCATCTCAAATGCAGCAGCTGAATCTGAAGCATACCCAATTACATCAACAGATGAATCATTGGTAGGATGTTTATTAAGGTCGTATGGCACTTGAGGATGCGCGGCAGCAGCGGACTGATGCTCGCTGGCGGACAATGGCTGAGTTTATGGACAACATGGAGCGATACTTTCCACCACCGAAACAATGATGATCTCTCATTCAAGGATGCTTCCTTTTCTTCGACAACCGCTTTGTAAGTTTATTTTCTTGTCCCTATCTTTTCTTATGCTTTACTTTGTTTTTACAGTGAGGACATTGTAATGTTTAAGTATGGGGTAGGGAGGGAAAAGAAAATTTGTTTATCTTTGTGTGTTTTGATGTTTTTGTGTTAGTTTGTTTTCCTCAATAGTTGTTTTAGTTGTTTTCGTTTTCATAAAAAATAAAAAAATCACAAAAAATGAAAAAATTTGAAAATTTTCAAAAAGATTTTAGAAAAAATGAGTACCCTTGATCTTATTGTTCTATGATTGCTTTTCTTTGCATGACCATGTAATTCCTTTTAGAATGTTTTTGATAGTATAGTCTGAATCTCATGATGAAATTGTTTTTATGGTGAAATAGCATATGATGAAACTGAGTGCATATGACTTTTAACATGAGTAGTTGCAATCCAACAAAAATGACCTTGTGAGCTTTATTTCTAGCCTTGATTTTTTTCATGTGTGATTTACTCTCTATATGTATATTATCTCTTGAAATTGTGATGGTTATCTTTTCTCAAGACCTTTATAAGATTTTTAGTTCATTACTTGTGAAAATCATATGATAGAGAACTTATTTTTCATAAGCCCTATTAATCCATATCCACCCTTACATTATCCTTATTTTTGAAGCCAATTTGAGCCTTAAACCTTTTTATTTGTTGCTCCACAAAATTATTTCCTAGCCGATGAAAGTTTGACCCTTTCCGGGGATTAGGACTTAGTTGGAGAGGAGTTGTTTTTGTTGATTGCAAAAGATATATGTTGGTTTGAAAATAAAAAGGTTGGTTGGGGTAGATTGGAAGTCTCTTGTTTCATTGTGCAAAAAGATCTCTTGGTTAAAAGAGCACAAAAGAAGGGAAGTTAAGAAAAGGAAATTAACAGACTCGATACCGATCCTGTGGGCTCGGTACCGAGGTTCTCTAGAGTAATCCAGAAAGAAGGATTTACAGCTCGATACCGACCCTTCAGGTTTGGTACCGAGGCTTTACCAGTGAAGAAAAATGCAGAAAATAAAAGAAAAAGAGAAAAAAGAGAAGGAATTGGAAATAAAAAAAAGTGCGCAAGTGCTTCAAAGTTCATAACCAAGAGTTTCTTTATTTTTATATTTATGAGGCTTTCTAGGATTTAATGGGGTTGAGAAAAAGTTGAGTTTGTGCATAATGTTTATAGAGTTTGGTCTGTTCTTTTATGAAAGTTTTGGATGTGTGCGAGTTCTTAGGAGTCTTTATTCCCGGATATTATTAGCACCACATAGCCAAAATATTTCCACGCCTTATTGTTATTACCAATCCCCATTACAACCCAGACGAATGGAAACTTCTATGAAGTTTTTCATTGAGCCTAAGTTCTCTTGATGATTTTTGCTTGTTTTGACAAGTCTTTGGTGGAGAGTTTGGTGATATAAGTTCCAATTTCTATGAGTTTTTGCATATAAGATTGAGTTGAGAGATGTATTTATAAGCCCAAACACATGAAAGACGAGTGAAACACATTATCCTTGGTGAGGTTGGATTGTGATTGCTTATGTCTATTGGTTGCATATATGTGTGTTATGACATTAAGAGTCTTTTCTATTTTTGCTATGCTTTAAAGTTGCTTTAAGATGAAGGCTATTACTTGATAAATATGTTATTTGGTTTTGGTCTATGTCTAGTTATTGCTTGAGGACAAGCAAGCATAAGTATGGGGTATTTTGATGTTCGTGTTTTTAGTATAGTTTTTCAGTGTTTTTCTTAGTTGTTTAGCTTGAGTTTAGTTGAGTTTAGTGTTCGTTTCGTGTGTGTTTTGATAAGTTTGCATATTTTGTGAAAAGTATGAAAGCTACTCCGTTTTAGTGTTTTTTGTAGGTTTTCTAAGCAAAGTAGGAGCATTCCGAAGAAGTTGAGATCGAGAGGATGATGGTGGAGCACGGATGAGTTAGGGAAGGAAGAAGACGCTTTAAAGATCCCGACAAATTCAAAAGAGGCTATGACAAAGTACAAAATACCAAGAAAACAAGCTCGATACCGACCTTGTGGGTTCGGTACCGAGGTATGCAACAAAGCCAAGTCGTGAAGAATTCAGCAAAACACCTACCAACCCTGATAGGTCGACACTGAGGTCCCCTGTGTTGGTAGGCACACCGACTTCAAGATTTCTATCTTTTTATTTCACAATCTTTTTAAGCTTGAAAAGTTCTATCCTTTGGAAACTTTTTAGATAGATTCTCTAGTATAAATACCCTGTTCTTAATCTAGTTTAAGGGAGAGTGGAGTTGGAGATAGAGAGAGATACGCGTGAGACTGAAAAGGCTCGACTTTTCTCTTTGTTTTCTAGTTTCTAGTTTGCTTTTGAAGATTACTTGGGGAAGAAGTTTGTATTCTAAGACAAGTTTCGACTTTTAATTCAAGTAAGCTTTGATTGTTTTCATATGATGTTCTCTTTCAATCCTTTTGTGTGCTTCTTTTCAAATATGTGTGAGTAGTTCAACTTTTCTAGGGTCGGGGTTGAAAACCTGGCATGGGTTTGATTGCCTTTTATCTTTTATCTACTTGTTTTGTGCTTATGCTTTAACGAAAGTTGGAGTAATTCGAGTTTATTGCTTGATCGAAAGATAAAGATGGAGTAATTCGAGTTTATTGCTTGATTGAATGTGTGATGAATGTTTGATTGTCTTTTATCTTTTATCTACTTGTTTTGTTCTTATGCTTTAACGAAAGTTGGAGTAATTCGAGTTTATTGCTTGATCGAAAGATAAAGTTTTAATCTTGAATGTTGATATTGTTCGATAACGAAACTTTCGAGCTTTGGATCTAAAAATAAGTAGAAAGTGAATTAATTTGCGAAAGTCAATTGGTTTGCTTGCTTAAATCAACGAAAGTTGATAGCTTTATCTTCAAGGCATGTTATTTAACCTTCACACTATCTTAATAGCATGATTATGTCATGATAAAACCCTATCCTAGATCTTTTTCTCATTCGAAAAAACACCTTCGTAATACTCTGTTTTGCATCGGTACCGAGGTAACAGGTCGGTATCGAACCTGCGTTTGTCTGTGTTATTTGCCCTGTTTGAGTCGAAAGTCAACATCGATACGAACCCTAACAAGGTCGGTACCGACGTGATCGTAGCCTCGTCTTTGTTTTCCTCTCTGCCTTATTTTATTTTCGTATTTTCCCACTTTCTAGAATAGTAATCAAACATATAACATGTTTCCCGTGGACGATCCTGACCTCCCTATACACAGCAGGGTCTTGACTACAAATATATTTGTTGTTGGAAAACCTTACCAACATCTTTAGAAATTGAAATAATGATAGCAATTTCCCATGTACGAGACTTGTTTTGACTATACAATTGGAAGCCGCAAAATAAAGCCCACAGTCAGTGTTAAAAGCGTAAATTTTTTCTCTTTAACATGCCATTTTGAAAGCCAAATTAATTATGTGAGAAAAAAATATTGAAATTGAAGTTGATAATCTTACAATCATAAATGCACTAAAATGTACGGTGTCTTATATATGGGAAACTGAAATAATGATAACAAACCCCGCAACGCTCCTTGTTTCTTTAGTTTTAGTAATCATTAGCCATATTTATTGAGAGATGAATAATGATGCTGATAAAATTGTACGATCAGCCAGTATTTTCTCTGTTAAAATAATGTACATTCATCCAGAACTATAAGTTCTCATCCTACGCGATGCTCTTGGTTGGGAAACTACAACTTCTCATCCTATGGGGTGCTCGGGGTTGGGATCCAAGGTGATCAAATTATTACCTTATAAAAAACAATTAGAATAGATTGCAACAAAACGTTGTGTTTTAATGTTAAAAAATTACAATGTACAATTGTTGTACATGTTTAATGGTTTCATAAGAAGCTGTCGAGTTTTTTCAATACATATAGACGCAAAAAAAAATTCAATTTGTCCAAGATACGATTAATTAGAAATTAGGGTTGTTCATCGGTTCGGGTAGTTCGGTTTTTACCTGAAAATCGAACCGAACAGAATCGAATCGAACCAAGGTACTTCGGTTTGATCCTCGGTTCAAGATTTTTGGTAGTTCGGTTCTCGGTTCGGTTTAAGATTTATTTTATTATAGAGCTATTCTTATTTAGGAAATAATTATTTTTTTAATTCGAAAAACTACTAAAAACTAGTGCAAAAGCTTTAAAAAGTAGCTTTGTCAAAAAACTAGTTTTACAACTAGTTACTAGTTTTTATGTGTCAAACAAACAGCGTTTATGCGAGTTTTTACAACTAGTTGTAAAACTCCAACTAGTTTTTTTGTACCTAACAAACACACCCTAAGTACCCCTAACAGTTAACCCTAAATTCCAATTTCAATTTCATTGTTTTGCGCCGTCTCACTCCTTAATCGCTCACCCTCTCCCTCTCTTGAGTCGACTCCTCTCCCTCGAGTCACTCCCCTCTCCCTCGAGTCGACTCCTCGAGCCCTCGAGCCCTCGAGCCCAATCGCCCTCAATCCCTCACGGACCAGGCCAATCGCCCTCGAGTCACTTCGTTTCCGCCGTCGTCTTGGAGTCTCTAGTCTGCTCGAGTCCTCTCGCCCAGACGGCCAGGATCCTCGCCGTCAACGTTTGCCTTCGAGAGTTGAGGCCTCACCTCCTCCTCGACTCCTCCCCGGCTCGCCTCCTCGACTCCTCACCGGCTCGCCTCTCTCGCGACTCCTTGCGACCTTGACACTCGACCCTCTCAGCCGCTGCTCACCTCTTCGGCACACTCGACTCCTCGCGACGTTTGCTGACTTTGCTAGTTTGCTTTGTTCCTCCATTGCTGACAGTATGTCGGATTGTAAAAGAAATTGTTTTTTTTGTATAGCGGCATTTTGGGCTGGTTTGGAGATCTCTGTTAGTTTGTAAAGGTTGGTTTCAAATTGGTAAGAGCTTAAAAGGGGAAAACGAAAGGGATACAAATTTTAATGTAGAAAATGTTTCTGCAAATGTTACTTCTGCAATATGCCAATATCTAGCAATTGGTTTGGTTCGGTTTTTTGTTTAGTTCGGTTCTAGTTTGGTTCGGTTTGGTTTTGGTTCGGTTCTAGTTCGGTTTTAGTTCGGTTTGGGTCGAAATTGGTTTGGTTTAAGTTCGGTTTAGGGGTTTTCACTTCAATATTTTGGGTCATTTTTTACTTAATCGGTTATTTTGGTTCCTACCCGAACCAAACCGAACTGAACCGAACCGAGCTTATTCGGTTCAGTCCTCGGTTCCGGATTTTTTGAAATTCGGTTTTCGGTTTGGTTCGATTTTTTTCGGTTCGGTTCGGTTTTGGACCGATGAACAGCCCTATTAGAAATTCCATATTATAAAAAAATAAAACAAGAACTTTGAGTAAAAGCATTGATTTTGAGTAAGTCATCATTGAGCTTGGTGAGGAATTAATCAATCACAAACCAGGGAAGATGGGAAGTATTCAAATTTGAAAGCTAAGAGAAGAACAGAAGCTTATGATGAACATCAATCAAAATACTTCCCATACAGATCGATAAAATAGTTGTACAAGTTATTCCACAACCATAATATCATATCAGAAGAAATCCTATCTAGCTATATCGATTAGTAAGAGCAAGCCCAACAGCTTCCCTAAATTCTTGGGGATTGGGCTTTTGGAGATTTTGGACCAAAAAAGTGCTCCAACAGATGCTTCATCCCATTCTCAATTTTGGATTCATTCTCCAAAATGGGTTGAGTTCTCCCTAAATTTGGAGTGATCTCCAAATCGCCAAATCCATTTACTTTCCTTTTTTCTTTTATTATATAATTTAATGGATAAATTAAATAAAAAGAGTCAACCAAATGATTAATTAATTTAATGGGTAAATCTCGATTAACAATTTGATGACCCATAATAGAACCACCCCGACCTCCTCTTGAATTTTGGCTAGATTGACCTTTTTCTTCCATTTGAGCAAGTAAAAATTCTTCATATTCATCGTCAATAGTGTCATCATCATCCATGAATGTATCAACGAGACAACGACTACCCAATGAACGACGAATCATAAAATTTATTTTTCAAATTGAGATAAAATGAGAGTAATGATTGTGTGAATGAAATAACAAAAATGTTGATATTTATATGCAAAAATGTAAATGTTTTATTTTTTTTATTAATCAAATAACAAATACTTTATGATTTATTAAATTAAGATTCTAGAATATTTTTATTCCTTATAATTCAAATAACAAATAACTTAACAATTATTAAATTAATATTATAAAATATTTTTATTTCCTTAAAAGTCGAATAACAAATAATTATCATTTATTAAGTTAAGATTCTATAATATTTTATTTTTTTATGTAAGATAATATGTAATTAGTTATTGTAATTAATATGGTAAAAAATTAAAGTATTAAATGCAGTGTTCTCCAAAATAGAGAATATGTTGGAGTTGGGCTGGATTGTTTTTGGAGAATATGGTCGTTGATTCTCTATTTTGAAGAAAGTTATGGAGAAGTTGTTGGGCTTGCTCTAACAACGTCCACTACCACTAACAACGCCCTCACTGGCTCAATCAGACGCCATCATTGATGGCGTCGCAGCCTCTTCTAATCCCAAGTTGTTGCTCCAACTGCTGACGGTACGAGTCAGGGACGTTATCGACCCCTCCGAATCTGTTGGCCAAGAACAGAAGCGCCTCTGCATGGCTGAACGACTGATCCTCCCATATGAGGCAATCGTGGTTGCGCCGATGCCCTTGCACTGCTGCCACCATCGAAATCCCGCCCTATTGTCCTAATTCTTGAATTAAATTGCCTTAATTTTGTAATTTTCTGTTAGTTAATTAAATTTTGAAGTACTAGGGTTTTGTTATTGGTGTGTAATTGTGTAAAATTTAATTGGTTAGTTTATGTAAATTTGAAATTGAAAATTGAATTTTATGGGTGTATTATTGTATTGATTCAATTGGTTTAAATGGTTTTGTTTAATTTATTTATGTTAAGAAAAATGGAAAAAAAAATTATTGGGCATAGCAATTCGTCAATTCCGACGGCGGCAAGGATTGAACCTCCAAGAAATTCTAGCGAGCTTTAAAATATAAATCGTGATGTTGGTGGATCGAGCCGTAAAAGATCTCGTTGATATCAATCTTTTGTATTGATCATCCAAGCAATTCTAAGGAGCCTCAAAGTATTGATGACTTTAATTGATAGCATTCTTTTATAGAGCTCTTGTAGTTAACTTAATTTTTGTGATTTTAATTAAGTTTTAACAATATATGTGGGGTTTAAAAAATCTCTTAAATAGATCTTGCCCCCACTTCAATTTATTTCTGCGTCTGTCACTGATTGCAGCCACACCAAACCTTAACGATCGTCGCGGCCGTTGCGAGCCCGACCGAAAGATTTGATGGGATCTTGCGAATTCCCACTTGTAGATGAACAGTTGGTTCGACTCGGTCTGGCCTTCGAAACTCAAATCCGAGTAATACTAGAATCTTAGTAATAATTTATAAAAGAATCGTCCCTGAACGCTTTAAGATTTGAGTGAGGTCAAATAACTCTAAAGTTAAACGTTTAGGGATGAGAATACTACTATGATGTGTGGCCTTCTAGAAAGTTCCTGTATTAATATGGGTTAGTGCTTCAATCTAAGGCCGAGGCTTTACGATTCGACAGACCGGCATGAGAAAACAAATAAATAAACATACAACCCAAGCAACAAATTATAAGTGTTGATTAGTTCTAGATCTTTACATAAAGAACCACACGAGGAGCATACATTGCGAAACACTATGAGAAGAGTAGAGAATATGTGAAATAAAAAAATATGTACAAAACAAGGTCTTAATGAAAAACTATGAAGATGGAAAGTGAGCAACAAACTAGGTAAAGAGCATATTATCAAAAGTGACTACTAATCGAGACCGACGTGGGAGGAGAATCATACGGAAAAATCCAAAAGAACATAACTATAAACTGAATTTTAATGCATCAAAATTATCAAAAACGACTACTAATCGAGACCGACATAGGAGGAGAATCATACGGAAAAAGCCAAAAGAACATAATTATAAACTGAATTTTAATGCATCAAAATTATCAAAAGAGAGGCTTCCTTTGGATATATTTTTCAGTGTTAACATAGTTTGACTATACAGTTAGAAGCCGCAAAATAATGCCCATGATCGGTGTTAAAAGTGGAAACTTTTCCTCTTTATCATGCCATTTTCAAATGCAAATTATGAGTCAAAAAATATTTGATTGAAGTTGATAATCTTAAAATTATAAATGCACTCAAAAGTACGGTGTCTTATACATGGGAAATTGAAATAATGATAGGAGATCTCGCAATGCTCCTCGCTTCTTTCTTTTTGGTAATCATTAGCCATATTTATTGAAAGATGAATAATACTGCTCTGTTAAAATAATCTACATTCACCCAGAACTATAAGTTCTCATTCTACGGGATGTTCTTGGTAGGGGAACTACAACTTCTCATCCTCTTGGGTGCTCCTCCCGGTTGGGATCCAACGTGATCAAATTATTACCTCATAAAAAATAAGAATAGAGATTGCAACAAAATATTGTGTTTTAATGTTAAAAAAGTACAATGTACAATTGTAGCTAGTACGTGTTTAATGGTTCCCTGAGAAGCTATAGAGTTTTTTCAAACATGTAGACGCAAAAAAGTTCAATCTGACCAAGATACAATTAATTAGAAATTCCATATTATGAAGAAAAAAAAACAAGAACTTCGAATAAAAGCATTGATTGGCGAGGATTAATCAATCACAAACCAGGGAAGATGGGATGTATTCAAATTTGAAAGCTAAGAGAAGAACAGAAGCTTATGATGAACAGCAATCTGAACACTTCCCATACAGATGGATAAAATAGTTGTACAAGCTATTTCACAACCACAATATCATCATATGAGAAGAAATCCTAGCTAGCTATATCGATCAGTAACAACGTCCACTACCACACTAATAACAAATGCCCACGCTGGCTCGATCAGACGCCATCATTGTTGGCGTCGCAGCCTCTTCTAATCCCAAGCTGTTGCTCCAACTGCCGACGGTACGATTCAGGGACGTTATCGACCCCTCCGAATCTGGTGGCCAAGAACAGAAGCGCCTCTGCGTGGCTGAACGACCGATCCTCCCGGATGAGGCAATCGTGGCTGCGCCGGTGCCCGTGCACTGCTGCCACCGTCGGAAACCCGCCCTGCCCGCAGTACTCGCATCGGAACGGCGGGCCTTTCATCTGCCTTCTATTCAAACAAATTTGGGTTCTTTATCTCTTGCCCCGGCCCTCAATTGTTATTCTTCTATATGTTTATATATAGAATTACTTTATTCTATTATTATTATTATTATTATTATTACAAGAAAAGGCCGGGGTAAAAAACGTTGAAGTGTAACCGATGCACTGTTTTCTATGGGGTTGTGCAGGCTGGCTGTGGGCATTTGGAAGGCTAGAATTTGATTAAACAGCTATGCATTACAGAGTGAGGTTCCAAACCATTTTTTTTTTTTTTTGGATGAGGAAAAGATTAGGCCAAATGGAGCGGTTGAGCCTAGCGCATCCTTTCGGATGAAAACACTAAAGTTCTTAATAATACCTAAGCTGATATGATGAAACAGAATGTCTCATCTTAAGAATGCAATCAGCGGTTTCATTACACAAACGAGACATGTGATTGAATTGAACAACCTCCAAAAACATGAAATTGATAAAGAGTCGGCAATTACCAAGAATGCAATCAGTGGTTTCATTACACAAACGAGACACGTGATTAAATTGAACAACCTCCAAAAACATGAAATTGATAAAGAGTCGGCAATTACCATATCTATTTGCCATGGACAACTCTGACTCCCTTGCAAAGCAAAAATTACTTGAATATTAATACGGCTCATCCCGAGTCCTTACGGAGGTCCACTCGGGAACGATGAGTTCCGAACCGATTTAGAGACTAATTTCTTTACTTTAATTATTTGTTTTAATTAGTGTATTTTTTTAATAGGAGTTTTACTCCCTTCTCAGGTTTTCTTTCGGGTTCTTTCCTGAGTCGCTTTTATTGAACCCGTAGGGCATAACTTATATAAACCCTTGTAAGCTAAAGTTGAGAGGTATCCAAGAAATAAAATCTCTTCTGCCCTAATTCTCTGTCTTTCCTTCTTCCCTTTCGTCTCTCCCTGCCTCGGGCCGCGCGCCCATTCCCCTTCCGGTTTCTTGGGTCATAATTCATTGGTACGCTAGGAACCCTAGTGTATCAAATATTGTCTCCCTCAACTATAACTCATTTACATCGCATTTGTTGAGCAGCAATAATTCCCATTTTCATTCATCTTGCCTTTGCTTGTAAAGCATCCTCACATTGTTCTTTTATAGCGTTCATTGCCATTACGTTTCCATCAGAATTTCTATTTATGTAACCGGAAGTTGACACTCCATTCATGCGCTTTGAGCCATCGAAATTAATGTTTATTGTTCCCTCTGGCAGTCTTTCATGCTCTTTTTCCTTCCATTGTTGGGCTTGTGGATTTGTTTTTTGCATTAGTTCTCCTGCTAGTTCATTTTTTTCTTTTTTCTAGTTCGTCACTTGTGCTTTTACATATTCATTGAAATTTCTTCCTCCATAGGATAGATCATTTTGAAAAATCGTTTTGTTTCTGTGATGCCATACACACCACCAAATAATAGCTACTTGTATAAAAAAAAAATCATTGGTAATTTTTGTTTTAGCTGGTTCAGATTTTGAACAAAGTTATATGAACCATTAAATAGTTGATATACATTTCTCGAAGTTTTGGGGTCAAAATAATTCATGATTTGTCTGGTAAATCCGCATTTGAAGAAAAGGTTCTATACTTTCCGAATTGTGATTGCACATGCTACATTCTTGTGTGACATCAATATGGTTTCTTGTTAGTCTTTTCTTTGTAGGTAGTCAATTATGAGACAATTTCCAAGGAAATAATTTTACTTTCAGGTATGTATCGAATTTCCAAATCTAATCAAAGGATTCAAAGGTGTTTTAAGGTATGTATCGAATTTCCAAAACGGTTGACTATTTTTGGGTTCTAAACCATTATTGATTCATATGCCGGGCATAGCATGCGCACATCATTTAATTTATGAATTCTATCTAATAATTTGTAGTGCAGTTTATCAAAGAAAGAGGCTAGTATATATAACGAATTTTGAAAAATCACAAATTTTGCAATGCAAGTCTGAATTTACCCATGTACATCAAATTAGACCATGGTGTCTTTACTCCTGAAATTCTAATCATATAAAAGTTCACCCATTAGCAAATGACAGAATCACAAATCATGGTTTATTTATGGGAGTATATATAACGAATGCATCACACAAGCTTAACAAATCTGCACTATATATAAAACGATATTCAAGAAATCCCCAATCTGCACTTCTGCAGGAATACGGGATAGCACTGTTTTTAACAAAGCTCTCACTTCTAATGCAGTAATAGATAATTCAAACACGGACCAAATTAACAAAAAAGGCTACCTACCAACCTAAATGCATGATAAAATAGATACTGCGTGGATTAATCCTTTCAAATAAGTAGGATACCACTAATACTATACCAAAAAATGGCCAACACACTTTGAAACATATCTTTTTCTTTCAGAATTGCCTAAACGTGAGATTAAGGCGTCCAGGGCGAAGGCCTGTCTTCTCGAGCAAATACTTGGGTGCAGAATGTGAGATGATGGATTGAACGCCATGAAAAATATGTCTGGATGGACCACCAAATATCACTACATCTCCTGATTCAAGAATCACCCTCTTCGCTGTGCTTAAATCCCTAGCATCACCATAGAAGAATTCCGCAGAGTCGCCCACTGAGATTGAGACAATCGGTAGTCCTTTTTCAAGAGACCCTCGACTCTCATCACGGTCCTGTATTTTATGAAGATTGACAGGCATAGTTATCATACATATAGGAAACACACAAGTAACTCATATACTTTTACTTTCCTCGTTGTATCACCTTTCTGTACCTAGTGAGGCACTGAGGCTAAATGGACAGTATAACTTGTTTATGATTTCTCATCAAAAATGTAATGAAAAGTTATAGTAATAGATCAGTGTATCTCATTTAAATGAACATGGCCATTCCAAACAAAAAATCAGCATAAAGAATCACTACTACTTCATACAAAAAGATCCTCATAAATTAGTCTCACTGTTTCAAAATAGCAGACCCCTTCTAGAATCAGACCATAATCTTCTAGAACAAATTAAATACTTCTCTAACAAAATATTTACTAAATCATTTTAGCTGGTCCTGAAAATCACACTTTTAAAAAAAAAAAAAGTGTCCCTTCTTTAGATGATTCATGTTATTACTCATTTATCACAGATACCCTGAAGAAAATCGAAAGAAGAAGAAATGAAGCAAATTTGGGAGGGAATGAGAGTATCATGTAAGCATGATTGTGAAGTTAAGATCAGAATTGTATGTGAAGCATTTTTCATCTACTTACCATATCTTGATATACTCTAACCTCAAATGTTTAAAATTAATAATATATATTGGAAGTATACAGATCAGCTCACAAGTTACAACATAACTGTAAATTTTTGGAGTCTCAATTGAAGCATAAAACAGCAACTTTCAATTGCTAAGTAAAAGGGGAAAAATCGAACGCCAATTTGTATGATTAACTCATACACAAGTAACACAGCACAACATATATGGTTAATGAACACAGCTAGCAGCCTCTTTCCTTTCACAGAAAACAAGATAATGACATTTTTTGGTTTATAGGGACGTTATTTGCTTCACTAAGAGCCTCTGAATTATGAGGAGGGAAAGACCATTGCAATTGTATACGGGCTAGAAGCACAAGAACGTCGAAGCTTATTCCCATGTCAAGAAATATTTATTACAGATGAAAACCGAATTTCCAAAATAAAACAGATGCCAATAACTCCAAACTAAAGCTTATTCCCACTGGACTTAAACAGCATTGAATACAAACCGAGGTCAATTTGAAGACATACCTGATGAAGACCAAGACGCCCTTGTGTATTGTAGAAGTTGACTATACAAACATCAGGTGACATCATAGGAAGTATGTCTTCCACATTGCTGGCTATATATTTTCTTTCAGTAAGAGCTCGAGCAGATTCCATTGCTCTCCTAACAAAGACATTGAACTCCGGAGGTATGTCAAGTACCCGAGCCTTATCAAACCGTCTAGTTTTGCTATATTTTCTTGTTTGAGGATCCCAATCCAGACCAAGACACATCAGCATGAGGCGCATATGTGGCCAGTAGAAGCCCCCTGGACCGAGTCCTAGACCTCTACATTCCCTCACAATTGAGACCTGGACATTTTAATTAAAAAATAAGAGAAAGCCACGTACCAATGATTACTTCACTGAAGTGAAACATTTGGAAAACCAATGTTGAACAATATATGATCCGAGTGAACATGATCAATGTGAGAAGTGATTTTAAATACAATTTATTGCCAAAAAGAGTACCTGTTCCTCTTGTGTAAGGTATCCCTTCAGTAACACCATTCCTGGCCTTGGAACCTTTGAATCGCCAGGCTGATGCTTTTTAGAGTCTTTAATTGAGCTGGGAAACGCATTTCCTTTCTGGCAAATATCAAATGGCATTGGGGGAGGTGATTTCATATCCCAAACAGAGTTTTGTTTCCTCCAAGGAACATGATTAGCAGATGAAGACGCACTCCAAGCCTGGATTATAAGTCACATATCAGATAGTATCCCTAGCCAGGACTAAGAATGAACAAACATTTAACACACTCTTTCGACTGAATTATATACCTTTCTAATCGCCATCAGCCTCGGATAACCAGAAAATCGGACACTGTTAAAACAAACTGGTAGAATATTCGAAATTGTTAAATCCGACACTATTGAAAACAATCAGTGGAGTACAACAAAAACTGTCAATCATCTAACCACAAACAGTAATTATCAGCGTGAAATTGATCGAACGGTAAAACTCCAACGCGCAAAAGCATACTGTAAGGTAAACAAGAAGTGTGAAGAGATATAGTACCGGAAACAGAGCTCTTTCCAAGAAGGAGCTTGTGGATCGAGCATGTCCCATCACTATGGAACCTCGAGCCGAACGGCTTTGCAACCAGCAGCGTAGCACGCACATCCATTGGAGATAGAGTATACATTTTTCTAGGGTTTTGCCCAATCAGTCATCAATCTCCAGAGAAAGAGCCGAAAATGAGAGAAGAGGCGGCGGGCGGCGGCGTGGGAGCCCGCTACAGAGAGAGTGTGCAGACTGTGAGGGAGACCCGCGAGATGAAACCTTCTTGATGTGCAATTAGAGCAAAAAAAATGGCAAAATACATCGACAGACCCTTAAACTTGTACACTTTTATCAATCAACACCCAGTACTTTTAAATATTCTATTAAACACTTCAATTTAACCAACTTTATTCTATTAAACACTTTCACGCTCAAACATCTTGGCGTGAATCTCACGTACACAGGTGAAAATTCCATATGCCACATAAGTCAGATAAATAATTTAATATAAAATTTAAATAAAGCAAAATAAAAATAGTAACAAAATTACTATTCTATCCCTACTATTTTAGTGAAATTACTATTCAACCCATTCTTCTTTTTCCTAATCTTGTTCTATTTTCCTCTCCATGCCCCACAACCACCCATTCGCCATTGCAAATGCAGATCCACGAGAATATTTCAAACGCATTAACTAATCTCTTAACAAATGCACTAACTAATTACAAATGCAGATCTAAGATTACAAACTAAATGGTGTACAAGCTAAATTCTTCCCTTTGCTGCTTCAATGTAGCAAGCTCACCAATTGGGGGGCATATTCCAGATGTGAAGATCCAAAATCAAGCCCAAAATCAAACCACCTCCATCACCGCCACGACGAAGCCCAAGCGCCGGAAGTGTCGTGAAATCACCGTCTCATCCTCCGGCATCGGCGTCGTCACGCCTCCGCCTCCCCCGCCGTCTAACCTCTCGAATCCAGACTCGGAATCACATTCAGATCGACACAAACTTTCTCTAGGGCATTTCGTCGAACACCTCTCAAGCATCATCATATTAGAAGGCCGGCCAATCCTCCTCCAACATCGACAATGGAGTTCTCTGTAACACCCCAATTTTGCATCGATAGGTGTTACCGCCAGTGACCTCGGATTTTTACCATCCAAAGTCACCCAAGGCTTTATAAGGTATTAAGTTAAACAGAAATGCGGAATTATAAAATTATTACAATCAAAAGAGTTGCTCATATACGAGACTTTAGAAATACTTATTACATACCATGGTTTAGTTTAGCGAAGTCTAAAACCTTAAGTATTGTTGAGCAGCGAAACTTAAAATAACATTGTTTTTGCTTAAGCGTAGAATGACCCGAAAGTGAGCAAAATATCATATTTGATTTAAAACCGATTTCCTTCCTTCTCTTGATTGATCTTCTTCCTTCACGCCTTTGATGGAGATTTCCTGGATTCTGGCATTTGGCGCGAAAGGCGGAAAATGCCAGGCAGAATTGCGGAAGAACAGAATTAGTCTAAAGAGACTAAGCAAGCGAGAGCGGACAATCTTAAGGTAGTTTGGTAAAGTATCGAACTTACTACGAGGTATTCGAGATGTGTTTAAGTTTAAGTGGAGTTATTAAGAACGGAAAGAGTAAGTCTCGAGATGAGATAACTCGTAAACCGAAAAAGAGCGAACTACGAGATTGTAGAACGTCTTAGAATAGAATGAATGTTGGGAACGTTAATTACACATAAGTTTTTAGAAAACCTCTCGCGCCCTTTCGGACCGAGAGCCGGATCGATCATTTGAGACCGATCCGGTTTTGGTTTCTTCTAATGTGCTTTAGCACTTACTTTCTTTCGTGATCAAAACTTTCATCATATTTAACGATTTTTAAGAGTGGGGGCCATGAATGGGCCGACGTACCACTTACGGGAATTGAGTTCCGACACCTAGCTAGGGTGCACACGTCCCTCCTTCGGGTAGGAGCAAACATAGATCATGATCCGTACAATCGAGGGAAGAGAGGGCATGGTGCCATACCACTCGACATATTATATAGAGATGTTCGGGCCGAGCCCGCATCCCTTATTAATCTAACTACGAATTTCATAACGAATCTCGAAAAGAGATTTTAAACAAGCAAATCACACCACAAGTCTAGCAATAATTCCTATTAACGATAGTAATAGTAATAATGCTATCAATGGTCATTATCTCTAACAATCGGTATTTCCTAGGTTTATTTTTATTTAGCAAGCAAAGTGTTCCCAACATTGAACAAGTTAACGGAATCGACTTTATCGAAAGGTTCAAGTAGAATGTCCACTTGCCTTGGATTTCTTTCGGAATATTCGTAACTCGGAACTATAAACTCCTAGAGACGTCGAGCACTTCGACCTATTTGATCGAAAGGAAAGACGAACGGAACGTATTAAAATTCTTATTTTAATATTAAATATGCTTTTCTCTTATTTTTTTCTCTTCTAAGAGAAAGAACATTAAATCTAAATTATTTTAGTTAACAATTTAGATATAGGATTTAAAATAATAATCTTTATTATTATTTTCAAGATAATACTTTCCTTTTTTTTATGATTTTTAAAAATATTTATTTTTAAGACACATGTATAATGTTATTTAAATATAAATGAATTTCCTTTTTAAAACCATATGCAATAATTAAAACCTACTTAAAATATGATTTTCATGTACTTTATTAATTCACAAGTCAACCTTTATTTTATTCTCAAAAAGTTTATTTGACAAAGTAAATTTTGACATGCATGCATATATTAACTTATAAAAATACTTTACTTCCTACATGCGAGATAATATACTAATTAACTTGGGTATGATTATAACAATTTTTTTTTCTTTTATTAAAAGTAGTATATAGATACATATTTATTTTCACCTAGTGAACAAAACTAAGTTACATGCAAGAAAGGATTTTTCATAAATATTTTTATAAAAATCCATGTACTACTATTTTAATTTTCTTAAGTGGATAAAAACCTTATAAGTTCATTTTAAACTCTAGATGGTTTAAAATATTTTATCAATATTCATTTTAGTTAAAAATAACATGCAAAAGAGTTTTAAGCTATAAAAACTCTTTTAAAAATACATGCAAGGCACTTTTAATTTCAATAATATATGTTGTTCTTATTAACTTCTATTTGATCAAAAATCATAGAAAAGATTATTCTTAAGTTTATCAATACATGCAAGAAAATTTAATTTATAAAAACTCTTATAAAAGTACACACAAAGGTACTTTTAATTTAAAAGATCAAGTTTATGTTTACTAGACTTATTAATATTAAAAATTCATGTAAAAACAATTTAAATGCTTAGAAAGGACATGCATGAAGATTGCATGCATGAAAACTTTACATTATAAAATTACAAGTCACACTCTTGTAATCAAAGAATTTTTATGTATACAAGAGAAAGAGGTCTAGACCTTTAAATAATTAAAAATCAGAATTTTCTCAACTTAAAAATCACTTATAAATCTAGAATTTATTAGAATTTATTTCACAACTTGTAAAAATAATTCCCCTTTAAAATTCATTGCATGCAAGCTATTTCTTTATAAAAACATGTACTAAGAGATTATAACTTGATATGAATCTGATTTTAAAGCTTTTAGATTCATGGAATGGGCCTAATATAAAATCACAATAATTAAAATTAGCCCAAAAAGAATAGCATAAAAGGCCCACAAATTTTTACCCTTCTCCTCCCCTTTGTCTGATAACACGCACAGGAAGGAACCAGTACAGGACGGACGACGACTCAGGGAGAACGCAGGGCAAGGGAGAGGCGGCTCCGACTGGTGGCTCTTGGTGGCGCCTGTGGCCGGCGAGTGGGCGGCGCAGGTAGGTGGGGCCGGCCAGCAGTGGTCGGAGGTGGGGCTGCCCCAAAAAAAAATCAAAACCCAATTTGTTTTGATTTTTGGAAAAAAAAATTCAGCTTGTGTTTAAATTGTTCTTGGAGAGAGTTTGGAAGTGTTTGGGTGTAGTAGATGGTTTTTCTGATGTTGAAGAAGCCTTTAAATAGGCAAAGAGGTGGGGAATTGAGAGAGGAAGAGAATCAACCTCATAATTGCTCCAAATCTCATCAATGGTGAGTGGGTAATAAGATAAAAAAATAAATATAGAGGGAGAGGAATATTGTCTGAGTACAAATCTTCTCCAAATCTCCCATTTGAATACCCGAAATTGTGCTTCAACCGGATCGAAAATCGGTTTTGGTAAAATTTCTACTGTAAAGAATGGGTTTATATACTACTGATTGTGTTATAATATCAGAAAAACAAACTAGCTTAATGGTAGAGGAGTGGGAGAGTGAGTAGGAGGTCAAGGGTTCAAATCCCACCCATATCTCTAATTTTTTATAAAAACCCTTTTGATGTTATATGGGCTTTTTAAATGGGCCGGGCTAAGGCCCATGTCTTTTCTTTTTAAGAAAAGAAAGGTTGGGAAATTAAGAGAAACGGAATTTCCGTTAGGATATGAATTTATTAAATTCCATCTTTAGTAAATTTATTTATTCAAAAATAAAAAAAAAATTATGAGATTATTTACTTAATAAAATAATCAAATATTAAGAAATAAAATTTATTTTCTTAACGAAAATTGCGGATATTACATTCTCAACGCTCGGCCCCTATTCAGATCCAAAATATTAAATATAGATTTCACCAATTGTGGAATACATAGAGGCATCGCCGGTCAGAGAACATCCACTAGAGAAGGCGGCGGCAAGGAAAAGTCATCGGAGTCGAGGAGGAGGCGCTCGGCTGCGGGAGGCAGGAGACTCATGCCTGCTCACAACGAAGAAGACGAAGAGAAAAAGAAAAAAGAAAAAAGAAATGGAAAATGAAGAAAAAAGAAATGGGAGTGAAATGGAGAAAAAAAATGAAAAATTAATAAAAATGCCATTTAAGTAAAGGTCACTCGCAATAAGGTAGATTGATGTGCACGCACGATGCCACCTAAGCATGGAGTGCTTAATAAAATAAATTTGGTTAAGTTGAAGTGTTTAATAGAACATTTTAAAGTGTAGGGTGCTGATTGATAAAAGTGTACAAGTAAGAGGATCTATTGATGTATTCTGCCGAATCAAAAGTTGCATGTCTGGCAGAGGAGCATCACATGAAACTGAAAAGTGAAATTGATTTTGGGGTGCTACGTGCGTGTTGTGCGTGTTGTGATTCACCAAGACCGAATACATAAACGGTCTCATGGCCAATTGATTACTTCACCCCTGTATTTTAACCATAACTGTTTGACCCTCTATAGTTGCACATTGCGACTTATTGAACACCTGTTCATCGAGACTTTTTTTTACGTGTATTTTATGTGCACGTGTGCAGTTTTTTTGCCACAATGATGCCACGTCATTTATTTTAATTAAAGCAAAAAAGAAAAAAGATTAAAACAAAAAAATAAATAAAAAAAAAAAACTTGAGCTCATCTTCCTTATTAAGCTTTTGCATAGTTACATGAATTTTTTTTAGACTTGAATAAAAGGTTTGCCTCACGTCATTGCTTAGATCTAGCATTATGTTGTTTTTGTTGGTTGATGGAGCATGGTAGATTTTATTTTTTGAAGCAATTTTCGGATTCAAATTTTAGGGTTCATGAACCCATAATTTTCAGATCCGAAATTCATACTTTTATGGCCTTGAATCTTGACATTGCTTGAAGATATGAGTAGATCTGAGATAACTTTATGTTTGTCCCATAATTTGATTGCAAATTGCTTAAATTTTCATGCTTAATTGAAAACTTTATGTAAGCTTCCATTGAAAAAGGCATGGGAGGAGATGAAAGAAATGTGTGAAGAAGAACATGAAAGAAGGTCCCCAAATCTTATCTCTATTTTTACATATCCTTTGTTTCATCAAAAACCAAAATTCACCCACATAAAATTCCAAGCTCAACTCCTAATTAAAACTCACTTCAAAAAATGGATTTGGGTGTTCTTTAAACACTCATCCATGGAAATTAAGCCAAGAGAAATAAAAGAAGAAAAGGGAAAAGAAAAGAGAAAGACAAGAGAAAAGGAAAAAAGGGAAAAGAAAAGAGGAAATAAAATGAAAAAAGAAGAAGAAAAAGATATCATATCAGCTTCCTCACTTGCCCAAAGAAGAGTCCAATTGCGTTTAAATTACACGCGCCTTGCCACATCAGCGAGCAGGTGTTCAACAGGTCGCAATGTGCAACTATAAAGGCCAAAATGTTATGGCTAAAGTACAGGGGGTTAAGTGACCAATTGGCCCAAGTACATGGGGTCGTTTATGTATTCTGCCGATTCAATAATTGTTTTTATATTTGTTTAGGGTATTATTTTAAATGCTTATTTGTTTAAATTACTAGTTTAGGAAATCTGGGAAACTTAAACGTAAATTTTTTTAGAGAAATTCCTTTTGGTGCGCTCCTGTTTTTGACTTTTCCTTTTGATATCCAGAAAAAAATCTTATTCCTTTTGGTACCCTCCAACTTTTGACCAATTCCTTACCGTAACCTAAAGTCACTCAAAATACATTTTTCATCCAATTTAACCTAATTCCGTTAAAAAAATAAAAACAAAAAATCCTAATTTCCGTTCAATCTATTCTTATTTCACTCAGCTATTGCCCTCACCATTGCACTCAGCTATTCTGTATATCCATCCAAAGATCCAAACAATGAAAACTCTAACAATGGGCAACGAAAGCATAAATTGATCTTTAATATATAGTACAGTAGAAAAGCATAGTAATCCCCAAGATAATCAAATTTAATATTCGTAAGGAGATTCAATTAGAATGGATACAAATTGAAAAATCTCGCCTGACTACAGACTACTGATGAGCCCTAGATCTGAGATCATTTCCGATTCCGTCGGCGAAGAATACCCAAACTTCAAAGCAACCACAACCAATATCGATCAGAAATCCCTTATTTTAATTAAATCCAACGGAGGAAACAGAGAACTGGAAAGATTTAGAGATTAAATACAGGACTGATGTCGCCCTTCCTCCACTTCCGAATTCATTCTCCTTCGTCTCCTTCGATTCGATTTCTCTGTTGGTCAAAACCCGAACTTGCGATTCGCCAAATTTGGTACAAGAAAATCTGAATTTATTTATTGATGGTGCATGATGATGAGGATGAGAACGAAAGAAAGATTGTTCGTGACTAATCCACTTTATGATACGGACCCGGTGTGGATTCGTATCGGAAACCCTTGTTGGTCAAGGGGGTTGAGCCTAATCCGGTGTGGATTCCGACTCGGGATAAACGTAGTTGGTTGCCACGGGGTTGAAGAACGATAAATTTAGAGATTTAGAGATTTAAGAACGATAAACGTAGTTGGTTGCCGCGGGTACGGAACCGTGGGCGCGGGTACGGAACCGCGGGCGCGGGTACGGAATCGCGTGCGCGGGTCACGTTGGCCGCGGGTGCCGGGACCTTGACGGCGGGCGCGGGGCTAGGGTTGCGCTCCACCTCACTAGCATCTTCGTGAGGACTGCCCAGGAGATGACAAATTCGGTCCAATTGTTGAGCTATAGCACCGAGTCGTTGACCCATAGCATCGTATGTCAACGACATGTCTTGAAGAATGGCTCAGATCTGCGCGTCACGGGACATGATAATTGCGATGTTCAAGAATGAAAGCACCAATTGATACGGACCCGGTGTAGATTCGTATCAGAAACCCTTGTTGGTCAAGGGGGTTGAGCCTAATCCGGTGTGGATTCCGACTCGGGATAAACGTGGTTGGTTGCCACGAGGTTGAAGAACGATAAATTTAGAGATTTTAGGAAGATAATAAAAATAACTTTTCTGATTTCTGATTGATTCCTCCATTCAACTAATACATCAGTATATATAATAAAATTCTAACCCTAATAGCTAACAAGCTGAGATACTAAAAAGATATTATTCCTAAAAAGATAAAACCAAATCTAAAAGATAATATTCTAATTATCCTAATTAATATTCTAGCGTATCACTTTCGAGTTCCGAATTCAATCTCGTTGTACTTGCATTAAAAAGGATTTCATTTTATTTTTTAACAGAAATTAGGATCAATTGGATGGAAAAATATTACTTGAGAGACTTTAGGCTACGGTATGGAAGTTGTCAAAAACTAGAGGTCACCAAAAGGAATAAGATTATATTTTTTTGCACCAAGAGGAAAAGTCAAAAGCAAAAGGACACCAAAAGGAATTTTCCATTTTTTTTTATCATAGCTTATAATTTTTTTGTTATCTTTCCATAAACACCAATATTATATATATTTGACCACATTAATTTTAATAATATATTTTTGGGTTGTTTAGGGTCTTTTTTGAGTTGTTTAATCATCCTATAATGAGAGGTATATATATATAATTTTTATTAGAGAATGGGGTTTATTTGTAATTGTATATAGAGAGAAAAAAGTATTGAAAATGGGAAAAGTAAGAGTTCATGGGGGTGCATGGATGTAGAAATGAATTGTAATGGGTGCATAACTGATGTGGCAGAGAGACAAATAAAAAAAAATAGAGGTGCATGACAATGTAGCAATGCATGGTTGTGGATGCTCTCAGTCATCAATAGATAGGTTTTTTTATAGGGTAAGGATTAGGATCGTTGTAAGAAAGTACTTGGGCTTGCGTGGCCACACGTACTATTTGGGCTTGACCAGAACATCCACTACGAATGAGACTGATTACTAACCAATTCTAGAGATAAATGCACAAATCGTCACCCGTGGGGTTTTAAACGGTGACCTCGGGGTACTACCCCAAGGGCTTAACTGTTGAACCAAATGCCCGAAGGCACCTCAGGGTACTACCCTAGGGACTTAACCGTTGAACCAAATGCCCGAAGGCACCTCGGGCTTCCCTTTTATTTGGTGTAATGATGTGATAGGTTCAGATATTATTTTTGAAAAATTAGATCGAGTGTTGTTACACTCATCCTTGACTCAAAATTTTCTAAAATTAATGGTTCATCGTCACCCATTTACTACGTCTTATCACTGCCTTATCTCCTTTTCTTAGGATCAGTTGATCATTTTCTTAAATTTCCATTACGTTTTGAAAAAGCTTGGTGTGCTAAATCTTCTTATTCTTGTTTGGTTAATAAGGTTTGGCACTATAAATTAAACAGATCATTTTTGTTCTATCTACATCAAAAAATTTCCTTATTACAAAAATACTCGAAATTGTGGGCCAAAAATAATACTCACAATAACTTTGAGTAGTTAAAAATAGTTGAAAAAACATCTCTTGACTTGAAAAACATCTCTTGACTTTACAGGTTGATTTACTTCTGGATCCCAAAAATATAATGCATAATGTATCACTATAACGTCATTTGAATAAATTCAAACCGCTCTTGCAATTTCAACATGAATTTTGGCAAAAAGGGCTAATGTAACTCATTTACATAACATGGATAAAAAATACAGAATATTTTCATTCAGTTTCAAAAATTCGGTCTTATAAGCAAATGTTCATTTCCTTCCAAACTCATGAGGGAATGGTTGTTTTTTACCATGTTTCAATTTCTAAAGCGATTTCGTTGGAACTAGAGCAGTGTTTTCTTCGGAAGATGTCTTGTTCTATTTTTTTATTCTAATCTCAATATTATCCCTTCCATGGTTTCAGCTTTTTAGAATCAGGCTCTTTTGCAAAGCCCCCTCCTCTTTGAAAATTAAGAATGCATTTTTTGACAACTCATCTGACAAATCTCCTGGCACTAATGTGTTTCTTGTCGAATTTTTTCAGCATTATTTGCCTATTGTTGGTTCATCAATTATTGTGGCAATTAATGTGTTTTTTCACTCTGGTTTTATGATGAACTCCAAAAACAAATCTTTCATAGCTTTAATTCCAAAAAATGAAAATCCAACTACAATTAACCATTGTAGACCTATTAGTTTGTGTAATATTATTTAAAAAATATTACTAAAATTCTTTCAAATAGGTTGTCTGACATTCTTCCAAGGATTATTCATCCCTTGCAAGGATCTTCTGTAAAATGTCGCCTAATTCAAGATAATGTTATAATTGCTCATGAGGTTTTATATTCTTTCCATTGAAAAAAAGAGAAAAAAGGTTGGATGGTGCATAAATTGAATATGGAAAAAGCTTATAACATTCTGGATTAGAACTTTATAAAACTTATCTTACTAAAATTTGGTTTTTCTAATAAATGGGTGAACCTCGCGATGACATGTATTACTACCTCTTCTTTGTCTGTATTAGTTAATAATGAACTAGGATCAGAGTTTAAGCCTTCATGTGGTATTCGTCAGGGCGATGTTATCGCTCCGTTCTTATTTGTTATAGCTATGGAATATTTGGCTAGCTAAAACTATGCATTTTGAATCTCAACAATCTAATTGTTGTGTTGGAATTCAACTGGTGAAAAATAGGACGTGTCTTCCTTTTCTGTGCTTTGTGGATGATACTTTAATATTTACGGGTGCAACTCTTACCAATATGAATTTTATTAAAATTCTTCTTGAAAAATTTACTCGGATTTCATGTCTTTCCATTAATTTTCATAAAATTACTTTTCAAGTTTCTACAAATATAGAGCGTCTTATGGCTTTATATATCTCTTGCCACCTCATCGGCATCGTCAAAATCTCCAACAAATGAGATGAGATTGTAATATCCGCTCTTTTTAATAAAGAGATATTACTCTAATTATTTCGAGTTAATATAATTAAAGGATTACACTTAATTTAAATTCGCTATAAATGCATAAAACTTGTAAAAATAAAATTTATTCTTATGAATGAATTTTTGACAAGTTAAATTGTATTTATCGGAAGATTTAAATTATAAAAGCGTAAGAAGATGGCAAATAATGAGAAACTTGAAAGAATGGCAAAAGTAAAGGTGTGTGGCTTGAACCCATGATCTCTTATACATGGAAAAAAAACAATTAAAGCCACTCTACTAATGTGTTTTGCAAGCAACGGAATGGATTTCTTTAAACTATTCAAGTCCCGCCTTTGTCTTCTAGCAAACACATCTGCTTGCAGCCCAAGGTCAGCGTTAAGGTCGGCGCTGTCTTCGTCCTCGTAATCACCTGTACGTGGCCTTCTCGCGCGATTCCGACTCCAGGAGTTGACACCTCCTCCTTCCTTATCTTCCATCTCTCCTAGTTGCTTGAAGTCTAGAACGTGGTAATGAGGAGGGGGGAGAAGACGAAACTACTCGAAAATTTCCCCAGATTTTGACCTTGAAACACCCAACTTTCAAAAATCGATTGCGAACCTATTTCTCAACCAAAATTCGTGATTCAAGTCTCTAAATTTCGAGGAAGAGGAGCTCTACAATACTTCTCAATAAAATTTGGAGAAACCATTAGAGAATCGATCCAAATTAAAGGTTTTATGCACGAACTGATTTCTGCCCAGATTTTTCCGGCATGGTGACAAGTCATGTTCGTGGGCTTCGTGGTCGACCTTCCGACCACCTAATCCGCCGAAAACTGCCGACAAATAGTAGAGGGGACGTCAAAGATGTTGCTGTCTTTGCCCTCTTGCCTCCCAAGCCTTGGTGTCTCCTATGGAAGCCGGTGAACAGGCGTTCCCGACCAACTTTGTTACTGGTTTATTTTGCCGAGAAATTTCAGCTTTGGCGAGCTGTTTTTGTCGCCTTCGTTCTCCGTCTTCCCTCAACGACTTAAAGATCCATTGCCAACAGTAGTAAGAGGGTAATTATTACTTCCAACTGTATCTTGAATCGCCCAAAACGGATGTCAGACGAAGTCGCTAGACATCGACGAAGTTGGTTCATCGTTCAATATTTTTCCGAGCCTTTATATGGATTTAAGTGAAAAGAAAAGGGAAAGATGTGTGGACTCGGGTTTTCCTCGGTATGCGTGACATGGATTCCGATGGATCGTTTTGATTCACATGTTCCCTCGTTTTGCGCATTGCCTCGATTTGCGTGCAAGCAAATCCCGAAAGCGTATCGCTAGGTAATTTCCGTCTTTCAAGCTTGACTTATATTTTGGAATGATTTTAGGATAAGATCATTCAAATTTGGGTTTTCGTATTAAATCTCGTAAAGCTTGATTTATCGAATTGGTTAAGTTATAAAGCCGGATTAATTCAAGCAAGCTTTTGACAAATTATTATAGGACATAATAATTTGTAGTGTTTAATCTTGAAACGGAAATAAATTGATTATAATTTATTTCTCTATTCTTTTCCGGTACAACCCGAGTTTGAGTCTTAAATGCACGTCGTTCGAGATGGAACTAATGGCCTTATGAAGAGTTATCTCATATAAGGCAAGTGAACGGTTCTCTCTTGCCCTTGTTATTAAACGTGAATTTCTATTTCTGTTTAATATCTCTTAATTGTTGGGAACACTTGTTTGCTAAATAACCGAACTTAGGTTTAGTTATTGTTTAGATTTAACGACGTTTTGTTATTTCATATTATTATTCGTATTGTTAGTACTATTTAGGACCGTTGAATGTGCTCTTATGTGATTGGAGATTCTCCTTTGAGATCTCTTTGTTGTGGATAATTTTAGAACATGGATTGCGGGTTTTGACTCGCTAATCTCTTTATAAAATATGTATTATGTAGAAAGTAATGACGTAAATGTGCCTAATGTTCTCCTTAATACTACTCCGGGTCAAATTAAAATAAACAGGGATAACGGGTTTTGACTCGTATATCTCTTTATAACTTGTTAGGAGGTATACTTGGTATCGTCTCCTATTAGGAGGTATACTCGGTATCGGCTCCTTATAACCTCTGTATTATGTGTAGAAAGTAGTGACGCACAATGTGCCTACTGTTCTCTTTAATACCTCGGGTCATGAATTTGCATGCTCTATCGTAAGAGAGGTGTTTGCACTCTAGCTAAGTGCACTAATATATGAGGTCTGAAATATTGTCCTGTATCCCGGCTATGTGCGAGCCAACTTAAAAGTTTTTAACTAAAGTGAATAGTTGTATGACTTATGAGAAGATAAAGTGCCCAATGCACTATAATTAAATGAACTTAGTTGTGGTCCGGATAAGAGCCGGATGTTTTTGGCTTCTGTATGTGTGTTAGTATATTTCACAACAGATCTCATAAATTTTGTAGGAGCCACATACTTGGTGTCCTATCTTAATCTTGAATTCTTTCATTTCTTTAAACTTCTTCCTGAAAACGCTAGTTGTTGGATCATTGACCGACTGTTATCCGGGTTCCGATGCCACATGTCTAATCTTTTCATGAGAACCATGCCCTATTCTTTCACTTGCTTAGTCTCTTGGAAGACTAATACCCTTGCTTCTTCTCGGTTCCTTCCGGCTGGTATTTTTGTCTTCTATGGAAATATCAGGTTTTAGGAAGAAGATTGAAGAAGTTAAAGCTAGAACACCATGGAAGAATGGAAAGGAAAGGAAGCTTTGGAAGACGTGTTGTCTCCACACAAGCGTTTCCAGGATTTGGAAAGTAATTCCAGAAACAACGATTCTTGTTTTATGTATTCCGCTGTAAAATCTTGTAACCATGTTTATGAATATAAGACAATCTGTTTTATCAGATTATGTTGTTTAAACATGTCTTTATTCATTTCGGTCAATTAAGCCTCAACGGCTTTGGAAGGGAAAGTCCGAGTCCGCCGGCGGTAACATCCCATTATAAGTCTGTAAAATAGGGTTGTTACAGAGATTTGTACTCAGTTTTGCAAACATGCTTTGGTATGTCTAGAATGTCGTAACAAGTTAATCTTTGAGGACGTGGATGAAACCGCGAGTCTTACAAGGGTAGTGTGCTTAGTCTCGAAAACTTTCTAGGCTTGTGTTGAGAAATTGAACCTGGTATGCAGAACCCTACCTAATCAATCCTCTTTAAGTGCAGCGCCTTGGTCTCCACCCCCGAAGAACTGGACTAAATATGGGCGCGACTTCAAAAGGGAATCTAGGACCGGCTGACAGAGATGGCCTCTTCAGGGACTCGAGTGGCTCTTTCATTCTGGGGTTTGTTTTCAAATGCGGCTATTGTAATTCCCTTCGTGCGAAGCTATGGGCCTTGCTCCATGGGCTTCAAGCTGTGACCAAGTATGGATTTCCTTTGCTGTTAGTGGAGTCAGACTCGGAAAGCGTGATCAAGCTCATGTGAGACCCAAACATTAGCTCACATCCGGATATCTCCGTAATCAGCCAATGCATTGGACTGATCAAGAACTACCATGGTACCATCTAGCTAAACCACATACATCATACCGCTAATTGAGCGACTGATTTGATTGTTAATCAAACCATGATGTTTCTATTTCTTACTTAAGAGTTTACTATGTCTTCTTCTAGCCTTGTTAATATTACAAATTCAGACTATGAATCCTTTGAGGAGCTTTTGATCCTTAATATATAAATTGTTCGCAAGGACCTCTCAGCTCCGTTTCCTGATAATAAAAAAATCATCGTCAAAATTTTCATCGAAAAAATTTTGTATTATGTTTTGTTAATTTAACTAAAGTTGATACATAAACTATTTATTTTTAAAGTTTCGGTTAATATTTTGAGTATATTGTTTTTTTTAAAAGTGCCTTTTATAAATCGTTTGTTATAATTGAGACACTACTTCTAATATTCGTTAATTTCAAATTATTTTGATAAGGTATCCTTCATCCATATTTTTAAAATTGGGTGACTTAAAATGACACACTTTATCAACCATATGAGTTGGGTGATTCTGAAATTGCAAACAATAAATTCTGAAATTGCATACAGTAATTTGAAATTGCAAATCAAACCCTTACAAACGTCTACATTCAAATCCGAGATCTGATCGGTGGGCTTCAATCGTGGATGCCAAAGACCATAAAAGAATGCAAGTTGGTCAAAACTCAAAATTCCCCTAAATTACTAAAAACTTAATCCACTAGTATCCAAATGATAACTGGATTCTATAAATAAAGATGTTCTATCTGTCCTCTATGCGTACTCGCCCACTACCTACCTGCACGGTCACCCCCCACAATCCTCTGCTCTCCTTCTCGTCAGAAGCTCACCACAACAGCTCTTCGAATCCCCGAGCAGGAAAAAGAAACCAAAGGTTCATTTGCATCCTTCAAATCTTATCTATCTCTTCACTGTGTTTGCATCATAACGCTAGATTCAGATTTCGCCTCATCATGTTTTTCTTCTTTTCTTCTCCTCTCTCTGTCCTGCTCAAATTTGCAATTAATCACTCTCGTATGCATTTCAAGTTTCTTTGTTGTTAAATTCCGATTCAAAGATATCCTCTTCTTTGATGATGCAATCGTTTCTGTTCGTGGATCTTTCAGCTGCCAAGGATGGGATCACCGGAAAATTCGTATGAGGAAGCCATTGCAGGACTGTCCAAGCTTCTCAGGTAAGGCTTTCTGTTAGTTCCGACACGGATGATGTCCTTTTTCATCATTTCGCCGCTTGATGTGCGCCTGTAAGAGGCCGCTGTGAAATTAATTAGTTTTGATCACGGGGACCACACGGCGTCCGAAAGACACGAGAGTTCTCTTCCGCACTTTTTATATAAAATATTTTCTCTCATTTTTCTCGATTTTTGGAAGAAAAACGTAAAACTGCGATATTTAAATGTCTTGTGGTTTTTCAATGGTGCCGGTGGTGACAGTGAGAAAAGCGAGCTCCGGGACGCCGCTGCCGCAAAAGTCAACCAATTGACGGCGGAGTTGGAGACCAATGGGAAATGCCGGTTGGATGCGGTTGAAAGGATGAAATCAGGGTTTAGCCGGTTTAAGGCAGAGAAATACGAGTAAGTTTACTTGATTTTTTTCTACTACATGCTGAAAATAAAGTGAATTCCTGGGATTACTCTCTTGTGTGCTGCTTAACTGTTTGTTGTGGGCATCAGCAAGAATCCTGAACTTTACACTCAGCTAGCAAACGCTCAGAACCCAAAGGTAATTCTAAATTCATGACTATCTCCTAGCATGTTCATGACATAGTAGCTGAGAAATAGATTTTAAGATCTTCAGCTCTTCATTATTACTCAATTTATCAAGAGAATCTCATAATTCCTTACTTCAAATCCAAATGAACCCAGGATGATTGTGCAGTTAGGCTATGTATTTCTAAGAAAGCAGAGCATAACTTTTAGTTCATGTGTGTGCTGATCTGCTAAAGCATTACATTTATATTTATTTTATCTGTAGAGTTTATGGCTTAGTATGTGCTGTGAAAGTTGCTAATAAACTAAAGGTCACTTATTAGAGCTTTCTTTTGAGATCCCCAGGCAACCAATCCAACCATATTAAAGGCCTCTTGGGTGGCATAAGATGTTAATGGTTCACATTCTCATTTTAGGTCTTGAAAGGCTTCAATCTTAGATAATCACAATCTCTCTTGCTGATAATTGTGTTAAATTTTGCAGTTCATGGTATTTGCCTGCTCAGACTCTCGAGTCTGCCCCTCGCACGTCCTTGATTTCCAACCAGGGGAGGCATTCGTCGTTAGAAACATAGCCAACATGGTCCCTCCTTATTGCAAGGTCTTCATCTTATTTTTATAACTTTTGTAAATATTTTATAATTGTAATTGTATATTTGGTACTTGTTAGCCAATCATTATTGTTATCATGAAAAAAAGGTCCTCCTACTCCTTAAAGGTCAAATGGCATGTTAGAATCAGATGCCTTATGTTGGGCAAACTTTAGTCACATCCTTTTGATTAGTCATTTTGTTTTATAGTTCATATCCCTTGATTAAGGCAAAAACCATTTATATCCTTTGATTAAGGTGTACTTTTCCTCTATTGCAGACAAAGTTCTCTGGAACGGGAGCAGCTATTGAATTTGCTGTTTTGAATCTTGAGGTGAAATATATATATTATAATCTACTATTATTTTGTACAACTAGGCCTTTCTTATTTCTTTTGACAATCAGTTTCCTGCAATCTACTTTCCTACTATCCTTAATTGAGATTAGAGAGTGAAAGAAAGACAATATGAATGGTGAGAATTATCTGCAGTCTCAGCCTTATATTTTTGCATCTCTTTTCTCTCTAGTGGCCTAAAGACAGATCAGAAGCCATTTTCATGTCAAGGACATAAACTTCTGATGCATCTCTTTTTTCTTTTGACCTGCTTTTCCATTTGGTCATCATAATTTTCTCTCTTCTGGGTGCTGGACAATTGAAAGATTGACACATTGCTCTCATCTTAAGAGCCACAAAAGATAAAAGCAGACTCTCACTTTGCCAAAAGGAAGTTGGAATTTGATCTTCTTTCCCTTTCAATTATAGAATTCTGGTGTTGGTGGGTTTTGTAGGTGGAGAATATTGTTGTGATTGGACACAGCTGCTGTGGTGGGATAAAGGGCCTTATGTCCATACCAGAAGATGGCACTACTTCCACGTATGTTCACTATAACGTATTGGATATTTTTTCCCGTCAAAAGCTTCCATACATTCCCTACGACTTTGTGCCAATCATTACAAGTCGTAGTGTTTTTTGTCAAAACAAAGTAAGAAGCTAATCTAAGTATGATCCACTTGATCCAATTCAGCGACTTCATAGAAGATTGGGTCCAAATACTCCTTCCTGCACGGTTGAAGGTTGAATCTGAGGCCAGCGATGCAGAGTTCTTGTCACAATGCACTCACTGTGAGAAGGTATACACCTTCACCTTACAATGACTTGGCTCATAGTCGGTCTAATTAAAATATAAGTCTTTGTTTTGAAAAGATATTAAAGGAACATGTAAAGCTGTTTTAACATCTTCGCTCCTTTCATATTCTCTTAATCCAGGAAGCAGTCAATGTATCAATCGCCAACTTACTGACATACCCATTTGTAAGACATGCAGTCCTCAACCAGACCTTGGCTCTCAAGGGCGCGTACTATGACTTTGTTAACGGCTCCTTTGAGTTATGGAATCTGGAATTTGGTCTTCCTCCATCTGTTTCTGTGTGAGCATAAAACCTCTCTACCATCTAACGTTTCTTTAGGGTTTGTCAACATTTCCACTATCTACTATTTACTAGTATATTGGTCAATGATATTAGTCATTGTGCATCCGAATTGCACAGGTGGTTTTCTGTGAAACCCTCCTTCAATCAAATTGATCTCTAGATCCAGAATAAGCTTAGGGCATAGTCTGAATTTGTTTTACAAATTTAAGAGGACAGTGAGTTGTAACCTTTGGGTACTATATCAAGTGAAATAAATTATTCAAGCTCTTGGGCAGTTCTGTAAATTGTAATACTGTTTTCCATTTCTGTGTATATGCCTTCTTAATCTCAAATCTGTTAATTCAATGATCTATGTTGTCTTGTCTAGATCCGGAAAAAAAAGAGCTTTTATTATACAGAACAAATAAAACCTTGTAATTCATTGGTGATTACAATGTACAATCTTTTTACAAGTCAATGACAATATTGGTTCTTAGAAACAGCTGCAGATACAAGCTTCAAAGAATTTACATATATAAAGTCTGTACTTTCCCTTGTACTGAACCAAATCATATCACCCAAAACCAGGCTACCGTCGAGCCAACAGCTAACCCCAGACCCAAGAACAACACAATGACAATCCCTGCAATTTCCGTGTGTTGAATCTGAACAGTTCTGGGAGTCAAAATCATCAGCACACTGGTAAAGTATCCATTTGTAAGTCCCAAAAGACAAGTCAAGATCGTAACTGGGATCTCGCTCCTGAAGATTTTAGGACCATGTATGCAACCCAGGAAGAGAGGGTAAAACAGCAACCTTGCAGCTGAAGCTCCAATTGCAACCTTCTGATTCTCAATCAGATACACTGCAGTCAGAGATTTCCCAACTAGGTCAAACACATTGTAACCTGTGATCAAAAGAACAGGGTACCAATCTTTCAGCAGTTGTGAATGCACGTCTTCCGTGACATACCCAGGAAAAATGGACAGTGTAACCATATAGACAAGCACAACTCCAAATCCATACCACTTGACTCTTCCCACAATCTTCCACAAGGTGGATCTCCAAAGGGATCCGGCATTAGAACGTTTCTCCTGAGTTTCATTAGTTACAGCTTGCATTTTCAGGTCATTGAAGAACCGAATTACGGGCAATTTATGTGCAACATTGTAGAAGATAATGCAGATGATCATGAGAACAATCCCCACGGCGAAGTATAAGTTAGCGCTGCTTCTTAGTCCAGAAGCATTTTGTGAGTATACAGATTTTGTAAAGATCCTCAAGAAAGAAACGAGCACTCCTGGAATCAAAACATTCATAGAATTAGAGCACATTAAAGTAACAATCTTATTCTTATAGAGATCGTATGGCTTCGTCAGTCTCTATACAGGTTCATCTTAAATAATAAGTAACATTGGTTCTACACTTCTAACATAGCAAAGTCAATGGTTGCATCTTGGCAATCAAGCTAGGATCAAACATGCAATTAGCTCATTGAACCCTTGAAAGAATTGAGGCAGATTCCCCAATCTTCATATAGAGAAGATATTTGGCAGATCGTCATCAGATATTTGATTTTCAGGACTTTATCATGAAAACCAAGAAAAAATAGGGATTATAAACGATGATTATCAAAGATACAAACTCCCTAATCTAAAATGATCGAAATTCCAAGATCCGAGCTATTAACCATAAGCTAATTAGAAGCAAACAGAAAAATCAAAAGAGGTTACACAGAGAAATCAAACACAATCCAACCAGGAAAAGAAGCAAAGAACAAAATCAAAAGAGGTTAGACAGAGAGATTAAGGCTTTTGCTCACCAGAAGCAGCAGTGCCCGCAATGATCGCCTGCATATACCTCTCCGGCAACTCGCCGGCGGATCCAATGAGACCACCCTGCACCAGCGCATCCGCCAGACCACACAAAGCCACCGCCCCAACGGTGACATAAAATCCGGCGTAGAGTTCAGTTTGGCCCTTGATGTAGAAGAGATCCATGGCGGGAACCACCAGCAAGGCGACCACGAAAAGCCCTAGCCCCAAATTGATCCTGAAGTAGGCGTCGGATCTGTGAGCGTAGAAGAGAACGATGACGAGGAGGGAGACGAGGCAGACGAACATGTAAGCGACGGAGAACACGCGGTCAACGCTGACTCCGGGGTAGAGGTAGTCGAAGTAGTCGACGGCGGTGATGAAGGCGTTCCATGGGAGGAGGAATCCGGCGCCGAGAGTGAAGTAGATGATGTAGCAGAGGTTGAAGGAGTCTTCGGGGATCTTATGGAGGGGTATGGTAGTGGTGGAGGCGGCGGATTCTGGGAGGAGGGGAAGCTTTTGGGCTTCGTCGGCGACGGCATTTTCGGAGGTCAATCCCATCGGAGATTGTGGTGGGTGGTTTGTGGTTGTGAGTTGTGACTGGTGGGTGATTGGTCAGAGGAAAGAGAAAGGAGCTTAAACAACTGAAGAGATGAGACGACGTCGTTTGAGAGTTTGGGATTGTTCTGATTAGCGTCCTTTTTTTCGGTAGCTTCCTTGTTGGAGATGATTTGTCTTCTCGAAGGAGAATACTCCAAAAGCGGGCAAAAGGTTGCTCAGACGATCGATATTGACACCACCAAATGCCTTAAATGATAACACATGAGAAAAAAAAAAGAAAAAAAAGGAGAAATGGATTAACAAGTCAATTAACCACGTGAAATTAAATTTTGATGATCTAAACTCAATTTCAGTCTAGCAACTTCATGCTTTATAATTCAAGATCACAAAGCAGAAGTAGGAGTAAAGAAACAGGGATCTATCTCGACTTTAAAAGCAGAAGCGCTTGTATTTAGGGAAGAAATTAAGGAAGTACAAAGATTAGGTATAAAAAACATTGAAATCGAAGGTGATAACCTCATTGTTATTAAGTCAATTAATAACAATGGACAATGCCCATGGGAAATCGAAATGTTAATATCAAACATCTTGATATCCTTACAACCGTTCATATCTGTCTTAGTGGGTAGAGACTGCAATGTTGTGGCCGACAAAATTTCTAAGTTGGGCCATAGCATCCCTACCAACCTCCTGTTGAACAATTTCGAAAGGATGTCCTAGAACGCCTCCCATAGGGGTATCATAATCCTTACCTTTTCAAAAAAAAAAAAAATGCCTTAAATGATAAAAAAAATACTTCGTATCATCAAATGGCTTATGATACTTTTTTTAACGACAAAAAATTTCATTAAAATCTTTTATAACAAAAAGTATTATCAATGCAAAATTTAGCATCAAATGTAAGGGCTCGTTTGGCATCGATATCGGATATCGATATCGGATATCGATACCGGGTATCGGTATCGGATTTGAGATATCATTCATATCTCATATCTCTCATGCCTCATTTCTTTGGGTATATCAACTATCATGCATTTGGCCTTGATTTGATATCAAGATATGGCCCGATATCCATATACTCTCATACCAAACACAAGATATGACCCGATATCGATATCTAAATCCATATACTCTCATACCAAACACAAGATATGGCCCGATATCGATATCTGATATCAGGATATCAATACCAAACGGGCCCTTAGTAACTCTGGGGAAAAAAGGTCATCAAAGATTAAAAGAGTCATCAAAAGTAAAATTTATCGTTAAAGGTTAAAAGTGTCATCAAATGTCTTGATGCTATTTTTTATGATAAAAAATGTCATCAAATGTACTTAAAGACAAACAGTATCATTAAATACGTTGATAACATTTTTTAAGATAAAAAAGTATCATCAAAAGCTTTAATGAAAAAAAGTTGTCACCAAAAAAACCCTTTGATGATACTTTTTTGATGAAAAAAAATGTTATCAATTGTAATCAAAGACAAAAAAAAAAAGGTTCATAAAAAATGAGAGATAAAGTTGAGTTTAACACTTTAACAAAACCCAAAAAAAGCTATATCATGAACGCCGGTTTATTGCGCCCCGTTCAGAATTTTATGGCAACCAGGATTTATGGTAGCGTTAAAACCTACCGCTAATATTTTAAAAAAAAATTGTAAAATCATAGCGGTTGCGGGTGCCGGCACCGTTATTTGTAAAATACCTCCGATCGAGAAACGAGTAAAAAAAATTACCAATGTTGGTACCGGTACCGGTAGCGTATACCGGTACCGCTATGGTGAAAACAAGAAATCGATGCCGATTTTCGCTACCGGAATTTGTAACACACGGGTGAAATTCGCAATTTAACCGAGTGGAAGACGCGGTGCCAAACGCGCAAAATATTCTCTCTCAAATTTCACTGCAAGTAAAAAGCTCCGAGTTAGAATAATGTGGCCACGTTTTGGATGGCATGGGCATTCTAGTTCTAATCCCATGAATCTAAACGAAGAACATGTGGGTGAAGATGACAAAGAACACGTGGGTGAAGACGACGGTGTAGACGGAATGCCATATGAAAATGTGGTATGTAAATCATGAGTTTTAGTTATATTATTTAATAATTATTTATTAGATAAATATAGTTATTTAGAAATAATTAGTTTTTATAGTTGTTATAATTGTTAAATTAGTTGGGTAGAAGTTGTTAGTTCTAATATTTTATAATTTTAAAATAAGCTGAGTAGAAATGGTTTAGGGTTAAAACTTTAAAATCGTTATAATTAATTGTTTTATACCTAATCGTAATTTTATAATCGTTATAACTGAACATTTATTATATGCAAATAATAATTTAACGCTCTAAATTTGTTGATCAATTGTTTACAGTTTCCCAATTTTTCTACCCCCTTTGAGTCTGATAATGAGTGGCCGGATCGGAACGTAATGCTAAAATGGGCTAGAGGAATAGGCAAAAATTTGAACATTGTGTTGACCATTAAAAATTCCTCGGAAACGAGGGTCCTTTTAGCATGTGTGTTGGCTGGTGAGTACAAGCCGAAAAAGAAGGGGAAATCTGGCGTTATAGGAAGATTGTTACAAGCTGGTGATTATCTAAGGGAAAAACCACGTATTAGGAAGATTGGTTGCCCGTTTGAGTTGGTTGGACAACGGGACAGGAGGACCCATCCTTTTGTCGGCCGCATGACCGACAGGGGCGTAACCAGGATTCTAGCATTGGAGGGGCCAATTTTTTTTAAGAGCGTAGAGTTTCATCAACAAATTAAATAAAGGATTCAGAGAATTTGGGCGGAAGTATTAACACCAAAGCCTATTAGATTCTTTTCTTTTAAAGAAATAATCAATTGTTATCAACTTACCATCCTTACCCATAAGCATATAAGTTTAAAGTAAACAAATTATACTATTAAGAATAAATTAGTTAAAATAGCAATCTATTCCACAAAAATCAGATTAAATGTTAATCTTCAAAAAATAACATATCAATTAGACTTAGAATTTGATCAAAATTCAATCACTTCAATCAAAATCAGATTAACTAACCGCCAATTGTAACCTAAAAATCATACTATCAACTAGACTTAAAGTAACAACCGATTTATTTAATCTCAAATCACAATCAGAGTTAAATATTCAAAAATTAGACTTAAAAATTCAATTAGAATTAGCCATTCAGCTTAATTGCCTAAACATTCAATCTAATTTCAATCAAAATCAGAAATCAGTACCGTAGAATGAGAGTAACTTATTCATGTAAATCAGATTCATTTTCCGAATCTCTGGGCTATTCCATAACAGTAACAAATTAACTAAATTATTTAATCTCAATAAAAAATTAATCTGACTCGGAGATTGAATCTGATTTGCAATCTCAATCAAAAATTCAAAAATCAGAATCTGAGATTGAGATCGAATCCGACTCAGGCTCAATCAAAAATCAGACTCGGAGATTGAGATGGACCCGCACTGAAGACGACTCCGACTCTCTGAGACAGCGCCACAGGCCACATCCCGCACCGGACCGGACCGCTCAACCGCACAACGCCACAGCCCGCACGGCCGCACCGACTCGCCGAATCCGTTAAGCGAGAAGCCGAGAATAGTGAACAAGAGCAAGACTTGGTGTTGGCGTGTCCCATTCGGAAATCGATCCTTTGTGGCTTTATGGACTTTGGAATTCTTGATGGACTTTGGAATTCTTGAATCCGATTGAAGAAACCGAAGAGTAACAATTAATGACGTTGTTAGTCTAAGACGAAGAGACTCTGTTCTCTCTCTATCGGAACTCTCTGCTTTTCCATTAATTACGCTATACTAATTTTTTTTTCCATTTAATTACGCATTACCGCTATACAGTACTATTTTTTTTATTGTTTGGGGGGGGGGGGCCATGGCCCCCACCCGCCCCTATGTGGCTCCGCCACTGATGACCGATGAGCGAACGGAGGATGCAAGGCTATTAACACAATTTCTTGTACAACCACGCCAAAGTAGCAGCCCCCAATCCCCCCATGCATATGAAGAGTTCACTCCGTGATCTACAAGAAGGTGCATTAATTTGTATTGCACCGCAGAATCAGACTTGTCCAAAAATAGGGTTGGCCTGAGCAACAACTGTAATATCCGTATTCGTTTTAGGTCTCGTAAGTCGGAAAACGGGTTTCCTTCGCTTACAAGCATTTAAGTTCCTTGATCCGCAAGTAACCCTCAGCAAAGAGTATTTATTAGTTAAAACCGGTTTAATAATCCGTTTGAACACCTAGCTAATAATTAGTTTATCTATATGATAACTAATTAGATTTTCTATCTAAATTATGACCAATTCGACCAACACATTCGGAAGCCAAATCGGTTCCATAGAAAATCTATCGTAAGCCAACCAACTATATCTAAAATCTTGATCTTTCCTGCGTAAATCATATCTTTTCTTTCTTTCCCCTTATCAAGTCATTTATTTATTCTATCCTAAACCAAATTACCAATGGATATAGATATAACCAAAACCGATTAACCTCATATATACATATAAAATCAAATCGAATCCTCACATCAACGAAATCAGCTTCTCGGTAGTTCCGAAAAACGATCGAATCCTCACTTCAACGAAATCAGCTTCTCGGTAGTTCCGAAAAACAACCGATCCGATCGAAGCCTCCTCCGACCTCCCTCCCTGTTTGGCGTGAACGATCTGGAAATTGGTGTCGATGATCGACAACGGACCAGGTAAGACCCTTCCGCTTGTATCTCCGGTCGAAGGCGACCGCCGTTCGATCTCTGTTTCTCGTCTCGTTGCTTGAACCTCCGTTTCCGCGGTCTTCTGTCCCTTCCTCAGGTTGTACGTCATACCTGACACCAGCCAATCGCACCACCGATGACAACCCATTCGCGCCGACAGTCGGGTATCAACATCTTAGGTGAGTTCGCATCCTCCTTCCCTGGTTCTTCTTCGGTTTGGTTAGTGAGTCATCGGAGGGTAGAGTCCGGGGGTAGGGGGGTTTAGGCGACCTCGCATATTCGGATCTGGGTGGACTGTCGTGGGCAGCGTCAACCAGGGGAAGCCGCCTTTGTCATCTCTGTAATAACTGCGGTTTTTGAGGATATTTTTGAATTTTTCTCGGATATCCTTTTAACCTTTTTTTTCCGTTTTAACGCTTAATCCAATATTTTTGTTGGAGATTAAATCCTAGAAAATTCTTGGTGACATCCTAAAATCACAAAGAAATGATTTTATGGATCGGTGTGAATTCTAGGATTTTTCGGTGGAAAAAGAATATTTATTGGATAAGCTGTCTTTTTAATTATGTACCGGAAGGAATTTAAAATACGAAATGGAAGCCTTAAAAATTGAAGGTAGAAAGATAAAATCATGGAAAATTGGTTTTATTGGTCTACATAATTTACGGGACGTTTTCCGTTTAGTGAGTTTTTCCACCCGAGGTACATAATTTTACCGCTTTAACGCGAGTCCCGTTCCGAGACGGGTTTGGTGCGTAAACCGCCTTTCAATAGCTTAATGAAGAAGGAGGTTTGAATTTTCTTTGGGACATCCGAAATTTGTATTTAGATTGAATCAGAGGGGGGCTCGAATTTTGGATAAGGACCAGAAAAGAGAGATCGAGAGGGGAGATGGGAACGGCGATGGACTCGGGACCAGATTCTATACCGCCGGTAATCTTCTCCCGCCATCTCTGCCTAGCTCACTTTCTCCTCCATCTTACACCTTCATCTTATTACTTTCCTTGCGGTGTTGCGGCTGCAGAAGAAGGAACCAAAGCCGATTAGGACGGGACGAGCCGAGGAGAAAGGATTCTCACCGCCGGCGATCCTCTTTGCCCAGCCAGCCACCTCATCCTCTTCTTCCTCACTTTGTTGTGTGCTTGTGTTGTTGAGACCAAGCCAGAGCAGAACCAAAGAGGGGCAGGACGGAACGTGGACTCGGGAAGGAAGGTTTGGCGTCGTCACCGCCGGTTAACTTCTCGCCTCGCCGTACATCGTCACCGGTGATCGTTAGCCTCTCCGACCACCACCCACCGCAAGGGCCGCCATCGGGAAACGCCCAGCCACCCTCGGGCTCGGGGATCGAGCCATGATCGAGCCAAACGAGCCATGGGCTCGAGTGAAGGTATATACGATCGAAATTAATTAGCGGGTTGATTACGGATCCACCGTAAGGGTCTTTCGACTCTGCTTTGCTAATTAAATTTATGGTTTTTATAATCTTGACGTTGATACGGTTCCACAGGTTCGAACCGCTCGTGAAACGGACGTCCGAATCTTCCGTTATAGCGAAAACAAGTTTTGGATACCGATTGGCAATTAAAGGACTTCGGATAATTACTCAGGATTCGTTGTTAATCCGTTTGATCCGAAATTTGGTAACCTTTAAGAACTGTTGCTGATGAACAATTTTTATTTAGAAAATTGTTTCAAAAGTGGAGCGGATAATTAGTTATAATTCCGCCAGGATGGCTCCTTGAAGCATGATAACTAAGGATTTATTATATATCGATATTCGGAAATTAAATCGTTTATCGATTAGGAAGTTGTAGGAGTTGAGAATACAACTAAGAAGTGTTTCTGTGAGCTCGTTGCTGAGAAATCCTTTTGTTATATTGTCAGATGGATGATACAGATTACTGTTGGAATTGCTAAGGACGTCGAGCACGCCTTATAAGGCAAGTGGACGATTCTCTCTTGCGTTATGGTTATTAATGAGGAATTGAATTCCATTTGATCCTCATGTTGGGAATAATTTGTATGTTGAATATAGTTTGATAGGTTGTTATATTGTTAGAAATAATGACCATGTCGTTATTGCAGTTTTTATGCTAGAACTGAACTTAGGACCGTTGTGTGACCTTGCGTGATTAGTTGTCTCATGCGGAGACATTGTTGTAAAGTAAGAGAACTAGAGATGGGAGTTTAGACTCCAAGACCTCTCTTTAGTGGTCCTGTATTGAAACACTGTTGCAAAATAGGTAGTCCAGGGGTAGGAGCCGAGTCTCCAATGACCTTTTTATAACAAAATCTGTATTGGGGGGGCGTAGCTTGCTAGCGTATCCCAATATTGGAATCATGACTCATGTCACGCTTCACGTTGAAGGAAGACAATGGTGCACTTTAGCTAAGTGCAATTGACACTCGGTTGTTGGCCGAGCATGTATAAATGATCATGGATGAATCAGGCCCTCTGATCTCGGTTGTTGGCCGAATCTCGGTTGTTGGCCGAGCATATGTAAATGATCATGGATGAAACAGGCCCTCTGATCTCGGTTGTTGGCCGAACTATGTAAGAACTATTAAATGGTGCGAGTGCACAGATTGAGAGTAATGATAGATAAGTGCGTTGGGCACATTAATGTATCCGAATGGTTAGTCTATTCGATAACCATTCTTGCTCCCGGTTATGAATGATTCTTAATCAAACAGTGATTAAGTCAATCTGGTTAGTCGATGGAGGCTTTTCTAAATGCTATGTGATTAATATGAGTTTCCAATAATTGTTCATGTTTCGTAAATGAAACCACAAGTGGTGGTGTTCCCTCTCTTGTTTATGCAAGACTCCTTCTTATTCTCTATAAGACTGCTAACTGTTGGATCATAATCTGAGTCTATTCGGATTTGATGCCAATATGTTTAGTTACAACCATAAGAACCAAGTTAGATTCTCCGCTTGCTAGTCTTTCATTAGACTAACCCGTCCATTTTCTTTTCTCTTATATGGTCGGCTGGTGTCCATCGTTGGTTTACGACACATCAGGTATTTCTTGGAAGTTGATTCAAGAGGCGGATTCAGATGTTTGAAGCTCCAGAAGTTGAAGAAAGGTTTCCAATGGCTATACTTGAGTGAAGATCATGATTGAACTACTTCAAAGCGAAGCTGAGTTTCAGAAATAAGAACTCAAGGAAGACTTGTTGAAGATTTTGTTTAAATAGAAGGTTGTTCTATTTATTTATTCTTTTAAGTTAAGGTCTGTATAAGACCAATTGTATTTATTCCACTGTAATGTTTCTTTTAGTTTGTTTAGTCCGTTTAAAGCCTTGGGTAACTTCGGTTTAGTCTTAATCGGGGTTACTGGCGGTAATACCTCCAGGGTGGGAAGGGGGTGTTACAGAAGTGGTATCAGAGCTAAAAGTTCCTAAATCTTGCTTAAGACTTTCATCTTCTATATGGAATTATGGAGAATTCTATATGAGTGTTATCTTAGAACCATGAGGTAATAAGTTTGGAGGTCAGACTCAGGAAGAGATAGAAAGAGGAAAGGAAATTGGAGAACATGAGGTAATAAGTTTGTAATGGTTTATGTGAAAAAAGGTCCTATAGTGGACATTTGATTCCCTAAAGATGGGAATGGATTCCGAGAAGGATCCAAAGTAAGATTAGGTGAAGATTCCTAAAGTTGACCCGGTTCTAGACCAAGTTCTCAATGAATTCCTATTCTTTCTTGAGAGTCTGAATTAGGTGTACCCTCGTTGTTTCTTCCATGTTATTAGGAAACTTCTTGTGAGATTTTGGAGTTAAGTATTGTACTTCATAAAGACCTACTATTTTGAAGGTTTCCTATTTTATGTTTGTATGATGAAAGATTTCAAGTTAAGAATTTTGGTTTAGAAAGGATCTTGATTCAATTTATGTGAAAGAAATTCTTTTCTTGAGATATGAAAGTTCAAGTGTTGTCTTTGAAAAGGAAATTTTAAAGTGAGTTTCTTTGACATTGAAGTCATAGATTAAGAGTTTTCACGAGCATATTCTCATAGGAATTTCTGAATTTTGAAATTCGAGTATTAATAGAAGTTTGGAGTTGAAACCTCTACTTCTCAATGGTAAGATTGGTGAATCTTATAAGTCTTTGAGTAATTCTAAAAAAATCAGTATGGATCATGAAGTGATGTAAAAGAATCCTGAATAGAAAGGGATTGCCTTTGGAAACTTTCTTCAACAACTGTGTTTGTGACTCTATAGTATAGAATCATGGATATTTTGTACTTTTCTTTGCCCAGTGGGAAGTTAAAGAGCTTTGAGGTGCTCAAGTGTTGGATCAATTGAATTGTTAATTTATTGGAAAATGCAATTCAATTTTTAACCTAATAGTGTTCAAACTCGGATTTTCATATATGTTGTTATCCTTTGAGTTAAGAGGATTGAGAATCCTAAATGGAATAGGAATTTCTTATGATTATAGTAAGAAAGAAAGGAAGAATGTTGGTTCAGTTTAAGTTGTGAACAAGTGGTTAATCATCAAGGTTGTTGTGAATAAGGTTGATTGGTCAAAATGGATTGAACAGGTAAAAGTTCATCAGTAATGTGTTTATGTTCAATTAACTACTACTGCAAGTGTTAATTGATGACACTGAGTTGTTGATATCCTGATGATTAACCTATGTGACAACGTTATGGGAATTTCGTTGTATGATACCTAGCTTGAGATAATGAGAAGAGACTTGAGGTCTATAATTGACTAGTAATGGAATCAGCATTGAGATCTTCTAAAGTGCCAATGGTATTGGCTTATGTTTCTTTAAGGATGGAAATGATAAAGTTCAGTTTTGAGAAGATCATTCAAGGAATGATTTTGGCATGGTTGCCTTTGATATTTTAATCGGTTGAGAGAAAAATATCAATCATTCAATATTGTGGTTAATAAGGCTTAGACCTTATCGCTGAAAAATAATTCCAGTTGTGTTTGAGTTTTGAAGATTTTATATCAGTCAAACCTAATGTCTAGGGTGGTACTGGTGAAACTGTTAAGTTGTCGGCAAGTCTCCTAACCACAAGTTCTTTCTTTGCAATGTGGCTGGAAGTTAAATTAATGAAAAAGTATATGTGATCTCCTTATGGTTAAGTAAGAAGACAAGGGAATGATGGAGAAGTTTAGTTTGTTCACCAATGTTGAATTGTGAAAGGTTTAAGAATACCTTGTTTGGTCATGTGCATTCCTTTGCTAAAAGAGATTGGAAATTAAAGGAATTTCCTTATATGTAGAGAGATATAAGGATTGGATGTTTTGAATTAGATGCGAAGTTTGGAAGTTCACTTTTTATATTGAGAGGATTAAGTTGTAAAAGGATGGAAAGTCCTTAAAATTGTCAAAAGAGTTTGATAGTCACTCTTGGATATCAGAATTTAAATGACAATTAAGTTGCAGAAGGGATATTGTTCTGCAAATGGATGATCTCAAGCATTGAATTTTGGTAATATATCATTGTTACATCACTTTAAAGTAGTATGTCAAGGAGGCATACAAGTTGAGATCGACCTTGGAAGAAGTTGTCATGAGTATGAAAATGTTGGAATCATATTTTCCCTACGGATTGCAAGTAGATTGATACAAGCAATCAACTTCTGTTATTGAACTTGTGAAGTTAATATGGATTAAGACTGAGTAAATCAGACAGAGATTACTCAATACTATGGATTATAGAAAAGCCTAGAAGTATGCCTAAGTGAGAAAAGATCAAGATACGTCTTCAGGAACTACCTTGAAGAAGAAAAGAAGTGTTATACTTCAAAAGGGAAGTGATATGTCTAGAAACGAATTAGTTGTCTTTGCTCCTTTGAGACTCATCTTTGATTCTGAGAAAATTTCAAATATGAAATTTTAAGGCAATGTTAGTGGTTAAAACGATTTGAGAGTAAATGTTTTTACGGTTTTCATGGTGGTGAGTAAGAATGTGATTTGTCTTCCATCTTGATCACATGGTAAGGCAAGATTACATGTCTTATTCCTATGAGAATGCAGTAAAGGATTATGTTTATTTTATCTCCCCATCCTGATCACATGGTGGAATAAGATCACATAATTCCTTGGGTTTTAAAGAATAGTTTTAGTATGCTTTGGCAATCATATAGGTTTTGCAATTATATGAGTTTTGCCAGTATAGTTGGTTGAGATGAAAAGATGCAAGCTTTCTTTTGCATTATAGCAATACCTATATCTAGTATCTTGTAAAACTCCTTTGAGTGGTACATCTTCGGTATCCTATACTATTTAAGGAGTATGGTCAAACTTCCCAAAACAGCTCGATTATAAGTAAAGAAATTTGGTAAGATTCTCTACAAATTTGTGTTGGTCTCTGAAGAGCATGGAGTAACTCCGTACGTCTCTAAAAGTTTGGGATTGTGTTCAGTCAACGATTATTGGAATTCTCTAAGCAGTTTGCTAGTAGTTCATCTTGGTTGACGTAATGACCTAAGAAAGTCATTGCCTTTTTAGCGGAATTGTCCTTGAAAGTAAGTTGATATGGATTCTTGGAATGGAACCCTTTATAAGGAATGATATTGTAGTAATCCTTTCTTTGGAATAAAGGATGTACTAATAATTACTCCATTAGTTGTTATTTGTTTTCATGTTGTCTTGAAAACTTGAATCTTTTGAGATAAGACAGTCAAGTGAGGACTTTAAGCAGAACGCCAATGGGTCTGGAGTTTGGATATGTAAATTAGTATTGATATTCAATCTCAGCCTGATAATTTGTTGGATATAGAGAGTGGACACGTGAGGATATGTGTAACACCCCCTTCCTACCCTGGAGGTATTACCGCCAGTAACCCCGATTAAGACTAAACCGAAGCTACCCAAGGCTTTAAATTGACTGAACAAACTAAAACAAAGTAAATGAAATCATTTAAAACCTAACAAAATTAAGTAAAACTTTACAGCGGAAAAGAGAATAAAAGGTCTTATACAAGCCTTAACATAAAAAGAATTAGTAAATAAATAGAACAACCTTCTATTTAAACAAAATCTTCATCAAGTCTTCCTTACGTTCTTATTTCTGAAACTCAGCTTCACTTTGAAGTAGTTCAACCATGATCTTCACTCAAGTATAGCCATTGGAAACCTTTCTTCAACTTCTGGAGCTTCAAACCTCTAAACCCGCCTCTTGAATCAACTTCCAAGAAGAAATACCTGATGTGTCGTATACAATGGTGGACACCAACCGACCATATAAAAGAAAAGAAAATGGACGGGTTAGTCTAATGAAAGACTAGCAAGCGGAGAATCTAACTTGGTTCTTATGGTTGTAACTAAACATATTGGCATCCAAATCCGAATAGGCTCGGATTATGATCCAACAGTTAGCAGTCTTATAGAGAAAAGAGGGAGACTTGCATAATCCAGAGAGAGAACACCACAGCTTGTGGTTTCCTTCACGAAACATAAACAATTGTTGGGAACTCATATTAATCTCATCACATTTTGAAAAGCCTCCGTCGACTAATCAGATTGACTTAATCAAAGTTTGATTAAGAATTATTCGTAACCGAGAGCAAGAATGGTTATCGAATAGACTAACCATTCGGGTACATTAATGTGCCAAACGCACTTATCTTTATTACTTTCAGAACTTTTCACAAACATGTTGGTAACTTTTAAGCGGCTAAAACCGCAGAGAATCCACCTGTACATGGAGACGTCAAGATGAGAGGGATTATTTCAACCATGATCATTGACGAACACCTAGTACCAATTTGCACTTAGCTAGAGTGCATAAACACCTCCTCCAGCGTTGAGTGAGGTATGAGTCATGACCCGAATGTTGGGATATGATAGTAACGAGCTAAACCTCCCAACATAGACTGTGTTATAAAGAGGTCATCGGAGACTCGGCTCCTACCCCTGAAAAACTAACTTACTTCACAATAATGTCTCAGCATGAGACAACATATAAGGCCACACATAACGGACCTAAATCCAGTTCTAACGCGAAACTGAATAAACAACATGGTCATTATTTTTAACAAATATAACGACCTATCATATTTTATTAATCATACAAGTTGTTCCCAACGCAAATATTAAATGAGATCCAATTCCTCATTTAATAACAATAACGCAAGAGAGAATCGTCCACTTGCCTTAGAAGGCGTGCTCAACGTCCTTAGCAATTCAACAGTAATCTGTATCATCCTTCTGACAAATATAACCAAAAGGATTTCTCAACAACAAACTCACAGAAACACTTCTTAGTTGTATTCTCAACTCCTACAACTTCATAATCGATAAACGATTTAATTTCCGAATATCGATATATAACAAATCCTTAGTTATCATGCTTTAAGGAGCCATCTTGGCGGAATTATAACTAATTATCCGCTTCACTTTTGAAATAATTTTCTAAATAAAAATTGTTCATTAGCAATATTTCTTAAAGATTACCAAATCTCGGATCAAACGGATTAACAACGAATCCTGAGTAATTATCCGAAGTCCCTTACCTGCCAATCGGTAACCAAAACTTGTCTTCGCTATAACGGAAGATCCGGACGTCCGTTTTTCGAGCGGTTCGAACCTGTGGAACCTTATCAACGTCAAGATTACAAAAACCATAAATTTAATTAGCAAAGCGGAACTGAAAGGCCCTTACGGTGGCTCCACAATCAACCCGCTAATTAATTTCGATCGTATATACCTTCACTCGAGCCCATGGCTCGTTTGGCTCGATCATGGCTCGATCCCCGAGCCCGAGGGTGGCTGGGCGTTGCCCGACAACGGCTCCCATGGTGGTTGGCGAGCTGCTGTTCGCTGGCGGCGGGGCAGCGTGACAAAGGAGGAAGCCGAAGTGAACGCGGCGTCCCTTCTTCCGAGTCCGTTCCATCTTGATTCGTCTCCCTGCTGGTTCGGCCTTCAAGCAGCTGGCTTCACACAACAAACAAGATGGGAGGATGGGGGTTGAGCTGGGGTGGCTATCTAGGAGGTGGTGAGGAAGGTGGTGGCAAAGCAAAACCGGCGGTGGAGGTCCGAATCAATCGCCCAAGTTCGTCCGTCTGAATTCTCTTTTAGCTCTCGGCCTGTATGTTGAACATGGAAGAAGATGAGATTGGAAAAGTCAACAAAAGTTGGCTCCAAAATTCTATCTCCCTACTCCTTCGGCGCTAAGCAAAGACGTCACGTGTAATTTTCCGTCCCGAAACGGGACTCGCGTTAAAGCGGTAAAATTATGTACCTCGGGTGGAAAAACTCACTAAACGAAAAACGTCCCGTAAATTAGGTAGACCCATAAAATCAATTTTCCATGATTTTATCTTGCTACCCTTAATTTTTAAGGCTTTCGTTTCGTATTTTAAATCATTTACAGTACATAATTAAAAAGACGGCTTATCCAATAAATATTCTTTTTCCACCGAAAAATCCTAGAATTCACACCGATCCATAAAATCATTTCTTTGTGATTTTAGGATATCATCAACAATTTCCTAGGATTTAATCTCCAACAAAAATATTGGATTAAGCGTTAAAACGGACCAAAAAGGTTAAAAGGGTATCCGAGAAAAATTCAAAGATATCCTCAAAAACTGCAGTTATTACAATATGTTTTTAATCCTAAGAGTTAGGTTGCTCAACAAGTCAGAATGTTAAGTGAAGTCTAAATAGTTCTTTGATGAAAAAGACTGAAAATTGTCAATGGAGACAATTTGTTTGGAAATTATTGGACTAAAGATATTATTGTCCAATATGTTGGTATAGTAATGCATAAGAGTTTAGTTTGAAGTAGTTGAGAGAAATAACTACTTTTGAATGTCAGTATGCCCAAGATGAGTTTTGGTTGAGAAAAGGATGTAAAGGATTTACAACATAGGTTATTATCTTGTCATGTGTTGGATAAATCTCATATTCCTGGTTAAAGTAATACTGAGATTTTATCTCAATAAGGAAATTGAGTAAGGATTCTAAGTAATCCTTGTAAAGAAACTGATTTGAGAAGGACTAAAGATTTAGTTGGATGACAACAAGGTTGTGTAAATACCCTAGGATTTTATTCAAAATTTGTTGACCAGATCAAGGAAAAGTAGTATGGGAAAGTAATATTGCTTAAGATCAATGGAGAAGATCAAGAAGGTAAGACACCGAGATTGGTTATTCAAGATTATGGATTGTTTGGTTTCAAGACTGTTCATGTGTATCTGTTATTGATGAGCTTTGAAAGCTTATTTCAAAGGAAGCATATTTATTTGCTTAATTAGTTCATCCTGGAACAAGTAAATGTATAAGGATTTAAGATAAAAATTTTGATGGATTGACATGAAGCGAGATGTCACTGAATTCGTTTTGATATGTTTGGTTTCTCTCGAAGTCCTGATTGAGCATAGAAGACCAAATGAAATGTTATAGTCTCTTCTTGTTTAAAAACGGAAATGGGGAGATGTTACAATGGATTCTTGTCATTAGTCGTTCAAGACTTAATGAAAGAAAAATGCAATATGAAGATTGTTAAGAAACTCACCTAGAGTGTTCTTTTTAATGCATTTAAGATGACTTAAAGAGTACAGAAGTTAGCTGAGGTGTTCATGCATGAAGTTTTTGATCTTCATAAAACTCCAAAGACTTTTATCTCTGATTGAGATAGGTGGTTCATGTCAAAGTTTTGAAAGGAGTGACATCAAGCCTGGTGGAGTGAATTGAATTTTAGCGTTGGCTTCCCTCATTAAACTGATGAGTAATGCAAAGAAACAAATTCAAACTTTTGAGTACATGTATTCTGGATTCCACACGAGTTGGAATGGTAGTTTGAATTTGAGTGAATTCACATACAAGAATTTTGATTTCACGATAAAGAAAATGAATCTTTTAAGGCTTGGTAAGGCCGGAAGTGTTGGTTGTCAATTTGTTGGAATGACAATGCTGACAAGGTTTTTCATGGGCCAGACTTGGCCAAGAGAATAACAACTGATATCGCACTAAGTTCAAAGGTGTTGACTGCTCAAATCGACAACCATCGTGTGTTGTTTTAATTTGAGAGCATGTTGAGTTCACTGCAGAGAACAACGTTTTGTTTATAGTATCCTCCTTGAAAGGCATATTTCGTTGGGGAATGCGAGACAATGTAAATGCTCGCTATGATTGGATCTTTCGAGATACTGGAAAGAACTGGTAAGCTTGTTTATCGGTTAGCATTGCCAGCTTCAGTGCATTTTATCCGTAGTGTTTTCCTTGATAGTATGTGTTCAATATATCTCATGTATTCAACAATAATGAAATGGATATTCAACCAAATGACCCCTATGAAGAAGGGTCAGGTTGAATCGTGAATAAGAAAAATACCTTTGATTAGGTTACCTTGGCCTAAAAATGGAAGTGAAGAAAAGACTTCCAGAACCAGACAGGAAATGCTGAGTCATTTTCCAAAGTTAGTGAAATGTTGTAAAGAAGAAGTTTGGTAACTAAGCAGTGGTTGCTTAGTGCTTGGTGCAGAAGTAACATCATGTTTTTTTTAAGGGGGTACTACAAACTTCTGTATAGGTTTGTAGTGGTTGTGCATATGTGCTTGTGCTATCTTTCCATTTGATCTGAATTCTCCTTGGTTTCGAGGACGAAACCATTTTTAAGGGGGTACTAATGTAATAACTGCGGTTTTTGAGGATATTTTTGAATTTTTCTCGGATATCCTTTTAACCTTTTTTGTCCGTTTTAACGCTTAATCCAATATTTTTGTTGGAGATTAAATCCTAGAAAATTCTTGGTGACATCCTAAAATCACAAAGAAATGATTTTATGGATCGGTGTGAATTCTAGGATTTTTCGGTGGAAAAAGAATATTTATTGGATAAGCCGTCTTTTTAATTATGTACCGGAAGGAATTTAAAATACGAAATGGAAGCCTTAAAAATTGAAGGTAGCAAGATAAAATCATGGAAAATTGGTTTTATTGGTCTACATAATTTACGGGACGTTTTCCGTTTAGTGAGTTTTTCCACCCGAGGTACATAATTTTACCGCTTTAACGCGAGTCCCGTTCCGAGATGGGTTTGGTGCGTAAACGACCTTTCAATTGCTTAATGAAGAAGGAGGTTTGACTTTTATTTGGGACATCCGAACTTTGTATTTAGATTGAATCAGAGGGGGCTCGAATTTTGGATAATGACCAGAAAAGAGAGATCGAGAGGGGAGATGGGAACGACGATGGACTCGGGACCAGATTCTATACCGCCGGTAATCTTCTCCCGCCATCTCTGCCTAGATCACTTTCTCCTCCATCTTCCACCTTCATCTTATTACTTTCCTTGCGGTGTTGCGGCTGCAGAAGAAGGAACCAAAGTCGATTAGGACGGGACGAGCCGAGGAGAAAGGAATCTCGCCTCCGACGATCCTCTTTGCCCAGCCAGCCACCTCATCCTCTTCTTCCTCACTTTTTTGTGTGCTTGTGTTGTTGAGACCAAGCCAGAGCAGAACCAGAGAGGGGCAGGACGGAACGTGGACTCGGGAAGGAAGGTTTGGCGTCGTCACCGCCGGTTAACTTCTCGCCTCGCCGTACATCGTCACCGGTGATCGTTAGCCTCTCCGACCACCACCCACCACAAGGGCCGCCGTCGGGCAACGCCCAGCCACCCTCGGGCTCGGGGATCGAGCCATGATCGAGCCAAACGAGCCATGGGCTCGAGTGAAGGTATATACGATCGAAATTAATTAGCGGGTTGATTACGGAGCCACCGTAAGGGTCTTTCGACTCTGCTTTGCTAATTAAATTTATGGTTTTTATAATCTTGACGTTGATACGGTTCCACAGCTTCGAACCGCTCGTGAAACGGACGTCCGAATCTTCCGTTATAGCGAATACAAGTTTTGGATACCGATTGGCAGGTAAAGGACTTCGGATAATTACTCAGGATTCGTTGTTAATCCGTTTGATCCGAAATTTGGTAACCTTTAGAACTGTTGCTGATGAACAATTTTTATTTAGAAAATTGTTTCAAAAGTGGAGTGGATAATTAGTTATAATTCCGCCAGGATGGCTCCTTGAAGCATGATAACTAAGGATTTATTATATATCGATATTCGGAAATTAAATCGTTTATCGATTAGGAAGTTGTAGGAGTTGAGAATACAACTAAGAAGTGTTTCTGTGAGCTCGTTGCTGAGAAATCCTTTTGTTATATTGTCAGATGGATGATACAGATTACTGTTGGAATTGCTAAGGACGTCGAGCACGCCTTATAAGGCAAGTGGACAATTCTCTCTTGCGTTATGGTTATTAATGAGGAATTGAATTCCATTTGATCCTCATGTTGGGAATAATTTGTATGTTGAATATAGTTTGATAGGTTGTTATATTGTTAGAAATAATGACCATGTCGTTATTGCAGTTTTTATGCTAGAACTGAACTTAGGACCGTTGTGTGACCTTGCGTGATTAGTTGTCTCATGCAGAGACATTGTTGTAAAGTAAGAGAACTAGAGATGGGAGTTTAGACTCCAAGACCTCTCTTTAGTGGTCCTGTATTGAAACACTGTTGCAAAATAGGTAGTCCAGGGGTAGGAGCCGAGTCTCCAATGACCTTTTTATAACAAAATCTGTATTGGGGGGGCGTAGCTTGCTAGCGTATCCCAATATTGGAATCATGACTCATGTCACGCTTCACGTTGAAGGAAGACAATGGTGCACTTTAGCTAAGTGCAATTGACACTCGGTTGTTGGCCGAGCATGTATAAATGATCATGGATGAAACAGGCCCTCTGATCTCGGTTGTTGGCCGAATCTCGGTTGTTGGTCGAGAATATATAAATGATCATGGATGAAACAGGCCCTCTGATCTCGGTTGTTGGCCGAACTATGTAAGAACTATTAAATGGTGCGAGTGCACAGATTGAGAGTAATGATAGATAAGTGCGTTGGGCACATTAATGTATCCGAATGGTTAGTCTATTCGATAACCATTCTTGCTCCCGGTTATGAATGATTCTTAATCAAACAGTGATTAAGTCAATCTGGTTAGTCGATGGAGGCTTTTCTAAATGCTATGTGATTAATATGAGTTCCCAATAATTGTTCATGTTTCGTAAAGGAAAGCACAAGCGGTGGTGTTCCCTCTCTTGTTTATGCAAGACTCCTTCTTATTCTCTATAAAACTGCTAACTGTTGGATCACAATCTGAGTCTATTCGGATTTGATGCCAATATGTTTAGTTACAACCATAAGAACCAAGTTAGATTCTCCGCTTGCTAGTCTTTCATTAGACTAACCCGTCCATTTTCTTTTCTCTTATATGGACGGTTGGTGTCCATCGTTGGTTTACGACACATCAGGTGTTTCTTGGAAGTTGATTCAAGAGGCGGATTCAGATGTTTGAAGCTCCAGAAGTTGAAGAAAGGTTTCCAATGGCTATACTTGAGTGAAGATCATGATTGAACTACTTCAAAGCGAAGCTGAGTTTCAGAAATAAGAACTCAAGGAAGACTTGTTGAAGATTTTGTTTAAATAGAAGGTTGTTCTATTTATTTATTCTTTTAAGTTAAGGTCTGTATAAGACCAATTGTATTTATTCCGCTGTAATGTTTCTTTTAGTTTGTTCAGTCAGTTTAAAGCCTTGGGTAACTTCGGTTTAGTCTTAATCGGGGTTACTGGCGGTAATACCTCCAGGGTGGGAAGGGGGTGTTACAATCTCCGGTGGGTGAGCGAGTTCGCCGATGCTTCCCGTGATTGGTAGGGGTCGAATCGGGAGATGGTGCGGGTGATGTGGAGAAAACAATAGGGACGAGAGGGAGGGGCGATGATGGTTGTCGACGGAACTGGTCTGCGACCGTGAACAGGGGAGGCAGAGGAGTCCGTCGTTGCCTTCTTTCGGTGCTGTCGGACGTCGAGGACAAGTGCAGCCAATCAGATTAGGGGGACGGGGGATCGAATAGGTTAAAGTAGTTGGGGTGGGGGTTGGCTCGGAGGTAGTGTCGAGTGAACGACGGGGCGAAGGAGTCGAGAACTTCTTCTCGATCGGCAGGTTAGTCGAGGAAGGAGGTAGGGGATGGGCCCCCTTTGAAAAGTCAAAGGGTGAAGGGGAATTGGTATATTGGGCATTTGGGAAAAGTCAGGAGGGTGAGGTGGATTCACGTATAGATTGGCCTGGAATTCGGATTAAGTTGCCCAATTTGGGTTGAGCTTGATTCTTTTTTTTTAATTCTATAGTTGGGCTGGATGAGTTAGGTTGTTAGATAAGTGGGTTAAAATTTATAAGGGGCTTGGTTAGTACTTTTTAATATCTATTTATTAGGAATTCTTTCAATAGAAGTCGGGAAATTAAGGAAATTAGAAGTGGCTTTTCTTTGGGTTAGTTTGGTTCGACTCGTATTTAAAATTAATCTTTCCCTTTGTAATTTTTAGGGAATCGTTTCCGTTTGAGATCGTAATTCCGTCTTCATCAAAAGGATCCCAAGTTTCGAGGTAAGTCGTTTTTCGACTTGCTCGGTTCTTCTCTACCTTGTTAGATTGCGTATCGATATAGTAGGGCGGGTTTTGGGAACTAGTCCCGAATGCCTTTATAAACTGTTTTGACTTCTCGTGTTGTTGTGTGTGTAAAATGGTTTTGAATGTGTTTTATCGGAAGGATATTTTTGGAACGTTTTCTTTGTGTTGGTACCGTTTCCGACACGGCCCATCGTAGCTGGCGTTGAGGAAGAGTTGGCTACGTTGACCCGTGTGACTGGGAAACCGTGACCCTTCAAAACGAAAATTATTATTTGTGTGTTTTTGGCAAGTGCTCCAGTGGAGGCTTAACCGAGGGTTTAGAAGGGAGATTGTGAAGTGGAGTGAGAGGGCCCGCCTCTGCACTCGGCGCGGTGATGAGCGCCTTGGAAGTCGGATTGTGGAAAAGGAGGAATTGCTTTGTTATGAGATTGTGATTGTGAATGCATATGTGGTTCTGTGTGACTGATTATAACTAATTTAGGTATTGGCCTTTAGAGTTATGGTTGCGATTATGGATTTGTATGCTGACTTTAGAAATGTTTTCAAAACGTTCTACAATTTCCGTATTCTCTCTAGCTTGGTAGATTAGACGCTGACCCTTCGGGGAATATTTTTCAGATCCAGGTATGAACCAAGGAGCCGTGCAGGCACCGAGGCCAGATGGTGGGCCGGAGCGGTAAAGAGCGCGTGTCATAGTGGGATTGGTTTTACGCTAGTTCATTTATGATAGTTAAGTTGTTGATTTTATTATTGATAAGATGAAGTTAGTATTATGTTTCATTTATTATTTTGTTTGATTAGTTCAGTATTCGTAAGCGTTGTGTCATATTTGAATATTCATATTTTTCGGGAATTCATGCATAACTACGTTTTCTATAATTTTTATAAAAGAAGGGTATGATGTTTTTATTTCGTTTTCTCGTCGTGCCCGCGTTGCATGATCCTAAAGTGTAGTTGTCAACCTATTTAATAGTACCTAGTAAGGTCTATTTCTTAGTAACTCCCCATCGGAAGTCGGGGTGTTACAACAACATCAAGTACAAAGATGCGATGGTGTGTTGATCAGCTCCCCGAGTATTGACCAACTCAGTTATACGCCGCTTGAGCGCAGCGATGTTGATGCCACCATTGTAAATTTGCTTGTTCACATCTACTACGTTGACGCCTAGCATTTGAGCCAATAGCTGACATATGTTGTTATTGTCATGACCGCTCTGACCCGATCGCACCTTTATGCCACCCATTGGAAGGTTCATTATCTTCATGACATCGTGCAATGTGATGGAGATCTCTCCCCACTGAAAATGGAAACTATTAGTTTCCGGATGTCATCTCTCTACAAATGCAGTGACCAACGCCTCATCGTGGTCTCTGAATCTCCAATCCTTCAAATGGGCCAAGCAACTTTGATTCACAAGGCCTAGCCAACCTGCATTTGGGTTCGCCTTGGCCAACCTGTGTAAGAACTTAATTACTCCATCCCGATGTTGGACTCAACGGGTGCGACCACTGATCACATTGCAAAAATATATAAGTTTTGAACAGTGGTAACAATTATATATATTTTAAAAAAATTAAAAAAATTTATATGTCATCTTACCTGTTGGTGGTTCCAAATATACTATGCCTTATGGGTGGGATAGTGAGTAAGTAAAGAGGTGTCGACAGGGCACCACCATACCCACCCTCGGGATGCACGGGGAGAACGTAACCTGGGTCATTCACGTCAACTTCTTTGACATCAGGATTAACTTGGTTCATGTTTTGTATAGGGGGTCTGGGGGCGGCATATGATAACCCTCTAGGCCGTGTAGAGCGTAAGCGGCATGGGCGGCTCAGATGGGTACTGGGAGCTAGGAAACTAGGAGCACTGGGAGCTCGACGGATATTGGGAGGACGACGGGTAATGGGAAGTCGACGGGTACTGAGAGGACATGTACTGTGAGTCCGAGTACTGGGAGGCCGGGTACTGTGAGTACAAGTACCGGGACTCAGGGTACTGTGAGGGAAATTGGTAACCCTTATGTGTGGACGGACCTGCCTCATAGGTCGCGCCTCTCCCAGTAAGCGGAGTAGTATCCGCAAAAAGGTCGGGGGTAATATCAAAATCATTACCACCTCTAGACAGATAATTTCTTATGGATGAAATGTCATCGAAATCTGCACTTATTATATATATATTACACTACTAACATAAAATTATTAACACAACATGTACTAAATAACATATATTATGCGAATAAATTCTAAAAATTTAAACTAATTATAGTCTAATATTACGATATCAAAATATTCTAAAATATTACAACTAATATAAAATTACAATTAATATTCTAAAATATTCTAAAAAATAACCTTAAATGTCGCAACATATTTAAAACTAATAGTATTCTAATATTATGATATAAAATAAGCGAAATCATTCTAAATAATTATGTAAATAATTATAAAATAATAAAACTAATATTCTAAAAAATTCTACAAAATTCTAAAATTATAAATAATATTCTAAAATATTCAAAAAACTTACAAATAATATTCTAAACAATTATAGAAAAAACCTTAAATATCACAACATAATTAAAACTAATAATATTTTAATATTATTAGCTATAAAATAATCGAAATAATTATAAATAATTATGTAAATATTTTGATAAAATTATGTAAATAATTCTAAAATATGAAAACCGATATTCTAAAAAATTATACAAAATTCTAAAATTATAAATAATATTCTAAAATATTCTAAGAAATTATAAATAATATTCTAAACAATTATATACATAAACCTTAAATATCACAACATAATTAAAACTAATAATATTCTAATATTTTGATATAAAATAATTGAATATTATAATATAAAATAGTTAAAACTAAAAACTAATAATATTCTAATATTATGATATTAAATAACCGAAATAATTCTAAATAATTATGGAAATATTTCTAAAATATTAAAACTAATATGCTAAGAAATTATAAAAAAATTACAACTAATATTCTACAAACTTCTAAAAAATTACAAATAATATTCGATAATATTATGAACAATTACAACTAATATTCTAAAAAAATATAAATTTACAACTAAAATAATTAAAACTAATAATTGAAACCTAAATTACGCAAAAAAAAATTATGTACCTACACCTTGTATGGGGTTAACATGAGGGGTGTATGGGGCTTGGACAGTCATTGCTTCTAGAGCCATGGTTACAATCGCCTCACTTGCGCCTGGGCCACCCACATTGTCCGTTGTCGTCAACCCCTCATTCAAATTAATTGATTGTGGTGCATCCCGCCCTCTACGCGAACTAGAAGTAGGCCGAGGTGGCGTTTTTATTTTCCAGAAATGCGGTTCTTTACAAAAATTAACAAACCAAAATATAACTACTAAGCAATTAAAATTAAATTACAAAAATATAAGGATAAAAAATATGTAAAATTTCTTACGATGAATTCCATTGTTGATGAAGCTTGAATGGAGAAATGGTGGATTGAGGTTGAAAAAGATGGAAAATGGAGAATAAAGATGGAGTTTTTTTTCGGTTGGAAGAATAGAGATGGAGTGGGTATATGCGGGTGGGTGGCGGAATAAATGAGGACGGGTAGGAGACAGACGGAGTAAACGAGGACGGGTAGCAACGAAATAAATGAGGGAGCGTGTCCGCTACCGGTATTGGTGGAGATTCCCATGCGAGGGAATCTGCACCATTGACTAGACATAAAAAAGGTAGCGGTTCTCAAAACCGCTAATAATAAAAGCGGTAGGTTTTTCCGCTTTACTTTCCAGGGCGCCTTACAATTCTGAGTTGGGCGCCCTTCATTCGTCATCATGAATTAGCTCATATGATATCAGTATATTTAAAAGCTTTGAATATTTTGATTTATAATTATAATTACGGAAATTTCTTGTGGTAATCTTGAGATTTGACGCTATTCACGGGGTGCACTAAAGTTTGACATAACTCACATGGCAACCCAAAGGTTTATATAAAATCCGCATAATAAATTTGAGATTTATACAAAATTCATCAAATGTCCAAAAAGGTTAAAATTAACTTTAATCATTAACTTTGTTCATAAAAAATTATTTTTTTAATAATCTTAAAATATAATCTTATTCACATCCATAATATCAACTAATAAATTTATTTAATTTCTTCCAACTTTTATTATATTTCTACCTTATAAATTAATCAACTAAAAAGCTATTCCCATTTATCTAAGTTAAGATTTTTTTTAATTTTTATCAAATAGTTTAAACTTTCATTATTTAATATATAAGGATAAAATAATGTAATTTTCAAAAGAAAATCTTCAGAATATAAATAATTAAAAGTTTAAATTTTCATTAATTGTAGCCATTTTTTTGCGTTAATACATTTATTTTGCATAAATAATTTTAAATATAAACAATTCAAATTTTTGAATAATGTAAATTTTGATCATGTAAATAATTTAAATTTTAATAATTACATTAATTAATTGACGAGCAAAAAAATTTAATAATATAAATAATTTGAAATTTCATTGATCAATAACTAAATACATAGTAATCAATAAATACATAAATTAATAATTTATATTGATCACATTAACTGATATATAATATAAAAATAAAAGATTGGATAAAATTAAATAAAACTATTTAATTACAACATTTCATATTATAATAATGAATAAGAATAAATTTTATGGATCTTGCACTTTTTTTTTGTGTTTTTCAGTTTTTTATTTTTTTCCTTATATTTTAAGTAATGTTTATTTTTTAGTTTTTTTTAGTGTTTTTCGTTTTTTATTTTTAAAGAAAGTTAATAATTAAAGTTAATTTAACTTTTTTAGTTATGTAACAAATTTTGTCTATACCTGAAGATTATCGTGTGAATTATATCAAACTTTAGTACACCTCATAAGGGGTTGCCATACTGAATTGAAACTAAAAAACGTTTGAAAACAAGAATTTGTAATTTGTTTATTTTAGTGAGTCTGAATCTGATGTAATTTGCTCTTTGGGTATGCATGCATATCTGAGTATGACTAACCGTGGAAACTGCAGCTGAGTTTTAATCTTGAAACAAAACACACATACGATCCGCTAAAACAAACCAATGATTTATTTCTTAGCAACGGAAAAAAATTATTCAACATCTCACAATAAAATCCCTCAGTTGGATGAAAAACAGATCCTGTAGGCATTAAAATAGACCACAAAAGTTACATTTCTAAGACCAAGTGAAACAGAAACCCATTTGCACACGATATACCATATGTTTACTTAATGTATATTCTTTTGGCACGGGGTTTCTAATCAGCTGCGAGTGTGGGAATCCAAATTAATGTGAATCTTCCTCCTCACAGAATTTGGTGTATTTGTCCGCGTCCTTGAGGTTGTTGAGCTCCTCAGGATCACTCATTTCCACTTTTATGATCCACCCTTTCTCGTATGGGCTACCATTGACCTGCAACAAGATGTAACATGCACATCACTATGGATGGGAACTGAGCTTTTGCCTCTTCATGAGAAGATAGACGTAAGAAGCAGGGAAACCACTGGCACAAGTCTGGGTGTTATTCGGCCCCAGCCAACAAAGTTCAGTGCTTATAAAAGCATAAAATTGAGCAGTTGACATCATCTAATAACAGAGGCTGGTCATTTATTTGTCTCGATGATTTGCCAAAACCATAGAGTAGTTAGCTTACCAAGCCCGGAGAGTCCTTGAGCACTTCATTTACTTCAACCACCTTCCCGGAAACAGGAGAATTCACATCACTAGTAGCCTTCACACTTTCAACTGCACCGAAACCACTACCTTGTGTGACAGAAGCTCCTACTTCAGGCAATTCAACATACACCACATCCCCCAAGTGGTCTTGGGCATGGTCTGTTATGCCTATGGTTGCTGACTTCCCCTCAGCTTTCACCCATTCGTGGGAGTCAGCATATTTCAAATCTCTTATAACTGCAAACAAAGCCAACAACAGGCACATGAAGTTACTACTAACTACATGAAATTCACTACTCAGATGTGGACAAAATGTCAATCCTAATAAAGTGCACAAGTTAGCTCTTCATTTCTTGAACTGTGAGTAAAGAGTTTCTAGACTTGTTGATCTAGAGTACGCAATCAGCATCACGCAAGAATATGTGCAGGAAAAAGTATAGCTTCTGGTTACACACTGACAGTGACAAGGACAAAGAAGATCTGAGGTAATTAATCCGTTGTATAAAAGGTTCAATAGCTAAATGCTAAATAAAAGTTGAAGAGAAACACTCACACAGAATGGATTCACATAGAAATTTCTACATCTAAAAAATCAGTGACAAACAAACATTATTCAAGAGGTTGGCGAAGTTAAAACAGATGCAAAGGTGGCTTCAATTCCCAATATTGGCAGTTATAAATACAACAAAATAAGAAGCCTTCGGATTTCTGCAGAAACTTCGAACTCTGATCCGATCAAGCACAACTACATAGCAACATCCTATCACCACATGATAGAAACAACATTGACAAAGCTCCAACTTCTCAAAATTAAAACACAAGCCATAAAAGTGAAAAAGTTAAACAGAGACTTGGAAAGGCGATCAATCCAAGATTTTCAATGTTGAAGCAAGATCAAGAATTTGAGTTTCAATAATCACAGAGAGCACAAACAGGAGGCAAATAAGATCTGCATGATCCACGCAGAAAAATGCTAGATAAGAAAAGGAGAGACTGTGATCACCAGTAGCGAAGCCTCTGTGGAAGACGGAGACTCGGAGATAGGAAGCAGCCCTGGAAGCCCACAGACTTGAAGCCATTGGAAAGCGAGGAGATGGGGAAAGCAAAAACCTCTCTATTCTCTGTCCACGGAAATTTCTCCTATATAACCCAACAATTTTTATCCAAATAAGTATACAGGAATTATGACAAGCTCAAGAGAACTGAAAGTGCAATGAGTATAAACGCCATGGTAATCTACAAACCAATACTAAAACAAAATCATATACTCCGGCAGATCTGCAGAATTTCGATCTGGAGGACAGTAGATCGAGGTGTAACTCACTTTACACTTACCAAAAACTCAGAAAAGTTGGCGATCTGTGATCGTATTATTGAAACCTCAAATCAGACAAAGAAAAGAACTCAGGAGAAAACTAAATAGTACGAATTTATAGCTTCGTACTCGGCAAAGCCCTTGATCAATCTATACAACACCTCCAACACAAAAGCATACTCACCACAAGCCTAGATCCACTAGTGTTCGAAAAGAACTAGTCGACAGATCAAAATAAAACCAGCCAAACGGATCGAAGTAAACTTTTTTTTAAGATCGAAAAAAATGGAAGCCATAAATAACTAGGCGAGTCAACAAAAGATTCAAACATAAGTTAGCATAATCGCCTAGATATATAGTACGAACTTTCAAAAATGAATTCTGATCGAAGTAAACTTATACTTACAAACAATTTCAGATCGAGATACAAAATCAAAATGCAAATCAAACAGATTGTTCAGTCCATTAAAATCACCGAAATCACAACCCTTACAAATAGTAGTACATCAGTAACAGTCCACATCTTCTGGATTGGCGTTCAAATCAAACACAATCAGAACAGGCGAAAGAGAGGAAGAAAAGAAGGTAGAGAAAGGAGAGCGGAGCGGCGAACGCTCTTACCGGCGGTGGGAGGCCAGGCTGAGCTCTCCCTCCCTCACTCTATGGTTCTCTGCTGAGCGCGGTGACAGGATGAAAACAAGGAGAGGTCGACTTTCGACCTAAAAGGACAAGAGAGGTAGGTAGGATCGGGCTTCTGGGCCCAAGAAAAATAGAAGTGAAATAACTTGTAGATGAAGTTGAAGTGAACTTTGGCACTTTGCATTGTCCATAGTCCATAGAATAAAACTAATCAAACTAGTGATATTCATAAAATGATTTTACTAAAAATTATACAATATTATGATAGAGTCACGTTCGGGTGCAATTTGATGCTACGGTAAAAAATACGAGCAATTGTGGGACGTCCAATTAATGTCACGAACGTTTCAGATTAAAACATAATTATTCAACAAAAAAAGAAAAAAAAATAGGGCTTGATTTGTTTGAATGGCTCGTAAGGTAAATAATTTAAAACTAGTTGACCCCGTCATGTCATGCACGACTATGACTCAATATTTTTTAGATAAACAATAAAAAAGATATTAATAAATAAAAATATAATATAAATTTTAATGTAAGTAATTTGTTGCCCGTAATATGTATAAAAATTATTTTGTTTTTTAAATTTTTTTTAAATCAAATAAAACAAATTAAATTTAGATTATTAAGTTTAAAATTGAGAATAAACATGAATTATTAAGATAAAATAATTTACATTACTCATTTTCCTTGAAAATTTTACATAAATAGGTTTAATTTAAAAGAAGGAGATAAAATATGAAGAAGTAAAGCAAAAAGATATATTGGGAAAATATGGAAGAGATGAGATTTTGAAAAATAATAATTAATTTAACAATAATATATGTAATTGAGTATATTTATCTTTTAATATAAGAGAGAGAAAGAAACAACTAAAATGTTAAAAAGATTAATCATTAGTTATATTTTTTAAGTTAAAATATTATCTCCTACCAAAAATTAAGATATTATCTAAATTTGGGAAATAAATAAATTTTAATTAAGTGGAAAAAATTTTCCATGTGGAATATGAAGTGGAAAGAATAATTAATATATAATGTTTATGGAGCAAGGATTAAATGACATGTGGCAAAATCCTATGTGGATTAATAATAGGATGACATGGTCGAAATTCCAACTTTCCAATATATTAAACAATCAAATGAGTATTTTTTTAATCCAAATCCAATTCAAAAGAAAACAATTATAGATTAAAAGATTTATTAAAAGAAAGTTTTTAATATTTTTTTAAATAAAAACGAATTTGATTTGTATGTAAATTGGAAAAAAATTGTAAAAGAATTCCTAATTTAATTTTCCTCAATTAGAATAATCAAATGAAATAATAAAACAATTTTATAAAATTTCCCATTTGTAGGTGAAACAATCAAGTAACCGTGGCTTACTAAATAAATTACCAAAAATATCATGCTGATTTGTAAGTAAATTGATAAGAAGTTGGAATGAATCAAACCAAATGGTACTTTTTTATTTAATGAGATGAGAGAAAACATTTGTTTGATAGTTTGCAAGTAACCGATAATCAATAATTAATAAAAAAACTTAATTGGTTGTTAAGAGTGGTAAAAAACTAATAAATAAAATTAATTAAAATCATAATAAGATTTAGATCACGTATAAAATATTTTATTTTTTTATCTATAAAATTTTCAAATGAATCAAACGAATCAAACTTTTTATTTTGTACGTAAAATTTTAAAAATGTAGCAAGAAGATATTTCACATATAAAATCAAATAATTTTTATTATAAAAATTATGAATTCAATCAAACAAATATACTCTTTTATAATTTCCAATTCGTTCTTTAATTGAAAAGCTGGAAAGAATATATATTGATATGGCTTGATATGGTGGTTGTACATAAATTGCCTAAAATTCTTCTAGATTTTATTATAAATTGCCATATATAATCATTGTAGTTTTTTATTTGAATTATTTATTATTTATTAATTATAGTTAAATATGACATGTTAATGATATGGCAGAATATAATATGACGTGGTATATGACGTGTAAAAAATATAATGACATGGCTTAAGGAAAAGGTGACATGTGGAAAAATCCAAGGTGGCGTATTCTCGAAACGACACGTGGAAAAAGCTGAGGTGGCGCAACGTGGAGGCTCCAAACCTTATTGCTTTTATATAGTAGATTTGACACGCGTAACAAAATTATCCTCAACTCCAAAATTTCAATCAAACGCTCATGTACTCTTCTCCTTCCCATAACCCTTCTCCCCCGCCGACCCGAACGATGTACAGGAACCCAAGTTCACACACGACGCTACGAAAATCGCTCCCACCTTCCTCTAGCTCATTCAAATCGTCGATTTTTCTAATTCTATGGAGAAACAAACACAAGAAGGTTTGCATAACTTATAGGATTTTCTAATGTTTGATTTTGATTTTCTAGGGTTCTAGGGTTTGATTTTCAGTAATGGAAATGTTTATATTTTTTTTGGGGTGATTTTTATGGTTTTGGTGTGGCGAACTATTATTGCTCACTTTGTGTTTATTTTTCTAGAAAAATGGTTGCATATTGATGTATTGTAATTTTTGAGCTTGTGGTTCATAAGTTATCAGAAAAATGGTTAATTTAGAAGTGGAATTGATTCTTTGATGACATGCTTTTTGGTATAGAAGGCATGATTGATGATATGTTGTCACTATTGAAGTTTTCTACTAAGTCTTCATAGGAGAAATCTAAATGTAAGTTTGTCTAGATCTAGTTGTATTAGTGAGAAATGAGAAATGTGCATTTGACCCTTGAGAAATAATATATTTTGCAGCCTATTAGCTCATATGGTAGAGCAATGTGCATGTGCATATAGATGTGGGTTCAAATCCCACATAGACTAATTCTTGATACGATCATGTATTTTTGTTCGTATCGGTTGTTTTTTTGGCTCGTGATTTTTGAGGTAAGGTTCATAATATTTCTTCTTATGGTTCATAAATTTCGTTACATGCTTTGTTGTTTATAACAATTGTTCTTTTGGTTCATGTTTGAATAACTTTAAGTTCATCAAAGTTTATCTTATAGTTCATGTACGTCTTTTAGTTCATGCTAGTTATTATTTTCTTTCGTGATTTTTGGTTCATCGTACTTGTTCTTTCGGTTCATGTTTTTGCAAGTTAGGTTCATAATAATTTGTATGGTTCATGACTTTTAATTCTTAGTAGTTTATCTTATAGTTCATGTCATTTGGTAGCCTATTAGCTCAAATGGTAGAGCAATGTGCATGTGCACATAGATGTGGGTTCAAATCACACATAGGCTAACTCTTCGTACGATTTCTGTCTTTTGGTTCATGGTAGTTCTTTTTTGGTTCATGTTTTTATAAGCATAGGTTCATGATAGTTTATCTTAAAACTCATGTCTCTTAATTCATATTAGTTGTATCTTTGGTTCAATTCTTTTGATTCATGAAATTTTCTCATGTTCATATCCTTACATGGTTAGGTTCATAACAATTGCTAATAAGGTTCATTAAATATAACTCACAATACTTGTTATTTTTTCTCATGTATTTATAAATGGTATTTTGTTGGTTCATTTTATTTTACGGTTAAGTTCAAAACAAATGTCAAAAAGGTTCATGAAATTTAATGCATAATACTTGTTATATTTGTCACGTAGTCTACACCATAAATCTTATTTTGCGAGTTCATGTCTTTATACAATTAGGTTCATAATAATTATCAATAAGGTTCATGAAATTAATTATCAATACTTGTTACTTGTGTCATTCATTATAGTTCATAAATAGTATGAGTTCATAATTTGATATGCTACGTTCATAATTTCGGTCATTACGGTTCATTATATATTTATGAACAACAGAGATTAACAAATTATATGATGTTCAACGCCTTTTTTGTGTCCTCATTGCTAAACCTAACAACAAACATGCAATCCAGCATATGATGTATCAAGTCTAGAATAAAGAAACAGGTTGTCTTAGCAATGGAGATGATAAAATATGGTTCACATAGAGAAGATTATACTCTTATAGGTGGGTGACAATCCATAAAAATTGAAATCTCCAACAAAAATCAGTAGAAAGCCACAAAAATTCAATAAATAACACTAAAACATTGTTCAATCTATACAATTCGAAGTAACATAATCCCGATATCAAAAAACCCCAAATTGAAAAAAAAAACCTAAATTCGAACTTAAAATCATAAGAACACAAAAAACTAAATTCATGAAGAAAGTATTGTGTAGGTGCTCGTAAACACCAACTAAATCCAATTGAAACATGGCGCAATGATTTATGGGAGAAGATCAAACAATGGTTGCAAAAAGCGTTGTATCTCGGTGAAGACAAAAAGAAAAACGGAGAAGAAGAAGGTGGGGGTGAATGTATAGGAAAATGACAAATATACCCCTTCGTTTAGAAATTTTTTAAACACGTGTATAAATCGTGACCACAGATATAAGATGATCGGACGGGTATAATATGCTCGCATTTTATACCATAATACACACACGCATCTGATCTCTACTCTATTATGATATTACTTCATTTTTCCTTTTTAAGTTGGGCATAAAAATTAAGAAATGTGTTAAAGAGAGAGGACAATATTGAAAAGTGAGAGAAAAAAGTTGAAAAGTGGAAAGAATAGAGGATTCATGTTCACGTGTGGTAGTTGTCGGGCCTTGATAGCGAAGCTTAAGGCTATGTTACATGGCCTTTGCATTACGACAGAACTGAGAATTTCGAGTTTGGTTGTGGAGACGAATTCCACTGAGGTTGCAAGGTTGTTGAAGAGTACTTCTATTGAGACACATCCATGGTTCATGGATGTTATTTCAGTTTACATTGGTTGATTTATGATTTCTTTTTTTGTAGATCAGTTGATGAATTATACACCTACTTTGCTAGCCTGGTTCACTTAATGGTACTTGACAATAACTATTTTCTCTCAGGCATTTCTCAAATGCACAACCCTGTAATAATATTTGATGCTTTAATCTATTTTTTAATTGTGGGAACAACCCAGAAACATGAGCTCGATTCGGTTCTGTTTTTTTAATAGCATGGACAACTGAAGTGGCTTCATCGTGTTGATATGAGGTTTAAATGTCACCTATTGCAACTTTAAAGGTATCAACACTAAAAAATGATCCAGTAAAATTGTCATTCCTTATTGTTTCTTGTAATGCAAAATCAAATCACTTATTGTTTGAACATTATATTCCATATTGTAAAGGTTTGCATATTGGATTGAATATTCACTGTACCCTTTTTTCGATAATCTAAGTTTGTTAAGAATGTTGTTTTTTTAGTATACTCACCAATGAACCATTTATATTGTTTATTATGCAGCTCATCATCCTAGCATCAATGTTGTTGTTGAGCTATTGAGGAAAAGTGCTTGAGCAAATCACCCGTTGTCGACACGCTCGTGTTACCTCTTGTTTGGTGCAAAGAACAGTGAGGGTCAAGTCTCCACTAGCGAGTCACCCTGGAGCTCCTCGTATTGCATTCTTTGGATATGAAGCTCAGCTTCTATCCGAGGTTTGTTCTTGCTTTACTTGGCGCTCTCTTATAATTTAGGTCACATCCTTTCCTGGATTTGTTGAACAAAAATGTAAAAATATTCGCAAAACATATTTTATTTGATTTTCGAAAGTTCGAGTTCGACCCTTTCTTTTTACCCTCTTGATAAAAAGTTATACACTTACAAAGAATTGGGTTTGTTCTAGAATTAGGGCTGCACCCATATTTTGACGGGTTGCCTACATATCTCTTTAAAGAGAATCAAGGCTTACGTAGTTCAGATTATTATAATTTTTGTTTGTGTGTGATAGTTTTCATGCATCAGAGGAACGAGAATAGACTCAACTTCTAGAAAGGGTTGCCTAGACCACTCCAACTATTATTTGCATGACGCGAATGGTACTAAACCCACCTTCTAGGAAGGGTGATTTAGTCATTCGCATTTGGCGTGCACAATTATTTTTAGTGCAATTTTGAATTTGGAAATTTGATTTTGATTTGGAGTTGCGATTGAACTCGATTAACATTTGATTTGCTTTTTATTAAGTTTCCTACGTACCCTTTTTGAAAGGGATCAAATCATACGTAATTCTTAAAGAAGCATTTTTAAATTCATAACCCAAATTAATTATGACTAATGAGATTTTTAGACCAAACTTTGTGTTTTAAATGATCATAACTTTATATTAGTCACAAACTAATTTTGAGCATATGAGTCATGCATGCATAATTAATTAATTATGCTTTAATCTTGACTATTTGAGTAGTTTTGATGGCTTTAACAATTTAATTTGAATTTGCGACTGAGCTCGATATAATTTTGTACCGAGTTAACTATGTAGCCTATTTTTTAGGCGTCAAGTCTTTACGTAGTTCTAAACGAGAAGAACATTTTAAGTTTTGATTTGATTTGTTGACCCGACTCTAATTATGACTAATAATATTTTTGGACCAAGCTTTGTGCATTAAATAGTCCAATTATATATTAGCCATAATTTAGTGAAAACATTTTAAATGGGTTGATTTTGTAAATACTCTGTTTGGTGGGTCGAATTGATAATTAACCCAATTTTAAGAGCAAATGCCTTCCCATACTCCCGTAGAATTTAGTTAGGTTTTAAAAAAGAGAGTGACTTGTCTTGTCACTACTCTTTTAGATTTATCCCACTTGCTTTTTTTTGCATCACATTATTTTAATTTTTTTTTGGAACTTGAAAGCATAAAATTAGACTTCATTTTTTTTTTTGGTGGAAAAAAATTGGACTTCAATTACTAATACTTTTTTTGTTTACATAGGATTTTAGTCCATTTGTTCTTGCCCAAATTTAGACACTGAACTGATATACAATTGAGTTTGACAGTGTTCACCCTTATTTTTTCGTTCGGCAGAGTCTCCCCTTTTATTTTGTTCAAATTGTCCGTTTGCTACTAGACGGTCCCCCTCCCCCTTTTGTTGTTCATTCTGTATAAAATTTGACAGAGTGTTGAAAGGATTTTACCTTGATCCTAACAAGCAAATAAATTTATAGATCAAGACCCCGCTGAGTACAGGGAGGTTAGGTTCGTCTACGGGAATTAGAAGAATCTAAGTCTAGTAATCAATCCTAACAAGAATAAAACAAACCAAAACAAAACACACGTAAGGGTGGCTCGGCACCGACCAAAACCGGGTAACGATAAACTTTCGAAAAATCAATATAAAAGAGATCTAGAGCAAATGATTCACCACAATAAAGCTATGCATTTAAACATGAATTAAAGATCAACCAACAATAATCTCATGAATGACTTTCGCCATAAATAAACAAGCAAAATATCTCAACTTTCATTGCAATCCTACTTGTTATCCAAAGGTTTTAACTTTCGCTTCAACCCAAATATCATCCAAATTCACAATTTAATCTTTCAACTTAATCATGAATATGAACATGCCTCAACTTTCATCAAGGAATTAAGGACAAACAAGAAGGATAAAGGATAGAGATTTAAAAGAATGGTTTTAATAAAAGATTCATGCTTTAATCATGCACAACTTGTCGGGTTTCACCCCAACCCTAGAAAAATAGACTACTCACGATTCATCATGCAATGAAAAATCAAAGATAAAAGAGAACACATGATTCAAAACAAAGCAAACTTCAATTGAATTAACAACTTACAAATCTCAAGCAAACTTCCAAAGCTCTCTCAAAATTGTCCAAGAGCTCGGAATAAAAGTTAACCCTAAAAACCAACTAGCAAGCACGTCCGTCGTTCCGTCTCGCCCTCTCCAAAAAACGTGTGTGTCAAACGAACGTCCCCCTTAAAATTAACCCTCCCAGACCTTATATAGTAGTAGGAATGTTCTTATAAGGAAACTAAATCTTATCTTAAAGACCCAATTAAATAAAACATTTACTAAAACCTAACTTAAGGCGCAAGTCTCTTCCGCAAGCCCGGATAGTGCTCGGTACCGACCCAGAGTGGGTCGTCACCGACCCATGCTTGCACTTGATTTCTTCATTTCTTTGCTCCAAACTTGCCCCAAAGCTCGGTTCTTCTTCATGTTCCTTCTTTAATCGTCCTTGGTCTTCTTAGACTTCTTTGGGCTCGTTCTAAGACATCTTCATCCTGCAAAATTCATCTTGAAACTCATCAAATCTCCAAAGACAACGACTCTCGCCCTTCTATCAACACCACCACAAGACAACTCTAACGCCACCTCCTAGAAAGCTTTGAAAAATCGGGATATCTCCTCCTAAACGCTTCAAACACCTACAAAAACAACAAACAAGCACAAATGACTCCAACCTTCTAGAGAGGGTTGGAATTATATGCAAAACAACACAATAGACCTAGAAAAGACTCGACCTAGCTAGAAAACTACCTACAAAAACCAACTAAAAATTGCGACATCAAAATACCTTATACTTAGACTTGCTTGTCCTCAAGCAATCACTTAACATGCATCAATACCAAATAACAAAGCTCAAGAATTACCTTTAAGGAAAAAGAAGCATAAGTAGAATAATGAGCAAACAACTTCCACATCATAGCACACATGAATATTCTAAGCAATCACAATCCAACCTTACCAAGGAATGTGTCTCACTCATCTCTCAAAGTGTTTAGGGTATATCAATAATCACTCGACTCAAATTCCAAACACAAAACCTCATAGTCAATGGAACTTATATCAAAAACTCTCCACCGAAGAAATCAAAACAAGTCAAATCATCAAATGAACTTGGGGGCTCAATGAAAACTTCAAAGAAGTCTCCATTCGTCCAAGTTGTAATGGGGCTTGGTAATTAAAAAGGTGTGGAAATATTTTGGCCTTGTAGTGCTAACTAATCCGGGAACCAAAGACTCCTAGATTACACAATACTCAACCAACACTCCTCCTTCTTACAATCACCAAACACTTCAAACTTTTCAATACACTTCCCTTTTCACCTATCATTATTGTCTTTCTTCTTTTCTTACTTTGAAGGCTTTGGACTTTTGCACTTATTACATAATTCACCCCGTTTTTTTTTGGGGGGGTCGGTACCGACCTTCTTTGGGTCGGTGCCGAGCTAAATTGTGCGATTTTCGAGCCCAAAACACTTCATTCTTGAATTTTCCAAAGACACCACTCCTTCTCTATCTTTCACAATCACTTTGTTTTCACCCAACCAATCCACAACAATCTTCAATAATTCATTCTAAGTCCTAATTCCCGGATCAAAGGGTCAAGCTTATCATGGCTAGGGAATTTTTTATGGAGCTAGAAATAGGCTTTAAGCTCAAAGCAAGGGGATACAAACAGAGAGATCATGTATAGGTAGGAAAAGGAATATAATAGGCTTATAAAAATAAGTTTAAAATCACTTGATTCAATCAAGTAATGAGCACATCTCCATTGGTTTCAAGTTTAAAATAACCATGCCATTGTCAAGTGGTAAATTGCATTTGGAAGAGTAAATCACACATGAAAGAGAAAGGAATAAGATATATATCCTTTATAGGCCAAAAATATCTCACTTGGGTTCAATTTTGTTGGATTGCTTTCACTTAGAAATATGTATGCTCAATATCCATCATAAGCTCAAAATTCAAAAAGCAAGATCATGATTTAGGCAATTCTTAAAGCATGCTATAGTATTTACATGATGATGCAAGCAATTTCCATCCTAGGACATCTAAGAAAAAGGGCATTTATCCATCTAAAATCAAAAAGAAAAAGACTCAAGCAAAACTAGACATAAACACAAGAAACATAAACACATCAAAAACACAAGACAACACATGACTCAAACAAGTAATTTCCCAAACCACCCCATACTTAAAACATCAATGTCCCCATTGATTAGAAAAGTAAAGAGAAGGGAAAGAGAAACTAACTTGGACACTTTGAAGCATTGGAAGAAGATGAGAATCACTCTTGAGGAGGAGGAGGTGATGAAGCGTGGAAGACTTGTTGCGCCAACCGGTTGTTATATTCCACTTGATCATTCCACCTTTCGACATCTTGCTTATGATCTTCATAATACTCAATACAGAAATCTTTGAGCTCATTTTGATGGTTGACAAACTGGTTGTGGTGGTGGTTAAGCGCCCCATAGAGATGGTGTTGGTGAAGCATAAGGGCGTCCATCTTAGCTGAGAGAAGGGAAATGTCGGGGTTGCCACCCGAACTCGACCCGGTATGATATGTGCCTTGTCCTTGAAAGTGAGAGCCGCCAGACCCATCAAAGCCATAGGGGTGGGAGTAATAGGGTACCATGTCAGTCTGAGGCCTCATTGTGAAGTCCATAGGGTCGGCCCCATGCTGTTGATGGTGGGTACCGCCCTTTGCTGGGTCATAACTGACCTCCTGTGGGTCGTCCCTGACCCCCTAGGCTGGCCACTTGGTGTCTCCCACTCAAAAACGTGCTCTCTCGGAGGCGGGTTAGGCTCGGCTCTCCGGTACCGGCTGGGCTGACGTCGAATCCTCTCATCAATGCGAACATTGGGTACCAAAGGGTAAGGTTTAGGAGCCCACACATCATACCAATTCGGACGGTAGAAGAGCTCAAGATTCTCCTTGGTGACCACCACGTCATGTGTCGTGCTCTCATCAATTTTGAACTTGTTGATGAAGTCTGCGGTGGTTTGGTAGACAACCTTAGCATTAGTGTAGTACTTGACATCCATAGCAATGACCCTCTTGGAAGAATAGGTGGAAAGCTTGATCTTTAAGGACTTGGTAAGGATGACCACAAGCCAACCAAAATAGGTGCTGTTGTGATTGTGTTGGGCACGGTGGCTAACGACTGCGGTGGCAAACTCATACCCTAAATTCATTTGCTTGGGTGTCTCAAAGAGCATCGTGGCTAAGCATGCAATCTCTTGCTTATGGGAGCGCGAGAGCTCGTATCTAGGCCAAATGGTGGAGCCGAGAATGCGTAGGATGATCCGGAAAACCGGGCTAGCAATGTGCCGGCCGGGAAGGGCGTTGGTGGGGAAGTCAACCCTACCGGTAATGTAGTGCCACAAATCCTTGGTGGGGAAGTCCTTGGTCGTGTACACCCCTGACGGTGCACGAAAGCCTAGATGCTTGTTGAACTTTTTGATGTCCATCTCATGGTGCTTATTGCCAAGTTGAAAACTAACGACGGACTTATTGAAGTCGGAGTCATCCATGTGCAGGGTAAAGTCAGACATAAACTCACACGTGAGAGCCACGTGATGCTCCTCAATAGGATGTAGAATGAGATGTTGAGCTCCGATCCAAGAAAAAGCCTCAAGCACGTTGGCATGGAAACCAATCTTATCGGCGCCGGCTCTCTGTTATGCACGCACATTGACATCTCCGTGCCACATCTCAACAAATCGGTCTCTTTGCTCGTTGGAAGCAAATTCCACATAATCCACCTTTTGCTTGTTCTTCTTTTGCTTCTTGGCGGGATGACTTGAGGAAGAGGCCATTGTCCTACAAAACATTCAAACTCCCAAGATAATTTCTAAATTTGTAAAGGACAAAATCTATACAAAGATCACATATATCACCACCAAAGAAGTACCCCCATACTTACACTAAGCACATGTTTCAATTTGAATAGAAAAAAAAATCTCAACCAAACGTGCTTAATCATGAAAAGAAGGTAAGTAGAGGAAAATCTGATGCTTAAATTACTCAAATCATGGACAAATTAGCTCAATAAGCATGCAACAATCAAGATTACGAGGTAACCGGGGTTGGAACCGACCCTTGGAGGCTCATAATCGCTCTAATACACGCCAAGACACAAACAAAATGGCGTTGTTGGGTCGTGACCGACCCACTTTGGGTCATCATCGACCGTGCCGGGCATTTCTGTTCGAAAATCCAACATGAATGCCTCATAATGGCTACCAAAAATCCTAGAAAAATCATATATGCTCCCAATCAACCAAATAACCAAGTATCAATCAAGAAATCCACTCACAAACCACAAATCATCATGATATCATGTAGATCTAACCACTAAAGCATACAAACAACCCAAAATTCCATATTCAAACTCAAGAACACCCAAAACCTAGATTTTGAACTAACCCTTCAAAATTAATCAAGTAAAACTTGAATTTAAGAGCAAAGGAGTAGAGGAACATACCAAAGTCGAGTGAAATCAGAAGAATGAAGGTAGAAAATGGGTCGTAACCGAGCACTTAGAGCGGTTCAAAAACTGGGATTTGTGGGGTGGGTCCGAATTTTCGGTTTTTGGTGATGGAATTGGAGGGATTATGTAGCACAAGGATGGATTTTGGTAGATTGGAGAGGAGTGGTGATGGATTTGTGAAGCTTTGAGAGCAATGAAGGCAATGGAAGTTTTGAGAGGGAGAAGTGGGTCGGCGGCGTGGAGGAAGGAAGGGGAGGAGTAGGGTTAAAAGGGGTTAAAAGTGTAGGGACTTACTTGCAATTTTCGGAATTTTGAAATTTTTACCGTTTTTGCATAGGGGGTCGGTACCGACCGGATTTGGGTCGTCTCCAACCTCCCCTGAGCTTTGTTCCCTTGCGTTGTGCTGAGTTCCGACCCCTTTGTTCCCTTTTCGACGCCTCGGGTCCCTACAAAACTTTAGTGGAGATGCAAGACAAGAATCCTAGCTACTCTAAATTAATGAAAACAAAAGAATCTAAGCTAAAAAGTCAAAACGAAAAGAGAAGAAAAAGTGGGTTGCCTCCCGTAAGCACTTAATTTAATGTCTTTAGCTAGACGTGGAGTACCTCAGCTTAGTCGGAAGATGTGAGAGCCCATGTGGCTCGGATTTCCTCATCGGGTTCGACTCTTGCATAGTACTTCTTCATTTCGATGCCCGTTGACCTTGAAAATCCCTCCATTCTCGTCTATTAGGTCGACTGCCCCATGCGGGTAGATGTGGTGAACCACGAATGGTCCACTCCATCGGGTTCGTAGTTTTCCGGGTAAGAGTCAAAGTCTAGAGTTGAAAAGGAGTACTTGATCACCATCTTTGAAGGTCTTCAGGACAAGCTTCTTGTCATGCCATTTGTTGGTTCTCTCTTTATAGATCTTGGCATTCTCATAAGCTTTTAGCCTTAACTCTTCTAGTTCTTGCAAGTCCATGAATCGCTTTGCTCCGGCCACGTCGAGGTCCATGTTGAGCTCCTTGAGAGCCCATAGAGCTTTATGTTCGAGCTCGACGGGCAAGTGACATGACTTGTCATACACAAGATTGTAATGAGTAGTGTGGAGTGGCGTCTTGTAGGCGGTGCGGTACGCCCAAAGTGCATCATCCAACTTGGAAGCTCAATCCTTCCTTAAGCGGGAAACCGTCTTCTCTAAGATACTTTTAATTTGCCCGTTAGAGATCTCAACTTGACCACTTGTTTGGGGATGGTAAGGAGTTGCCACCTTGTGAGATATCCCATACTTGGTCAAAAGTGCTTCGAAGCTCCGCTCAATGAAATGAGATCCGCCATCACTAATAAGGGCTCGGCGAACACCAAAGCGAGGAAAGATGTTGGTCTTCATGAATTTGGCCACCACTCGTGCAACATTGGTTCTTGTGGCTATGGCCTCGACCCACTTTGAAACTTAGTCGACCGCCACGAGGATGTACTTGTAGGGGCCCGAAGAGGGGAAGGGTCCCATGAAGTCAATACCCCACACATCGAAGAGCTCGACCTCTAGGATTCCTGTGAGTGGGTTCTCGTTCCTCCATGTAAAAATTTCCCGCGCGTTGGCACTCATCACATGTCGTTACATATGCTTGAACGTCCTTGAAAAGGGTGGGCCAATAGAATCCACTTTGAAGAATTTTTGCGGTGGTTTTGAATCCCTTAGCATGGCCGCCCGTTGGAAGAGTATGACAATGTCGGATGACTCCTTCTATCTCATCGTCCGGCACACAACGCCTAAAGATATGATGGCTCCCTTGCTTGAATAGGTAGGGATCGTCCCAATAGTATTGCTTGACGTTGTGGAGGAACTTCTTTTTAGCTTGGGAAGTCAATCCATCGGGGATAATGCCTCCTACAACATAGTTAGCAAAATCCGCAAACCAAGGGGTTGTCGCCCCTCTAATAGCATGTATAGAATGGGAAGAGAGAGTGGGAGGAGAAGAAGGAAGAATACAAGTAAGTACACAAGAAGAGGGAGATAAGTGACCTGAATCGACCCCGGATAGAGTTAGAGTCGTGATGTCTGGCTAGGAGTCGACCGACTCTTGAATATGGGGGGTCGTCACCGACCCAAGGCGGGTCGTCACCGACCTATGGATGGTCGTGATCGACCCAGAATGGCCGACATCGAGCCTTAGAACTTCATTGCTCAAGAGGATTTCGTCCGGGCGAGAGTCATTGATGGGTACGGTGTCTCCGGACTCCTTGATGTGCTCAATGGGCAACCTATAAAGGTGATCCACCACAAGATTCTCCGCTCCTTTCTTGTCTCGTATCTCAAGGTCGAATTCTTGCAATAGGAGCATCCATCGGAGTAATCTTGTATTGGCGTCCTTCTTGTCCATAAGGTAACGGATTGCTGCATGATCGGTGTAGACGATTACCTTGGAACCCACCAAGTATGACCGGAACTTCTCAAAAGAAAACACCACGGCTAGGAACTCCTTCTCCGTAGTGGTGTACTTGCTTTGGACCTCATCGAGTGTCTTGCTCGCATAGTAAATGGCATGAAGCTTCTTCTCTCTTCTTTGCCCAAGAACCGCGCCCACGGCGTAATCACTAGCGTCACACATGATCTCGAAGGGAAGTGTCCAATCCGGAGGTTGCATGATAGGGGCCGACACAAGTGCATCCCGGATCCTATGAAAAGCTTCAAGACACTCGGAAGAAAACTCAAACACAACATATTTCATCAATAGGTTGGTTAATGGTTTGGTAATCTTAGAGAAATCTTGAATGAACCTCCTATAAAACCCGGCAAGGCCTAGGAAACTCCCAACATCTTTCACGGAGGTAGGGGGTGGCAATTTTTCAATCAATTCAATTTTAGCCTTGTCAACTTCAATCCCCCTTTTAGACACTATATGACCGAAGACAATCCCTTCTTGTACCATAAAGTTACACTTTTCCCAATTAAGCACGAGTTTAGTCTCTTCATATCTCTTAAGTGCTCTAGCTAGATTGGCAAGACAAGAGTCAAAAGTGGTACCGTAAACCGAGAAGTCATCCATAAATACCTCCACGATATCCTCAATCATATCGGAGAAGATGGCCATCATACATCGTTGAAAGGTGGCCGGGGCGTTGCAAAGCCCGAATGGCATCCTCCTATAAGCAAACGTACAATAAGGACACGTGAATGTGGTCTTCTCCTGATCGTCGGGATGTATCGGAACCTGCCAAAATCCACTATAGCCATCGAGATAACAAAAATAGTCATGCAAAGCTAATCTCTCTAGCACTTGGTCAATAAAAGGCAAGGGAAAGTGATCCTTTCTAGTGGCACTATTAAGTTTTCTATAATCTATACACATGTGCCAACGAGTGGTAGTCTTAGTAGGGACCAACTCACCCTTTTCATTCTCAACAACAGTACGACCACTCTTTTTAGGCACAACATGAACCGGACTTACCCACTTACTATCCGAAATTGGGAAGATAATACTTGCATCAAGCATTCTCAAGATCTCTTTCTTACCACTTCCTTCATGTTTGGTTTAAGCCTCCTTTGATGTTCTATGGTTGGCCTATGTCCCTCCTCAAGAAAAATACGATGCATACACAAAGAAGGTGAAAGACCACTCAAGTCCTCAAGTGAGTACCCAATGGCCTTCCTATGAGTCCTAAGCACATCAAGCAACTTTCCCACCTCTTCCTCATTAAGGTTAGCATTAACAATTACAGGAAAAGTGGAATTTGGACCAAGAAACTCATACCTCAAAGACTCGGGGAGAGTCTTAAGCTCCGGAGTAGGTGGTGGTGGTGTAACAATGTCATCATCCTTCTCCATCTTGAATAGCTCCTCAAAGTAATTATTGTCGGTTAAGAGTTGCACTTCGTCATCCACCTCCAGAAGGGTCGGCTCCGACCATGAAGGGGTCGTTACCGAGCCAGAGGCCTCAGCAAAATCCTCAGAAACGAGCGGACTAAGGGTAGAAATCGAGCTTGGTGAGGTCGGTGACGACCTGTGTGGGGTCGGTGCCGACTCTGCAGCTTCTTCCTCGTCCACATCTTCACTTGTTTAAGGCCCAAGTAAACGCTCGATCGGATCTTCGCAGTCAATGTAATCCGAGCGGGTGTACAACATCTTTACTTCCATGGCCTCATCGCTCTCTTTCATTGTTGGATTGAACCAGAACTCAACCACCTCATTTTCGATTTCAAAAGTAAGGAGGCATTTCATCACATCAATGATAGCTTCGGCGGTTGCAAGGAATGGGCACCCAATAATAATCAGGACGACGGGATCCTCCGGCATCTCCATAACAATGAAATCATTGGGCACAAAAAACTTGCCGATTTGGATAGGGAAGTCGTCGACAACACCGGTTGGCTTCATGCAAGAGCCGTGCACCATATAGAGCCTCATATTTACCGGGACCAAAGGACCCATGTTGGTTTTTGACCATATAGAAAGGGGAAGGAGACTAGCACTTGCACTAAGGTCACATCAAGCTTTAAAACGAAGGGCACCAATACCAATAGTAATTGCAAACTTACCCGGATCGCCAAGTTTCTCCGGAAGTGATGCGTCCCGGCCCTAGCTCGGACCCAGCTCCGACGGACCCGAGACGGCCTAGACCTTGGAGACCCCCTTGGCGTAGGACTTAGTCTCGTATTATGCTATTATTTATATTTCCGTCATTTATTTCCGTCGTTTCCATTTTAGGCGTGTGTTCCATTCTTATAGAATGGGCTAGCCTTGTTATTTCCCTTTCTAGCTAGTTTCCATATTTAGTATGTTGTTATTTCCCTTTCTAGCTAGTTTCCCTTTTTAGTAAGTTGTCTTATTGGGCCAGGAGTCGTTGGGCCTTGTTTGCATACAAGCCCTAGGCGCCTCTCCCATTAGGTTTAGGGTTTCGAGTGGCCTCCTCCTCTATATAAAGGAGCCACGCCTCTTTGTACTTCTTACGTCATAATGAAATAGCCAAGATTATAGTTGAGTCGAGAATCCTCCTAGCCTTGGCCCGATGTCACCCCGGTTACTTTGTCGAGTCCAACGACCGACGTTCTAGTCCTTTACCTCGCCCCACCCTCGTTCCGACGAGCATTAGAGGCCCGCGAGTCCACCTTTGTGGTCTCGTATTTATCCGGTTACCCTTGTCGGAGAAGAATCCGGACGTTTCGAGCCTAGATCCGCCCCTTGCCAATCGAGGGTCACATCAGTGGTATCAGAGCGTCAGGCGGTTCGAACGGATCGCTTTTCCGACCAGCCCAACACATTCGGCGTTGTCGTCCCTCGAACCGATCGAGGATCCACGATGCCAGCCCTCATCGTGCCGGGATTTCAGTCCGACGCACCAACACCGTGCCAGGATCCGAATCCACAACACCAGCCCGGCGCAGCAGGAGTCCAGCCGAAGACGCACCAGCATTGTGCCAAGATCCGAGTCCCGGCACAACACCAGCGCAGCGTCAGCGTGCCAGGATTCGCACCCCGGCGCAGGATCGCTGTAGCAGTCGCGCGCCGACCAACGTGCCAGATCCGAGTACTGGCGCAGTCCGGGCGTCGCACCAGCAGGAACCAGACGCGCGCCACAACGCGCCGGAGGATCCAGTCCGCGCCTCCCCGAACCAGCCAACCTTTTTTTTCGGAAACCGTAGATCTTTCCGAAGATTGTGTTGGTTGTGATTTGGGAGCGTATCTTTTGTTATCTTATTTTATTTTAATTATTTTTGACTTTTTTATCCTTTTGTAAAAGATCTTAATTATAAAAGATCTTCTATTACTTTTATTTTAGGATAGATTTTATTAATTTTCCGTTTTTAACGAGATCTTTCGGATTGTGGAAGATCTCGCAATATTGTAACAAAAAAAAACAACAACCGAGGGCCAAGCCATGTCTTGGACTTGCTCGGTAGTATGGGACGACTCGGATTCTTGGGATCGGCCTCGTCGATGAGTCCACACTCGTCCCTATAGGCCGCTTCCGAGTGATGATCCGGATTGGATCCCAACATATAGACTCCCGGAGAATCGGGCCCGCTATTACGACGAAATTCCAAAACCCCGACGTCGACCATACGTTGAACGGGATTGGAGTCCGCCACCTCGGCATCCGAAACCCCGATACGAAGAGCGGGATTGGAGTCCGCCGCCTCGGCACACGCATACCCGATACGATGAGCGGGATTTGAGTCCGCCACCTCGGCAACCACGTCCCCGAGACCACACCTCGGAGGCCCAAAGGCCTCCCCCGGACCGCGCATCACTAGCCCCTAGCACCGACCCTCTCCGAGAACCATCGACGCACACACTACGCCATGACCGCAAAGCAACGGATCGCGGAGCTCGAGCGCCTTCTCGCCGAGGCCAACCGAGAGTCTCAACCGTGGCCGGCACCCCACGTGCCTTCGCACACGTCGAGTCCAACGACGTCGGCACCCATCCTTAGCGAGGTCCCTAGCGACGTGCCGAGCCACGAGTCGAGCCTAGCGCCGGACGAGGTCCCTACCGAGGCCCCTCCCGAGGTCCTTACCGAGGCCCTTTCCGAGGATCCTACCGAGGTTCTTCCCGAGGTCCTTTCCGAGGATCCTTCCAAGGTTCTTCCCGAGGTCCACCCTGATTCCGATGCTGACATCGAGCCCAAGCTCACGCCTGCCCCTGTGTCGACACCATATTTACTCGAGGCTACACATTTCGATGGCAAGGCTTTGTTGATATTGACGCCTTCTTCCCTTGTTCGACCCACGTCGAAGCGAGGACGCTTCGAAGCTAAGCGGGGGAGAATGATGCGTCCCTGCCCTAGCTCGAACCCAGCTCCGACGGACCCGAGACGGCCTAGACCTTGGAGACCCCCTTGGTGTAGGACTTAGTCTCGTATTATGCTATTATTTATATTTCCGTCGTTTCCATTTTAGGCGTGTGTTCCATTCTTATAGAATGGGCTAGCCTTGTTATTTCCCTTTCTAGCTAGTTTCCATATTTAGTATGTTGTTATTTCCCTTTCTAGCTAGTTTTCCTTTTTAGTAAGTTGTCTTATTGGGCCAGGAGTCGTTGGGCCTTGTTTGCATACAAGCCCTAGGCGCCTCTCCCATTAGGTTTAGGGTTTCGAGTGGCCTCCTCCTCTATATAAAGGAGCCACGCCTCTTTGTACTTCTTACGTCATAATGAAATAGCCAAGATTATAGTTGAGTCGAGAATCCTCCTAGCCTTGGCCCGACGTCACCCCGGTTACTTTGTCGAGTCCAACGACCGACGTTCTAGTCCCTTACCTCGACCCACCCTCGTTCCGACGAGCATTAGAGGCCAGCGAGTCCACTTTTGTGGTCCCGTATTTATCCCATTACTATCCATCGGAGAAGATCCGGACGTTTCGAGCCTAGATCCGCCCCTTGCCAATCGAGGGTCACATCAGTGGTATCAGAGCGTCAAGCGGTTCGAACGGATCGTTTTTCCGACCAGCCCAACACATTCGGCATTGTCGTCCCTCGAACCGATCGAGGATCCACGACGCCAGCCCTCATCGTGCCGGGATTTCAGTCCGACGCACCAACACCGTGCCAGGATCCGAATCCACAACACCAGCCCGGCGCAGCAGGAGTCCAGCCGAAGACGCACCAGCATTGTGCCAAGATCCGAGTCCCGGCACAACTCCAGCGCAGCGTCAGTGTGCCAGGATTCGCACCCCGACGCAGGATCGCTGCAGCAGTCGCGCGCCGACCAGCGTGCCAGATCCGAGTACTGGCGCAGTCCCGGCATCGCACCAGCAGGAACCAGACGCGCGCCACAACGTGCTGGAGGATCCAGTCCGCGCCTCCCCGAACTAGCCAGCCTTTTTTTCGGAAACCCTAGATCTTTCCGAAGATTGTGTTGGTTGTAATTTGGGAGCATATCTTTTGTTATCTTATTTTATTTTATTTATTTTTAACTTTTTTATCCTTTTGTAAAAGATCTTAATTATAAAAGATCTTCTATTACTTTTATTTTAGGATAGATTTTATTAATTTTCCGTTTTTAACGGGATCTTTCGGATTGTGGAGATCTCGTAATATTGTAACAAAACAACAACAACCGAGAGCCAAGCCATGTCTTGGACTTGCTCGGTAGTATGGGACGACTCGGATTCTTGGGATCGGCCTCGTCGACGAGTCCACACTCGTCCCTATAGGCCGCTTCCGAGGGATGATCTGGATTGGATCCCACCATATAGACTCCCGGAGAATCGGGCCCGCTATTACGACGAAATTCCAAAACCCCGACGTCGACCATACGTTGAACGAGATTGGAGTCCGCCACCTCGGCGTCTGAAACCCCGATACGAAGAGCGGGATCGGAGTCCGCCGCCTCGGCACACGCGTACCTGATACGATAAGCGGGATTTGAGTCCGCCACCTCGGCGACCACGTCCCCGAGACCACACCTCGGAGGCCCAAAGGCCTCCCCCGGCCCGCGCATCACTAGCCCCTAGCGCCGACACTCCGACCCTCTCCGAGAACCATCGGCGCACACACTACGCCATGACCGCAGAGCAACGGATCGCGGAGCTCGAGCGCCTTCTCGCCGAGGCCATCCGAGAGTCTCAACCGTGGCCGGCACCCCACGTGCCTTTGCACACGTTGAGTCCAACGACGTCGGCGCCCATCCTTAGCGAGGTCCCTAGCGATGTGCCGAGCCACGATTCGAGCCCAGCGCCGGACGAGGTCCCTACTGAGGCCCCTCCCGAGGTCCTTACCGAGGCCCTTTCCGAGGATCCTACCGAGGTTCTTCCCGAGGTCCTTTCCGAGGATCCTTCCAAGGTTCTTCCCGAGGTCCTCCCTAATTCCGACGCTGACATCGAGCCCAAGCTCACGCCTGCCCCTGTGTCGACACCATATTTACTCGAGGCTACACATGTCGATGGCAAGGCTTTGTTGAGATCGACGCCTTCTTCCCTTGTTCGACCCACGTCGAAGCGAGGACGCTTCGAAACTAAGCGGGGGAGAATGATGCGTCCCTGCCCTAGCTCGGACCCAGCTCCGACGGACCCGAGACGGCCTAGACCTTGGAGACCCCCTTGGCGTAGGACTTAGTCTCGTATTATGCTATTATTTATATTTTCGTCATTTATTTCCGCGTTTCCATTTTAGGCGTGTGTTCCATTCTTATAGAATGGGCTAGCCTTGTTATTTCCCTTTCTAGCTAGTTTCCATATTTAGTATGTTGTTATTTCCCTTTCTAGCTAGTTTTCCTTTTTAGTAAGTTGTCTTATTGGGCCAGGAGTCGTTGGGCCTTGTTTGCATACAAGCCCTAGGCGCCTCTACCATTAGGTTTAGGGTTTCGAGTGGCCTCCTCCTCTATATAAAGGAGCCACACCTCTTTGTACTTCTTACGTCATAATGAAATAGCCAAGATTATAGTTGAATCGAGAATCCTCCTAGTTTTGGCCCGACGTCACCCCGGTTCCTTTTGTCGAGTCCTTTGGACCGACGTTCTAGTCCCTTACCTCGACCCACCCTCGTTCCGACGAGCATTAGAGGCCAGCGAGTCCACTTTTGTGGTCCCGTATTTATCCCATTACTATCCATCGGAGAAGATCCGGACGTTTCGAGCCTAGATCCGCCCCTTGCCAATCGAGGGTCACATCAGTGGTATCAGAGCGTCAGGCGGTTCGAACGGATCACTTTTCCGACCAGCCCAACACATTCGACGTTATCGTCCCTCGACCCGATCGATGATCCACGACGCCAGCCCTCATCGTGCCGGGATTTCAGTCCGACGCACCAACACCGTGCCAGGATCCGAATCCACAGCACCAGCCCGGCGCAGCAGGAGTCCAGCCGAAGACGCACCAGCATTGTGCCAGGATCCGAGTCCCGGCACAACACCAGCGCAACGTCAGCGTACCAGGATTCGCACCCCGGCGCAGGATCGCTGCAGCAGTCGCGCGCCGACCAGCGTGCCAGATCTGAGTACTGGCGCAGTCCCGGCGTCGCACCAGCAGGAACCAGACGCGCGCCACAACGCGCCGGAGGATCCAGTTCGCGCCTCCCCGAACCAGCCAAGTGGGGGAGGGTGATGCGACCCCCGTCATGGATGCTAGCCAGGAGGACGACGCTTTCACACTTCGCTCCGATGGCCCGATTACCCGTGCCAGGACTCGAGCCATACAGTCCGCGACTCAGTCTCTCATGGCGCGCCTCTCCGCAGGCCACGACGCTTCCCTCGTCGCACCGACGCACACAGCCTTGTGCGTCCTCGGTGTCGAGGAGCCTCAACTCGAGCCAACAGTGCCAAACATCACCACCTTGGCACCATCGGACTCGAACCTTGCACCGTGCCACAGATCGCGTCTTGAGGTTCTCGCAAGCCACGAACAGCCCACCATGCCAAGCCTCGGGAACGAGACCATCGTGCCAAGACTCGACATCGAGTCGCATCTTGAGGTTCTCACGCCCCCCGCACTAGCGCCCTCGCCAGCGCCCGCGCCCGCGCCCAGTGCCACGCCGTGACTTCGCCAGCGTCGTGTCCGAGCCTCGCCAGCGCCGCGCCAAGCATGTCGTGACACTGCGAGCACGGTCACGAACGACCTATCCATTTTTAGTAGTTTTTTGCATTCTTTCCATTATAGAACATTGCTATTACTAGTTTTATGCTTTTAGAAGGTTAATTATGGGCCTTGCGCCGCTACATTTTGGACCACGCCGATGGGCCTAGACTGCGTTCTAGCCCTAGGCGCGCCGATAGGTTTCTTTTAGGGTTTTCGTTGATTCCTTGTGTCGCCTCCCTATATAAGGGGGATTAGGCTTATGTTTTATTCAGCGCACATTTTAGGGTTAATTAAAGTCGAGGGTTTTCTCCTTATTTTCCCTTTGTGCTTGCGCCGCCACTATTGTTCCATCAAAGCTCTCGTGTTCTTGCGTTGTTCATGCCATAATCAAATCATTCAAGTGTTCCGCTGTGTTAATTCGAGACCTACTACTCAAACACCGTTCGATCCGAAGCATCCCATACGAGGGACGCATCAGGAAGCTCTAGAGATCGCACCTCATCGGTCAACTCGGACATCGACCACTTCTTTGACAAGATCTCTTTAAGGAATTTGGTGTACGCAGGCATCTCATTCAAAGCTTCGGCAAAAGGGATGGTGATGTTGAGCCCTTGAAGAACCTGCACAAAACGCTTGAATTTGCCTTCCGTGGAATCCTTAGCCTTTTTGGATGGGAAAGGAAGCACCTTCATTGTTGATGTAGCGGGAACGGATGTAAGAACACTAGGACGTGAGTTGTTCACGACCTGGGGAGGGTCGGTTATGACCTCCTCTGTAATGGGGAGAGGTTCGGTTACGAACTTGGATGGGTCGGTAACAACCTCCTCAGAGCTAGGATGATCCTCTTCGTCCGCCGTCTTCTTGCTTGTTTCTTGATCCGGAAACTTCTTTCCGCTCCTCAGATGGACCACAACAATTTGACCTCTCGGATTTTCATCGGGATGGCCCGGTAATCGCCCTTGGGGTCGTGGAATTTGGGCCGCTAGGTCACCAAGTTGGGAGTTCACATTCTTCCTCCATGCTTCAAAGTCTCCCAATTGATTTTGAACTCCTTTAAGATCTGTGCGGACGCCATTAATCCCTTCTAGGAGACCTTGCGCCCAAGCTGGTGGCTCTTGGTAACCGGGAGGTCTATAAGGAGGGACTCTTTGCTCTTGTTGGGGAGGTTGAAATCCTTGACCTTGGCCGTTGTTGTTCCATTGAGGATAGTTGTTGTTCTTGTTCCTCCCTTGATAGGCATTATTTTTGTCTTGGTAGGGTCCTCGCATATAATTCGCCTCCGCAATAGCCTCGGCGGTTCGGACTTGATCCACATTTGTACAAGAAGCGGTAGTGTGAGCTTGGGAACCACATTCATGACAAGGCTGAGCGGTGGATTTGAAGTAGATTACTTGCTTCTTGAGCCGGTTAATCTCATCTTGCATGTATTGAAACCTTACATCTTGATCAATCGGTTCGGAATTAGGATCATAAAGCTTCTTCATTGGAACCTTGACGGCTTGTTGGGTGCCATACATTGCATCATATTTCGTGAGTTGGTCCAACAAAGCCCAAGCTTGATCGGGATCCATCTCAATGAATCCGCAGTCGGTGTGGAGGTTGATTTGGTCCTTTGTAGTGGCATTAATCCCTTGAAAGAAAATCTCCTGAAGCACATAGGGTGGTTGTCCATGAGTAGGACATTGCCGAAGAAGTTCCTTGAACCGCTCCCAAGTTTCCACAAAAGTTTCATTAGGAAGTTGATAATTTAGCTCTGTAGTCTTAGTCGGTGGAAAGAACTTCGTCAGAAACAAGTCGTGCAGAGTCTTCCATGTAGTAATCGACCTAGAAGGTAAGCTTTCAGGCCAAGTAAGCGCCTTTCCGGCTAAAGACCACTTGAACGCCTTCAAGAGTACATATTCAAGCGATACGTCATCAGCGGCGATGGTGTCACAGAGGTCAGTGAAGTTCTTGATGTGCTCCATGGGGCACTCAATGGGCTTGCCTTCAAATTGAGACCTCTTTATAAGAGTGATGAAGTGAGACTTAATCTCAAAGGCATGCTCAATCATAGGGAGCACAATAGCAGATTCGGGAACCCTAAATTCCGGATGCATGTATTGCTTTGTGTTTCGCGGAATAGCGTTAAGTTGTTCCTGGAGATGGGTAGCATCATCTCTTTCTCTCTGTTCAGCATCTCTCTCTCTTTGCGCAGCAGCAGCTTGAGCATCACGCTCCCTTTGCATATCTTCCATCTGAAGGTGAAGGTCATCCATTTGTCGAGCAATTTCCTCAGCGTTGGCCATTGCTCTTCGTTCTCTTAGCCTACGGTGAAGGGTTATCTCGAGTTTGGGATCAAAAGGAAATAGTCGACTCCCCTTCGCGAACTAGAGGGCATACACATGCACACACAATCACGAGAAAACGAATTAGTAAACACCAAAGGGTATGGGCTATTCCCAAACCCGAAAGATAAATAGACAAAGAATCTAAACTAAATCCCCGACAACGGCGCCAATTTGTTGAAAGGGTTTTACCTTGATCCTAACAAGCAAATAAATTTATAGATCAAGACCCCGCTGAGTACAGGGAGGTCAGGTTCGTCCACGGGAATTAGAAGAATCTAAGTCTAGCAATCAATCCTAACAAGAATAAAACAAAACAAAACAAAACAGATGCAAGGGTGGCTCGGCACCGACCAAAACCGGGTAACGATAAACTTTCGAAAAATCAATATAAAAGAGATCTAGAGCAAAGGATTCACCACAACAATGCTATGCATGTAAACATGAATTAAAGATCAACCAACAATAATCTCATGAATGACTTTTGCCATAAATAAACAAGCAAAATATCTCAACTTTCATAAAGATAGAAACTTGCAATCCTACTTGTTATCCAAAGGTTTTAACTTTCGCTTCAACCCAAATATCATCCAAATTCACAATTTAATCTTTCAACATAATCATGAATATGAACATGCCTCAACTTTCATCAAGGAATTAAGGACAAACAAGAAGGATAAAGGATAGAGATTTAAAAGAATGGTTTTAATCAAAGATTCATGCTTTAATCATGCACAACTTGTCGGGTTTCACCCCAACCCTAGAAAAATAGACTACTCACGATTTATCATGCAATGAACAATCAAAGATAAAAGAGAAGACATGATTCAAAACAAAGCAAACTTCAATTGAAATAACAACTTACAAATCTCAAGCAAACTTCCAAAGCTCTCTCAAAATTGTCCAAGAGCTCGGAATAAAAGTTAACCCTAAAAATTAACTAGCAAGCACGTTCGTCGTTCCGTCTCGTCCTCTCCAAAAAACGTGTGTGTCAAACGAACGTCCCCCTTAAAATTAACCCTCCCAGACCTTATATAGTAGTAGGAATGTTCTTATAAGGAAACTAAATCTTATCATAAAAAGAACCAATTAAATAAAACATTTACTAAAACCTAACTTAAGGCGCAAGTCTTTTCCGCAAGCTCGGATAGTGCTCGATACCAACCCAGAGTGGGTCGTCACCGACCCATGCTTGCACTTGATTGCTTCATTTCTTTGCTCCAAACTTGCCCCAAAGCTCGGTTCTTCTTCAATGTTCCTTCTTTAATCGTCTTTGGTCTTCTTAGACTTCTTTAGGCTCCTTCTAAGACATCTTCATCCTGCAAACTTCCTCTTGAAACTCATCAAATCTCCAAAGACAACGACTCTCGCCCTTCTATCAACACCACCACAAGACAACTCTAACGTCACCTCCTAGAAAGCTTTGAAAAACCGGGATATCTCCTCCTAAATGCTTCAAACACCTACAAAAACAACAAACATGCACAAATGACTCCAACGCTCTAGAGAGGGTCAGAATTATATGCAAAACAACACAATAGACCTAGAAAAGACTCGACCTAGCTAGAAAACTACACACAAAAACCAACTAAAAAGTGCGACATCACAGAGTAACCCCATGAAAAATCAATTTTAAAAATTTAGAGATCCACTTGAATCTCAATTTTCGACATTCAAAGATCCGCTTGGATATGTCTATAGGAAGAATTTCGAACCAAAAAAAATTAGGGAGGATCCACTTGAATCCTTTGCCCCCGATTTAAAATGGTAAGGGAAACTTGAACAATTTAGCCATAAAAAATAGGGAGGATCCACTTGAATCCTTTGCCCCCGATTTAAAATGACATGAAAAACATTTGAACACGGATTTGAGTAATTCAGCCATAAAAAATCAGGGAGGATCCACTTGAATCCTATATCCCTAATTCAAAATGATATGAAAAACATTGTGAACATGGAGTCCGTCTTCTACCTTCTTCTTTACTTCTCTTCTTTGTACTTTGTTTCTTTCCTTTGCTGATTTTTTGCAGGAGGTAGGAGAATAAAAGAGGGTGTATTTGGCTTTGAACTTTCGTCCTTTTTTGGTTTGTGCAGAAGTGGAGAGGGTATTATCTATACGTGAGAAAAACCAAGGCCAAAAGTATTGTTTTTATATGGAGAGATGGGAAGTTAAGTGAGATAAATAACCACTAGCTCACAAAGTGGGTTCACGTGGGAGTTACAATAAATTTCACTTATTTTCTTTTTTTTTTTTTAGAAACCCAAATTTTCTTTTATTGTAACCTACCCATCAATTGTGACAAGACATGGACTTTTGACTAATGGACTATTAATTAATAGCCCCTTTTTTAGAACTATTTAACAGTTTGGGTCTTCACAATTTGGGTTGACATTTTTTTAAATTAAGTATCGTTTTAGCCCATGAAGGAAAAAAATGAGAAAGACAATCTTTCTTTTAGACTTGTATTTTTTTTTTGTTAAATTTTTCGGCTCAACAGTGAGTTTTGCTTATAATTTGACTGATTTTTGTGAAAATTATATATGCTCTTACTGTGCTGATGTGATTTCATCTTGATGTTTGTTTGATCCATCTGAAAATTTACCTTCTAGCTTATCGATGTAGTACTACGAATTTATGTTTCTTTGTGTGGTTAATTGTTGAAATCTTCTATGATGCAGACCATTTTCCCAATTCATAACCACCTTGTTGGATCGGTGTTAGGGAACTAACACTGGAACAATGGTTTCTCTCTATTTGAAAAATCGAAGTTTTGATAATGATAAACAAACATGGAACTAATTCCTTGACAAGTGATTTCAGGAAAGGTAACAGGTTCACAGGAAAAGAAAGGGAAACATTCCCCATGACGCCATCTGAGTACATGGCAAATAAAGTAAAGGATAAAGAAGACTTTTCATTATTGTCTTGGGCGGCAAGCCAAGTTCCAAAAGAGTAGAAATGCAAAAAGGGTATGTTGGTCTTTTTGAATAGTATCGTACTCCCCAAGACAATAAGGGCAAAGGCGTCAGAAGAAACTCTATAAATAGTATGCGACGCCGCTAGGTCAAGTAAGCTCTTGAATGCAAAAAATCAAATCCTAAAAGGAAAGTGAAACTTGAGAGCTCGAAGCTGATTTAGAGAAGACGACGATCCAGAAATTCGAGAAGGAAGTCAGGTAATTAGGCGATGGAGACTGCGTGAAGATCACCATCGGCCTGAAGAGTTGGTTCCTGTGCTAAAGGGAACTGCACAGGAACGAGTCAGGTTCACCATCTATATTCTATTACGTTTAGATCTAGGAATCATCATGGCTTAGTCGTTAGTATTATTTGTGAGTGTGTTCGCGAACAATAGAGAAGTTCGACTTTGTATTTTGTATCCTGAGATCTATCAATAGTAATATAGTGTGTGTGTGTTCAAAATCCTCCAAGGGAGGTAGAGGTTTACTCTCCAGCTAGTTGGCTGTAGAGGTTGCTCTATAAGGAATCATGTCCTTGTCTCAGTTCCGTATCTTACTTTCTGTGTTGCTTTATTCCGATGCGTAAGGGAACTGTCACTGGAACAGTTCCCGATTTGTTTTAACTAACACAGATCTTCGATCTTACAATTGGTATCAGAGCTTGGCTCTATATTTTTTGTAAAAACTTGCAGGATGTCTACGGAACCATCTTCAGAACTTAGCGTTGTTGGACAAGGAAACAACAAACCACCCAGGCTGATTGAAGGACGATTCGAGAGATGGCAGGGACTGATGAAAGACTATATGCGAAGTCACGATTACCAAGCATGGGCTGTAATCGAGAGAGGGAACTTCGTCATCAACCCAGCAATCGAGAATGATCTCACAAAGTGGGGACCCAACGAATGGAAATGTATGGAGGCCAATTTCAAAGCTAAGATGTACCTCAACAATTCCATGAGTGAAATCGACTCAGCTAAGGTGGGAAACCTGAAAACTGCTAAGGAAATGTGGGCTGCCATTGAGCAGATGCACATGGGAAGCTCAGATCTAAAGGAAGGTCATCAAATGGATGCTCGTCAAGAGTTCTACAACTTCAGGATAGAACTTGGAGAAACCGTATCATCTTATCAGTTCCGCTTCGAGGGACTACTGACTAAACTTGAGAATTTGGGAATTCTAGAGAGTGAAGTCACAGAACGGATGAAAGTCAAGACGGTGATAGATGGTCTTTCCGGAGAATGGACCCATGATCGAACAACGTTCATGGAAAATCCAGCCAACAGGAGCCTCATGCTTCATGAGATCTTTGGGAAACTAAAGACGTATGAGAGAAGGAGGAACTCTGACAAAGCTCAAGACAAACCTGGAAAAGGAATAGCACTTAAGCTTGAGAAGGTGCTCAAGTCTGTCCAGGAACAGTGTGAAGAATTTGAAGATGAGGAAGAGGATGACATAGTGCTTATCACAAAAGCATTACGCATTCTCTACAAAAAGGGAAAGTTCCAAAAGAATTATGGAGGGAACAGTCACTCACAAGACTACAACAAGTCTGGAGAAAAGGACACCAAGGATATTACGTGCTTCAAAAAGGGTCACTATGCTAAAGCTTGTCCTCTGGGAAATGACGAGAACAAGTCTGGAAACAAAGCCTACATATCAACATGGGATGATTCGGATGATGAAGATCCTGAGGCTTGGGCTACCCCAAACATGTGTGCTATGGCTATCAAAGGAGATCCAAAGGAATCACAAGAGGATGTAAGTATTCTAACTAGTTGCTTTGATAAATACTCTAAATCTGATCTTATTCGCATACTTTCTAAACTTGTTAAAGACAATATGAAACTTCAAAAGTAAATGAGTGAAACTGAAGAGAATTATACTAAATTAGAAAGTGATGTTGCTGAGAAGGAACTTGAATTGAAAAACACTAAATCTGCCGGATGTTCTGTGTGTGATAAATTGAGAAAGGAACTTGACTCTGTAATGACTGCTAAAAATGAGCTTATCTCTGTGCTTGCTACTGTTACCTCAAAAAAGGAAATCCTAACTAAGAAGCTAGAGATTAATGAGGGAAAGAAAATTGTCGAGATTCCTAAGATCACATTTGTCCCATCTAGACATGGCATAGGATACTCTGAAATAGAATCTGGAAATGATCAAAAGACCCTTACTCTAAGGGAACTAAGTGAAAGTAGAGCCCTAGAACTACAAAAGGAAAAGATAAAAAACTCACATCTAGAAGAAAAGATTAGAGTTCTTGAGAGTGGAACCAAAGGGGAAAGGGACTACTATACTGGTAACAACTCTCATAGGATATATGTCAAGATAGCTAAGGGAAACGGTTCCAGAGGACCAAACAAGGAAACTGTTGAGAAAAATAGGATTCAAAGACCTCATCCTAAGTACTATCTAGGTGAATACTATAAAACTTGTTGGTCATGTGGGTGTCATGGTCATTACAAAGAACAGTGTCCTAAAGTCAGTTTCTCAGGAGGTCACACAAACAGGAACAACAACAGAACTTCTCATTCGAGATTCTATAGGAATTATCACTCTGTTGATGTTAATATTGCAGATTATGTTGATTGTTATCCTTGTAAGGAACCAGGCAAGGAACATCTTGCCTGGGTAACCAAACATTGACTCTTTTGCAGGTGAAAGCGAGGGGGAACTGTATGTGGTTCATAGACAGTGCATGCTCCAACCACATGACAGGAAACAGGAACAATCTAACCTGGCTTAATACCCAGGTTGAAGGAGGAAATGTTTCCTTCGGCAACAGAAACAAAGGAGCAATTCAAGGTTCAGGGGAAGTCAAGCTTAACAAATCAATCAAAGTCAATAATGTCAATCTTGTGACAGATCTTGGGTACAATCTATTATTTGTGGCACAACTCTGTGATCAAGGAAACAACATAGTTACCTTCGATTCGAATGAATGTCTGGTTGTGAACAAAGAGACTAACAAAGTTATTCTGAGAGGGAAACGATCTAACATTGTTTACATTGTTGATCAAGATTTTCAACCTCCTAGAAAACTATGTCTCACAGTTCCCACAAGTGATACTGATCTTTGGCATAGACGTCTTGGTCATGCGGGTTTCAATCTTATTCAGAAATTGTTCCTACAAGATCTTGTAATTGGTCTACCCAGGATACACCCAGACACGGCAAAACTATGTGATGCTTGTGCCAGAGGTAAGCAAACTCGAAGTTCCTTCAAACCAAAGAAGGTTGTTAGCACTTCCAAACCCTTGGAAATGTTACACATGGATCTATGTGGACCAATGGACACATGCAGCTATGTTGGAAGGAGGTACATGTTTGTCATAATTGATGATTATTCTCGGTTCACTTGGGTTATTTTCTTGTCTTCCAAAGGTACAGTGTTCAAAGAGTTTGAAATCTTCATCAAAAGAACAGAAGTCAGTCTAGGAACTAAGCTGAAGTCCATACGTTCAGACCATGGAACAGAGTTTGATAACTTAGCCTTTCTCAACTTTTGCAATGAAAATGGGGTGTCTCACAATTTCTCTACACCAAGAACTCCACAACAAAATGGAGTAGTAGAAAGAAAGAATCGCACCTTGGAGAATATGGCTCGAGCTTTGATGCTCGAAAGTGGTGTTCCATCAAACTTCTGGGCAGAAGCCATCTCAACCTCAGCTTATATCCTTAACAGGCTATGATTAGGCCTTTGTTACTTAAAACTTCCTATGAACTAATCAAAGGCAAAAAGCCGAATATTTCCCATCTTAGAGTTTTTGGTTTCAGGTGTTATATTCATAATAATGGGAAAGATGCTCTAGGTAAGTTCGATCCAAGAAGTGATGAAGGGATCTTCATTGGGTACTCCCTTCAAAGCAAAGCATACCGAGTCTACAACAAAAGGACCAAAAAGTTTGAAGAAAGTGTCCATGTTATCTTTGATGAGGAACCCATTCATCATGGAACCATCTCCATCAATCCATTCTCAAAGACAGGAGTGAAGCCCTTCACCATACCAAGGGAGACAACTAGGGAACCAACAGAAGAGAATGATGATCCGGAATACACGAAAGGATGACACTGAATACATCAATGGAAATGAGTCTCAACCACATGAACTATCCAATGAAGAGGATCAAGGAGATGATGATTCCATAGAACAGTTTGATGATCCCTCTACTAACTTCCCTGAAGAAGAGAACAATACATCTGAACCATTAGAAGCTTCCAACTCAGGAAACAATCCTGACACTGAGATTCAACAAAATCTACCTGAAGCCAGTTCCAGTGCTCAAGGGGAACTTCAAGAAACAAATCAATCACAGCTTCAACCCAGGAACTATCATCAGAGAAAAGATCACCCTCTTGAGAACATCCTTACACCTCTAGAACAGGGAGTACAAACTCGCTCTTCTCTCCATAACTTTTGTGCTTTTAATGCGTTCGTTTCCCTTGTTGAACCCAAAAGTATTCAGGAAGCACTCAAAGATCCAGATTGGATTCAAGCAATGTAGGAAGAGCTCCATCAATTTGAAAGACACCAGGTGTGGAAGCTAGTTCCTAGGCCACCAGACAAGAATGTCATTGGAACTAGATGGGTCTTTCGCAACAAACTTGATGAGTCAGGAAATGTGTCCCGAAACAAAGCTAGACTTGTGGCTCAAGGCTACAACCAAGAGGAAGGGATAGACTATGAAGAAACATTCGCACCAGTTGCTTGAATTGAGGCAATACGCTTGCTCATAGCATTTGCTACATACAAAGGGTTTAAGTTGTTCCAGATGGATGTCAAGACAGCTTTTCTGAATGGCTATCTCAAAGAAGAAGTCTATGTCAAGCAACCACCAGGATTTGAAGACGAAAGCAAGCCAGATCATGTCTACTTTCTTGAAAGAGCTTTGTATGGTCTCAAACAAGCACCTCGAGCCTGGTATGATAGATTTGCCTCATTTCTGTTATCCAAAGTTTATCAAAGGGGATCAATCGACAAAACTCTTTTCCTGAAGAAAGAATTAGGTGATATTTTAATTGTGCAAGTATATGTTGATGATATAATTTTCGGTTCCACTAACCCTGTGCTCACAGAAAAGTTTGAGAAACAAATGAGTAGTGAGTTCGAGATGAGTATGGTAGGAGAACTCAACTTCTTTCTAGGTCTTCAGATCTCTCAAACAAAGGAAGGAACCAAGATTCATCAACAAAAGTACATCAAGGAAATGTTGTCAAAGTATGGGATGGACACTGCAAAGCCCATCAACACTCCGATCTCACCTAGCACATGTCTTGACGCGGATGAGAATGGAACCAATGTCAATAAAAAACTCTTTCGAGGAATGATTGGTTTCCTTCTCTATCTCACTGCTAGCAGACCGGACATTATGTTTTCCGTCTGTCTTTGTGCACGGTTCCAAGCAAACCCTAAGGAGTCTCACTTAAAGGAAGTCAAAAGGATCTTTCGTTACCTCAAGGGAAGAGATAACTTGTGTTTGTGGTATCCAAGGAACAGTTCCTTTGAACTGGTATCCTTCACCGATGCTGACTTTGCTGGGCACCTCGTAGATCGAAAAAGCACCTCAGGCATGGCACAGTTCCTAGGAGATTGTCTTGTATCTTGGGGATCTAAGAAGCAATCCTCAGTGGCACTTTCTACTGCTGAAGCTGAATACATAGCCGCTGCTGCTTGTTGTTCCCAAGTTCTATGGCTTAAATATCAACTTCAAGATTACGGTATGTCTCTCGGAACTGTTCCTATTAAATGCGATAGTACTAGTGCAATAAATATCTCAAAAACCTTGAGCATCACTCTAGAACAAAGCACATAAAGGTTAGGCACCATTTCCTACGTGATCACGTAGAGAAAGGTTCCATTGAGATGGTACATTGCAGAACAGATGAACAAGTTGCTGATATTTTCACCAAAGCTTTGGACAGACAACCCTTTGAGCATCTTCGAATGCTCTTAGAGATGATTCTCTTACATTAAACAAGTCCCGGTCCATCTTTTCCCTCTATGATTGACTAGTTAAGCATTAGTGTAGCTAGGGAACTGCATGGTTTAGCAACTTTCATTTTAATAATTGCTCATTGCATGAAACATGTTTATTACTATGTATGGGAACTATTTCTTAAAAGCACTTTGCTTCTTTTGGCCCAAAATGATCAACCTGATCTTGTCTATTCCTCATTACAAGCCGAAAGGATGGTTGATCATAAGACTTGTCCCTTAAAGCTAATCCAGGTAAACGTTTCCTATGAGCCTCAATTAATTGACAACTCATTCTACGGGATTCAATTACCTGGATGACAAAACTTGCTTCCTTACCCCTATTTTGTTTGGATACTACTATTTGTCTTTTCACAAAAAACCCTTATGTATCCAAATATGGCCTCCCGTCACTTGTTCATGGAAATGAGGTTGGAAAGGAAAGGAACTACTTCAAGACACTAGGGAACTACAAGGATCTTTGAAATCAAGCATCTCATAGCTGTATTATTGGACAGAGAAAAGGCATTGGAAACTGGGTTTTGAATTGACAGGTTGAGAAAAGGGAAATTTGAATCTGCACCGTTTATCTTGCTACTTTGGGTCATTCTTCGCCACGTAGATACTGTTGATTTGGAAAGAATCTCTTGATGGAAGACAACAAATCTCTCGAGTTACCCTTGGCGTAACTAGATGCGACTTTCAAGGAAACTTGGTAAAACTTCCCTCACCTTTTCAAATTCCTTCCCATTCCTTACTTAACTCATCTTTCACACTCACACCCAACTTCATCGTCTTCATCCTTTCTTTTCTACAAACCCTAGAATTCAAATCTTTCTTTCCATTCCTTCCCAAGAACTCAAAACTTTCCAAATGGCCGATCAAAACCAACCGAAATACACCAGCCTTCACCCAAACCCTCTCATTGAGCATCTTCTTCACAATGATCCAGTCTATCTTCAAGAAAAGCTCCTTACAAACCTGGACCTAGACCATCATGAACCAGAATACATCTTCGACGTGAAAGAGCGTCTCTTCTCTCTTCTACGGAAGAAAGATGGTCAACCCCCTCTCACTCCTCAAAACTCTCCTCCCACAACTCCTAGATCTGAAATTCCGGTTCTCACCACGAGACCGGATGGTTCTTCAACTCTAACTCTCAACATTGAGGGTGTTCAACACACAATTTCTGAACCAAGCCAGAATCCTCTCCTTCTCAAAGATTCTTCCCATTCCTCTCCACAACACCACACTCAAATTCATGACAATCTAAGTCCTAAACGACCTGATCCCTTGGCCTCAACTTCTCAAAAACCTAACCCTCAAATCCAAAGTTCTAAGGAACCCTCTTCCCTTACAACAGCTCCTTCAATCCCAGTTCCACCCCACAGGGAACTCGACCTCCCACTCTTGATCAAACTCTCTTACAATTTGAGAGAGAAGAGTTCCCTCCCTCACAAGGAACTACAACTACCCTACCCTCTTCTTCCTCCACACCCTAAAAAAGAACCTCTCCTCAAGCTTCTCTTCCCAAAAATCCCACGGGTCAACGCTCCAAAAAGAGAAAGCTACGGAAACTGAGTAAAGAAGAAGAAGAAGAAGAAGTAGAAGAAGACGAAGAGGAACTACAACCTCTTCTTCCTGAGCAACTACGTGCCCTCAATCAATCAACAGAAATAGTCACTGTTGATGGAACCGATGATGAAATAGAGGAGTACACAGAGCCTGCTCTCCAAATTGGCTACAAGGAACCGCCATCTAGGCGTCCTTCAACGAGAGGCTCCAAGAAACAAAAGGTGGAAGAGAAGAAGGAAAAGAAAGAAAAAGAGAAGAAGGAAAAGAAGAATAAAGGAACTGAAGAGAGGAAGTTGGTCATTCCTCTGATCGTCACTGCTGAGTTCCTTCAAGAACATGAATTCAACGAGCTTCAAGAACTCATCCAGTTCCAAGGATGGGAAAAGCTCTGCTCTGAAGCAGCAAAGGTTGATCCAACTCAGGTCAAGTTTTTCTACTCAAAGTTTACTCTAACAAAGGGAACTGAGCTCGATCCAGTCATAAGGTGGCAAACAGAAGAGGATGACTTCTCCTTCACCTCCACTATGATCAAGAAAATAGTCCAAGTTCCTGGAGAGGGCTTTGACACACTTCCCCAACGACCATGGCAAGATACTGATGGACAAGAAGCTATCCTACAAAGGCTTCTAGGTCATGTGCCTGCTCAAGGCAAGGAGGTCTTGACTCATAGTTTGAGTCAATTGGGGAAGATGGCACACCAATACATCACTCGGGTAGTGATTCCCAGACAGGAGAAGCGAACAACGCTCAATTCAACTGATGTTATTCTCCTGGATTTGTTCCTACGCAAGGAAAGAATCAATCTGCCCAAGATCATGATCATGCACATGTGCAAATGCGTTACCAAGGAGTCTCATGCCCTCCATATGCTGCTGTGGTGAAGGAAATCATGAAGAGCAATGATGTTTATCATCCTCAAGAGGAAGAAGAGCTTGGACAAGAAATGGACATGTCCAACATTCAGAGAATGAAGCACTCCCAGGAACCCACTGAGGAAGTTCTTCCTGTTGTGTTCATCGAACAAGGAGATTCAAAGACAGTCCTTCAAGCTCTTAATCGTCTGTGTGGGGTCAATGAGCGGATTCTCAATGTTCTTCTAGACATCCAACAGAAGTTGCCTTCCTCCTCCTCCTCTGCTCCATGAACAAGCTCTCTACAAAACATTTCCCTTGCTGTCTTACCATCCTTCAATGCTTTTTAAGATTGTCTGTTCATGTACTTTGTTTCAACTGTTTCAATGAATGCATTTTGCTATTATTCTCTAGTTATGATTGTGCTTCACTTGTTTTTCCTTGCATGCTCATACTTGATTCTTTTCGATGATGTCAAAAGGGGGAAAAGTGGAAAAATGCAGAGATGCGTTGTGTCTAAGAGAATACAGAATAATTAGCCATAAGCTGAGGGGGAACTATAAGCTTAAAAATCTTGAAAATTGAACTGCTTGTCCATTTCAGGGGGAACTAAGTATCTATAAAGAATCAACTGTGTATTTTGGTGTTTAATCTCTCTTATCATTCCTGCAATCCCTGACTTGCATTTTATAAAGGTTTGTCATCATCAAAAAGGGGGAAATTGTTGGATCGGTGTTAGGGAACTAACACTGGAACAATGGTTTCTCTCTATTCGAGAAATCAAAGTTTTGATAATGACAAACAAACATGGAACTAATTCCTTGACAAGTGATTTCAGGAAAGGTAACATGTTCACAGGAAAAGAAAGGGAAACATTCCCCATGACACCATCTGAGTACATGGCAAATAAAGTAAAGGATAAAGAAGACTTTTCACTATTGTCTTGGGCGGCAAGCCAAGTTCCAAAAGAGTAGAAATGCAAAAAGGGTATGTTGGTCTTTTTGAATAGTATCGTACTCCCCAAGACAATAAGGGCAAAGGCGTCAGAAGCTAAAAGTGGAAACTCTACAAATAGTATGCGACGCCGCTAGGTCAAGTAAGCTCTTGAATGCAAAAAATCAGATTGTAAAAGGAAAGTGAAACTTGAGAGCTCGAAGCTGATTTAGAGAAGAGGACGATCCAGAAATTCGAGAAGGAAGTCAAGTAATCAGGCGATGGAGACTACGTGAAGATCACCATCGGCCTGAAGAGTTGGTTCCTGTGCTAAAGGGAACTGCACAGGAACGAGTCAGGTTCACCATCTATATTCTATTACGTTTAGATCTAGGAATCATCATGGCTTAGTCGTTAGTATTGTTTGTGAGTGTGTTCGCGAACAATAGAGAAGTTCGACTTTGTATTTTGTATCCTGAGATCTATCAATAGTAATATAGTGTGTGTGTTCAAAATCCTCCAAGGGAGGTAGAGGTTTACTCTCCAGCTAGTTGGCTGTAGAGGTTCCTCTATAAGCAATCGTGTCCTTGTCTCAGTTCCGTATCTTACTTTCTGTGTTGCTTTATTCCGCTGCGTAAGGGAACTGTCACTGGAACAGTTCCCGATTTGTTTTAACTAACATAGATCTTCGATCTTACACACCTAATCCTTATTTCCATAATAAGCCTCTCCATAGTAGGTACTATCAGCGGCCCTTCTCGCCAATGCCACCTCAACTATAATATGTTGCTTCTGCTTTTGTCTTATCTATTTGGTATGGTTTTGAATGTTGGAAATTGCACACAATCACCACTTATTTACCCTTTGTTGATGGCTGAGCTGTGTTGCTATTACCATGAACAAGGTCTAGCTTTAATGGAAAACTGAGACTAATGTTGGGTTTTGAGGGCTGTTATGCTTACATTGCTGTAGTACTAATAATCATTGGCTGAAACTATATTTGTATATCTTTTGCCTTACATTAATTGCCAACTTATCATCTATTTACATGGTTTCAGGGGAGCTCTAAGGTGATGAGATAATGAAGAGTTTCAGACATGTCTTATCAGGCTTGAAGCATTACATGTTCTTAGACGGAATAGTGCTCTCGAGGATGCTTGCAAGGTATGTATTGTATTTTCTTTCATGTAATGTGTTTATATTTATTATCAATGTGGAAAGATTTACCTATTGTAATTAAAAATAGGTATTTTGAGACATTGGTATCCTTTCCAATATCCTTGGTATGATATTGGCTCTTGTAAACCTCTCCCTCGCAATACATTACTGTTTCCAAGAGACCCCATGAGAGAATAATTAAGCTTTCTGTTTTTTATTTCTGTTCGTGTTAGTAGTTTCAGTTTTGTAGCCTTTCATCTCTTCAATTTGTTCTATGGAATCAATCTTTGCATTCTAAAAACACCCTTTTGCAAAAGCAGTTTAACGACACTGTAAGTTTTTAGATCCCCAACCTTGTGAATTATGATTTTGTGTTGCACCATGCATTATTTTTTACCCAATCACTCTTTTGTTAGTTTGTTTTAGAAGTTAAGAGTTATAATTTCATGGTGTAATTCAAACTTGATTTTTCTGGGTAGATGTTTTGTTGCAATAAAAACTTGATTTTTCTTTCTCAAATGAGTAATCTAATTTGTTGGATTTGGAATGTAATTTGTCTCAGATCACATTAGTCTTTATACTCTTGAGAGGTTTACAAGGTGATTTTGGTTTTCCCCCTTCTTAAATATGTCTTTAAGAATGGATAACTGTTTGGGTTGAAACATCACCACCGCTGGGTGTTCTTCTCTCCAACAGTAAAGCCACATTGGCAATTTCTATCAAAACCAATTTCTTTTTCAAACTGGAATGAATTTGCTGGAATCGGAAGCTCTAAAAATTGGTGAAGTGATGTTAACAAACTGAATTGGAATTAAGTGAAATATCATTTTGGCACCATTTGACTTGTTTTGTTGGTTTCAAATATTTAAAATTGGTTATTTTTAAAAATTTATTTAATGTAATGTGCTGCAAACAATAGTCATTAGAGTAAATGTTACTCCCTCTGTATAAGTCTATTTGTCTTTCTAGACTTAAATAATTGTCTAATTCTACTTGTCCTTTTAAGTATTTTATCCAAATTTTTCAACTTTACCCTCAAATAACACATCCAATTAATTGCATACACACATCTTAAGAAATAAAGTATGTAGATTATAGGGGTAATGTGGTAATACTAGGTCTTGTCTTAATATATGTGTAAAATGCTAAAAGGACAAGTAGACTTATACGGAGGGAGTAGTATTCTTTAGTGGGTGGAGTTCAACATTTGATAATAGGTAACGAGCTTATCAAAGATGGAATAGATTTGCCTAAAAATTGGCATGGGATGTTATATTTTGTAGTATAGTTTTTTGTTGAAAAAAGTAAGCTCAGTTAATTAATTTGATTGTTGAAACTTTTGTGCTACATTTGCGCTTCATTTTCTGTACATACATATCTTCTTGACTCATTTATACTCAAGAAATGCATCGAATTAGAATGCAGATTTCTATTTTTGGATCAAATCAGAAGTTATTGATGCTCAGTCCATATTCATCAACAATAAAGGGAGTTGAGCTTGCAACTTGGATTAAAGAGAAGAAGAGGAAAGGATGACCACCGAGGAAATCGAATAAGAAATTGCTAGAAGAAGACGACAACCATTTAAGTTATGGTTTCAATTCTCCATTTCCATTTTTTCCATCCGGCACAATGTAATGATGTAATAGCCTGCTAAATTATGTATAAAACTCACCTAGTAGATTACAATACGATATTCTCACCAAAAAAAAAAGATTACAATACGATAATAAATAAACTCCATTATACTTAGAATTCACTATCATTTGCTTTCATTATCTTAAAATTTAACATTAACATCTAATATGGGTTTCTAATTTACTCGTGTAGCATACTCTTCCGGTTGCACGCGGCCCAAATACTAATATTATAAGATCTTACAGATGATAATCATATATTACATATATCATGATATTTGGGAAACATGTTTTTATTTCTATCTTCTTTATATTATACTATTGTAAATTATATTGATTTTTATTTATAAATGTGACAACCTTTTTACTTAATATTGACCATATTTTTCATATTAAATTCAAATTTTGCAATAATAATTTTCTATAAATAAGAATGATAAATTTTAAATTTTCATCAATATTAAGTTTCTATCCATCAACATGAAAAATATAAAATAGTACTTTAATATCCCAACTACTCCTTTTTTAATTTAATATCTTAGAGTAAATTAATTTTAATATCTCTAAATAAAATAGATAACTTTTATATCCTTAAGTATTAAATATAGGAGTAAGGTTCAAATAAAACAACTCTTTATCCTATAAATAAGGAATGTTTAGAGTCATTGGATCAAGATGATCGAAGGGCTAATGTTCTATCCCTTTTGGGGATGCGGTGACATTTTTGTAATTTTTTGAAATTACAAGAGTGCATCGCTATCATGAACAAGTGCATTGGTCTAAAAAGTGCAAACAAAAATGAAACCATCAGGGCACGCTCACCATGTCTGGTTCATTGTAAAAGTACATCATTATCGTGAAAAAATACATTACAAAATACCAAAACGTGCATTAATAAACCCCAAATATTTTTCATTCAGCCTTTACACATTCTCAAGCGTAATGCTATTATCAATGGTAAACGTGCTCGATTATGCCACAATGCTCACACTAGGATCGTCATACACAGAAGGCATCGAGCTCAGTTCAATCCCATTGACGAAGGTGAAAGTGTTGGAGTAGTTCAAAGATGGAGTAAAGGTGAGATTTAGGGTTTCGGTCTCACCATAACGATGCACTTTTGTAATTTCCAAAAAATTACGAAAATATCATCGCGTCCCTAATTTTCGAGAATATTAGACTTAGGATCAAGGAGATCCAAGAGTTCTAAACAGTCCTTATTTTATTGGATAAGAAGTTGTTTTATTTGAACCAAACTCTTAAAATATAGACCATATTTTATATATGGGTTTTAAATATTAAAATTTCATGTTCTTTCATATTAACGTTTAAAAGTATAATAACTTTTTTAATTAGTATGAATCATATCTTTAATCATATATTTTAACCGGATTTTGAATTAATTTTCTATTCATAAGTATGATAACGAATTTAATTAATATTGGCCATATTTTTTATTTTAATTTTAGATTTTTCAATGTTAATTTTTTATATATAGGATTGACAACTTTTTAAACTTCCATCATTAGTAAGTTTATCCATAAATATGACAATTTTTATAAACTATATCATATATAAATTAACATATTTTTATTTTTTTTAATTATTTATATACTTATATTTATATACTAAATATAAAAATTAAAACAATATATTAGTTTTATTTTTGGATAAGATACGTATATTTTTTAAAAATATACTTTCTTGTATTAATTTTTAATAATTATTTCTGAAAATGGTAGTTTTTTGTAGATAAGATAGGTATAGTTTTTTTTTGAAATATCCTTACATATATCAATTTAATAAAAATTTACAAACATAAAGAAATAATACACTAATTCTATCCATGTGTATGACACAAAAAATACTAATTTAATATATTAGAAATAGATAAGTTTCTTTTCCATAAATATGATAAATATAAAATTATTTTTGGAGTCATGCTCAGGTGGGTGTATTTCATAGGGTGAAAAATGCGAGCAGTTTTCGATCGCTAGATTGCTTGTATGGACAGTCATGATTAAAACAAAAGAATTTAGCAAAAAATATAAAAAAATAGGCATTGATTAGTTTTGATGGCACGGAGTGTAATTACGGTAAATTTTGTTTGACCAGGCAAAAGTATCCCTAAATCAAAAATAAGATACAACCCTCGCACTCCTCACCATCTTCAATCTTCTTCTTTGAGCAAAAAGTTGTGAACCACGATCTCCTCACCATCTCCAAACTTGTGGGGGAAATCTACCAAGAACTTGATAGATCTCTTGCACTCTAACTCAATCAAAAGTGTCGATTTCAATTCATCAAATCCATGAAGAGGGATATAAGGAAAGGTATGCATGAATTGAACTTTTCTAGGGTTTTGTTTTGTTGGGTTTAGTAAAAATTTACTTGCAATTTACAAATTCTTCTAGCTTATGATAGCAAGTTTGTTTAATTTTCTAGGTTAAAGCTCTAAATTGCAAAGAAACAACTCACCCATGTAATTTTTTTTACTAAAACCAATTACCCATAAATGACCGGCCAATTTTTAGCTCTTTTTTGTTGGTAAGTAGAAGAATTATTCACTGACTTTCACATGTATTGGTTAGTGAATAGAAGATTTATATTTCATTGTTGAAGTTGTCTACTAAGTCATCTTAGGATAAATCTCAATGTAAGTTTCTATAGATCTTGTTATATCAGTGAATGAGAAATGTGTATTTGACACTTGACAAATTATATATTGGGTAGCCTATTAGCTCAAATGGTAGAGCAATGTGCATGTGCACATAGATGTGGGTTCAAATCCCACATAGACTAATTCTTGATATGGTCATGTCTTTTTGTTCGTATTAGTTGTTTTTTGGTTCATGACTTGTTAAGGTAAGGTTCACAATATTTCTTCTTATGGTTCATAAATTTTGTTCCATGTTTCTTTATTTATAACAATTGTTCTTTTAGTTCATGTTTGAATAACCTTAGGTTCATCAAAGTTCAACTTATGGTTCATATCTTTTTAGTTCATGCAAGTTAGTATGTTCTTTCGTGATTTTTGGTTCATGGTACTTGTTCTTTCTGTTCATGTTTTTGTAAGTTAGGTTCATAATAATTTTTTTGGTTCACGCCTCTGATATGGAAAGGTCGTTATAATAAACATCATGTTCATTACATATTTTGGTGATTAATTTTATTTAATTTTTAAACGTTTGGACATCAAACTTTTTGAATGATCATGTTATTTGGTAACCTATTAGCTCAAATGGTAGAGCAATGTGCATGTGCACATAAATGTGGATTCAAGTCCCACATAAGCTAACTCTTTGTATGATTTATGTCTTTTGGTTTATGGTAGTTCTTTTTTTGTTTCATGTTTTTATATGCTTAGGTTCATGATAGTTTATATTACATTTACAGCTCATATCGTTTAAGTCATACTAGTTGTTATTTTGGTTCATAATATTTGCTCATTTGGTTCATGTTTTGTATAGAACATGTTCATAATATTTCATCTCACGGTTTATGACTTTTATTTCATAGAAGTTGGTCTATTGGTTCATGTCCTTACATGTTTAGGTTCATAACAAATGTCAATAAGGTTCATAGAATTTAATTCACAATATTTTCTATTTTGTGTCATGTATTAATAAATGATATTTTGTTGGTTCATTTCATTATATAGTTATGTTCATAACAAAAGTCAATAAGGTTCATGAAATTTAATTCATAATACTTATTATTTTTGTCACGTAATCTAGCTAGTACATAAATCATATTTTGTGGGTTCATATCTTTATATGATTAGGTGCATAACAATTTTAATACGATTCATGAAATTTAATTCACAATGATTGTTACTTGTGATATGTATTCTAGTTCATAAACGGTATAAGTTAATAATTTTGGTATACTAGGTTCATAATTTATGAACAATTGGTAAAAAAATGATCTAAGCACTAAGTTGAACATTTCAGCATTTTGTCGAACACATTGTGGGCTGTTAGATGTGCATTGATCATTAACATTTGTTTTCAATCAAAAACTTGAAATTGTAAAGCAAAACATGCACAATCTTCATTGGTTTGATTATAATCAACAAAAATAAGTCCAAAACACACAAAAACATGTAAATAGAAGTACCAAGCTCCCAAATTAAAAAAAAACCAATGTGAACTTGAAATCATACAAAAGAGATCTATATAAATATCCATGAAAAGAGAACACAAATTGGGGCCGAAATCATTAAAAAAAAGTGAACCAAATTGGAAGAAGCAAGAGGTAACAAGAATGGAGAAGATTCAATCAAAAAAAGTGAATGAAATTTCCACGTAGAATAGGATGAAAATGACCCCTGTAAGTTGTGTTCTAGTTTGATGGATGAAAGACGAAAATGCCCTCTAAAATCACTTAAACGTGTGTTATAATCGTAGCCGTATATGTATCTTGATCAAACGGTTAAAAATTGCTCACATATTTCATTGTAGCAATTTAAGCATCTGATCGTGATTCATCATTTTTATCTAACTTTTTTTTATTGATATGTATATATTTAATAACAGATTTTTGATTTTAAGTTCCTGTCCATAAATATGACAAATATAAAATAGTAATTTAATATCCTACCTACCTTTTTTACTTCAATATTTCATAATAAATAGTAATTTAATATCTCAACTTTTTTAACAAGTACGAACCATATTTTTAGCCATGTATTTTTATATTAATTACATAAATTTTTTAAATTTTTTATTTATTAGTATTTCAACGTTTTTAATTAATATTGACCATATTTTTCATATTAATTTCATATTTTTTAATATTAATTTTTTATTTTTAAGAATGATAACTTTTTAAATTTTCATCCATAAATATGGTCGGTTTTAAATATTATTTTTCTATTTGTAAATATGAGAGTTAAATGTAGTATTGCCATTAACTTTTAATGTCAATCAACATATTTTTAGTTACGAAATTGTTGATATTAACTATGTTTTTAATGGACCATGTTTATAATGGTAGAGTTTGTATTAACGTTTAGATTTTCTTATATTAATTTTACAATTCTTTAAATTTTCTATCCATAAGCATGTTGATTTTTTTATACTATTTTTTTTTATTAATAAGTATGATTTTGTTATTTAATGTCGGTATAGATATGTTGTGTTTTACAATATTAATTTTCTATTCATAAGTATGTTGATTTTGTATTTTACAAATTCTTGAATAAATAAATAAATAATTATTCCTTAATGTAAAATCGGTTAATCAGGTCAGTTCATTCATGTTTAGGTTTGGTCATTTCAGGTACAGATGAGTAAAGGTTGATGTTGTTAAAATTTACGAGTTGATTGAGTCAATTCATTGCATTTTTGTACGATTTAAGTAAATATTACAATTAACATTTTTAAAAATAAGATAATATTTATAATAAATTTAATAATTAAATTTATTATTATAATTAACTTAATTGTTTATGATATTGTTTTTATTATATAAATTATAATACATATATCATATTTCAATAACATATTACTGATGGTGCTCAAAATAGTAAAACAAGAAGTGGGTCCGGGGTACGGGGAATAAACGGACCCGACGGGACTCCCAAGGTGGATTCCGGGGCCCACAACCATACCCGTCTTTTAATTAAACAAATTCCCTCTCCGAGCGAGGTCTTCCGAAACCTCGGGATGAGGTCTAAACCTCGTTGCCGACTCAATTAACACCCCCGCCCACCTGGTCCACTCAGTTGCCGCCATTCTTCACAATCAATCATCGGCTGCCTCGCCTCCGGACCAATCAGAAGCCCTGATCTCGGGCGTCCCACATCGAATAAACACCAAAACTCGATTCCCCAATTCTCTATAAATAGAGGAGAACCTCGTAGATAGAAGGGGTCGAAAAACATCTTGAACTCAAGAACTATCTTGCTCGTTGAAGATCGACGTGTTGAATCATCGTCAAAGACCTCGATAAAGACAAAGTGAAGTCCACAAAAAAACTTCAAGTCACACAGAGAGTCTTCGCTCACACCAAAGACCTCGCTACATCATCTCGCTAGCCATCATCACCACGCTCACACTTAAAGCTCGACCTCGCCACCAGAGTCTGTCAAGTCACTTGCGGGTGGTAGAATCTCATAGCGTTTAGGAGATCTCGGACCTTGTTAGATCGAGATCTCGGATAATATTAAGAGGTTTAATGTGTAAACCTCACTGTTTGTAACCTCGTGATTTGTAACCTCGCTGTAAAGAAATAATAAATAAATAAAGAGCAAGTGTTTGCACAACCGAATAATCGAATCTCGTTTCTTGTCTTTTAGCGACGGTTTATTTCGGGTTTCATCAATTAAAATCTACTATATATATATAAGCAATAAGGTTGAGCCACCATATTAAGCCACCTCATCATTTTACACATGTCGCTTCAAAATTACGCCACATCAGATTCTGCCACATGTCGTCACAATATTATTCCACATAATTTTGTATTTTTATTTTAAATAATTTTATATTACTAAAATTTTGACATGTCTTTTACACATCATATATTTAACGCCATGTCAATTACACGTCATATGTTTATTTTTATCAATAATTAATCATTTACAAATTTACTCTTCTTTTTCTTTATTATTCAACTCCATCTCTAGGCACCTTTTATTAAATTCATGATCAAATTCAAGTCCAACGCTACCGCCAACCTTGAAGATTATCCCCTACCGGAACATGTATTGGTGCGATTTAGGTTGTCCATGTTATCATAAAATTTTCCATGAACTCTAATGCTCTAGGTCTTCAACATTAATTCAAAGGAGAGAGGGACAAATAAAAACACCAATGCCGGGACACGAGACGTCCACCAACGGCACGCCAACGGAGAGGCCTCCCCGGAACCCCATGCAGATCTCGCGATCCCGCTCGCGACGTTCAAGGATACGGGACAAAGAGTTGTCCGAAACGGAAAGAAGTGCTACGCACCCCATGAAATCGAAGTCGCGTCGTCAACCCGTCGAGGTCGGGTGCCGCTCCCCCTTCGTGGACGAGATTCAGGAGGCACCTATGCCCAAAGGTTTCCATTGGCCACAAATGGGGCTCTACGACGGCACGGCTGACCCGGAGGACCACGTAAAGCACTTTGCTGTCCAAATGAATGTCAACTCCTACAATGACACCATATTCTGCCGCATCTTTCCAACCACCCTGGACAAGGCCGCGATGACGTGGTTCACCGCGGTAGCATAGATCGCGCACATCGACGAATCGTCGGTGCGAGATACCCTTATGGGCAACCTGTGTCCGGGGCCTTTCAAGACTTACATTTTCTTGAAATGCCCGACGACGTACGACAGCCTGTGCGCTCGGATCACGTCCCAGGTGTATGCCGAGGATGTCGCAAACCAGAGCTTGCGACCGAAGCCCGACAAGGAAATCGTCGTCGAGGCTAAAGGAAAGGCGAAGGTGGCCGCATCGGCCGCAAGGGATGCATATGTGACGCAGGCCCAAAACTCCGTCAACAACAACAACAATAGGAACTACAACAACAACAACAACAACAACAACAACGACAATAGGAACAACAACAATCACAACAACAATCGCGGGGGCAATTGGAACTGCTTCGGAGGGAAGCAGCGCGGCTATAGGGGCAAGGGCGGCCCTTTGTACAACCCAAATGAAAAGGGACGCGCCAACCCCGCATTAGGAGCCAACACCGTACCTCGAAGCCCGAGTCAGGCTCAGGCCAACAACGTCGAGCGGCAAGCTCCCGCGAAGCAGGCACGGTCTGGGCATACAACAACGCCCGATGACTATATCCATACCATCTCGGGTGGACCATCGCTGGCTGGATCAAGCCAGGCGGAAAGAAAGAGATACGCGAGGGCAAGCCACCATGAGCCCTCGGTATTTAACGTTGCCCAAACCTCGCGGCCCCACGTAGGCTTGGCCTTCACCTCCGAAGATATCGAGGGACTCCACATGCCGCACTCTGACCCCTTGGTGGTGCATGCTCAAGTGGGCTCGAAGATGGTGAAGCGAGTGCTGGTGGACACGGGATCCTCCGTGAACATCATGTACTACGGCGCATTCGAGCAGTTGGGCATCTCTGAAACATCCTTGAAGCCCTACACTGGGAAGCTCACCTCCTTCTCGGGGGATGAGGTCGACGTTGCGGGTCTTATAGAACTTTGGATGACGCTGGGCACCGGCTCCACGAGGAGGACCGAGATGGTAGAATTCACGGTGGTACACCTGCCTTCGGTGTACAATGCAATCATCGGGAGAATATCCCTGATCAAGTTCCATGCGATGGTCTCCATTTACCAACTAAAGATGAAGTTCCTCGTCGATGGCGGGGTTGGGGAAGTAAAGGGCAACCAAGAGGAGAGTCGTGTTTGCTATGCGACCTCGGCCAAACAAAAATGCCCGGTGTTCATGGTGGAGTCCCCCGGCGAGGCCGACCAAGAGGTCCGGGACTTCACGGTCCCCATCCCCGAGGCATAAAGAAGGGTGATTACCCCCTTCGGGAATGAATCCGAGAAGATCTACCTGGGAGAGTGTCTCTCCGGAAAATCGGCGACGTCGCTGGAGGCCCTGTTGTCCGGATTCCGCGATGCATTCGCCTAGACCGCCAAGGACCTCCGCGGTGTCCCGCGCATCGTGGCCCAACACTCCTTGAACGTTGACGTTACCACCCGCCATGTGGTGCAACGGCGGCGGAAAATGAAGGAGGAAAGAGCGAACGCCGCGAATGAAGAGGTGGCTAAGCTGTTGGCCGCGGGGTTTATTTGCGAGGTCCAGTACCCAAAATGGTTGTCCAACGTTGTGCTGGTAAAAAAGGCTAGCGACAAGTGGCGGATGTGCGTGGACTTCAAAGATCTCAACAAGGCATGTCCCAAAGACAACTACCCCCTTGCCCTCGATCAACAAGCTAGTCGATTCAAACACGGTGCACGGGGTCTTGAGTTTCCTCGACGCGTACTCGGGATATAATCAGATCTCGATGAGTCCGTGCGACGAGGAGGAGACATCCTTCATCACGCAACGGGGTACGTACTGCTACAAGGTCATGCCTTTTGGCCTTAAAAACGCATGGGCGACCTTCCAGCGTCTCGTTGACCGAGTCTTCAAAAACCATTTGGGGAGAAACGTGTCAGCCTACGTCGAATACATCGTGGTGCGGAGTAAAAGCCCCGAAAAACATCTGGCCGACCTCCACGAGGTCTTCGTGACCCTCAGGCACAATCGTCTCAGCCTGAACCCCGAGAAGTGCGTCTTCGGCGTGTCGTCGGGGAAGTTCCTAGGCTTCATGATCAGCAAGCGCGGAATCGACGTCAACCCTGCCAAGGTCGAGTCTATCCTCTCAATGAGGTCGGTACGATCTCGCAATGAGGTACAGCGGCTCAACGGCGTCGTGAACTACTTGGGGAGGTTTTGCTCCCGCTTGGCGGACAAGTCTCTGCCCTTTTTTGCTGCCCTCAAGAAAAATGACAAGTTTGTTTGGGACAAGGGGCTAGAGCTCGCTTTCTCCGAATTAAAAGCCTTCCTATCAAAACTCCCTACACTGTCACCTCCAATGGCAGGCGAGGACTTGTATTTATATGTGGCGGTAAGCCCGGAGACGGTCAGCGCGGTGCTAACCAGAAAAGCCACGTACCCAGTCTACTTCACAAGTCGCGTGCTCCAGCCTGCGGAGCAGCGATACTCCCCGGCGGAGAAAATGGCACCGGTTATCGTGACCGCCTCCAGGCGCCTGCGCCCCTACTTCCACATGCATCTCATTCAGGTCCTCTCTGACTTCCCACTTCGACAAATCCTCCACCAGCCCGCCCTCTCCGGACGAATGACGAAGTGGGCAGTCGAGCTCTCCGAGTTTGACATCAGCTACCTCCCGAGGACCGCAATGAAGGGGCATGCCCTCGCTGACTTCATGGTGGAGGTCACCTTCCCCGAAACTGACGCAAGCTCGGAGGAGTGGAAGGTATTCGTTGATGTATCGCGGTGTGACGTCGATGGTGGGGCTAGCGTATTCCTCGCCGGTCCCTCCATCGAAACGGAGTACGCCCTTAACTTCGCCTTCGATGCCACAAACAACGAGGCCGAGTATGTGGCCATGATTGTTGGGATTGAGATGGCGCTCCTCAGTGGGGCCCGCAAGATCAGAGTATACATCGATTCCGAGCTAGTGGCACGACAACTCAATGGGCAATACGACACCCGGACGGGGTTCCTGCCGGTGTACCGGTAGAAGGTTAAGACCTTGGTGTCGTGCCTAGAATCCTTCACGGTGGAGTCCATCCCGCGAACCTCTAACACAAAGGCGGATGCTCTCGCGAAATTGGGATCTGCCCTTCCCTTGGAGGTGGGGAACCGCGTGATAGTGGAGAGAAAACTATCACGGAGTGTAACCAGGGAGGTACTCTTCGTTACCGCTGGAGACTGGAGGGCCCCGATCACGCGATATGTGGAGAGCGGTGTCCTCCCAGAGGACCCTGCAGAGGCGAGAAAATTGTAAATGCAAGCATCCCGCTATTGCGTCATCGACGACCTGCTGATGGCCGGATCGATGGAGGGGGTGATGGTGCAAAGAGATCGCCACGAGAATCCAAGGAATTCCGACAACAAACACCACGCTACTGACCCGTCTTTAACTGGCTGGATCTTCCTCTTCTGAACTCGGAATTGAGTGATTCCAATTCGAGAAGTTAGAACTCTGAGACTAGTTTAACACCTCAAAATTTCAGACCTAGATGATGACTGGATCGAAAGATATGTCGATTTTACTGAGGGGGTGCAGAAACCACCGAGATGGATGATGGATCGAAATGAGGAGAAAAAGGGGATATGGATGCTTGACAACTTGGATATGACTCACCAAGCTCTCAAACAAACTAAGATGCCCAAATTGTCGGATATTACTCACCAACAACTTGAACAACGAGAATTGAACGAACGATATACAAGAACAAGAACTTGAATTGAAAGATGCAAGGAAAGTAAGCAACAAGGTTTTTCGTCCAATCTCTCAACAAAGGGTGAGGGGGCCGACCATATAACCTAGAAATCAACCTCACAAAGTTAGCCCCTTCACTTAAGGAAATTACAAAAATTAACCCGAAAACTTAATAAAGTGTCCTTAACCGTAGAAATGTCACTTAGAACCGTGAAGCACAAAAAAACTCCAACCTTCACCGTCATTAGCCATCGGAAACTTATGAGCCATGAGCTCCTCCTTGATTTTGTCTAGTATAGACTTAGCTAGGGCTCGTGTGATGCGCCCAAGATAGGGCATGGCTCCTTGACTCGGCTTCTTAGCGCCTCGAACATCGTCTTTGGTTGCTTGTCCAAGTATTGGCTCCCCTTTATCGTGCACATTGGGCTTGTCTTTAGGGATGGAATATTCACTCAACTCATGGGGCCATGACTCGGTAGATGGAATCACATCATCCTCCTCCCTTTCAAAAAGATTCGTCCTCGAATCTATCAAGCCTTGTGAGCTCAACAAAGAAGGTAGGTCTTTTAGCTCCCTTGGTGTGGCATTCTCCATGACAAAGACATCCTTCTTGGCCTCCACAAGAAAGGGAATGTAATCATCGCTTGGAGTGACTAAAACAGCCTCGTCCTCCTCATGGAGCAAGAAGGGCAAACATGAAGGAATCATAGGAAATGCATCCATCCATGGTGTCGCCAACGAGTTCATGGAGCTAGGAGTGATGGTAGGACGATGCTTGATTTTAGGAGACAATTCCACAACTTCCTCCTCTTCTTGCAATGTGTGCATCAATTCTATTGGACACTTGATGGTAATGAGTTGTTCCAATCCATGGAAAGGAGTCTCTCTTTTTGGTTGCTCTGTGTCACTCATCACTCTTTGTTGGAAGGAAGTCTCCTCTCCTTTACAAGGGGTCGTCCTCAAACCTTTATCCTCTTCTCGTGTCTCCTTGATCTTCACCACTTGAGGCACTTGTGTCCTCTCGTCCAGCCCTAGGATTCGGCGCTCCAAGGCATCCATGCGTGTCTCCATAGCTTCCAAAGATTGTTGCATGGATTGTTGGAAGGATTGCAACATGGCAACCACCGAGTTGGAGGACTCCTCAATTTGTTCCTTATTCTTGTCATCACCTACACCTGTCATCGTAAAAACAAGGCAAAGATCAAGGTATAGAGGTCACACAAATTAATCACCAAGACTTGCCCGAGATGAAAATCCGACAAGTTGCAAGTAGGAGATGACCAACAAAATGGAACAAGAAAAGCTCAAATACAACAACACAAGATGTCTCGTCTTGGTGTCGTTCCCGTATCCTAGCATCGTAACCAACAACAAGCATGTAATGATATAAAGGGGTCAAAAGAAAGCTGGATTATGGACTCAATTCCCACGTTTTTACTCAGCCAAATTCAGCAAGACACACTTAAATCAAACACTAAAGGAAGACATTAATCAAGCAACAAATGCACCCTTTCAACTACCAACTTTCGAAGACACTTTTGGTGTTCTATGTGGACGTTTTTTGAGCCGTTTTTCCAGCCATGGTTGAACATCAAACTCAGCCAAGAACTTCAACAATTCAAGGACTCAAAAACGCCACAATTCAAGACAACAATTCGGACAAGGCCGAGCACAACAACAACAACGCAGCCCTAAGGAGTTCGAACCTAAAACTTGCAACAAGTGGAAATTCAAGGTCGGAACAAGATTTAGATGGCGATACCTTCGCGTGGCTCGGATACCACTTGATGAGAGGACCGATGACGATGACGATGGTGGTGCAAAGAGATCGCCACAAGAATCCAAGGAATTCCGACAACAAACACCACGCAACTGACTCGTCTTAAACTGGATGGATCTTCCTCTTTCGAACTCTGAATTGAGTGATTCCAATTCGAGAAGTTAGATATCTGAGTCTAGTTTAACCCCTCAAAATTTCAGACCTAGATGATGAGTGGATTGAAAGATATATCGATTTTACTGAGAGGGTGCAGAAACCACCGAGATGGATGATGGATCGAAATGGGGAGAACAAGGGGATATGGATGCCTGACAACTTGGATATCACTCACTAAGCTCTAAAACAAACTAATATGCCTGAATTGTTGGATATTACTCACCAACAACTTGAACAACGAGAATTGAACGAACGAAAATCAAGAACAAGACTTGAATTGAAATTGCAAGGAAAAGTAAGCAACAAGAGAGTATTTTCGTCCAATCTCTAGAAATGAGGAGGAGGAGGCCGACCTTAAACCTAACACAAAGCCTTACAAAATCAACCCCCTCACTTAAGGAAATTGCATAAATTAACCCGAAATCCCGAAAACGTATAAAGTGTCCTTAACTGTAGAAATGTCACTTAGAACCGTGAAGCACAATAAAACTCCAACCTTCACCGTCATTAGCCATCGGAAACTAATGAGCCATGAGCTCCTCCTCAATTTTGTCTAGTATAGACTTAGCTAGGGCTCGTGTGATGCGCCCAAGATAGGGCATGGCTCCTTGCTCGGCTTCTTAGCGCCTCGAACATCGTCTTTGGTTGCTTGTCCAAGTATTGGCTCCCCTTTATCGTGCACATTGGGCTTGTCTTTAGGGATGGAATCTTCACTCCACTCATGGGGCCATGACTCGGTAGATGGAATCACATCACGACCTGCTCTATCGCCGAGGCTATGCTGAGCCCAACTTGCTGTGTTTGCCAACCGAGTCTACGGGTCACATCTTGTATGAGGCACATGAGGGGGGTCTGTGGCGGCCACCCCAGGTGGCGCGCCTTGTCACATAAAATTACCCATTTGGGTTACTTTTGGTCGTTCCTCAGGCAGGATGCGAGGGCCTATCTCCAGAAATGTGACGGGTGTCAAAAGCACGGTAACCTCCAGCACACCCCGACCTCGCGTCTTCGCTCCATCCACGCACCACGCCCCTTCGTGATGTGGGGGATGGACATTCTCGGCCCCTTCCCCAAGGCCGTTGGCCAGGTGCGGTAAATCTTGGTCATCGTCGACTATTTCACAAAGTGGGTCGAGGCGCAAGCCATGGCAAAGATCACTGGGACAAAGGTCTGCTACACCCTGTGGAAGAACCTCGTTTGCCTCTTTGGCGTCCCCATGACCATCATGACTGACCATGGCCCTCAATTCGACTGCGAGGAGACTTGGACCTTCTGCTCCGACCTAGGCATAACCCTCAAGTTTTCCTCCGTGGCCCACCCACAGTCCAACGGCCAGGTGGAGAACGTCAATGCCCGCATCTTGTCCGATTTAAAGAAGCGCCTGGGCATGGCCCAAGGTCGCTGGGTGGAGCTTCTCCCACTCGTCCTATGGACATATCGCACCACCGCGCGTCACGCAACAAGAGAAACGCCTTTAGCTCTAACATACGGGGCGGAGGCGCTAGTCCTCGTGGAGACCTTGGTCCCGTTGGTGAGGGTTTTTGATTTCAATGAAAAAGAGAACAAGGCCAACCTCATGGTCGAACTGCAATTTAGGGACGAGCTACGCGAGGTTGCCGACCTACGCTCCAGAGAATACAAACGACGCGTGGCGGTCTATCACGACAAGAAGGTTCGACCCTGGTTCTTGGCCATGGGTAGCCTCGTCTTGAGGCGTACCGAAGGTGCCCAGCTGGACCCTAATTGGGAGGGACCAAACCTCCTCGGGGAGGAGGTCGCGTTTGGAGCTTTCATGCTCAAAGATAGCGAGGGGCGTACCCTGAGCAAAACATGGAACATCGATCGGCTCAAAAATATTATGTGTAAACTCTCCGAACTCTGCTATTTCCATCAAATTTTGTGAATAAAGTGGCGGTATTTTCAAATCTGTCTCAAAAATGAAAATTTTGTGCAAAGTCCACCCGTCGCTTCCTGCTTGGGGTTGCAGATTCTCGCTTTTAAGTTGCAAAGTCCACCCCTCGCTTCCCGCTTGGGGTTGGAGATTCTCGGTTTTAAGTTACGAAGTCCACCCCACGCTTCCCGCTTGGGGTTGGAGATTCTCGGTTTTAAGTTGCGAAGTCCACCCCTCGCTTCCAGCTTGGGGTTGGAGATTCTCGGTTTTAAGTTACGAAGTCCACCCCTCGCTTCCCGCTTGGGGTTGGAGATTCTCGGTTTTAAGTTACGAAGTCCACCCCTCGCTTCCCGCTTGGGGTTGGAGATTCTCGGTTTTAAGTTGCGAAGTCCACCCCTCGCTTCCAGCTTGGGGTTGGAGATTCTCGGTTTTAAGTTACGAAGTCCACCCCTCGCTTCCCGCTTGGGATTGGAGATTCTCGGTTTTAAGTTACGAAGTCCACCCCTCGCTTCCCGCTTGGGGTTGCAGATTCTCAGTTTTAAGTTGTGAAGTTCACCCCTCGCTTCCCACTTGGGGTTGGAAACAATCAATAATCATCGTCCAAGACCCGAGGGAGGCTCGTGATCTTGGCATAACAATCATCAAGCGATATCCGAGCGAGGTTCGTGATCTTGGCATAACAATCATCATGCGAGATCCGAGAGAGGCTCATAATCTTGGCATAACAATCATCATGCGAGATCCGAGTGAGGCTCGTGATCTTGGCATAAAAACAATTATGCGTGATCCGAGCAAGGCTCGAGATCACGACATAAGACCAGCGCCCGATGTGTCCCGAGTTTGCCACAAATATTGTGACACTCGGGCCATGGGGTTGGATCGGGATATGTATACAAGTAAACTAAAGCAAGAAACACAAACACAACCATAAGACAAGGAAAGTTGCATAAAATAAGGCCACAAGGGCCGAAGTATCTTAATTACAGACCCCGGCGGGGCCACCAAAATAGAAAAAATATAAAAAAAAACATTAAAGAGTCAGCGCCATCCTTCATTCCTTCGCGACCTCGACGACGGGTTCCTTAGGGGCCTCGTGTTGGTGATTTGTGAAAGTCATCAATCCATTTGGTGTGAGTCATGAATGGATAAGTGTGGGAATTACCAAGGGTATCGCTTAGGCTTGGGGCGTGCGGGAGGCACGACCTAGTGATCGGCCCAATGGTGGTTCTAAGGGTTGAAAGAGATGTTGGAATCATGGTGTCATCGATGCAAGGACGCTAGAGGCGCGCCTTGATCGATTGGACCTAAGTTGAGGTTCACGGCCTAGGGCTGGCCAAGGCACGAGGCTTGAACCTCGTATGTGCCGAGCACCATGCGTCGGCGTGGCACGCCATGACGCGCCAGCGGGCGCGCGCCTAGTGTTGAGGCACCAGCGTCGGCGCGCCGCTGCGACGGTGCAAGCGCGCGACAGCCGCGGTTTGCCAAGGCGCGCCGAGGGCGCTGTTTTGGTTGTTTTGCGTGAGTGGCTTGATTCATGCAATGAATTGGCAATGTGATGATTCCTAGGTTGAGAAATAAATCTCAAGGACTATGTGGCAAAATTTGAGAGCTAACCAAAGCTTGGAACCTCGGTTTTAAGCTAGCTCAAGTTTAGAGCTGTTTTTGGTTTTAGCTAGGTTTGAGCTAGGGCGTTGACCTTTTGGCTTCGCGAAAGCTTCACCAAGCCTCGTAGAGACGAGACGCACATTTCATGTCTCGAGCTTGTGGGCGCGACAAGCTAGCTCGGAGCTAGCTTCCCCTTGGAATGGGTCGCGTGCCTCTTGGGCCTTTTTGGGCTTTGCCTTGAGTTTTGGATAAGGATGAAATTTGAAATTTGAAAGTTATTTGAGGGAAGTTACCAAGTTTGTTACAACAACTTTCCTATTATTTCTCCTTGATTTTCTCCTTAATTTTCTCAACAAAATAACTTCCCATTTCTCTCTCCATAACCGCCCATCCTCTTGCCTATAAATAGAGATGGGACGCCTCTTGTTCAAGGGTTTGAGAATTCATTCTCTCAAAGGGTCGTGAGTTCTAATAAAATCACGAGAGTTGTGTTTGATTATTCTACATCAATTCACAAGACACTTATTGAAAAACGAGGTGCGTATATATGCAATGATGATACATGCTTGCCACATGTTCATTGTATAGCAACGTTTTATCTCACAACGTTATTGTGGTTAAACCCTTGGCATATTAATAGGGGCAATAAACAGCGAAAGAAAGATTGATCTAATCGTTCGACTCGTTGTCATATCAAGTCAAGTCATGTTTTGTTTATGGTTTTAAGTTTTAACTTGTGCTAACATAAACTAACAACATTCGGCGGTGATTACCCTTGTGGTCTACACGCAACGAGATTACCTTCGGGTCTACTCACGAGATTACCCTTCGGGGTCTACTCAAACGTCTTGATTACCCTTCGGGGTCTACAAGAGCCGAATCTAACCTTCAACTAACAACACTAACTAAAACTAACACCTCGGCGGCGGGTTCCGTGGAAGCCTGGAGGAGGGGCGAGTCGGGGAGCAAAACGGGTTGGGAGCTCGGCACGTTGGTCGCGGGATGAGAATCTGCGACAACGGGGTCCAGGCCTCCCTGGCCGAGGTCCTTTGCGGAGGGAGCCTCGGCGGCCACGGTTCCATCTTCCCTGAGGAAGAACTCGCATTCCCCCTCAGGCTCTTCCCCAGTTTCTTCCCCCATTGTCAGCGCGTAGTTGGGGTTGAAGAAGGCAATACAGAGGTCGATGTGCCCATACTTCGCAACCGCCTGCTTGACGCCCATACGGACGGCCTGGCGGAACATCTTGGTCACGCTGCCCACCAACTCCTCCTTGTACTCCGCAGACTCCACATACTTGGGCCCCACAGCCTCCACTTCCTCATTCAGCTCGCTAACGCACTATTGAAGACTCTTGATCTCCTGCTTGGCCTTCTGGATCTCCGCTTCCTTCTCCCTGAAGAATTTGTGCTTTGCGGACAGCTTACCCCGGAGCTCCTTGTTCTCAGCCTTGAGGTCACCAACCTCGTCCTCGAGACCCCTAATGGCCTTTTCCCCCTCCTCCTTGGCCTTCCTCCCCTCCTACCTGGCCCTAGCGACATCCTTGGCCTCGTCCGCTACCGCAAACTCTGCGGTCCGAATCTGCTTCTCGGCCTCCGCGAGGTCCTTGTTCTTCTTCTCAACCTCGGCCTCGCGAGCCTTGAGCTTCGCCTCCATCTTGTCCATAGTCTTGTGGAGGAGGACGATGCGGATACTCTTGTAGTTCTTGAAGAAGTGATTCCAAACAAAAACAAAAAATACGCGTTTTATGAAAAGTACAAGCATCGAACCAACAAAAAAAACAACCTCGGGGAGTTAAAGCTTACCATCGCCGAGTAGCGGAGGGACTCGTCGTGCAGGGTGGCCTCCGAGAGGTTGTTTGCCCACGCGACCTCCTCCTTCCAGTCGGACCGTTCCCAGTCCTTGGGCACACCCCGGGCGGGCCCGGGACAGTGAAACTTCTCTACAGGAGGGCCGTCGGCATTGATGACCCGGCTCGCGGAGCCGGGGCGTTGGGCCGCCTCCCCTCCCGGGATCCCCCTCTGGCCGTCCCCCTTCTGTTTTTTCGTCTTGTCCTGGCGGGGGGGACACTCTGACTCTTTTCTCTTGGATCCGGCTCCATCGCCGGATCCTCGGGGGGCTTGGGAAGACGTCCTAGCACCGTCCCCCCTTTGAGCAGCCCCCTCAATAACCTTCGCATCCGGTGCCTTAGGCGGCGGGGGTGTCACCTTCAGTTGCGAGGTGGGTGGCCTCGCCTGCGGGGTTGGTTCCTTTATGACTATACCCTTTTGACTACGGGGAACCTGGGCGGCGGAAGTGGAGGTCGCAGGTTTCTTTTCCTGCGCCGTCGAGGTTAGAGCGTTAAAGAGATCCACTGTCAAAGAAAGATATAAAAAATAAGTTAGATAAAAAGCAAGAAACGAGACATCACAACAGACCAAGCTAGCATGACCTGAGCGAGGCTCATGGTCATCACTAGATAAGAGGGGTCTAACCCCGGGGCCGGGCGTTGTGCCAAAACTCAAAATAAGTAACGAAAATAAAAGGGAAAGTGAGTACCCTCTTCGCCCGCTCCGGGTGGAAGGGTAAGACTCAAGCCGGCCCGCTCAAGCCGATCCTGTGCCAGGTACTCCTGGAACGGCTCCTAGCGCGCCGGGGCATACCGTTTCTTGATCTCGTAGGCCTTTTGTGTACCCTTGGGCCGAACGAAGTGGTCTGGGGTCATGGGGAAGTTGAGGTACCTCTCGGTAGGGTCCCGGACCAAGAACCATTTCTTCTTCCACGGGCCGACGTTTGAGGGGGTCGTGGTGATCTAAAGGCCGGGTGAGCTGAGATTAACGAGGCAAGACTGGTGTTCCCTCCTCGCCAAAAATAGGCTCGACATGGTGTCGATGTCGGCCCCTCCCCGAGTTCGTAGCTAGGAAGGGTGTAGGCGCACAGGAGCCACCACGCGTTGGGAATCAGCTGCGCAGGGCAGACGCGCATGGCCCACAAGAAGTCGATGATGTGCGAGGCCAGTGGTAGCCTGAACCCGGCGTGGAGGTTGGGCAGGTGCACAACCACGCACCTTTCGTATGACGCCAGGGAGCAACCCTCCCCTTCGGGAAGCGCTAGCTCAACACCCTCAAGCCACGCAAAGCTCTTGGCGATCTTTGCAAGGTTCTCTGGCTCCAGGACCGTGGGCTCCCCCTCGGATAGAAAGGCCTCGTTCGAGTCCGAGGACATAGGGATTCGCTCCCCGAGGATTGGCGGGGAGCTGGACACAGCATCGGTAATATGTTCCGCAAAAAAGCTCACGAGGTCGTTGGAGTCGGACGACCTCGCAGTAACACCAGCCACTTCCTCATTGGAGATCGAGGACAAGGCCATTTCAACACCGGACGACGCGCAAAGTCGGGAGAAGCGCAAATTGACGGAAATGACAGAGTCATTGGAAGAAGGGTCGCTGAAAACCAACGAGGGAGACTTCGGGTTCTGGGAATCGCTGATCTCGACACTCTCCTCGGCCTCAGGGACCTCCTCGTAGAACCCCTCTTGAACCTTAAACACGAGTCTGGCGGGGGGCTTAAAGAGGTTCCTCTAGGCATGAAAGAACGACGTCCAGGCCACAAGAGGCGGATACCTGGAAAAGAAAGAAGTGTTGAGATATCGGGCAAAGCAACAAAAGAAAGAAAATGCGAGATCATAAGGGGAGAAAGGCATGTGGCACCCTGATAGATGGGACGTCTTAGGAGGAATGCAAAGCGCCAAAAGGAGGAAAAAGCTGGCGGGATGGAAGACAGCGGTGAAAGCCCAAACGTCCCGTCGGTCAGACATCATGACGTTTGGGTTTCTGAGGAATTCGAATTTCAAAAAAGGCCAAGGGGTCGCAGAAGCTAAACCGTCGGTTGACAAACGGTGGGTTCAATGCAGTAGAAGGCGCCACCCTCACCCCACCGTTCCGCCGCCGTGACGCTAGCGCGAAGCACCGAAGAACAACCGTTGCCCTCTAAGGCACGAAACCAAGAAAGACAAAACGCAAGAAGACATTCGAGAGCGTAGCTCAGATGCGAGCGCCGCCCTCACCCCCGCCGTTTCACCGCCATGACACTGGCACGTAACGCCGGAGGACAACCGTCGCCCACTAGGTCGTAAAACGAAAAGCATCGAAGAGACGAAAAAGGGGGAGTCGAGATGCTTACTTGCTTAAAGATTAACGCGGATGATGCGATGGCGTTGTTGGAGTGTCGGAAAATCGTTGATAACCGCCTGGAAACCGCTGTCGGAAACTGAAAGGGCGAGAGAGAGAAAGAGAGAAGATGCTGAAGGAAGAAGATGGAAATGAGGCGTGTGAGAGACGCCTCTTATAAAGAACAAATTTGGGCCTCTCCCCTCACCCGAAGAGTTTATTGGGCATGGTCTACCTTGACGCCCATTAAGTAAAATACGGGGGAGTGGGCCCAGGAAGCATCGCGCACACGGACGGGAGAAAAGCCTAAGTGACAGGCCTCGCAAGAGAGCTCCTCGCAAAGCATCCACCCAACCTCTCAACCTCGCATCTCGGAATCCTAAGAAGTACAAGCCCCGCACCCCGGGGTTGGTGAATCAAATTCCCCTCATGTTTATGACCCGCGGTCCTCGAAACGAGGTCCTAGGCCATGGGGTTGTGATGGTGCTCAAAATAGTAGAACAGGAAGTGGGCCCGGGGTACGGGGAATAAACGGACCCGACGGGACTCCGAAGGGGGATTTCGGGGCCCACAGCCATACCCGTCTTTTAATTAAACAAATTCCATCTCCGAGCGAGGTCTTCCGAAACCTCGGGGATGAGGTCTAAACCTCATTGCCGACTCAACTGACACCCCCGCCCACCTGGTCCACTCAGTTGCCGCCGTTCTTCCCAACCAATCATCGACTGCCTCGCCTCCGGACCAATCAGAAGCCCTGATCTCGGGCGTCCCACATCGAATAAACACTAAAACTCGATTCCCCAATTCTCTATAAATAGAGGAGAACCTCGTAGGTAAAAGGGGTGGAAAAACATCTTGAACTCAAGAACTATCTTGCTCGTTGAAGATCGATGTGTTGAATCATAGTCAAAGACCTCGCTAAAGACAAAGTGAAGTCCACAAAAAGACTTCAAGTCACACAGAGAGTCTTCGCTCACACCAAAGACGTCGCTACGTCATCTCGCTAGCCATCATCACCACGCTCACACATAAAGCTCGACCTCGCCACCGGAGTCTGTCAAGTCACTTGCGGGTGGTAGAATCTCGTAGCGTTTAGGAGATCTCAGACCTTGTTAGATCGAGATCTCGGATAATCTTTGGAGGTCTAAGGTGTAAACCTTGTTGTTTGTAACCTCGTGATTTGTAACCTCGCTGTAAAGAAATAATAAATAAATAAAGAGCAAGTGTTTGCACAACCGAATAATCGAATCTCGTTTCTTGTCTTTTAGCGACGCTTTATTTCGGGTTTCATCAATTACAATCTACTATATATATATATATATATATATAAGCAATAAGGTTTGGAGCCACCATATTAAGCCACTTCACCATTTTACACATGTCGCTTCAAAATTACGCCACATCAGATTTTGCCACATGTCGTCACCATATTATTCCACATAATTTTGTATTTTTATTTTAAAAAATTTTATATTACTAAAATTTTGACATGTCTTTTACACAGCATATATTTAACGCCATGTCAATTACACGTCATATGTTTATTTTTATCAATAATTAATCATTTACAAATTTACTCTTCTTTTTCTTTATTATTCAACTCCATCTCTAGGCACCTTTTATTAAATTCATGATCAAATTCAAGTCCAACGCTACCGCCAACCTTGAAGATTATCCCCTACCGGAACATGTATTGGTGCGATTTAGGTTGTCCATGTTATCATAAAATTTTCCATGAACTCTAATGATCTCAGTCTTCAACATTAATTCAAAGGAGAGAGGGACAAATAAAAACACCAAGCCATGAAATTGTTGATCTTCTTAGCCATAACCACAAACCTACTAAATCCTAACTTGAATCTAACTTACAACGCAAGAGTGTTATTGAAGATAATCAGAAGAAATAATCACTCATAATAATCCTAATTGGTCCAGATCAATGTCGTTGTTGCAGATGAAGCGGGAGTTCTTTACGTAGAAAGAAAAGAATGAATTGATCAAGCAATGTCGGGTGAATATTTTAGCCATTCCATTTGATCTGTTCCAACTTTTTACCAATTTACTTACAAATAAGAAAGATATATTTGTCAATTTGTTTACTAAGCCACGTTTAATTTGACTAATTCACCTATAAATTAGAAATTATGTAAAGTTGTTTTATTTTTGTGATTTGATTGTTTCATAATTTAGGAAAGTTGAATTTGGAATTCTTTTATCAATTTTTTTCCAATTTAAATACAAATCGGATTCATTTATATTTAGAAATATACTAAAAACTTACTTTTAATCTATAACTATTTAATCTTTTTAATTTAGGAAAATTGGTGTTTATATGATAAAATATCAGTTAAATTAGTTTTTTTGGGTAGATTTGGAATCATAATTATGGGTTTCGTAATTTCACTTTTAACTTAGAGAACATGTTCAAAAACTATTTTTAAAATTTGTTATATTGGATGAGCTAATTAAATTTGGATATAAATAGTTGGCAATTTACGTGTTTCCAAATTAATCTATATATATTATAAAATAAAAAATTTTGGATAATTAATGCCTCATTCAAATGACTTAAATATTTATTTCTAATTTTTTCTAATCCATCTATTTATCTATCTTCTATAAAAAAAAATATATATAAGAGATTTTGGAATGAATGCCCATAATATACACAATTGTAACATACATATTAAAGTTTAGATCTAATTTATTACTTTTTAATAATATTAAATTCTAAACACCTTTTAATATTCCTAAACCTCCAATATTTCTAATATAAAAAGTCACATCATCCTCTCAATATTTACACCCAATTATATATATGTCATATCTCCTATCCCCATACATGTTCACAACAAATTGAAAGAATGATAGATTGGTGGAAAGCTTTGGAAGAATTTACAAGAATCGGGTTGGTAGCGGCAAGGAAGAAGCGAATATGTTGATGCAGATACGTAAATGCCAAGGAACAAGTGTCATTTCCTTTCAAAGGTGTATATTTGCGTGAATCCCACATTGTTTGATCGTTTATTTTATTTTATAATGTCAAATATTTGCGTATTTATTGGTTTATCATATTAAAGCTTCCATTCTATTTTATATGTTTTTTAATTCAATGACGAATATAATTTTATTTATATTTATTTTCCTACTATATTCATAAATTATTATATTTCTTGCTCTAAATGACTTTCATATAGTTAATTTTAAGTTCTCATATTTTTTGGTGTATTTGTCTTCTTTTTATGTGGATTATAAGATGATGAGAATATGTTCATGACAAAGAGGATTGAACGATCATCAACCTAAATTATTAAGGTAAAGCATAATCGCTTTTCATTTAAATTATGAAAGTTATTATATTCATCTGATGTAATATTTGTTATAGTAAGATTATTATATTTTTGGTACATTTTTTTATCTAATAAAAGGTGGAATCAATTCGATATTTTTAGGATGATGAAAGAAGATAAATACATAGAAAAAAGATGTAACATCTAAAAAATATATATTATGTGTTAAAAATGCTATTATAAGTGGATTGTGCAGATATATAGTAACTATAGATTTTATATTTTTTAAGACACAATAGACTATTTTGTTAATATGGTTTTTACTTTAAATTGTAAAAATATAAGAATGATATTGATTGTGGAAGACAAAGAGATTTATGATTTATTATCTCATTTAAATACCATATTAAATGTATTTTATTAATTTAGATTTGACTTTTTAAAAATGTAGGAATGATATTAAGTGTAGAATACAAAGAGGTTGTATTGTAGTATCATAATTAAATACCATATTAAATAAATTTTATTTGAATAAATTTTACTTCGAATTGCAAACAAAATGTAGGGATGATATTAAATGCGAAATACAAAAAACTATGATGAAATAAGAGTCTATAGACAAATAATAATAATTATAATAATACAATTAAGTATGATATCAACTATATACAGATTGCTAAGAGTCTATGTGTAATTAAAATGGTAAGAAATAATAAAAATAAAACATGTATAATTTAGCTATGGAAGATCAAAAGTTCATAGAAACTTCAAATTTTCAATTGCAATCCATAAATTCAAACATTAAATAGGAGTGGTATTTTGGGTGAAATACAAAGAGAATTTGGTGTAACATCGTAATCTATCTATAATACTACTCCATCCGGCCCATATTGTATGAGTTTTTAGCCAAATGCACACGTATTACGAAAGTAGTTAATTTTGCCTTCGAAAAAATAATTTATACTTTGTCTATATGAAAAGTGAATTAATTACTCCTAATACCAAGAGAAATGACTTTTCCGTTTCAATTGGAGAGGAGGAATTTAATGTCATCCGAATACCAAGAGTGACAAAGTTTTGAATACGGAGTATGGAAAAACTAAAACCCCATAGATTATGGGACAAAGAATTTGGGCTAAAAACTCATACAATATGGGATGGAGGGAGTATAAAACTAAATGTAATTGATAATTAACGCTAATAAATCTAATATCACTTCATACAAATCATATTAATCATGTACTTAATATTGAAACCTATAGAATACCAAGAGTCAAAAAATTAAAATTAAATTTGACCACAATACTAAACCCCCATATATCATCAATGTTACAATTTAATTTCAATAAATCACAAATTAATTTCCATTTTTTTCACCAAATATATTACACAACCAATTATATAAAATATCAATTAGAATAGTAAATTTATTCTCATCTATCTACTTGTCTATCTATATTATAAAGAAAAAATTCAAAATTTATGACCAAATATTCAATTAAAATTAAAGGAAAAAAATTTAAATAATTAAATTAACTCATTGCTTATAAACACAATAAGTAATGCACAAAAAATATTGTCAATTTATTTCCAAATGGCCAATTTAATTTTGATGACCATCAAATTTTCAACTTTTCAATTGTCTTCCAAGTCATTTTAAAGTTCACGATAATTAATGCAAAAAAATTAAATGTTTAATTACAATAGGTTATTTCTATTTAGGTGTCTCTTCAACTTTCTAAAATTCAATTCATTTTTAATAGGTTGGACATTTAAATTAAAATAGAGGGGATAATATAATAAAGATGATTGTTTTAAGGGTAAGTTTGTCCCGTGTATTAAAGTTGTTATATATTTATTTTAATTTAATTATTTTTTTAATCATGTTTCAATAAATTAATCCTTTTCACTAATTTTAAATAAATGAATTATTCTTATTTGAAAAACCGTTATTCCATGACATATAAAGTTTGATAAATGCATAAGCAAAAACTATACTTCAAAATAATTCTTATACTTATACTTATACTTATGCAAAAAGTATACTTCAAAATTTTAAAAAGTGCACTTTAAATATTTATAAATAAAATAAAATAAATGCACAATCATAAAAAATATATAATTTAAATATTTAAATACATAAATCTTTAGGAAACATTTGACCCGTGCGTATGCACGGGCATCACCACTAGTAACATAATAAGCTAGCACTTACCAATTGAAATTGTTTATGCTTTTTTAATTTGAATATGAACGGATAATTTTTGATCAAAATTAGGTATAAATCTTCTACGGAGTGTATGCTAGATATTATCGTGTTTGCAAATTTGAAAACACAATAACTTAAAATTGGATATAATTTTTGAATTTGGATATAATCGATTGGATAATCTTTGATCAAATTTTGGTATACATCTCCTACGGAGTGCATGATATGGATATTCCTATTTTATAAATTTATCTTTAAAATTTTAATATAAATCAAATTACTATGTTAACAAAAAATACCATCTTAACAAACGAATCTTTTTTTTCGTAGATTTACACTAGAATTAAGGTTTTTGCAGAATTTAGGTGCGGTAAAAAAATTACGGTTTTTCTAACCTATGCCCTTAGGGCATAGGTTAAGCATTCTTATTTAAGAAACTAAAACCCTATATGGAAATAAATAAACCCTATAAGAAAAAATTAAATTACCCCATATAATAAAAATCAATAAAATCTTTCCATTTCAAGTGTCTTAACCTATGCCCCAAGGGCATAGGTTAGAAAAATCGAAAAGATTAAAGTGTTGGGTTTTTAATAAGTTACGGACTTAATGAGTCAAATAAAATGTTAGGGACTAACATGTATAAATGTTGAAACGTTGAGGACCAAAGATGCATTTTATACCCTATTCTTTCCTTCTTCATCTTCCATTTTTTTTACTAGCAATTAGGTCGCGCGTTGCGCGGCGATTATAAGACGGAGACTTCATTAGTGTAGAGATATGTAAATGGCATTTTTGTAAATTTATTTAAAGGGGCATGGTTTTTTGGAAAAGAAATATGAAAATGGCATTTCCGTAAATTTATTTAAAGGGACATGGTTTTTTTGGTATTAATTTACTTGATTTCACGTCATCCAATGTCTTAAAACTTGTTTTATTACGTATACGAGCTTTCTTCACAATTAAGAAACAAACTTATTTGAGCTTGCTTACAAGCGAAGTTACGTCGACACGTTTTTCGAGACATGTCTAAATTACCCGTTCACATCCAAATATCACATAAATCGATCACGCTTTTCCAAGAATATATATCCCGAGATTACTTAAGAGCTAAGCAAAAACTTTTGGTATTAATTTAATTGACTTCACGTCATCCAATGTCTTAAAACTTGTTTTATTACGTATATGAGCTTTCTTCACAACTAAGAAAAAACTTATCCGAGCTTGCTTACGAGCGAAGTAACTTGGACACGTTTTTCGAGACATGTCAAAATTATCCGTTCACATCCAAATATCACCTAAGTCGATCACGCTTTTCCAAGAATATATATCCCGAGATTACTTAAGAGATAAGCAATACGACACGAATTTCAAGGAACATAAAAATATCAAAATTATTACTGAGAAATAATGAATAGTGAATTAATAATAACCGCACGATAGTAACAAGAGGATTTTATAAAAATCAACGCTCGGATTTTAAAACTATGTTTGCTTTTATAGTAGTTACTCGTATTATTTTGTCTAGCGATCGGCGATCCTGTCTTTAAACAGGCCCAAGTCATTCAACTGACAAACAACCCTAGGAAGGAGCCAGAGAGAGGATTCGAATTCTTCACAAGCCGGCATATCTTCTCTGCCTCGTCAAAGTCTGCAATTTCGTCTCCAAAATTAATCGGTTTGATTGAATTTTGTTTCCTAACGTCTCTATGTCAACTGTGGTTCATATTTGTCAATTGAGAAAGATACAAAATTTCACTTGTTTTTTTGCCGCGGTGGCGCCTCGCTGAGAATTTGGTTTAGTGTAATCTGATGTCAATTGTCAACAGAGGTTAAAATTTTTGAGTTGCTGGTTGTTTCGTGTTTCGGCAGGAGCGTACTCCATGATCATTCGGGAAGAGGAAGGAAGAGTCAAAACGACCATTGTCCGATCGGAACCTGTTGTTAATTATGCTCAAGTTCTAGCATATCGCGGTAAGCAATTTTAACCCGCTTGGCTAGTTGATTTACACTGAAAGATTTCTATTTTACAGGAGTTGATTAGTTTTATCTTAATTAATTCTGCTTGCTCGATATATACGATACGTAGGGGTTGTTGTACGCAAAAGAAAGTTGAACCAAGAAGAAAGAAGATGGACTAGGATAAATGTGGAGTATCCAGAAGAGATTTTGGTTGAAATTCTAGCAAGATTGCCCCCTAAACCTCTCTTCAGATTCAGTTGCGTCTCGAAACAATGGAAATCCATCGTGTGGGATCCAACATTCGCTCGGAATCATCTCAAACTCCGGAGCAGCAGGGGAATGCTGTATCCGTGCATTGAATACACTCCTCATCGTCCAGGCATGGGGTTTTCGGGTTGGAGCGGAAACAAGTTATTCATTCCTGATCATCATCGCCATTGCGTATTGTTCTACTTTACAACAACTTCACGACCCAACGACCGAAGGATCCTGGCAGCCAGTAATGGACTGGTACTCTCTCAAATACACGCTAACGATTCCAATCCCTTCAAAGGGAGGCCCCACCCCTGTGAAAACATTAGACTCTGCGTCTCCAATCCCCTCACCAGACAACATGCCATTTTGGGTCATGCATATGTGCCTGAGTGCCTTGATCGTACACATAGTGTACGAATAAATAGGCCATGGACATGCGGCTTTGCCACACGAGCTACCACTGGGATTAATGGATCCTACAATGTATCCTACAAAGCTGTGCTGGTTATACCACCCGCGGAGAGCATCTTGGACCCTGCAAAGCATTCCTCCATACAAATCTTCTCTTCTGATGTCGGGCGTTGGGAACGGGTTGAGGGACCCATCGACGTCCCACCAGCGTTACTTGGAAACGGTTACAAGGCGCAAGACTTTTGTTATAAGGGTATCTTGCACTGGCTCGATGATCACGAGGGCGGTGGTACAAGAAGAAGAAGTATAGTGACATATGATCCCTACAAAAGCCTTGAAAGATTCGGCCACATTCGGATGCCCCATGGCGGCCACAACATACTTTCAGGTACTCTGATGAGCCTTGTTCATTCGGGGCATGAGGAGGATTTTCCGAGATGCTGTGAAATAGAGCGTTGTCATGGGGACACCGCGAGTCTAAGTCTTGTAGCGTGGCAAATGGCGGACTACGACAAGCAGCTGTGGAGGCTGGAGCAAAGGTGTGCCATCAGCCCCGATTTCTTGCAATTGTTAAGGGGACAATTGTTAAGGGGACGATGCAGACAAGACAAGTGACAACTGATTTCTCCGATTCCCGGAGTGTTTTGTTACCTATTTGCAAGATATGCAAGATTTTCGAGAAATCGGGCTGCTGTCGCCTTCGATCTTAGGAGCGGTAAAGAGGAAGAGGTGGATATCGGAAATATGGTTTCAGGAAAAAGGCATTACCCATCTGTCCAAAGGGATACGATGCTCCCGCTTGTTCCGTTTGTGTTGTGTGCATGGTCCTCTCCTTTATATCCCAACTATAAGTGTTCCAGGCCGCTTAGAATTCCCCTTGAGTAGGAGCAATTCAATTCATATATATGCTAGAATTTGCTAGAATGTTTTTGGATTCATTTTTATGTTTTTAATTTACTCCATCTATCTATTATTTTTATTTCACCAGTTGAGTAAGAAATGCCATTGGGGGACTTCGTCCGGATCCAAGTAGTGGTCCGCCTTAGCGCTTCGCTGAAGGACATTAACACGGTCCTGATGTTTCTCTTTTTTTTTGGGTCTAGTATATTGTATACATACATATAATGTACGCATTCTGATACGGTTCAGACGTCGACACAATCTGGTTCGATAGAGGACGACGGACCATGGGAGACGCCTAAGCCGAGGAGATCGGCTCGCGTCAGGAACCCCCCAGCAAAGCTGCGGGGTTGATTTATTTTTATAAAATTATTTATTATTTAAATTAGGGTTTTTCATGTTACCGTGTACGGACTAGCTGTTATCGGTCTTCTCGGGTTTTCTTTTAGGGTGATTCTTTCCCAAGTCGCTTTTTATTGAATCATCCTTGGGCTATTTATACACCCTGTAAGCTATCAGGAGGATTATCATCTAATAAGAATTTTCCTTTAGCCCTAATTTTAGTCTTCTCTTCCAAAGTTCTCTGCCAAGCGTTAGGGATCCTACCCGGATTCTTAACAACTGGTGCTTTCATCTACGAACACCATGACCAACACCTCGACGCCCGAGCCGTCGACCGTCACACCGGCGGCGCACGCCTCCCTTTCCGACACCGTCGCTAAATTGAGCGATATGGTGTTACAGTTGACGGATGATCGACAGCGGGACCGTTCCCTCCTCGACGAAATCGCGGCGTCGCTGCGCAGCCACACGACTCCCACCGCGTCGAGTCTCCCGCCGCCCGCCGCCACCTCGGCTCCCGCAAACCCTAATTTCGGGGTCCGTCCGCCGCCGCCAATGGGATCCGCGCCTCCAGCCGCCCCGCCCTTCGCCTCGTTTCCGCCACTGCCCAGGCCAACGACGGCTGGTGGAGATCCGGCGCTCCACGCTCTCGCCGGTGGGACTGGCGCCCACTCGATCGGTGCCTCCGCGGGACGCGTCTCGCACGAGACCGGGCCGCCTGCGTTTTGGCCGCCTCCGCTAGGGTTCGACGGGCCCCAACCGTCGTTTCCCTTCGGGTCCAGCCCATTCGACGGCTACCACCAGGCCGCCGCGTCGCCTTTCGCCGATCCACCGTCCGCTATGTCCGGCTACGCACCCCCTTACGGCGTTAATGGCGTCGGTTTCCGCGCACCGCATGGTCACGATTCACAGCCTCGGATCCGCGTTGACGCACCTCGTTTCAACGGATCCGATGCCCCAGGTTGGATCTTTCGCATTCAGTCTTTCTTTGATTATTATAATACCTCCGACTATGATCGTCTTCGTCTTGTTGGCATGTTTATTGATCACCCGGCGTCGGATTGGTTCCGCTATCAACGACTGAATCGGATGGGCGAGACATGGCAATCATTTTTACAAGCGGTTCAACAACGTTTTGATCCCACATACTATGAGGACTACCTCGGCCTCCTCTCCAAGCTTCAACAGCGTACATCTGTACATGACTACCAATCCGAGTTTGAGGCGCTGCTCAACAAAGTTCGGAACGTTCCCGAATCCATGCTGATTTCTTTATTCACATCTGGCTTAAAACAACCGATGCAACGCGATTTGCGGTTACGAAACCCGACGTCGCTGCCGCAAGCTTTCGCTCTAGCCAAGGAGTTGGCCGCATCCTTCACCGAAACAGCCGCGGCGTCTACAGGATCCCGTCGGCCATGGCAGACGCCCGCTCCCAGATCCGGGCCGTCCTTGAATTCACCTCCAGCAGCAGCTCCGGCACACACGACCTCGCCTGCACCGGGAGTACACACTCCCGCCAATCCTCCCGGTAATTACTCTAATCTTCCAATTCGTCGTCTTTCTAAAGCTGAGCGTGACGAACGTTCTAAGAAAGGATTGTGTTTTAATTGTGACGAGAAATACACAAGAGGCCATCGTTGCACTCCACGCTTTCTGGCCGTGCTTAGCTGTGATGACAGTGATGATGAGGGTGAAAGTGCGGACGACGCGCCGGATGAGACTGCAGTTACAGCTGACATTTCATATATTCATTCTTTGGAGGGTTTACCGAATCCGCGCGCAATTCGTATGTCGGGCACTATTCGGGACACGCAGGTTCAGGTTCTCATTGATGGGGGCAGTACACATAATTTCATTCACCCAAGCATCGTCGAGAAGTTGCAGTTGCCACTTACAGCCGTGACACCATTCCGAGTATTTGTGGGTAACGGTGCATATCTCCTTTGCGGACATCAGTGTGCCGCTACAGTTCTTGAGTTACAGGGTTATTCTTTTTCTGTGGATCTTTTCGTTCTGGCCGTGCATGGGCCGCAGGTTGTGCTGGGTGTTCAATGGTTGCAGACATTGGGAGTAATTGCACATGATTACGCTCAGCTGACGATGCGTTTTTCCTGGAACAACAAAGAGGTCTTTTTGCAAGGAGTCCGACCGGCCCCGAAACAAATTTCGGCTCATGCGCTTCATTTATTATGGGCAGCAGAATCAGTCTCTGAGTTCTATGAAGTGGTGCGTGTGCCGGGACCACCGCCTGCGCACCCATTGGAGATTCCGACCAACGTTCCCAACTCAGTACGCACTATACTTGAGCAGCATCAGGCCGTTTTTGCTGTTCCGTCTGACTTGCCGCCGCCTAGATTATGGGATCATCGCATTCATGTTCAGCCGGGATCTAAACCAGTCAATGTCCGGCCATATCGTTATCCGTATTTTCAGAAGACTGAAATTGAGCGTCAGGTTCAGGGGATGTTAGATCAGGGTATCATTCGCCCCAGCACGAGCCCTTTCTCTTCTCCGGCTCTCTTGGTCAAGAAGAAGGACGGCACCTTTCGGTTTTGCATCGATTACAGGGCATTGAATGGCATTACAGTCGCTGATAAATTTCCTATTCCTACAGCAGATGAATTGTTTGACGAGCTGGGCCGTGCCGTGGTTTTTACTAAGCTTGATCTACGTTCCGGCTACCATCAGATTCGGATGCATGAGTCCGATATATACAAGACAGCCTTTCGTACTCATGACGGCCACTTTGAATTCTTAGTGATGCCTTTTGGCCTGACAAATGCGCCATCCACCTTTCAAGCAGCAATGAACAACATTTTTGCTCGTTTCCGACGTGATTTCGTGATCGTATTTTTTGATGATATACTGGTCTATAGCTCCTCCTTGGCAGCACATGCTCAGCACCTCGACGTCGTACTCCGTACCCTGCACGACAATAATTTTTTCGTCAAGGGTTCGAAGTGTTCATTCGCTACATCTCGCGTCGAGTACTTAGGCCATATTGTCACACAGGGTACGTTAGTTGCCGATCCGACGAAGCTTGCCGCTATGGCCGAGTGGCCTACTCCGAAATCTGTAAAGCAACTCCGCGGTTTCCTGGGTTTGACCGGTTATTACAGGAAATTCATACGGCACTACTCCATGTTAGCCGCTCCGTTGACTGATTTGCTTAAGAAAGAGAAATTTGTGTGGTCTTCGGAGGCTCAGACGGCTTTCGAGCAGCTTAAGAATACAATGATGTCCCCTCCCGTTCTACAACTCCCTGATTTCGACAAAGAGTTTGTAATTGAGACAGACGCGTCAGATGAGGGCGTCGGGGCGGTATTGATGCAGAGTGATCGACCATTGGCCTTCTTTAGCCAGAAACTTGGCATCCGCCGCAAAGGGTCTTCGGCATATCACCGGGAGTTGTTTGCTATTGTTTCAGCTGTGCAGAAGTGGCGACAGTATTTGTTGGGTCGGGAGTTCTTGATTCGTAGTGACCAGAAGAGTCTCAAGGAACTTCTTACACAGGTCATTCAGACGCCGGATCAGCAGTTTTTCATGCGGAAGTTGATGGGTTATAAATTCCGCATTGAATACAAGTCCGGCGCCAGCAACAGAGTCGCTGACGCGCTCTCCAGATGCATGATTGACGACACCAGCACGTTGCATCAATTTCTGTCCTTGTCAGCTCCAATTCCAACACTTCTGCAGCGTGTGCGTTTGGAGAATACGCAGCTTGAGGACTTGCAATCGTGGCACCAGGCCGCGGCGGCCGGAACACTGTCTGCACCATTTCAGATACACGACGGTATTCTGTACTACGGCACGCGTTTGGTGATTAGTGCGGCTTCTCCGCTGAAAGCCGAAATTCTTACAGAGTTTCATTCCACGCCATTTGCCGGCCATCCGGGCATTGATCGTACTTTCCGCAGAGTTGCCACTGTTTTCTATTGGTCCGGGATGCGTAAGGATGTCAAGCGCTTTGTTGACGCTTGTTTGATCTGTCAGTCCACCAAGTACAGTACACAGAAACCAGCCGGTCTGTTACAGCCGTTGCCAGTTCCGCAGCAGGTTTGGGACGAAGTGTCCATGGATTTTATCACAGGGTTGCCTCCGTCACGAGGTTACACGACTATTCTGGTAGTGGTGGACCGTCTTTCGAAGTATTGTCACTTTGGCGCGCTCGGTTCTTCCTATGACGCCCCAAAAGTGGCGTCGGTGTTTGTTGACATTGTAGTTAAACACCACGGTATTCCATCCGTTATTCTTTCTGATAGGGATCCGATCTTTCGGGCCGCATTCTGGGCAGATCTGCATCGTTTGAGCGGGACTAAATTACATTACACTTCCGCTTACCATCCGCAATCAGATGGCCAGACTGAAGTTAAGAATCGAGGGCTAGAACAATATCTGCGTGCCATCACACAGGATCGGCCTCGGCGTTGGGCTGATTACTTATCTTGGGCTGAGTTGGCGCTGAATTCTATGTATCATGAAGGCCTCGGCATGTCGCCTTTCAAGGCCTTATATGGACGTGATGCGCCGCCATTAGCACGCGTGACTTTGCCGACAGGACCTCCTTCACCCGCCACAATGGCAATTCAGGACCGCGAGCAGATGTTGGAGTTGATTCGGTCTAATTTAGCTAAAATGCAACAGCGCATGATATCTCAGGCTAATCGTCACCGCCGAGAGGTGGTATTCCAAGTGGGTGATGATGTTCTCCTTAAACTACAACCCTATCGGCAACATTCTGTGGCTCGACCTTTATCTGCAAAATTAGCTCGCCGATTCTATGGACCATTTCGGGTCATTGAGCGTGTTGGACATGTCGCCTATCGCTTGCAGTTACCTGAGTCGGCACGCATCCATAATGTGTTCCACGTATCTTTACTTCGTCCTTTCATCACAGATGGCTCCAGGGTCGTTCCGACGTCATTGCCTTCTGAGTTCTTGCAAGGACGTCCCGTATCACGACCCGTGCGTGCAATAGCATCTCGTGACATCCTGGGTGATGGTACGGCCCGTACTGAGTGGCTGGTTGAATGGGCCGATGGGGCCGCTGCTTCTTGGGAACCGGCTGATCAGATTCGCCTTTCATTTCCTGACTTACGGCTTGAGGACAAGCCTGATTTGATCGGGGGGGGGGGAGATTGATACGGTTCAGACGTCGACACAATCTGGTTCGATAGAGGACGACGGACCATGGGAGACGCCTAAGCCGAGGAGATCGGCTCGCGTCAGGAAACCCCCAGCAAAGCTGCGGGGTTGATTTATTTTTATAAAATAATTTATTATTTAAATTAGGGTTTTTCATGTTACCGTGTACGGACTAGCTGTTATCGGTCTTCTCGGGTTTTCTTTTAGGGTGATTCTTTCCCGAGTCGCTTTTTATTGAATCATCCTTGGGCTATTTATACACCCTGTAAGCTATCAGGAGGATTATCATCTAATAAGAATTTTCCTTTAGCCCTAATTTTAGTCTTCTCTTCCAAAGTTCTCTGCCAAGCGTTAGGGATCCTACCCGGATTCTTAACACATTCACTATACTAGTTATCGACTATACTTAAGCTTAGTTCATACATAAGCTCCAGTATGTTGCAAAGCTATTCATGTGCTGCACTTTCTAATTCCACCCAAGTGATGTGATGAACGTCCATGGTCTAGAATGGTATTCTAATTTCAATAAACCACCAGAAAAATAAAAATAAAAGCAGCACCAGCATCCGATCCATTAGCAACAACAGGAACACCGGCCTATTTGTGGTCTATTGAAATAATATCAACAGCCGACAAACAACAAAAAGTTCCAAGGCACAAAACTCATCTTCTTCACAAGCGTAGCCCATATCCAGATGAATCACCTCAACATGTCATCAATATACCAATACACAAAACTCATCCTCTACACTAATCTATTCAATTCAGCTTTGACCTAAATCCTGTAGTTGAACTTAAAATTAGCAAAACCCTATTGAACATTCATGAAATATTCTAACATTTCACATAGGCCTAGCCCAATAAATTTAACCTGTCACAAAAGTAAACTCCCCTTTCTTGTTCGGTTGGCCTTCTGAAGATCCTTCTCTAACCATTTCTGTCTGCTAAAGGAATAAATTCAACTTTGCTTGCCCAATGTATTGCCTTCAAAATAGGAACTCTCTCGGTGTTTCATTGTTCGTTGTAAGCATACCCAGACCAAGAAACGGCATTAATCAAGGGAATAAGGTATGTGTCTGAAAATACAATACTCAGTTTAAGGTGTCTAAGCAAATGCTATTGAGTAATCTGGTTTCTTCTACATGCTTATAGATAACACATCGATTAGGCTTTATAGTTATATATGATCAGGGAGTCAATCTTATTGCACCAACTATAAGAATAACATTGTCAGGGAATGAGAAATATCTACACACATATGTCCAATCTTTGTTTTTCTCAATCCTTTACCAAGTACCAAATGCTACATAATGTTCACATATATATGCATATGTAAAGGCATGGGTTATTTTTCTGTAACCATATTTCACACTATCTTGAAGTTAAAAAGTAAAAGGAAGTGAGAAAAATGAACCTCTACCATGGCATCACAGAGATAAGGCCTCGGAGGTGGTTCAAAAGACAAAATTCCCGCCAAATGAGCACTGCAAGCGACAATCACTACAACGGAGAAATTGAATATGCAGCAGCACTTGCAGCAGCTGCATTCGCCATCAGTACGCTTGATTTAGCAACCCCGTATGTGGACTCACAAAATGTAGAAAGCATTGGACCTTCCCTGGACAGGATCAAAGCCAAAATGAGAAAATAGCTCAAACAGCAAAACCATACAATCAATCAGAAAGTTCATCAGGTGCTTGCTCTCACTTTCTAGAGTGCATTTAGATTGCACTTGACAATGCATTTTCCTGTATTAAAATACATTATATTGCATTATTATATGTTAAGATTTAATGCATTATAAGTGCAATCGCAACTTTCTCATATGCTGATAGCCTAATATTACATTATTGTAAGTAGTAGTTGGGAGAACACAGCTGATAAAGCTATTTGCATTAGATGATGAGAAAACACAGAAATTGGGTCCAGGCAGGGCGGATTCCTGAGAAGATCATTCACCCTGTTCCTTCAACAAGGAGGAGACCAACATTTGCTCTTAGCAGCAACGACTTTGAAGAAATTGGAAACATGAAGCCAAAACTTGACACAAGAACACCCCATTTTTCACCGCCTCCACCGTCTGTTCCATCAACAAGGCAGAAACCAACGTTTTCTCTAAGCAGCAATGACTTTGAAGAAATTGGAACAATGAAGCCAAGGTTTGACACAAGAAAACCAAGTTTTCCACCACCTGTTCCATCAACAAGACGGAGACTGACATTTTCTCTTGGCAGCAAGGATTTTGAAGATAATGACTCACAAAACCCTCCTTTTTTACCGCGCCTTCCGCACCTTCAATTCCTCCACCATTCTCATGGCCTGTTTCGCGACCAATAGAAGCACAGATACCAAGATTCCAGGAATCAGAAGCAGATGCTTGGGAAAGGGCTGAGTTGGACAAGATAAAAAAGAGGTAATCTTTAGCTTTTCTACTCTTCCCAGATTCATAAATTATCAGCAAGTAGTCAAGTCCTATCATTATTGGCATCATGAAGTTCCAGAACAGATCCTTATCAGTTAGAAATTAGACGTCATTCATCCTGTAAAAAGCATTCTACTAATGATGGGAAAGTGCAGGTATGAAGAACTAAACTTGACAATTGATGAGTGGGAGCAGAAGAGAAAAAAGAAAGCAAGGCAAACTTGATAAAACAGAGGTTTGTCCAAAATTTGCTTATAGGAAAATAAGTTTATCATTTTATAGTTTAGCATGTTTCATACTAATACGTTCAACTCAAAACATGCAGGGTGATTCCGGCAGGAAACGAGCCAAGGCTTTGCAAGCTTACCAGGAAGACATAGAAAGGATAAGACAAATCACTGAAGGAGAGCCCAGGCAAAAGAAAAGCAAAGAAATGATGAGTTGAAGAACAAAGGCAGATAAGTACCGACTAACTGGAGAGCCTCCTGCAAAGGGAACTTTGCAGTGAATCGAATTGTTAGATATTATCTTTTATTTATCATTCCTAGTTTAATTAAGCAGTGCAGTTACTTAATTTTAGGAATATTAGTAGAGAGAATCAAGCACTAACGTTAGTATTGTTAGTGGTGTTAGTGGTTGTTATGGGTCGTGTGTTTTAGTGTTTGAGTCAGTTATGTATTTGCCTATATATAAAGGCTGTTGAATTGATTAATGAAATATGTAGAAAATTCAGCAAAATCTCCATCCCTTTACATTTTCTATCAGTGGTATCAGAGCATTGATCCACTCTTGAGAGTAAACACGTCAAATGGCTGCAGAAACGAATTTCGTGCAAGCATCCATCCCACGCTTTGATGGTCATTATGATCACTGGAGCATGTTGATGGAAAATTTTCTACGTTCTAAGGAGTATTGGGGCGTTGTTGACGGTGGAGTGCAGGAACCGGCAGCAACCGCAGTGTTGTCTGATGCTCAGAAAGCTGACCTAGAAACTAGACGATTGAAGGACCTCAAGGCGAAAAATTATCTCTTCCAAGCCATAGAACGTCCCATCCTGGAAACTATTCTTTGCAAAGATACTTCCAAGGATATATGGGATTCTATGAAGAAGAAGTATGAAGGCTCAAATAGAGTGAAGCGTGCACAGCTTCAAGCTTTGAGAGGCGACTTTGAGTCGCTGAAGATGAAGGACAAAGAGTCCGTCACCAGTTACTTCGGGCGAACCATGGAGATTTGCAACAAGATGCGGAACTATGGCGAGAAGATGACTGATGTGGTCATAGTGGAGAAGATTTTGCGTAGCATGACGCAGGATTTCAACTATATTGTTTGTTCGATTGAAGAATCGAAAAACATTGATGATCTTTCTCTTGATGAGCTGCAAAGTTCTCTTTTGGTGCATGAACAAAAGGTGAACAAAAACTCAACAACGGAGGAGCAAGCCTTGAAAGCATCTACCAACACCCAGTCCAACAATTTCAGAGGAAGGGGACGAGGAAGAGGTCGCGGTAGAGGAAGAGGAGAACGTCAAGATCGAGGAAATAGAGAATCTGATTCCAGCAGGAATTTCAGGTCAAATAATGTCAATGACAGATCCAACAGTGGTCCAGCCAAAGGCGGTAAAGATAGATCAAAGGTAGAATGCTACAGATGTCATGAGTATGGTCATTATGCATATGAGTGCAACAACAAACTGCCGAAGGAGAAAGAGGAGAGCTCCAACTTCACCAAAAAGAAGGAATCAGAAACCTTACTGATGACAGTCCAAGATGGCAAGAACACTGAATCAGATATTTGGTATGTGGATACCGGATGTAGTAACCACATGAGTGGAAGTAAGTCTTCTTTCTCTTATTTAAATGAAGATTTTCGTTCTACTGTAAGTTTTGGTGACAATTCCTGTGTGAAAGTAATGGGGAAAGGAGATATTAGGATAAAAACCAATAATGGTTTTGTGGAGAAAATTTCAGAAGTTCTGTATGTTCCTGATTTGAAGAGCAATTTGCTTAGCGTTGGTCAATTGCAAGAAAAGGGATATACTATCACTATCAAGTCAGATGCTTGTGAGATCTATGATCCTGTGAGAGGGTCTATTGCACTTATTCCAATGAGTTCAAACAGGTTGTTCTCTCTGAAGATTGAAAGCATTCAATCTAGTTTGATGGCTGAAATTAGTGACCCGTCATGGCTATGGCACTTTCGTTATGGTCATCTGAATTTTGGAGGGTTGAAAACACTTCAACAGAGGAACATGGTGACAGGTCTTCCTCAAATTACCGTTCATGATCAAATTTGTGAAGATTGTGTTGTTAGCAAACAACATCGAGCTCAATTTCCCAAAGGAAAATCATGGAGAGCAAGCAAAGTTCTGGAGCTGGTGCATTCTGATATTTGTGGTCCTATAAATCCATCATCAAATGGAGGTAAAAGATATTTAATTACCTTCACTGATGATTTCTCAAGAAAGAGTTGGGTTTATTTTTTACAAGAAAAATCAGAAGCATTTAATGCTTTCAAAAACTTCAAAGCTCTGGTGGAAAATGAAGCAGATCGATCCATCAAGACACTCCGAACAGATCGGGGTGGTGAGTATTGCTCAATGGAGTTTGAGGCTTTCTGTGAAGAGAAAGGAATTCGAAAAGAGCTTACAACTGCATACACACCACAACAAAACGGTGTATCCGAAAGGAAAAACAGAACAATTCTCAACATGGTGAGAAGCTTGTTGACTAAAGGCAAAGTTCCAAAGAAGTTCTGGCCGGAAGCGGTAAATTGGAGCGTTTATGTTCTGAATAGAAGCCCAACTTTTTCTGTTCAGAATATGACCCCAGAAGAAGCCTGGAGTGGTAGAAAACCAGCAGTGGATCATTTCCGGATTTTCGGATGCATAGCATATGCACATGTTCCTGATGTGAAGAGGAAGAAGCTTGATGATAAGGCTGAGAAATGTGTCTTTCTTGGTGTAAGTGACACATCTAAGGCATATAAGTTATACAATCCTCTAACAGAGAAGATTGTGACCAGTAGAGACGTGACTTTTGATGAAGAGAGCACTTGGGATTGGAACAAGCAGCAGCCTACCCAAGTTGTCTATGATAGTGATTCTGATGAGCATCAGATTACAACAGTCAGTCCTACAGAAGAAAATGCCAGCCCCACACCAGCAAATCCAGAAGAAATTCAATTTCACCGGCGTGTTAGAAGAAGGCCGAATTGGATGGAAGCGTATGAGATGACTGAAATTAATGACCAGACTACATATTTTGCTCTGTTTGCGGATTGTGACCCTACAAGTTTTGAAAGTGCTATCAAAGAAGAAAAATGGCAAAAGGCCATCAATGCTGAGATTGATGCTATTGAAAGAAATGACACTTGGGAGCTATGCAATCTGCCAGAAGGTCATAAAACCATTGGTGTGAAGTGGGTGTTCAAGACAAAGCTGAAAGAGAACGGTGAAATTGACAAGTACAAAGCTCGTTTGGTAGCTAAGGGATACAAGCAAGAGTATGGAGTCGATTATTTAGAAGTCTTCTCCCCGGTTGCAAGGCATGACACAATCAGATTGGTGGTTGCTCTTGCTGCACAAAATTCTTGGCCAATCTTCCAGCTTGATGTCAAGTCAGCTTTCTTACATGGATACTTGAATGAAGAGGTATTTATTGATCAACCCCCTGGCTATATTAAATGCGGTAGTGAGCATAAAGTATACAGGTTAAAGAAAGCTCTTTATGGGCTAAAGCAAGCCCCAAGAGCATGGTATAGTCGAATTGAAGGCTATTTTCTGAAAGCAGGCTTCATGAAGTGCCCGTATGAGCATACTCTCTTTATCAAGTTTGGAGAGAATGATAAAATGCTCATTGTTTGTTTATATGTTGATGATTTGCTGTTTACTGGAAATTGTGCTGACATGTTTAAGGATTTCAAGGAATCTATGATGAATGAGTTTGAAATGTCAGATCTTGGAATGATGCATTACTTCCTTGGCATAGAAGTAGCGCAGTCAGCTAATGGGATTTTTTTTATCTCAAAAGAAATATGTTGGAGATATCTTGGAAAGATTTCAGATGAAGGATTGCAATCCTGTCAATACTCCAGCTGAGTGTGGTTTCAAGCTCCACAAGGATCCTGAAGGGAAGAAGGTGGACAGTACACTCTACAAACAGATTGTGGGCAGTTTGATGTATTTGACTGCCACAAGACCCGACATTATGTATGTTGTTTGTTCAATTAGTAGGTATATGGACAATCCTACTGAGATGCATCTGCTGGCTGCTAAAAGAATCCTCCGTTACCTGCAAGGAACTAGGGATTTTGGTTTGAACTACCCGAAAGGTGATCAGACAAACTTGATAGGGTTTACTGACAGCGATTATGCAAGAGATCAAGATGACAGGAAAAGCACTTCCAGGTATGTGTTTATGCTTGGTACGGCTGCTATTTCCTGGGCGTCAAAGAAGCAACCTATTGTCACTTTATCAAGCACAGAAGCAGAGTTCGTTGCAGCAACATCTGGTGCTTGCCAAGCTATCTGGCTGAAGAATGTTCTTGAAGAACTAAGGTTCAAGCAGCCAGAACCAACAGAGATGTTTTGTGACAATAGTTCAGCAATCAAGCTGTCCAAAAATCCAGTCATGCATGGAAGAAGTAAGCATATTGATGTAAGAGTCTACTTCTTGAGAGATCTTAGCAAGGATGGAAAGATTGATCTCATTTTCTGTCGAAGTGAAGAGCAGGTGGCTGATATATTCACAAAACCACTGAAGAAGGAGTCCTTCGTGAAGCTCAGGAAGCTACTTAGTCTTTGCACTATCAAAGAGTTAAACTGATGTTTGCAAACTTCAGTTTAAGGGAGGATTTGTTAGATATTATCTTTTATTTATCATTCCTAGTTTAATTAAGCAGTCAAGTTACTTAATTTTAGGAATATTAGTAGAGAGAATCAAGCACTAACGTTAGTATTGTTAGTGGTGTTAGTGGTTGTTATGGGTCGTGTGTTTTAGTGTTTGAGTCAGTTATGTATTTGCCTATATATAAAGGCTGTTGAATTGATTAATGAAATATGTAGAAAATTCAGCAAAATCTCCCTCCCTTTACATTTTCTATCACGAATGAAGTAATCAAGCGACTTCTGAAGTGAGAACTGAGGCCTCTCCACGCTGAAATTGTTCCCAGCACGCCCCTCCTGGTTACCACTTAGCCCTAATCGGCCTGAAGCTCTCAACGAACCATTGCTACTGCCATGATTTCCTAGAAGCAAACCTCTTGTTGGCGGTGACGAAACCCACTGATTTTCTCCGCCACGCACAGGAAAGGACTTTGCCCGTTCACCATTCAAGCTCTCCACCATCCACAGAACTACAGAAGGAAGTAATTTTTACAAGGAAACTTCAGATTTCCTCTGTAGACTAATCGCAACGAGAGCAGATTGCACCATGGACATGAAACGAAGAACGGAACCTTGATTTTCTGCGAAGGTAGTCTCAGAACGGCCCATTGGAGTCCGAGCACGCAGTGTGGCAAAGAGTGTGACCGCACCAGAACATAAGGGACATTCTCGACCATATTGAAGGATTCCCAGCAAATAGGGCACTCCAATCCTCCATCTCTGCTCGCACTCGAACCTGCGTCGTCGTCCGAAAACTCCGAAGAGCATATATTCGGCTCAGTGGAGAATTCGAGAAGCTCCACATTCTGAGAAAAACGCAAAGAGAGAATTGAAAGAGGAAATAAAATCAGCAAAACGATAATAACTAGAAAAAGCTGCGACGCGAGGACTGTTGCAACGATAGATCTTTGGTAATCACATGATTTTCTACAGACTTCGCCGACAGATACCAAATTCAAATCAAGGAGACAGAAATTGGGACTCTGATTAATCAACAACAAAACACTGATAGTCCGATTGTGACAAGAAACGAATCCAGTAAACAAGAAAGCATGAAAAATTAGGGTTTGAGATGCTGTGATCGTAGGAAGAGGAGTTGAACCTGGGCGGTGTTACAGATGAAATTGGAAGGATTTGGAGAGAATTGTCGGAATGGGGAGAGAGGAGGAGGAGGAGAAGTCTCTCTTCCACTCGGACCACTCCCTCTCGCCGAAAGAACGTAGGTCATGATCCCAATTTTTCGGTCGTTGATCGACCCAACCTAATGAAACGGCGTCGTATTAAAACAAGTTTGGTTTGGCGGTACTCGTAAGGCGGCTTGGGCTTGATTGATTCCGGAATGGTAGTGTAGTACATGTTTTATTCTTTATAAATCGACCTATATCATTTCTTTTTATGTTTTACTAGAGGTGATGTCCGTGTTAAGTACCGGTTAAAAAATTATTTTAAATTTTAATTAAATATTTTAAATCTAAGAAGTAATAAGTCTATAATATTGATAATGTTGTAAATATTTTTTCGAAACTCACATTGAATATCACATTGTTTGCGATTGAATAAAAAAAATTACATTACATGTTGAAATGATAGATAGTATATATTTATTATAACCATGTAGCTAGATACATATAATGCAAATCGAATGAAGTTTTTAAATAATTTTTTAATTATGAAAGATCACATTGGATGCTTATTTAAAATGAATGATAATTTAATTATTAGAGGTTTGGGGATTGAGAATAGTTTTTCCAAGTAATAAATTCTTTAAGAAATTTATGAGGAGTTGAACATATTTTTAAGTGTGAAAATTAATATACCTATTTAATATGGGTGTTAAAAAAATTATTTCCAAATGATTTATTGTTTTCCATTAGTGTTTTTTTACTTAAATGTCTATTTAATTATCAATTTTGACCATAGAATTGGACATTTATATCATTGAAAGTTTGATTGTCCATATCCTAAATTTAAATAAAATATTATAAATAAAATCAAACTTGTGTCATATGCATGACAATTTTATTTCTTTGTATTGGTTATTTGTTGTTTAGTTTTATAATTAAACATATTGTTTTAAATACAAAAAATTCTTGATCATGGTGACACATCGATGCAAAGGTGAAATTCAAGTTTATAGTATTCTTACGATGTTTGTTGATGAGTTATTCTTGGTTTACATTTTTTATATAATCATTCAATTATTAAAATATATATTGCTAATATTAACATACTAAACTAAAAAAAAAATATCATCAACCGTATATAAATTATTTTAATTACCTTGTTTGATTCGAGCCTTTTTGTTGCTCAAAAAATAATGTACCTTTCTTTTGACTATAAATAATAAAATCGTTTAAAAAATTCTATTAAGCTATATACATTTACTTATGTGCATAAATTATGAAAAGACTAAACGCAATAATTTTTTTTATAAAGATATATGATTAAAACTAAGCTTATGAGCATAATATAAAAATTAAGAAATAATAGAAAAATGAAGGAAATTTTAATTACATTCTCTAACACCAAAAATTGTATTTGGTAGAAGGTGAAAGAACTATTAAAGAAAAAAATTCATAACTAACAATAAAAAGAGATAGTTCAAAAATATTAATTCTATAAATAAAAATTATCTTAATAAAAATATATAATGCATCTAGCCGCTTTATATAGATAAATGTGATATAGGGGCAATATCAAAAATTATGCTAAATATCATATGAAATGAGAAAGAGGCAAGAACTATTCATACTGATATAAAATAAAGTGTAAATAGTTAATAAAGAATTATTCATATTCCTTGCAACTCATTAATTAGTTTAAATTCATTCAAGAAATATTTAGCAAGATTTACCCGCCTTTTTAATGATGAATAAAGAAATGCATCAACAAAAATCAATAAGAAATTATATACATGCATTAACGTTCATATAATTTTGAAAAAAATGAAAACAACAATAAAATAATGATATAGGAGAAGAACATACTAACGTAAGACATAAACACACCTATTATCGAACACAAATTGCAAAGTGAAAAATAAGATGGATTGAAGGAAGTCTTGGTTGCCTTCTTCAAAACTATAATTTCTACTACTTGGGAGGAGAAGAATTATCCTCACCATAACGTAATTCATCTAGTCACTATGAATTCACATAATGGATATAGAGGCATAATCACCAATTGCATATTTGGTGATATGAAATGAGGAAGGGGAACTCCTATTTATACTATAAAGAAGGGGTGCATGATTATTGTTACAAATTAAATCAATAAATATTTAGCATTAAATGTTTTTATTAAATAATTACCTTTTGTGGAGGTAATTATTTGGATATGTCTTTTCATGTTTGTAACTGATTCATATTAAGAGTTGTATGTTTCATCTCCCTTTCTTCTTATATTTAATTGGTCATGTTGACTTGTCAAAAACAATAAATTGGTCAAAATTTATGTTTGATTCAAATAATAGATAAAAAGGTTAGTACTAAAATAGGAGTTAAAATGTATCTATTAGGATTATATGTGAGATATTTTACTCACAATGACAATAATTGAAATGTCACTTATTTTCAATAATTTGTTATTATAGTAATACTATAAATGATAAATAAGAGACAAATTTATTATAAATCCTTAATTTAGAAATTAATCTTTAAATATAATGGAAAAGAAATAAAATAAAAATTCTTAAAACATTTTGGTTTATATACTAATATATAGTTAATATCAGATTATTATATAAGTGTATGGAATTCCATGTCAATTATATGGGCATTAATGACCAAAAAATCTTCTCTCAAGTTTTAAATGTTTATAGATATAAATTATATTGTATGCTTGCAATGAAATTATAAAAAAAATTATAGGTTGAATGAGCATTAATTGCCAATAGGATTTAGTCTTATAGTATTATTATTATAGATTATAGATCCTAGCAACATGTACAAAAATCCTTGTTTGTCCAAACACATGTATAATCGGCAGAATTTTGTAAATATTATACTGGTTTATTTCTCATCTTCATTTACCGATTTGTTAGAGACATTAAAATTAAGAGAAATTTGTCGGAAACCACCCGTATGATAGGCCATATTTCTCTAAACCACCTGGATGTTTGGATATTATTTTGGACCACCTGTATGATGGTCTCCGTTAACAAAGAACCACCCCACACCATATTCCGTCAAAAAATCGTTGAATGCGCGTAGCCACGTGGCATTTTAATCTTTTTCCTTTTCTTTTACACCATTTAACACATAAAAAATCCCAAATAACCCAAAAGCCCCAAATTAAAAAGTGAGCCCTAATTTCAGATTAGTTTCCAGCAGTCAATTTTGTTCAATCCTTCGTCTCCCCTCTCGCCTTCGCAGACGACGATTGGATCTCATCTGACGAGGATGAAAGCCACCGCAACGCCGCCGATGACCGACGCACCGCCCCCTGCGCTGCCGCGATCGACTGCTCTCTCGCGATCCCTCCCCCGAAGCCGAAATTGGCCATCGACGATGATTTATTACAGAACGAGGACCTGATGCCTGAGGATGAAGAAATCGTGAATTCGGTGATCTCGGGATCCGTTCCATCCTATTCTCTCGAATCCAAGCTCGGAGATTGCTTCCGCGCGGCGAAGAGAGGGCGACTGGGCAGTCGCTGGCGGGACTTCCCCTTTCCGGCTTCGACTACCAGTCGATTCTCGGCCAGTGCTGTGAGATGCCCGTGGGATTCGTTCAAATTCCGGTTGGAATCGCTTGTCCATTGTTGCTCGACGGACACGAATTTTCGGTTCCCATGGCGACCACCGAGGGGACCTTGATTGCAAGCACCAACAGGGGGTGCAAGGCGATTCACCTGTCTGGAGGTGCTAACAGTGTTCTTCTGAAGGATGGGATGACTAGAGCGCCTGTTTTGAGGTTCTGTTCAGCAAGGAGGGCCGCTGAACTCAAGATGTTCTTGGAGAGTCCTGCGAATTTCGAGACCCTATCCACGACGTTTAACAGGTTTGTGTGCCCAGTTTGTTGTTGAATCTCTTAAACTGAATTGTCATTCTCAGGGATTCTGGTTTTGTAATAATGATCATATTGCGCTACATGGTAGTTGGCTTATTTAATTGATGAGTTCAATCAAAGAAATTGACTGCTGGAAACTAATCTGAAATTAGGGATCACTTTTTAATTTGGGGCTTTTGGGTTATTTGGGATTTTTTATGTGTTAAATGGTGTAAAAGAAAAGGAAAAAGATTAAAATGCCACGTGGCCACGCGCGTTCAACGATTTTTTGACGGAATAAAGGGTGGGGTGGTTCTTTGTTAACGGAGACCATCATACAGGTGATCCAAAATAATATCCAAACATCCGGGTGGTTTAGCGAAATATGGCCTATCATACGGGTGGTTTCCGACAAATTTCTCTAAAATTAATTATAAATGAGATTTCACGAATTATAGAGCATATATAATTGATTTGTTTAGTTTAATAAGATTCATATAACTCTTGAAAACACTGAAACCTCGTATGAATAAAGCCCAACAAGTTATGTAATTGTATAAGAGTCGATGCAATCAAACATTGCATGCATAATTTCGCACTTACAATACAGTATACGTACATACTCATCTACACAAACTTCTGACCCATCAATTAATTCGTAAGCATAAATATTAGTACGTAGAAGATAAAATCGGAGTTCGAAATCCATAAAATTCAACCCAGCTAGCTAGCTAGGGATCGGACAAGTAAATTACATATATACGTGAAGGGATTTTAGATGCGTATAAGCGGAATTTCAGAAACAATTTCTTGCACCTAAACATGGATCTAAAGCATTCTTGATTAGAGACAAAATTAGGGTTAGTAGAATACCTCTTGATGCGTGATTAGGGTACTTCCTTCGAGAGAAAAAGCCTCAATTGTGACTTCTCTAATCAGTCCACACGAGTACGGGATCGGGATCTCCTTCGCTTCCGATTGCTAGATCGAAGTGCCAAAGACTAGAAAAAGTGGAAGAAGAGAGCTTTTCTTTCTTACGTAAAAACTTATGAAACCCTCGATCTCTTCTTCTCTTTAAAGGCCTTATATATTTATTTCCCCAAATAAATATATCCTTTAATTCTCAATAATATCCAATATATTTATTGATAATCAACTCTTTTCTTATTGGACTAAAACCCTATGTCTGACAAAGACTTTCAGCCCGCTGATCCAGCCCGTCAACTCAATGTGTGTGACCTCATAGGACCCGTTTATAATAGCTATGAATTAAACTATTTAACCCATTAATTGTAGTTGGTTTCTAGCAAAACACTACGACTCCTAAAATAAACGGATTGAATCTCTCTATCAATCGTCCTATTCCATGTTCGGTAATTGCAACTTTTATTAAAGGACACAATTCCTTCAATCTCCCACTTGTCCTTGAAAACAAGTGTGCAATTTTAAGATACATTTGTCTCTTAATGTCTTACTTGATGATATGGTGACATTCATATCTCTCATCAAATATGTTTCTTGAATACCTGAGTTTGAACTATCAAATAACGAATGATTACAATTAATCCATTCGAGCATGGCCATGCATTTTCTAGTTCTAGCTCTTCAAGTGGCCTAGACACCATTCCTTTTCATGCATCAATGTATACATGAATAAGGAGGACTTTTCCAATCTTGTATGACTATGGCTCTCACTCAACTTTTGGCAATCCTAATAATTGCTTTTATAACCCCCTTTTACGGAGAGCGTTTAACAATATCAAAGACATATCAATCATCAACTAGAAAACATAACATACTCATGTTTAAGGAATCCACCAAACATGGTTCACCTTGAAAACTCTACAATCCCTTTTGGAGAGTCTTAAGGTTGGTCTGTCCAATATGTGTCATCCATACATATCTATGTAATTGACTGGACATCTCTATGTCCCTATAGCACATGAAACCTTGAGCTATCAGTCAATGTATAATATAGCTATAAATGAAATCATCTATGTCCTATTTGATGACTCAAACTATGGACGTGCAATAATTCATAACTGTAGTACACTTAATGGGGTTTCATTCACCAAAACACTTAAGGTGAGCCCAAATATGAACTATGAATTATTCGGACATATTATTCAATATTAATTAATATAATGTATAAATAAGAAATCATATATATTATCATAAAGTCAAACATAAACAAGAGTCCAACACTCTAAGCAGAAATAATGTAATACAAAGCAATCTCACAACCATTCACCAATGTGTTTGAGACCCTTAGCCCTAGTGTGACTATCATGCTTATCCCTAGGCATAGACTTAGTCAAAGGATCTGCATTATTATCACCTGTATGCACCTTACACATCTTGATGTTACCTTCAGCAACTATGTGTCGAATAAGATGATACTTCCTCATAACATGTCTAGATTTGGATTTTGAACTTGGTTCCTTGGCTTGGGCTATGGCACCATTGTTATCACAATAGATGTCAATAGGCTCGGAAATACTAGGAACAATGCCAAGCTCGTCCAGAAACTTCTTTATCCAAACAGCCTCTTTCGCAGCTTCACTAGCAGTGATATACTCGGCATCAATCGTAGAATCAGCTATTGTATCTTGCTTAGAGCTCTTCCAGCTCACGGCTCCTCCATTAAGGATGAAGACATATCCCAATTGAGACTCAAAGCCATCTCGGTCAGTCTGGAAGCTAGCATCAGTATATCCTTTAACGACTAAATTGTCATCACCCCCATATACTAAGAAATCATCCTTGGTTCTTCTCAAGTACTTTAGGATGTTCTTAGCTGCACACCAATTAATGTGCCTCTCCTGGATTTGATTGATATCTGCTACACATGCTCAAAGCAAATGCAACATCAGGACGTGTACATATCATGGCATACATGATAGATCCTATAGGAGAAGCATAAGGAATCTTACTCATTTTATCAAGCTCAACAAGTGTTCTAGGACATTGCTTCTTGCTTAGATTTATGCCATGTTGTATGGGCAAAAACCCCTTCTTGGAATTCTACAGATTGAATTTGTCAAGAACCTTATCTATATAAGTTCCTTGACATAATCCAAGCAATCTCTTAGATCTATCCCTATAGATTTTTATTCCAAGTATGTACTCTGCCTCTCCCAAGTCTTTCATTGAGAAATATTTCTTCAGCCATTCTTTAACGGACTCTAGCATCGGAATGTCATTCGCAATAAGCAGTATGTCATCCACATACAAGACTAAGAGAGCCACCTTACTCCCACTAAACTTCTTGTATACACAAGGATCTTCTTCACACCTGATGAAATCAAACTCTTTGATCTTTTTATCAAAACGAAGATTCCAACTCCTAGATGCTTGCTTAAGCCCATAGATAGATCTCTTAAGCTTACACACCTTCCTAGCATAATCTGGATCCTCAAAACCCTCTGGTTGTGTCATATACACATCCTCTTCCAAAATACCATTCAGAAAAGCGACTTTAACATCCATTTGCCAAATCTCATAATCATAATAAGCGGCAATAGCTAGGATTATCCTTATGGATCTAATCATGACAACTGGTGAAAATGTTTCATCATAGTCAATACCATGAATCTGTTTAAAACCTTTAGCAACTAATCTTGCTTTGTATACAGATACATTTCCATTTTTGTCAATCTTAAGTTTGAAAACCCATTTGCATCCAATGGGTTTTACCCCATCTAGCAAATCTGTCAAGTCCCAGACTTGATTTTCAAACATGGAATCCATTTCAGATTTCATGGCCTCAAGCCATTTCTTGGAGTCTGGACCCGCCGTTGCTTGTTTATAGGTAGCAGGCTCACCATGTTCTAACATTAGAACATCAAGGCTTTCGGTCGAGATGAAATCATCATATCGTCTTGGCTGAAACCTTTGCCTGTTTGATCTACGTAGGAGTTCAACTGGTTCAACAACTGGGATTTCAACATTTTCCACAGTTATTTGTGGATCTACTTCTTGAGGAATTTGTTCAGGTTCTTGGATAACATCAGATCCTTGGCCTTCAAACAAATCCATCTCATCCTCGACATCAACTATGTCATACTGTTGTTGTGTTTGTTGTTTTTCATCAAGAACCAGTTCAAGATGAATATTTCTCCCACTTGACTTTTTGGAAATAAACTCTCTTTCCAAAAAGACACTATCCCTTGCAACAAACACCTTTTGTGTAGTGGGATTGTAGAAATAATATCCAAAACTACCTTTAGGATACCCTATAAAATAGCATTTGTCTGATTTAGGTGCAAGCTTATCAGTTTGTAAACGCTTTACATAAGCTTCACACCCATATTTTCAGAAAAGACAACTTTGGAACTTTTCCAGTCCATATCTCATATGGGGTCTTTTCTACAGTCCTTGACGGAGTCCTATTTAGTGTAAATATAGCAGTCGTGAGTGCATATCCCCAGAAGGATACCGGAAGGTCAGCAAAACTCATCATAGATCGAACCATGTCCAACAAGGTCCTATTTCTTCTTTCAGACACACCATTCAATTGTGGTGTCCCTGGAGTAGACAATTGTGTTACAATCCCACAACTTTTCAAATGATGATCAAATTCATGGCTTAAGTATTCACCACCACGATCGGATCGAAGTGCTTTTATCCTTTTGCCAGTTTGAGTCTCTACTTCATTTTGGAATTCCTTGAACTTTTCAAAGGCTTCAGATTTATGTGACATAAGATAAATATACCCATATCTGCTCATGTCATCAGTAAATGTAATGAAATATCTATAGCCACCTCTAGCTTCTGTACTCATTGGCCCACATACATCAGTATGTATTATGGCCTAAAGTTCATTAGCCCTTTCATTTGTTCCTTTGAAAGGTGACCTTGTCATCTTGCCCATCAAGCATGATTCACATAAATCAATAGATTCACAATCCATATCTTTTAGAATTCCATCTTTATGGAGCTTCTTCATGCGATTCAAGCTAATATGACCTAAACGACAATGTCATAGATAGGACTCACTCAAACAATTTGATTTTTGCCTTTTAGAATTAATGTTATACGATTCTCATTTGAGATCTAATACAAAAAGTCCATTAACCATTAGAGCACAAGCATAGAAGATTCCATTCTTAAAAACAGACATACTTCCATTCTTAATATCAAACTCAAATCCTTCAGAATGTAAACTTGAAACTGAAACAAGCTTTTTAGTAATAGTAGGAACAAAATAACAATTACTTAATTCCAAAACTAAACCAGAAGGTAAAAATAGACTAAAATCTCCTACGGTAAACGCAGCAACCCTTGCTCCATTTCCAACGCGTAGGTCTATTTCTCCTTTCTCCAACTGCCTCCTACTTCTTAGTCCCTGCACATTCGAAATAATGTGAGAGCCACATCCAGTATCTAATACCCAAGTAGTAGCATTGGTTGTTAATATTTCAATAACATTAATACCTGAACTCACAGTTCCATTCTTCTTGTCCTCCAAGTACTTGGGACAATTCCTCTTCCAGTGTCCTTTAGCCTTGCAGTAGAAGCAATCATGGTCACTAGCCACCTTTGGCTTTTCACCTCTCTTGGGTTTAGCAACATGCTTGCCTTTCCCTTGGACATGATTCTTCTTCTTGCATGCCTTCTTGAACCCTTGCACATTGTTGACCACAAGAACATCCTTCTTGTTGTCAACGGGAGTGTTTTGTTCAGCTGCTTTAAGCATACCATGGAGCTCATTCAGGGTTTTCTTTATCCCATGCATATGGTAGTTCATCCTGAATTGAGCAAAACCATCATGTAAGGAGTGTAGGACGATATCAGTGGCCAACTCTTGGTCATATTTAGCACCCAATGACTCCATACGTTCAAATAGACCGATCATGTCAAACACATGTGGGCCAACTGGTTTTCCCTTCACAAGTTTGCTATCCAGTATATCCTTGTGAGTTTCATATCTCTCAATCCTTGCTTGTTCCTGAAACAACATTTTCAGGTTGGTTATGATGGAATGAGCATCCTGATTTTCAAACCTCTTTTGAAGAGAAGGTTCCATAGCAGCTAGCATAAGGCATGTGACAGGCACAAACTCATCTCTTATTTTCTTCTCTTCTGCTTTTTCCTCATCAGATGAGGTATCAGTCAGAATAGGAATCGGGGTTGCTAGCACGTTCTCACGTCCTTCGGACCTGAGAACTATTCTCAGATTCCGTTCCCAATCAAGAAAGTTTGCTCCATTGAGCTTGTTCTTCTCAACAATTGAACGCAAGGTGAATTTCAAATTATCGCTAGACATGCTTTCTACAAAAAAGAAATAACAAACAAAAGTTCATGTTTGACATGCAAATACTTAATATTAAACATGCTTTAAAACAAGTAAATGCACATTTCATTCAAATAAACAATTTATGTTCCCGGTGTAAAATGATTCCAAGATCCTATTCCAGACGAGACTCAACGTACTTTTGCACTGCCTTTAGTCTTGTGTGTTCAAGGTAAGTAACAATTACTAATTATACCTCCTTATAATTCTTGGTTAATGGACCACATCCAATATAGGATCCACTACCATGTCTCAAGATCCAAAACTTTGCCTTTTGGTCTCTTGTTGGGTACAACCATATCAAGGCTTATGAACCCCCGTATAGATCCACCCTCACTAGTTTAATGTTTAAGAAGGACACCCTTGCTTTTGCGAAGCCCATCCAACCAAAACCAAAAAACGTCATGGGTTATGATATGGAAAGTCATTGCCCCAATATTCATTTGGGAACTTAAGCATGCAATGGTTATTTATTGCTAGTGACAAAAACATAATAAATAACTTATGCAAAACTTAAACAATTCATCTCATGAAAATCATATTATGAAACATTCACATGCAAGAATTAAAATCATATTATAAAACAAGCATGTAATTATTAGAAAATTCATCTCATGAAAGCTAACATGAAAATCTTGATTCAAAAGAAATTAATATATAATATTAATCAAAATTAATCGTCAATGTGCATATAATTGGACAAAATTGTATGATCAAGATATAATATCAAATATTTTATCTTATTTTAGTGGGGTTTCCTAACTCCTTAGGAATTTTTATGTCGGATCATGATCTGATCATGACCTAAAATTGACATAACTAATTAATATTAAAAAAATATAACCAATTCAAGGCATGCAGCCTCACAGGCAAAGATTTCAACAATTCGGAATCAAGTATACGTGTACACAATAACTCCAATTAAAAAAATTGAAATCGAAGTTCGCCCAAAAAAAATTTATGTCAATCTTACTTTTCTTTTTGGGTTCATTCAATTGGCACTTCCAATTTTTATACGCATCTAAATTTCGATTGACACAAATTTAGTCAATCTTATACGCATCTAAGAAGGACGCTGACGCTCCACTTTCGGAATTCATTTGTTTGAATTCGATCGTGGTTCCGTCAAATAAACATGCATGTGAGTCATTCAATAGGCAGAAAAATCACGCAAGGGAAGATCATGATTGAAATCCAATGTCAATTTCACGTGTACGTACAATTTTAATTTCAATTCAAAAGGGGAAAATCTAATTTCACGTACACTAACTTTGATTTAATCAAAATTTGCATCAAGAACAAAAACCTACACCTTTGATCCAATCAAGATATGCTTAGGGCTCGTATACCACTGAAGGGTTTTTAGATGCGTATAAGCGGAATTTCAGAAACAATTTCTTGCACCTAAACATGGATCTAAAGCATTCTTGATTAGAGACAAAATTAGGGTTAGTAGAATACCTCTTGATGTGTGATTAGGGTTCTTCCTTCGAGAGAAAAAGCCTCAATTGTGACTTCTCTAATTAGTCCACACGAGTACGGGATCGGGATCTCCTTCGCTTCCGATTGCTAGTCGAAGTGCCAAAGACTAGAAAAAGTGGAAGAAGAGAGCTTTTCTTTCTTACGTAAAAACTTATGAAACCCTCGATCTCTTTTTCTCTTTAAAGGCCTTATATATTTATTTCCCCAAATAAATATATCCTTTAATTCTCAATAATATCCAATATATTTATTGATAATTAACTCTTTTCTTATTGGACTAAAACCCTATGTCTGACAAAGACTTTCAGCCCGCTGATCCAGCCCGTCAACTCAATGTGTGTGACCTCATAGGACCCGTTTATAATAGCTATGAATTAAACTATTTAACCCATTAATCGTAGTTAGTTTCTAGCAAAACACTACGACTCCTAAAATAAATGGATTGAATCTCTCTATCAATCGTCCTATTCCATGTTCGGTAATTGCAACTTTTATTAAAGGACACAATTCCTTCAATACGGAGTGTGTAACAAACAAACCCATCCTAATTAATTAATTTTAACCATCAAATTGTGCAACAAACAGGAAAGTGGATGTTCATTTCATGAATCCCTGAGCCATCTTGATGTAATCCCCAATCCCATCGCCGCTGCCACCGCCACTGCCACCGTGTCATCGGGACTCCTCCTCCTCCTCCCGGTGAGCAGGGCGGTGCTCCTGGCGGTGGTGGGGTTGAGTTGCAGTAGCAGAAGAGGAGGGGTGGAGGTTGTGGAGATAATCCTCGGCCTTGTCGAGGTACCGCCCGATCCCGGAGCTTTCGAGCTTCCCGTACTGATTGGCGGCGTCGAGGAGCTCCTTGGCGGCCTCCGACACCTTGGCTTTGTCGATTCCGGAGGCGTTGTGGTGGCTGATGGCCGACCTCGCCGCATCTGCCACCACCTTCGCGCTCGCAATCAGCTCTCTTGAGGAGGAGGAACCGTGGTGGCGGCCGCCATGGTGGGCAGCGGAGGCGGGTGGCTTGGAATGGGAGTAATAGTCTTCCTCCATGTATGTAGGCTAGTTGGTTTGGTTTTGAGAGGGAAAACTTATTAAAGGAGTGGTTTTTAATTAAAGGAGTGGTTTAATATTAGAGAGAGTTGGTGAATGGTGAAAGCACCCCGGCCCACATTTATAGCAAAATTTCACAAAAAATACCCGTCACTCAATCTAAGAGGAATTGGAAACAATGGTCAACAAGTTCTCAATAAAAGTGGAGTATTATAATATAAAAAATATAAAAATAATGAAGTAATATTTTCTGACTAATTAATACCATTTTATCATAGGTGATTTCATTTTTCATTCAATAGTTAAATGTGGTAAATAATAACAATTGAATGAGGTAATATTATTATAAAATATAGGTAATGTAAATACTGAAAAAATTAAATGACATTTCCTTACTTATTAATAATTTATTGATATAATAATAGTTAAATGTGGGAAGTGATAATAATAAATGAAGTAATATTATTATAATATGTAAAAAAAGTAAATACTTAAAAAAAAAAAATATTTTCGTACTCATCAATAATATAGTTGATATAATAGTTGCATGTGGTAAGTAATAATAATATATGAGATAATATTATTATCATATGTTGGAAAGTTAAATAGTCTAGATATGGTGCGAATGGGCGCTACAATGCGAAATGAGAATGAATATGAGGCTTTGGATAAAGAGAAATCAAGGGTGCAGATCGTTCACTTAAAAATGAAAAAAATACGACATATACGGATTTTCGGCGATTTATTTCTCGTATTTTAAAAAAAAAATGGATACAAGAATGCACGCGATATGCATCAAAACTGACTTTTTAATCAAAAATGGTTGTAAATGCATCAAAAAGCGTCGAATGTGCATCAAAATTGACATCTTAGATATATGTTTATACATCAAAATTAGTCGTATGTGCATCAAAACTAATATGTGTATATATAAATATTTAGCGTTTTGCTTCACCAATTTTTTTTAATTAGCGTTTTGCTTCACCGAATCAAAAGAACTCTTAGAAGTAATAAAAGAGAGTGTACATGGGTTGTTGGTCATGTGTGATGAGGCACCAACGTCCACATGTCGGGATTGATTAGGGGGCATGGCGACATAGTGCTGAGATTTTGAGAGAGGTCACTAGAGGGCAAAATGCCATAAGCAAAATCAGAGAATATGGCCTAAGATTGGTGATTGTCAGGTGGACATGGTACAATGCCAAGAATTCCAAGGCCCGGATTTGAAGGGTACGAGCATGGGGGCTATTGTTAATTTGAGAATGACCAAGAGGATTGTTAACCGTAGGGGGTTCACGAAAAGAGGACTACACCATTACCAAGGCCACGACCACAATCACGTCCTAACATCAAGCCACACCTACCCTCGAAATCAAAAGGTTCTTTCAAGGTCGATGACTTCTCAAAATTAGCATTAGAGGATCTGAAGGAGGATGCATTGAAGTTCCGATTGCCATGAGGAATACAAGAGGAGCAAAAAGTAGCAAGAGAGTATTACTCAGTGACTATGAAGGCGACAACTTCCCACGCTCAGCAAGTCGACACAGAGAAGAAGTCGTCAACATAACAATTAAAGGACTGCAAGACTCCAACATATTACGTGAAGCCCGAAACTCCTGAGCTTGAGGAAGTCGCTCTTGATTCATTCGACCCATCAAGAAAGATCTGAATTGGAGCAGACTTAGAGCCAAAGCTATGAGAACAATTAGTTGGATTCTTACGGTCCTATAGCGATTGCTTCGCTTGGTCAAATGAAGACATGGTAGGATAGCCCCAACGTGATCACACATACACTCAATGTCGATCAAAAAGTCCCACCAATCAAACAAAAAAGGTGTAAGACCAAAGCGCAATTAGGTAATCAATGGCGAGGTAAAATCTGTACTTGAATCTGGTAAAATATAGAGAAGTGAAATATCCCGATTGGTTATTAAACGTGGTGGTTGTGAAGAAAAAACGGGAAATGGCGCGTTAGTGTCGATTTCACCGATTTAAATAAAGCATAACCCAAAGATTCATTTCTGTTGCCTCATATCGATGCAATGGTGGATGCAACAGCGGGACACAAGTTGACATTCATGGACGCTTTCAGTGGGTATCATCAAATAATGATGCACTTTGACTGCCAAGAAAAGACCGCGTTTGTAACAAAGCAAGGGACTTATTGTTATAAAATTATGCCTTTTGGATTGAAAAACGCTGGTGCTACTTATCAGAGATTGATGAATAAGATGTTTCAAGAAAAACTAGGGGATACCATGGAGGTATACATCGACGACATGTCGGTTAAGTCGTTGAGATCGAAGGATCACATCTAGGATTTGGAAGACGCGTTTAAGATTTTACAGAATTACCAAATGAGGCTGAATCCAACCAAGTGTCCATTTGGTGTTACATTTGGTAAACTCATGGGATACATAGTCACGCAAAGAGGAAGTGAAGTAAGTCCAGACCAAATCAAAGCAAACATGGGATTGCAGTCACCACGCTGCGCCAAGGACGTCCAAAAGTTGACAAGACGAGTAGCTGCACTAAACAGGTTTATATCTAGGTTGTCAAATAGGAACAAGTTGTTCTACGACATTCTGAAGAAGAATAAGTTGTTCTAATGGATAGAAGAGCATGAGAAAGCATTCCAAGAGTTAAAGAGGTATCTATCTCAGCCACAGATACTGTCAAAACCTAGCTGTCAAAACCCAAACTAGGAGAAATGCTATACATCTACTTGGCGTTGACGAATGTAGCTGTAAGCGCTATCTTGATTCGAGAAGAGGATGGAAAATTTTGATCAAAAAAATGTTCCACACCGAACTTTTTCAAAAGATGTTTTCCACCGTTGGAACTCCACTTTTAAACTACTTCATGCATGCCTTACAAAGATGTTTTGACTTCTTTTGCCACTCTACATTTTCCCGACAATCCCATTATTTCTCAATCTTGGGATTATTGTTATAAAATCCTAGAAGTTTTGAAAATATTTCATGATGCAACATTAACTTTTATTCATGTTTATAAACATTGTGCTCATTTGGTTTATTTTGAAGTATTGTATGTGGCGGTTGGATTTTGTGAGGGGCGTAAATTCCCCGAACTTTGTGGTGCTATTGATGCTATGAAAAAGAAATGGTTGAGATATTATAAAGTTATCCCCGATATTTATCTTGTTGCTTGTGTATTTGATCCAAGGTTTAAGATGAGTGATTTAGAAATGTTTTTGAATGGTATTATAATGCATTGGAGTTGGATGTTAATGATGGTATTGCTAGTGTTGGGGATATAATGAGTAAAGTTAGAAGATCTATTGAGGAATTGGTTACTGAATATTCATCTAGCGTTAGTTCTTCTCCATTACCTCCACAATCATCATCCTCTTCGAGCTCGAGTCGCCTCGGTATTACTAAAAAGTGGTGGCTAGTATTATACATAGACTTACCAAGAGACCGAGACATTCGAGTTCTAATGCGGAGTTTGAGACATATCTAACAACCCATTTTGAGTTTGGTGAAGAAGAATTCGATATTTTAGCTTGGTGGAAGCCCACAAGAAGACTTTCCCAACCTTGGTCAAGATCGCGGCTCAAGTGCTTGTTGTTCTCGCCTCGACCGTATCGGTATAGCAAACATTTAGCGAAGGAGGACACGTCCTAGACGCAAAGCGATCGAACTTAAAGCCCAATGTCTTGGAAGCCCAAGTGTGCATATGTGATTAGAAGAGGGCGGAAAATCGTCAACAAAAGGCGGAGGTATTTGAAGCTTCCGACTCGGACGACCTAGACGATGACTCCCAATCCCAAAGTGCTTTCGCCGATTTTGATGGATCGACGTAGATGGTAAGCAAAGCGGGGTTTCATATCGAAAGGTAGGAGAACTACATGGGCTTTGATTCCTCTATAACCCCAAGAGGATACGTAGGCAACTTAATTCTAAGTCCAAGCCCTTTAATTATCCAACCTTTTTTTCATTTTTTATAGAATTGCCTTGATCCGATCTCCAATCGCGATCGCGAGTCTGACTTTGTGATAAAACAGAAGTTGCGGCGCTCAAGCCGCGATCGCGGTTTGGGTAAACCGCGATCACAACGTTCTGTAATATACTCAACCCAATTTTTTTATTTTAATATTAATATGTCCAATTTCGGTTCCGGTTCCATGATCCGAGGAACCAAAACCGGACCCAAATCTACATGAACCCATTGAGCAGATAATCAAACTTATCAAACATAATTAAAAATAACAAAAAGAAGCCCATAGAAAAATAATACTAAATAAATATTGTTAAGCTTAGTTCAAAACTTCGAATTCCTTCGAGTATAACGACAACAAGGCCAAGAACTTAGAAAGAATCAAATGAACGAAATTGCAGAATAAGACAAAAAAAAAAGAAAAAAGAAAAAAGAAGTTGATTGAGGCGGCATGAGTTGGAATTTTAAACAACAAGTGAGTTTCCCGCTCTCTCTTCTCCAGAAACGAGAGAAACATATCGTTGATTGCTTGCTGCAAGAGAAACCTAGAAGTGAGTCCTCTCTCTTACTCTCTCTTATTTCGACAAATTTGCATAGAGAAAATAATCGTGCAAACCTCCATCGATAGCAATTGTAGCAATTTAAAGTTTGAAACAAACCACCATTGATAGAATTGCATGTACCAAAACATAGAAACTTGATAATCTGCATTCGATCGGTAGCGCATTGTACAAAACCTAGAAACTTAATAATCTGCATTCAATCGGTAGCCGCGATCATCAAGAATGATGTGTTCCCTCTGTGATGTGAAATGTTCTTCTGTTCGCTCTTGATGTGAAATTTTCTCCTGTTGTGACGTCTCTAGTGTTAATTAATGACTGGTGACTGGTGTGCGATGTCTGGTGTAAATGTTACGTTCATTAATGACTTGACTGGTGCTTTAATATGGTGTTATTTGATGTGACTGGTGATGTCTGGTATAAATTAATGACCAGTGTGTGATGTCTGACGTCAGCAATTAAAATAGTCTTGGTGTGTGATGTCATGTCTGGTGTTAATTATTGAGAGAGATTAACGTACACACACCATTAAAGTCATGAGCTTCACGAATGCCTCCTTGAGAGCTTTAGTAAAGATGTCTGCTAGTTGACCTTCACTTCTGCAGTACACCAATTCAATCACTCTATCATTACTCAAATCTCTTAAGAAATAAGACCTCAGATCAATATGCTTGCACCTTCCATGTAGCACTGGATTTTTGGACAATTTTATAGCTGAATTATTGGCACAAAAGATCCTAGTAGGTTCTTCTTGCTTGAACTTAATCTCAGCGAGAACTCTTCTTAGCCAAATAGGCTTGACAAGCACAACCTGCTGCAGCAACAAATTCAGCCTCAGTGGTTGACAAAGTGACAATTTGTTGCTTCTTAGATGACGAGGAGATAGCACCTGTTCCAAGCATGAATGCATAGCCGAATGTGCTTTTTTAGTCATCTTGATCTCCAGCAAAATCACTATCAGTAAACCCCAACATATTTGATTTCACACCTTTCTCATAAAACAACCCAAAATCTCTTGTTCCTTACAAGTAACGAAGAATTCTTTTGGCTGCCATCAAATGCATCTTTGTAGGGTTCTCCATATATCTGCTGATTAAGCTCACATAATACATCAAATCAGGTCTTGTAGCAGTTAAATACATCAGAATGCCCATAATTTGCTTATAAAGTGTGCTGTCAATATTCTTCCTTTCTTGATCTTTGTGTAGTTGGAATCCAACCTTAGCTGGTGTGCTTACAGGATTGCAATCCTGCAACCTAAATCTCTCCATAATTTCTCCAACATATTTCTTTTGAGAAAGAAATATACCATCACCTGATTGTGTTACTTCTATACCGAATTAATGTCTAGTGTTACTGGTGTTACTGGTGTTAATTAATGTGTTTCAGTGGCTAGTTTTCATATTGGATTAATTTCAGTGGTCTGGCAAAATGCCCCATTACTGACCCTTGAACCTTTACCACTCACCACACCAATCTCCTAGGCTGAGGAAATTTTGGACCCTCTTAATGTAAACGCTTTCAATGACTCCCTAGCACATTTCCATATAATACAGTGTAGTTTGTACAACTTATCTAGGACTTGTTAGCATTAGTCATGAGTGGTTTAGCATGTTTTTATAAGTGTTTTGTGAAATTCGAAGTCAAGAGCAAAAGTGAAGAAATCAAGAGTGTCAAGAAGATTTTGAAGTGTTGATTTGGGGTTATTTTGGCACCACTTTCTTGTAACGCATCATTCGAGAGCTACAACGATCAAATTAAGCTGAATTTGGTATCATAGGAAAGCAAACTCGAAGAACTCCAATTCATGTTTTTACTGCGAGTTCAAATTCCAACTCTAAGTGGGTCAAAACCACCTACGAAAGTACAACCAGGATGTTGTTTGGATAAGACCCGCGACTGCGGTTCACCAACCCGCGCCCGAGGGTTCAAGGTCAGAACAATATCATCTCAGTTGGGATAACCGCGCCCGCGGTTCACTATTTCGCGCCCATGGGTGTCAATGTCGGCGATCCGAGACGGATATTTTCTGCTATCTTTTATTATTTAGTTTCCTTTTCTTTTTAGTACGTGTTTTGAGTTGGCTATTTAAGCCTAGTTTTCAGACTTTGTTAGAACATATCTTCAGACCTAATTCCTACTTTGATTTTTGTATTCTCTCTTTATGGAGAACTAAACTCTTTTGATTCTATTCGAGTTGAAGTTTTCAGACTTAAGTTTATTGTGAGATTCTTCTATGAAGGTTTATTCCGTACAGGTTATTTCAATTCTCTTGTGCTTAATTAATATTGATTGTGTTGATTTCTGCTTGTCTGGCCAACTAGTTGGAATTAATACTCTCTATTGCTAGATCTAAGTTTTCTCATAGAAAAATCTAATCTTTGTAGCAACTCAATTCATTTAGGACTCATTGGACTGAAACAATTGAGAAAGAGATTTGAATGCATGTTGATTGTTTGACTTGTTGGAATTCAATTGCACGTATCCTATTTATCCTTGTTCTCATTACTAATATCCTTATGATTTATGATCGTTTCATGAGTTATTTGGATGTTAAGTTTGCATGTCTCGTTGTCATGTTATATTTCTGATCAGGATAGGAATAACCAAAAGGAATAAGTTGTTTGAATCAACGATCAATAACTTGATGAAGGAAGTGGATGCTTGAATATGATTGTTTTCCTTAATCTGATAAAAACCAAACCTTTATTCTGTTTAATTGCTTGCTTTGTTTACTTCAATTTCATAGTCTTAGATTAATAATAAAAAGTCCCCCCTTTATTACTTAATCGAGTTGATAATCAATGTTATTAGAATCCCGATCTAATTCTATGATTTTAGCGATCCTACGATCCATAACACGCGAAACGATCCGCGATCCCAAGTAGAATCTTATTGGAGTAGGACCTTAAATGATTTAGAATACAATCTTGATCTGATCCCGATTTACATACGATTTTAAAGATCCTATGAACGATTCTAACGATCCTACAAACGATTCTAATGATTCTATAAAATGAAAATTTTAACTATATATTATTACTAATTTCACGGTTAACATATCATTTCCATTAAAATAGTTGACTACTCCATCCTACAATATTTTTAATAATCAATTTAATAATGTTTATCCTTTTCTTACTTTAAATATAGGGATTTTCCTTTTGGTACCCTTGAAGTTTCGACTTTTCCTTTTGGCGCCCAAAAAAAATTCGTATTCTTTTTGGTACCCTCGTAGTTTTGACAATTTCCTTCCCGTAACCTAAATTTAGTGAAAATACTACTTCCATCCATTTTTTATCATTTTCCGTCAAAAAAAATTAATAAAAAAACCATAAACTTAATTTTACCCACAAATTGAAATGCCCCCACTAAGAGCCGCACAAATTGGGCGTGCTCATCACCGAATTCGCACTACAATAATGCTTGAACTCCGATTCAACACAAGAAGAGTATCGAGACAAGGATACGGGGGAATCGGTTTTCTTATCGACACTTTGAGGCCGGAATTCAACATCCAGATAACCCTTCACCATCGCTCATCTGATCCAATCCCACTCACAAAAACCTTAATTCAAATTCAACCCCTAAAAATTCAACACAAAATTTATCAATCGAAGTGGTCAAACTTTCAATAGATGAACCTATACGATCAATTACGAAAACGCAAACCTGAGAAATGAAAGCCCAAGCAGCTTGTTCGATTGTCGGTGGAAAATTGAGATTGATGATCGATAACTATGGAAATATACACAGAAAGAGGTAGTGAAGGCTACCTTGAATTTGCCGGTGGATATAGTGGCAATGAATGGGAGGGAAAAGAAGGATCTTAGATTCGAATTTTGGTTTCTCTAGATTTTAGGTTTACAAGTGGAGAGACTAGTAAGATTCAAATCCAAGTGTTGTGTATGATTCACTTTACTCCTAATTGGGATTTTTGTTTGACAATTAAGTACGTGGGTAAATTTAAGTTTTGTGTTTTTTTTTGACAGAAAATGATAAAAAAAAATGGATGGAAGTTGTATTTTCACTAAGTTTAGGTTACAGGAAGGAAATTGTCAAAACTATGAGGGTACCAAAAGGAATACGATTTATTTTTGGGCACCAAAAGGAAAAGTCGAAACCTCATGGGTACCAAAAGGAAAATCCCTTAAATATAATAAAATATACAGTCTATTAGGTTAGTCTTGCATACTTTAAGTCATAATGTAGAATCTTATGATTTAATGATCCGATCTTACGATCCGATCCAAAAGACCCTCAACGATCCAACATAGAATCCTGATCCTGATAACCTTGTTGATAATAATATTACTTGGTATACAAGTGTCTCTTGGGTACGACCCTGACTTACCAGCTATACTAGTTGAGTAACTAGGGATTTATTTTTGATTTGGCACGACGACTTTCAGCCAGTCAAATTTTGGCGCCGTTGCCGGGGATACTTTGCTTAATTCTGAGTATTTATTTTTATCAACTCTTGTGTGGACCTATTTTACGGTACACACATGTGCTACTAATCAATGGCTATGTTTCAATGTTAAAAACTATAGGATGAACATTTTCATGTGTACTTCTCTAGAGTGCAAAAATATCTTCATACACTTGGTGCTTGGAGCTATCACCCTTGTGAGAGGGAATTATGTCAGTGCATCCTAGATGGGATGAATTCTGAGACTCTATAGTTGGCTGAGTACATGAGCAATTATAGACTATGGTGTATGGTACCAGAAGAGTGTTGGGATTTCTTTTGCTACATGAGCTATCAGAGTGAGCAAGTTGAACAACATCCACCTATGCTCCATCCAGTTGAGAACTCCTCTTTCAATGCTGAGGAAATGTTTGCAAGGCTTGCTAACATAGTAGACCAGTTGGGACAAAACACTCAGACTAGTATCCAAAGCACATAGGCTAGTCTCAAGAACATGGAGACTCAGATCAGTCAAATGGTCATTGTTGTGAATAGACTAGAAGCTAGAGACTCAGGGAATTTGCCCTCTCAAAACATACAACCGATGGAGAATGTGAGCGTTATCATACTCAGGAGCGGGGAAGAAATATCATGTAACGAACCAGATATAGAGGACTCGCGCTCGCGGCCCCTTAACTGAGAGCTCGGAAATCGAACTCGACGAAACTCGCGACCGCGGGTCCCTATAGGCAACCACGATTTGGTGGATCACACCCACCTGTCACCCATCGACGATCGCGGTTTGATGAACGGCGCCCGCGGGTCTCCTACCCGCTCCCGCGGTGACGATGCTTCGGAAATTGCTGAAGGCTTGCGTCCATGGGAGATCTCCAACAACTGCGACTTTGCTCCAGGCGCTGGCGATAACTTATGGCCCGAATTTCCTCCTCTTGGCTCTCATAAGTCAATTCTCCTATATCCCGGGGCACTCAAGGACACTATGAAGCCTATTGAACTAAGTAAGCCTAAGATTGGTGCTAGAGATTACATAGAGTTCATATTTGGTAAGAGTGGTGTTGAAAAGGTTTCTTGACAACAAATAAATTTATAGTCAAGACCCCGCTGAGTATAGGGGAGTCAGGATCGTTCCACGGGAAGCAAGGTTTGTTTATCTATCGACTCCTAAAAAAATAAAACAAAAGCAAGCAAAACACACAAGCACCCTCGTTAACGAAGTTGTCAGCCTCGTTAACGAACCACCGAGAATAAAAAGACCAAAATTAACGACCTAGACAGGTTCGGTACCGAGCCAACGAACTCAGTAACGAATATGTTCTTGAAAGAAATCAAATAAAAACGAAAATATCCAGGACAAGGGTCACCACAACATAGTCATGCACACAAGCTCGTAAGAAGATAAATATCATGCCTTCAAATAGATAGATGCATCAACTTTCATTGACTTAGCAAGCAGATTAATCTACTTTCATAAACTAACTCACCCAATTGCTTGTTTCGGATCTAAAGCTTGAAACTTTCGTATTCAAACAATATCAACTTTCAAGTTTATAACTTTCTCTTTCAATCAAGTCAACAACTCAAATTACCTCAACTTTCATCTTGGTATAAGAACAACAAACAATCTCAACAATAGATAAAAGGCATTCAACACATAATCTTACTCACCAAACATGCACAACTATGCCGGGTTTCAACCCCGATCCTAGATAAAAAGACTACTCACTAATCATGACTAAGAAACTAATAACTTTAATCAAAAAAACATTGAAAACAAAACACTGCTCAAATTAATAAGAAATATCGTCTTACAGAGATTCAGAAGAAACCGAAAACACCGAAATACCGAATCAAAAACACGACTAACGACCCCGGTAACTTTCGTCTACCGAGCTCCTTCGATCATGACTCCGGTCCGTCCTTCTCTCTCTCGGCTCTATTCTCCAAAATTCGGCCTCCCCTTTCTATGCTAGATAGAAGGGTATTTATACTAAAAAGAGGCTAGAAACTAAAAAAGGCTAAAAGATATAAACTTTCCTAAAAAGATAGAATCTATTCTAAAAGATAGAAATAAAATCTCAAAAGATAACAAGACCTAAAATACATAATATAATAACCCTAAAATCATAAAAAGATACTCTACCGACACAGAAATAAATTCTCGCACAGGATCGGTGAGTCACAAAGTCAACTCTCGAACATTTTCATTTCGTGGCCTCGTTAACGAGCCCTTACAGCCTCGTTAACGAGCCTGGGCTTGGTTTTCTTCAACACTTCTCTTCCAAAAACTCGATCTTCAGCTTCTTCATCTTGTATTCCTCCATCTCTTATCATAGCTCTCCAAATTCAGCTCCAAACAACACCTTTTCCTTGCTAAAACCTACAAAAAGACAAAAAATGGAGTAGCTTCCATACTTTCTACAAAATATGCAAAACTATCCAAAAACACATAAAACTAATCCTAAACTTATCAAAACTAGTCCTAATAACCTAATAAAACCTATCAAAAACTATACTAAAAATACGAACATCAAAATACCTCATACTTAGACTTGCTTGTCCTCAAGCAATCACTAAACAATAATCAAAACCAAACAACATACTCATCAAATTATAGCCATCATCTAAAAAGCAATATCAAAAAATCTAGAAGAAAATTAGCAAAGAACTATTAACGTCATAACACATATATACACCTAAAATAGACATAAGAAAATACAATCCAACCTTACAAGGGATAATGTGTTTCTCTCAACTTTCAAGTGTTTAGGCTCATAAATTCAATCTCTCAACTCATCTTATATACAAAAACTCATAGAAATTGGAACTTATATCACCAATACTCTCCACCCAAGATTTGTCAAAACAAGCAAAAATCATCAAGAGAACTTAGGGGGCTCAATGAAAAACCTCATAGAAGCTTCCATTCGGCCGGGTTATAATGGGGCTTGGTAAAGACAATATTGGCGTGGAAAATATTTTGGCTATGTGGTGCTAATAATATCCGGGATTCAAAAGACTCCTAAAAACTCACACATACACAAAACACTCATAAAAACAACATACCAAACTCACTCTCTCATTATGCACACTTATTTTCACTCACCCCTTATCATCCTAGAAAGTCTCATAAAACAAAAGAATCTCCGGCTTATCTATATGAACTTGAATGCACTTCTTACTTCTTCATTTTTTTCTCTTTCATTCATTTATTTTATACTTCCTTTGCCTCTCGCTGCCTCGTTAACGAGTCCCTTCAGGGTCGTTAACGAGCTTCATCGTATACTCCTCTTCCCTTTCAACAACTTCTTTTCAACCATCAACTTTATTTTGTGCATCTTTTGTACCAGGAGATCTTTCTTATCACAACTATTAAAAACAAGAGACTTCCAATCTACCCTTCCCAATAATCCCTCAATTTCGAACCAAACATTATATTCACTCCTTTTTTTTACACTCAACAAAACAATTTACCTCTCCAAATCTAAGTCCTAATCCCCGGATAGGGTCAAGCTTATCTCGGCTAGGGAACAAATTTTGTGGAGTTAAAAAATAAAAGGCTTCAGGCTAAAATTGGTTGTCAAAAGAAGGATAATGTAAAGGTGGATAAGGATTAATAGGGCTTATAAAATAAGTTCTCTATCATCTGATTTTAACAAGTAATGAACTATAAATCTCATACGGGTCTCAAGAAATAGATAACCATCACAATTCCAAGAGATAATATGCATATAGAGAGTAAATCACACAAGAAAAGAAAGAGGGATTTTTAATGTTCTCCCTATAAGCCAAAAACAACTCACAAGGCTAATTTTTGTTGGATTGCATCACTTATGCTAAGAAGGTATATGTGCTCAATTTCATCAAATGCTATTCCTTCCTAAAAACAACTTCAAAATAAGAATCCGGCTATATTCTCAAAGACATGATTGTAAGGAATTAAATGATCATGCTATCAACTACTATCATAGAACCTAAGAAAGGGATATCTATCAATTCTAAGACCCCTTTTTTTGTAGATATTTTTCAAAACTTTTTCGATTTTTTTTTCCGATATAAAAGAACTACTTAAAATAAAGCACAAAAAACAAACAAGACACAAAAGTTTCTACTTTCTCCCACCCCATACTTAAAATTACAGTGTCCCCACTATAAGAAAAATAAGAAGAAAAGAAGAAATAGAAAAGAAAAACACAAGAAAAGAGAAAAGGTAAACTTACAAAGTCTCAGAAGTGGAAAACAAGGAAAACGTCTTCAAGCTGAATCAACGATTAGGTGGAGGAAAATAATGCTCAAAGTTCCCCATGAAGTCATACATCGTCCTCCAACGCTAAACATCCTCTGTCTCTCTCTGACGATGCCTCTCATCCTCAAATGTCATCCGAGCAAAATAGACAGTCTCCCATCTATCCATCCTCCTATGAATGTGGTCCTGCTGGAGGTGAAGCTGTTGCATCCGTGCAGAAAGATCCTCGGCCCATGGTGGTGGAATGCTCGATCCAGTGTACTCAGGCTGAGGAGGTGGTGGGTAGTGAGGCTGAAAGTGATCATGGTGAAGCACCGGGTTGTATGGCTGAAGTCCATAAGAGTAGGGGTCGGTAGGAGTTGGCGGTGGTTCGGTAGCTGCCCTCGGTGGGTCGTTAACGACCCTGGGTACCTCGTTAGCATCAGATGTAGAAGGCTGGAAATGATCGTTAACGAGCTTGGTGGGCTCGTCAACGAGGATGTTGGTGCCTAAAACCTCAACGTCGAGGTCTTCTTCCTCAAAGTTAAGCTCCTCAGTGCCTCCCTTTGTGTCGGCTTCTTCAGTGTCATTGCCAACAACCTCGGTATCCTCATCTTCATCTTCATCCATCTCTTCACCTTCTCTCTCAAACCTTGTCTCACCAGGCCTAAGTGATAGTTCATCCTCCGGCTTGGGCTCCAATGGGAAAGCATGTCCCGTCCACGCCTCGTACCAATTTGGTACATAGAGTAACTCCAACATATCGAGGGTGGGTGTAACAAGACGGTTTTGAACTTTTACTTTTAACCCTCTCTCAGCTTGAATGAAAATACCGGAACTATACCAATAGTTCTTGTTGAGTAACTGAGCATGAGCCGGTGTGTAGCGAGTGAGGTCGACTCCAAGGTTTGTGGCCAAAAGACTGACCAAGTTACCACACCAAACTTCCTTGGACTTGGTTGATTTCTCTATGTAGTAGAGCCATTCATACCCCAAATTCAAAGGGTCGGGCTCCTCGAAAAGGATAGTGCGGAGACAAGCAACTTCCGTCCTTGTTGGCCTGTTCAACTCTCTCTTCGGCCAGAATGTGGCGGCTAGGACTCGGAGAATGATCCGGAAGATGGGGTTGATGATGCTTGCCCCAGATAATGCCGCTGTGGAGGATTGGTCTTCCCTAGTGATATAGCTCCAATTCCGAGTCACCCTGTAATCTTTCAAGCTGTACTCTCTAGAAGGGTTTGGGAGCTCCAGAATTGCATTAAACTCTGCCATGGTGAACTCACGGCTCACATTACCGAGGCGAAACCGGATTCGTCCCGCCGAAGTCTTCGACGGAAAACTAGTCTCTAAGGTGGCCAGAAACTCAGATGTGAGGGCCGGAAAGTGTGGTAGATTCTCCTTCTTTAGTAGATGAGATGCATCGAGAATAACGAAGGCCTCCTTGACATCCGTGTAAATCCCCGTGTGTACGGCACTAGACTTCGAGAACCAACGAGTGTTGTGGTCCTTATCTAGAATGGCACGGTATTGATTCACTTGGCCTTGAGTACTCAAGATCACATTATCCATGCGAGGTGGGGATGGGGACCTCTGATTCCTCATCTTTTTCTGAGCTCGGGTAGCGGGTCTGCTTGAACTTGCCATGAGATCTACAAAACAATCAAGAATTTTCCAAGATAAGATCCACTCAAAATAGATAGGCAAGAGACCCCATACTTGGTCTCAAAATAACCTCAGAATAATTCGTCAACTACCCAATTGGGTCGTTAAAGAATCTGGACTGGTGTAGAATCGGTGATGCTTACGCAGGGTCGTTAACGAACCTGGGTGGGTCGTTAACGAGCTGCCGAGAGCTAGTTCACAGATTTCCGAATGTCATCAACTTTAAAAATCAGACCATAAATCAAGTATGTATCCTCAATACTCCTCACTAGACACACAATCGGGTTTATGCTTACCATACTTGCTCGATTTCCCATCCCAAACATGCGAAATTACCCAAAATTGATATAGCAAAATTGAACTTAATACTAGGATAAGAAAAATTCATGCTTTTCTAATTAGACTTTTGCAATGGAGAACCTAACATGAATAATCTTCCCTAGAATATGAACAACTAAGCTTCAATGAAAATCCATGAGCAAAATCCAAACATGCATGTCGACCTTTTCTATAGACACAATCCCAATATGAAATTTCTACCCTAAAAACCATGAATCTTATAAGTAAGAGTTAGGGTTTAGAAATCATACCGGAAATTTGAGAAATTGAAGAACAAAGGGTCGGATTGGGGTGGTTAACGAGTGTGGATCTCGGCGGTGGAAATCCGGGTTTCCGAGCTTCGGTAACGAGGGTGTCTCCGACGATCGGTGGAGGTGAGAAATTCCGATCGGTGGTGGAGGATCTCCGAGATTTTGGGTAGGATTCTTGAGAGGTTTGGAGTTTAAGGATTTGAGAGTGAAAATTTTTAGGAGGGGTAGAAGGGTTATATAGGAGAGGGTAGGGATAGGAAGAGGTAAAGGGGTGGCGACATGGGGGTAGGTAAAAGATAGATTAGGTTAAAAAAAACTTACCTGCCCGTTTTGCCGAATCGGGTCGTCAAACCGGGTCGTTAACGACCCTGGGTGGGTCGTTAACGAGCCACCGTAGCCTCTTGGAGTGATTTTCGAGCCCTTCTCCTACATCTTGTTAGCTAAAAATTTATCCTATTTTCTATCCCAAAAAACTACTAAAAAGAAAAGAAAGGAAAGGAAAAGAAAACTAAGAAAAAGAAAGAATCTAAAAAGAAGAAGAAAAACTATACTATACTAAAAGAGGGTTGCCTCCCGTAAGCGCTATTTTTAACGTCGTAATCCCGACGTTCTTCCCTTGCTTCAAGGTGGTTCTTTTGTAGCTAAGTCACGGTCTCGAGTTACCCCATACTTAGCTTTGTAGGCGTTGTTTGCTTGAGTCACTAAGCTAGATCCCTTGTCTTCTATGAGTACGCCCGGTATTCCTACATATGGGTTAGTGGAATCCGGAAACCAAGGTGGTTTAGACTCCTCAATAGCATGTGTCGTGGGGTATGGTGCAGGAATAGGGTAAGAAGAAAAGTACTCACCTTGATTGTTTCCTTGTATATGAGACTCGCTAGTAGGCCATGGGAGCTCGACAAGGTCTTGTGTGAGAATCTCATCCTCTTTCGAAGTTGGTGGAAGTTCAGTTGTATCAACTTTGTCGAGTTCTGGTTGGTGCAACTCGATTTGTGCGACCGTGGTTGGGTCATTTGCGTTTTGGTCCAGGCTGAATTCCACTCGTTCTTCTCCAATCTCAAATTTAAGAAGTCCTTTCCTCACATCGACCTTGGCACTTGCTGTAGCTAGGAAGGGTCTGCCTAGGATAATGGGGACATGAGGATCCTCAGGCATGTCGAGGACGCCGAAATCGTTTGGTATAAAGAATTTTCCCACTTGAATAGGGTAGTCATCCACGACCCCTGTGGCTTTGACACATGATCCGTCCACCATGAAGAGGTTCATATCCACAGGCTCTAATGGTCCCATGTTAGCTTTTAACCAGATGGAGAGAGGAAGCAAACTAGCACTGGCTCCCAAATCACATAAAGCTTTAAATTTGTGGTCGCATATGCCAATCGTGATGGCAAATCTCCCTAGATCTCCAAGCTTTTCTGGTAGAGCAATTGATCTGACTTCATCCTGTAGCTCTGTAATGGACCTTTTCCTGCTAAGAATATCCTTCAAAAATTTTGTGTAAGCCGACATTTCGCTTAGGGCGTCAGCGAATGGGATGGAAATATTAATGCCCTGAAGAATCTTCACGAAATGCTTGAACTTACTCTCAATAGAGTCCATAGATTTCTTAGTTGGAAATGGAAGAGATTTCACCATTTTCGGAACCAAGTTAGGCTCGAGAGGTGAGAGTACCGGGTCGACACTAGGGTCGTTTGGTGTCCTCGGCGAGTCGTTACCGACCTTGATGGGGTCGTTAACTACCTTGGGATAGAGAGGAAGGCTCGGATTAGTAGACTTACCTGGATTAGGGTCGTTAGATACCCTCGGAGCCTCGTCACCATGGTATACGGGCTCGGTATTTGCCCTCGCTGGCTCGTTACCGAGCTGAATTGTGACGTCCTCTTCCTTCTTGTCCTCAGCTTGGACTCGCTCCGGCAATGTCTTCCCGCTCCTAAGGTGCACCGCTGCTATTTGTCCCCTCGGGTTCTCCTCGGGGCGGCCCAGGAGTTGCCCTTGTGGTCTCAGAATCTGGGCAACGAGGTTCCCTAGTTGGGAATCAACACTCTTCTTCCATATATCGAACTCTCCCCATCTTTTATTTTGTTGGTTCATGTTGGCTTGAACTTCGTTAACCTTGTTGGTCACTTCGTTAACTTTGTTGATCACGCCGTTAATGCCTTCCTGTAATCCTTGAACCCATGATGGTGGCTCCTGATGGCCTAGAGGTCGATAGGGTGCAGGTCGTCTATCTAGCGGAGGCGCTGCATAGTTTTGATTTGTATTCTGATTGCCCCATGCCTGATAGTTGTTTGACCTGTCAAAATAGCTAGGCTGGTTCCTGTATGGTCCTCTCATATAACTCATCTCAGCAATTGTCTCAGCTGCTCTAACCTGCTCTATGTTAGTGCAAGCAGAAGTACTATGTGCAGAAGAACCACATTCTTGACAGGATTGAGAGAATTTCAGAAAACTTACCTGCTTCTTCAGACGGTTGACCTCGTCTTGCAGGAATTGACTTTTAACATCCGGGTCAACTTCGTCTCGGTTAGGTAAGTAGAGACGTTTCTGGGGCTGTGAAGTTTGCTGGGTTCCATACATGGCATCATATAAAGGTTGGGTCCATCAATTCCCATGCAGTCGTTGGGTCCATCTCTATAAAACCGCACGCAGTATGCGTGTTGATGCGGTTCTTGGTCTCTGCGTTGATACCCTAGAAAAAGATTTCTTGCAGAACATATAAAGGTTGCCCATGAGTAGGGCATTGTCTAAGCATCTCTTTAAATCTTTCCCATGTTTCAACAAATGTTTCATTAGGTAGCTGGTGATAGGACGTGATGCGTTTTCTCAACTCCGTCGTCTTGGCAGGCGGGAAGAATTTTGTAAGAAATTGATCATACAAGTTCTTCCAAGTCCTGATAGACTTAGGAGGTAAGCTCTCCAACCAGCTCAGGGTCTTTCCAGAAAGAGACCACCTAAAATCTTTTAACAGAACATATTCAAGTGAGACACCTTCTGCAGCTATGGTGTCACATAAGTCAAGAAAATTCCTAATATGTTCCATAGGGCACTCAGTAGGTTTCCCTTCAAACTGAGCCCGTTTGATCAAGGATATAAATTGAGATTTAATCTCAAAAGATTTCTCTATCTCTGGAAGCACAATTGGAGACTCTGGCACCTTCAGTTCTGGATGCATGTACTGTTTGGCATTCCTCGGATAGGCATTCAGCTCTTCTTGTAGACGAGCATTGGCAGCTCGTTGACGCTCAGCCTCAGCGACAGCGCCTTCCTTCTCAGTTTTCAACGCCTCCATCTGTGTTTGGAGGACTTCTAGCTGACGAGCCAGTTCTTTAGGTGTGGCCATGGCTCGGTTCTCTCGGCGTCTACGATGCAGGGAACGTTCAGGTTCTGAGTAATAACCAGTGTTGTCAAACTCAAGCCTTCGACGTCCTACCGGCATGCGCTGAGAAAACAGACAAAGAAAACAAAAATTAAAAAAACGGGGTCGGGCTATTCCCAAACCCACAGATAAATAAACAAAACACGTTGCTTCCCCGGCAACGGCGCCAATTTGTTGAAAGGGTTTCTTGACAACAAATAAATTTATAGTCAAGACCCCGCTGAGTATAGGGGAGTCAGGATCGTTCCACGGGAAGCAAGGTTTGTTTATCTATCGACTCCTAAAAAAACAAAACAAAAGCAAGCAAAACACACAAGCACCCTCGTTAATGAAGTTGTCAGCCTCGATAACGAACCACCGAGAATAAAAAGACCAAAATTAACGACCTAGACAGGTTCGGTACCGAGCCAACGAACTCAGTAACGAATATGTTCTTGAAAGAAATCAAATAAATACGAAAATATCCAGGACAAGGGTCACCACAACATAGTCATGCACACAAGCTCGTAAGAAGATAAATATCATGCCTTCAAATAGATAGATGCATCAACTTTCATTGACTTAGCAAGCAAATTAATCTACTTTCATAAACTAACTCACCCAATTGCTTGTTTCGGATCTAAAGCTTGAAACTTTCGTATTCAAACAATATCAACTTTCAAGTTTATAACTTTCTCTTTCAATCAAGTCAACAACTCAAATTACCTCAACTTTCATCTTGGTATAAGAACAACAAACAATCTCAACAATAGATAAAAGGCATTCAACACATAATCTTACTCACCAAACATGCACAACTATGCCGGGTTTCAACCCCGATCCTAGATAAAAAGACTACTCACTAATCATGACTAAGAAACTAATAACTTTAATCAAAGAAAACATTGAAAACAAAACACTACTCAAATTAATAAGAAATATCGTCTTACAGAGATTCAGAAGAAACCGAAAACACCGAAATACCGAATCAAAAACACGACTAACGACCCCGGTAACTTTCGTCTACCGGGCTCCTTCGATCATGACTCCGGTCTGTCCTTCTCTATCTCGGCTCTATTCTCCAAAATTCGACCTCCCCTTTCTATGCTAGATAGAAGGGTATTTATACTAAAAAGAGGTTAGAAACTAAAAAAGGCTAAAAGATATAAACTTTCCTAAAAAGATAGAATCTATTCTAAAAGATAGAAATAAAATCTCAAAAGATAACAAGACCTAAAATACATAATATAATAACCCTAAAATCATAAAAAGATACTCTACCGACACGGAAATAAATTCTCGCACAGGATCAGTGAGTCACAAAGTCAACTCTCGAACATTTTCATTTCGTGGCCTCGTTAACGAGCCCTCACAGCCTCGTTAACGAGCCTGGGCTTCGTTTTCTTCAACACTTCTCTTCCAAAAACTCGATCTTCAACTTCTTCATCTTGTATTCCTCCATCTCTTATCATAGCTCTCCAAATTCAGCTCCAAACAGCACCTTTTCCTTGCTAAAACCTACAAAAAGACACAAAACGGAGTAGCTTCCATACTTTCTACAAAATATGCAAAACTATCCAAAAACACATAAAACTAATCCTAAACTTATCAAAACTAGTCCTAATAACCTAATAAAACCTATCAAAAACTATACTAAAAATACGAACATCAAGTGGTAATGTTGAAGAGTTCTTTGATCCATACTTTAAGTATTTTTTGACACCACCACTTGTGCTGAATTGCTTTAAACATATGCCATCTCATACAAATTGGTCTCATAGGTTTGATAAGTTGAAGCGGTTTTTAAATGGGTTATTATTCAATTTCAATTTATCATTGTTCTACTTATGTTTTTGTGAGATGTGTTGCGAAGATTTTGATAGGTTGTTGAGGGCATTGACAATGTCCAATCTTGTGACATCATGTTGAACGTCAAGCCAACGACGTTAAAAGGCGCTACTCGGGAGGCAACCCGAGGTAAGTTTTATTTTCCTTTTTCTTTGTTTTAGTTTAGTTTCCCTTTCAATCTTGTTAGGCTAACATGCAGGTACTAGGTTCGAAAGAACAATTTTTGGGAAGTTTACTTCTCGAAACCAGACGTACATGTACTAGACGGTTGCAACCGTATTTTTGAAACAGCGGTCGTCGCTGAGACCCGCCCCCGCATGGACCCCATACGCGCCCGTGGGTACTGTTCACGCGAGATAAAATATAAAAAAATCATAAAAAATCAATAAAAAAAATTATGAGGCAGAGTGAGCCCTTTCTTTCCACCGACCCTACTTCCTCTACACTTCACATTCTTTCATCTTCCGCCTCTCCTCTTCAACTATTTCTCAAACCTCCATTGAACCACTTTTCTACCCTTCACTCCCATTCACAACCCACCAATCTTTTTCATCCACACCTTAAATTTCCAATCTTCTACATCTCCATAAACCCCACGATCTTCTCTCCACATCATTACTTTTTCCACAAATACCTTCATTACCAAGATCACCACTGATCCGTTCCAATGGATTATCATTGTTTTGGTTGAGATTTTTGGAGCCTCTTATGAGAGAGACATTTGATGATGTTAGCAAGGATTTGAGGGACATGACACTTTCTATTGATGAGATGAGTTAGTTGCTTTCAGTTGCATTTAGTTTTGTATAGAGAAAAAAAAAAGAAGAAAAAAAAGAGTAAAAAAATTCAAAAAAGACATATACATCCTGTGCTGAGTTGCAAACCCGAAAGGGCGGCTCAGGAAAAAATTAGGGGCCCGGACCGGCATTAGGTTGGGGTAATAAGAGGCTAATAAGAGTGAAAGTGAGTTGGTGAGCACATCTATAGAAAAATGAAATGAGTGGTTAGGTGAAAATTCAAAAGGGCGCCTAAGCAGAATGAGTGGAAAATAAAAAGAGTGTCTAAGAACATTCTTGCTGAGGTTTGGGGATTATTGTTATGGGTTTTTACTTTGATCTTTGATGTACTATTATTATGAGTGATAGATTGTGCTAGGACTTCATTATATGCACTTTCATTCTTTACTTGGGTTCGGGTTGTGAACTTATTTTGAGTGATTTTGAGTTTTAGATCATCTTCCCTACTACTGTCTATAGACCTTTGTTGCATTGTCTTGTTTGATTTTATTTTGAGCTTACTCGAGGACGAGCAAGGTCTAAGTTTGGGGGAATTTGATACACTATAGTTTGTAAAGCGTATCTAGGACTTGTTAGCATTAGTCATGAGTGGTTTAGCATGTTTTTATAAGTGTTTTGTGAAAGTCGAAGTCAAGAGATAAAGTGAAGAAATCAAGAGTGTTAAGAAGATTTTGAAGTCAAGTGTTGATTTGGGGTTGTTTTGGCACCACTTTCTTGTGACGCATCGTTCGGGAGCTACGGTGATCGGATTAAGCTGAATTTGGTATCATTGGAAAGCTAACTCGAAGAGCTCCAATTCATGTTTACTGCGGGTTCAAATTCCGATTCTAAGTGGGTCAAAACCACCTCCGAAAGTACCGCCAGGATGCTGTTTGGATAAGACCCGCGACCGCGGTTTCAAGGTCAGAACAACATCGTCTTAATTAGGAAAACCGCCCCGAGGTTCACTACTCCGCGCCCGCGGGTGTCAATGTCGGCGATCCGAGATTGAGATTTTCTGCTATATTTTATTATTTAGTTTCCTTTTCGTTTTAGTACGTGTTTTGAGTTGGCTATTTATACCTAGTTTTCAGACTTTGTTAGAACATATCTTCAGACCTAATTCCTACTTTGATTTTTGTATTCTCTCTTTATGGAGAACTAAACTCTTTTGATTCTATTCGAGTTGAAGTTTTCAGACTTAAGTTTATTGTGAGATTCTTCTATGAAGGTTTATTCCGTACAGGTTATTTCAATTCTCTTGTGCTTAATTAATATTGATTGTGTTGATTTCTGCTTGTCTGGCCAACTAGTTGGAATTAATACTCTCTATTGCTAGATCTAAGTTTTCTCATAGAAAAATCTAATCTTTGTAGCAACTCAATTGATTTAGGACTCGTTGGACTAAAACAATTGAGAAAGAGATTTGAATGCATGTTGATTGTTTGACTCGTTGGAATTCAGTTGCATGTATCCTATTTATCCTTGTTCTCATTGCTAATATCCTTATGATTTATGATCGTTTCATGAGTTATTTGGATGTTAAGTGTAACACCCCCTTACTTACCTTGGAGGTATTACCGCCAGTAACCCCGATTAGGACTAAACCAGAGTTACCCAAGGCTTTAACCTGACAGAACATACTAGATCAAGGTAAATGAAACCATTTAAAACCTAACAAAAATAAGTAAAACTTTACAGCGGAAAAGAAAATAAAAGGTCTTATACAAGCCTTAACTTAAAAAAAATTAGTAAATAAATAGAACAACCTTCTATTTAAACAAAATCTTCATCAAGTCTTCCTTAAGTTCTTATTTCTGAAACTCAACTTCGCTTTGAAGTAATTCAACCATGATCTTCACTCAAGTATAGCCATTGGAAACCTTTCTTCAACTTCTGAAACTTCAAACCTCTGGATCTACCTCTTGAATCAACTTCCAAGCAGAGTCTGATGTGTCGTATACCAACGGTGGACACCAGTCGACCATATAAAAGAAAAGAAAATGGACGGGTTAGTCTAATGAAAGACTAAGCAAGCGGAGAAACTAACTTGGTTCTTAAGGTTGTGACAAAACATATTGGCATCCAAATCCGATTAAACTCGGATTATGATCCAACAGTTAGCAGTCTTATAGAGAATAAGAAGGAGACTTGCATAATCAAGAGAGAGAACACCGCCGCTTGTGGTTCCTTTAAGAAGCATAAACAATTGTTGGGAACTCATATTAATCACATCACATTTTGAAAAGCCTCCGTCAACTAATCAGATTGACTTAATCAAATTTTGATTAAGAATTATTCGTAACCGGGAGAAAGAATGGTTATCGAATAGACAACCATTTGGGTACATTAATGTGCCTAACGCACTTATCTTGTATTACTTTCAAAACTTTTCACAAACAAGTTGGCAACTTTTAATCGGCTCGAACTACTGCCGGTGGAACACAATACTATCGAGGTCAGAGGGCCTGTTTCATCCTTGAACAACGAATAGCACGGGTCCCAATGATGGAGAGATTAGAGGGCCTGTTTCATCCATAATCCACTACCAACACATATTGAATGGAACACAATACTATCGAGGTCAGAGGGCATATTTCATCCTTGAACAACGAATAGTACGAATCCCAATGATGGAGAGATTAGAGGGCCTGTTTCATCCATAATCCACTACCAACACATATAGAATGGAACACAATACTATCGAGGTCAGAGGGCATGTTTCATCCTTGAACAACGAATGGTACGAATCCCAATGATGGAGAGATTAGAGGGCCTGTTTCATCCATAATCCTCTACCATCACATATTAATAAATGCACTTAGCTAGAGTGCATAGTCACCCCTCAAGCGTAGAGTGGCCCATGGTCATGACATAAGTATTAGGGGATCAATATTGATACTGCCTAATATGAGTTTTAAAGAGATGCTTCCGAGACTAAGCTCACATCCCTGAACTAAGTTAATCCATATCAATGTCTCAGCATGAGACAACTAAACATACAAGGTCACATACAATGGACCTAAATCCAGTTCTAGCGCGAAACTGAATGAATAACAATATGGTCATTATTTCTAACAAAACAACAACCTATCATATTTTATTAATCATACAAGTTGTTCCCAATGCAAATATTAAATGGGATTCAATTCCTCATTTAATAACAATAACGCAAGAGAGAATCGTCCACTTGCCTTAGAAGGCGTGCTCAACATTTTTGGCAATTCCAACAGTAATCTTTATCATCCTTCTGCCAAATATAACAAAAGGATTTCTCAACAACGAGCTCACGGAACACTTCTTAGTTGTATACTCAAATCCTACAACTTCCTAATCGATAAACGATTTAATTTCCGAATATCGATATATAATAAATCCTTAGTTATCATGCTTTAAGGAGCCATCTTGGCGGAATTATAACTAATTATCCGCTTCACTTTTAAAACAATTTTCTAAATAAAAATTGTTCATTAGCAAGAGTTTTTAAAGGTGACCAAATCTCGGATCAAACGGATTAACAACAAATCCCGAGTAATTATCCGAAGTCCTTTACCTGCCAATCGGTGTCGAAACTTGTATTCGCTATAACTGAAGATCCTGACGTCCGTTTCTCGAGCGGTTTGAACCTGTGGAACCATATCAACGTCAAGATTATAAAAACCATAAATTTAATTAGCAAAGCGGAACTGAAAGGCCCTTAGGGTGGCTCCACAACTAACCCGCTAATTAATTTCGATCGTATATACCTTCACTCGAGCCCATGGCTCGTTTGGCTCGATGGTGGCTCGATCCCCAAGCCCAAGGGTGGTCGAGTATTGCCCGGTGGTGACTCCCGTGGTGGTTGGTGGTCGGAGGAGTGGTGGTCGCCGGCGGCGTCACATAACGAGGCGAGGAAGAGACCGGCAGTGGCAAGCTCTATCCTCCCGAGTACGTCGTCGACCTGGTTCTCTCACTGGTTTGATTCCAGCAACACAACACCCAAGCACTCGAAGTGAGGAAGAAGATGAAGCGGAGGTAAGGGTGGTGGACGGGCAGAGAAGGCCGAGAAGAAGAAGGCCGCCGGTGATGAAGAATTCTTTCCCCAGTCCGTCGCCACCTTGAACCCTCTCTCGTTCTCATCCTCTGTTTGCTCTTTTCAATTCTCGAGCCCCTTTCCCACAAATCTATCTCTTGATTCCTTTCATATTAAGGCAAGAAAGGATAGGTTTAAAAACTAAACCCGTCTCGGAACGGGACTCGCGTTAAAGCGATAAAATTATGTACCTCGGGTGGAAAAACTTACTAAACGGAAAACGTCCCGTAAATTATGTAGACCAATAAAACCAATTTTTCATGATTTTATCTTGCTACCTTCAATTTTTAAGGCTTTCGTTTCGTTTTTTAAAACCTTTACAGTAAATAATTTAAAAGACGGCTTATCCAATAAATATTCTTTTTCCACTGAAAAATCCTAGAATTCATACCGATCCATAAAATCATTTCTTTGTGATTTTAGGAGATCACCAAGAATTTTCTAGGATTTAATCTCCAACAAAAATATTGGATTAAGCGTTAAAACGGTCAAAGAGGTTAAAAGGATATCCGAGAAAAATTCAAAAAATATCCTCAAAAACCGCAGCTATTACATTAAGTTTGCATGTCTCATTGTCATGTTATATTTCTGATCAAGATAGAATAACCAAAGGGAATAACTTGTTTGAATCAATGATCAATAACTTGATGAAGAAAGTGGATGCTTGAATATGATTGCTTTCCTTAATCTGATAAAAACAAAACCTTTGTTCCGTTTAATTGCTTGCTTTGTTTACTTCAATTTCATAGTCTTAGACTAATAATAAAAAATCCCCCCTTTATTAATTAATTGAGTTGATAATAATATTACTTGGGATACAAGTGTCTCTTGGGTATGACCCCGACTTACCAGCTATACTAGTTGAGTAACTAGGGAGTTATTTTTGATTTGGCACGACGACTTTTAGTCAGTCACGATACCACCATGGTTTCAAGTAGGGTTGTTCAACGGGTCAACCCGACCTGACCCGTAACCCGATTTACGGGTTACGGGTTAACCCGATGACCCGTAAAAAATTATTATTTGACTCGTCACCCGACCCGTAACCCGGATTACGGGTCAGGGTTTTACGGGTTTGGTTACGGGTTGACCCATTAACCCTTAAATTTTATTAGTTCACGAAATCGGACTTAAGCCCAATAAGGAGAATGACCATTGAAAGGAGAGCTCAATGCATGAACTACCAGATTAACAAAACAAATGCATTGTTATAGCCTTCCAAATTGAGAAAATCTAGTTGATTTTCGATGTGGGATGAGAGACCTATCCCACATCGAAATTTTGAAGGTGCCAACAAGGATGTTGGTATTATAAATAGCCTATGTGTCTTGTAAGTTGGAATTCACGTGGGCTCTAGCCTCTTCATGTGATAAATATTGGGCTATTCTATTATTTAGAATAGGCCTAGTCTATTAGAGTAGAGTAGGATAAAATATCACAAATTATATTTATATATTATTACGGGTTATGGGTCAGGTTATGGGTTTTACGGGTCAACCCGTAATCTCAAAAATCTTGACTGAGTGCCCGACCCGTAAATTCCAAGTTGGACCGGGTCGGGTTACGGGTCGTCAGGCCATTTGAACAACCCTAGTTTCAAGAGTTAAATTCCCTAGAATCTATGGACATATCATGACCCCATCCCGATACCATAGGCTTCTACATATTGTGGTAGACATGCAAGGTGCCAACCTGATTTGTATAAGGCGGTAGTGGCCTCAAGTTGCTGTAGAATTCCGACGAAATTTTGTGCACTTCGGTTTTTCGGATGCGCACTCCGGTTTTTATTGTTGAAGTTGTTCATTACATTACATGTTATTATCTCTTGGTTCTGATTTTCTCATTGTTTAATGTTGAAGCTGAAACATGCTTACCTCAGAAATCTTGCCTTATATGAAGCAGCTTATATACACCATGCCACCCACTACCGAGATAGGGCGCCAGGTTCCTTCACTAGATGGCTAGTGATGCCCTTTACACTACTTGTTGTGGGAGAAAATATACAGCTGCAGAGGATGAGATGGAGTTAACAACAACCACGAAGATGAGATGAGCAATCAACCAGTTATGATCAATTTGTACTTACAAGTAGAACACATTAGTTTGTACACTAAGCAAATAATGATTCATAAACTGCTTGGATTGTGTTGTGCCAAAGAAGCTAAAGACTACTTTGATCCCGATATTCCTTATCAGTTCCTATTTGAGTTTGACAATAAGATCCCTATTAGTTTGCACACTAAGCAAAACAATGATTCATAACAACTCAAAACAAGACCGAATTCATCATATTAGGTTTGTTTGGATATGCAATATATTTAGAACTTATGCATTATCATGCATTAAAATCTACAATATTTAATTCAATATGTATTAAACTTTAGGACCAAGTAAATTATCATTATATTACATTTTCAGGCAGAGTGAATTAATTACACAATTAAAAAAGTTTGTAATATTCGCTTGCTAGTTATTTAGTTAGTTCATGCTCAGCAAGACCTTATTTTAATATTTTATAATAATTGTTGTGCAATTCAAAACCACAGGATGTCATCAATCAAACTAAAAAGTGATCTTTATATTTTCCAAGAATTTCTCATCAAGGCAATGTTGCTTATGATACACATGCTACAACAGTAAACAATATTAGTCCAGCCGTCCCACAATGTTTGTCCACTTTCCATTGTAAATTACAAAGGAAAGTGGACAAACATTGTGAGACGGATGGAGTATACAACAAGGTAAAGCAAGTAATTCAGGAGCACGAAATAGAGTGCTAACTTGGATTGTTTAAGATGGGGGAGTTTAATCTTCATCACCAATTCATGAAGCATAAGACGTAATTTTGGTTCATCCCTTTTTGATTAAAGTGCAACAACAACATTGATAAACTTCCTCTTGGCAAATGTCAACCACCATTTGTTGGGGGTGCCATTTGCTCTATAAGCAACACACTATAATTAAGCAACACTGAGTAATCTCCCTCTTGTTTCTTCCCTTACCTAGTTCAAATATTTTCTGAAGAGTTCTGCATTAAGACAAAAGAACATATTCCTAAAAAAGTCCATATGACCCATAATAATGAAGAGAGTAACACTTCTAAAGACAAATGACGAAGTAAAAGGAAATAATGGAAGCAAATTTGATTTATATTTTTTAACCAAATGCACTATTTGGGAAATTTCAACACACTAATGATGTCCATATGATAGATATATGTATTAACATTAAATAGAAGAAGCAAGAAATTACAACAGCTTAAGACATTTGTGCATATAGAAATTTCAATGTAAATTCATATTGGCAGAATACATCAATAGACCCCTGTACTTACACTTTTTTTTCTATTGGACCCATGTACTAAAAAATGTTCAAACAGACCCCTGTACTGCCCCCAATTTTGTCTATTGAACACTTTCAATCTTATTCTCCTTCCAATGTACATCACACGCCTTATGTGTCATGTTATTTTGTCAAATAAGCCAAAATGGTCAAATACGTACATGTTATTTTGCCTATTGAACACTTTCAAGTCTTCACGCGCCTTATGTAACATGTACGTATTTTGCCAAAATAACATGTATGTATTTGACCATTTTGGCTTATTTGGCAAAATAACATGACACATAAGGTGCGTGATGTACACTGGAAGGAGAATAAGATTGAAAGTGTTCAATAGGCAAAATTGGGGGCAGTACAGGGGTCTGTTTGAACATTTTTTAGTACAGTGGTCCAATAGGAAAAAAAGTGTAAGTACAGGGGTCTGTTGATGTATTCTGCCAATTCATATTCAGTATTGCATCAATTGAATCATCCTTCACCATCTTTATGGCCTAGTTGTAAATATTCTTAGTGTATGCAAAATTAAGCAATCCATCCTTTCGGCAAAGTTAAGTGGCTTCTCAGATAATTGTAATAGATAATTAGTATTTCTTAGCAGGGAACTGCAATGATGAATAAGCAAGCACAAAAGTAAAAACATATTGCTTGATTAAGCTAGTTATCAAAATGAATCAAAAGTGTTCATTAACTTCTGAACAAAGTTAAGGAATATAGTAAGCTTTTAAAACAAATCTAACCTGCTTCATGGATAAATTACAGAATATTAAAAGCCCAGGAAAAGGGAAGCTATGCTCTCCAGGCACAAGAACCTTTTCTAGACCTCGGCAAATAATTGCCTTAGTCCCTTCAGTCAGAGTTCTGCAGCCTTAAAGCATCTCAACTTTGTTGAAAGGATTCACAACATTGGTACGAAAAAATGCGATGGTTTTAGCATTTGAAACAAGACTATTTTGAAGTGTCCAATTTCTAGCTTCATCCATATGCTCCTGGTTCATATATCCGATGTTATAAATAACTGAGAAAATGCTAAATTCTCAAATTTTTGTCAGGACATCTGAAGCTCCATAAAAAAAACGATAACACATCCTCCAAATCCACTACCTATTGAATAGTTTTGAATCAGAATATAAGTTAGAAGTCACATAATTAAATTATAAATTGCATAGATGGAACCATAAAAAAGCATTAGCAATGTATTTGTTTGGTTGATAAATTCTATTTAATGTTTGTGCTAGCTAATTGAGTATTTTTGTTGTTGTAAGTCATTAAAGAAGGACCTTATCCGACAATATATAACTAAAGATCTTATGTATTGATTGTATGAATCTTAGAGGTCAGTAAACACTAACTTTAAATATATACGAGTCTATGCTAACACACGAATAGTCATATATAAACTAAAGAGTTAATGTCTAAAAGAAACGAACAGTGATAGGCTAAAAATAAACAATTTCCTAGGAAAAATGTTCACCATGAAAAGATATTCATGCTTTGAGCTGCTCAAGTCCTGCAATGGCCGCCACCCTCACCACCAGATTTGGTATAAACCTCTCCACTGCAAGACTTCTTCAATGAAACTTGAGCATGGAACAAGAATGCATTACCTCCGGTATCATTAGGAAATAACCAATTTCAGACCTCATAATCACTCACTACTTCGGCCTACTTATCAAGCTGTGGAAAAAGGGGAAAAAAAACTCATAAACAATTAAATATATAGATGGTTATGAAAATACTGTAGGAAAAGGTTGAGAATAAAAGGGAATGGAAAATTTAAGGAGCCATTTCACCTCCTCGTATGTGGCAACCCCTCAAAAGTTTCTTAGTTTAATCACGTGGATGACTGTAGTCTTCAGAAGAACTGATTCCACAACCCAAGCTCAAACCATCAAGCAGACCTATTGCAATGCAGGACAAAGGTGGAAGGATCATGCAAACTGCCCAAGAGTTAAACTTTTTTCAAGAATTCATCCTTTGATTGATCCCCATCAGCTATTTCTTTCACAATGCAAACAAAGTCATTAAGGAATCTAGCTTAATAAGCGATTCCACATGGATGACTTCAAATGACTCTCCAGAAAGCATATGTTGCCCTCTTGATATCCTTGAATGAGAAATGCTGCAAAACAAAATTAATGCACCAATGCTGTGCACATATGCCATGGAAATATAATAGGTTGTAGTACAAATTGAATACTCAATTCAAAATAATGCCAACTTGTAAGATCTTAAACATATGTCATTCAAATAGATTGATCATATCTGCAATATTGACTCTGGTACATGAGTTAATTCTGACTTAGAAATTCCTAAGGGGAAAGAATGTCTATTAAATGAAAAGCTACTACAAAAGGTAACATCATGAAACCAAATTTAATAAGAAACTATCAGTATATTACTTCAGTTCGAGTTTCACACAACACCTTCAACATCAACAAATGATCAGTTGGATCAAGTTCCATGTATCTTGAAAAAGTCAGCTGCACAAAGATGATCATGGGTTCACAACTGAATATTGCATCATCGCACTTTGAAACAATAAAAAACAAAGGAAATTCCAAAAGAATTGAAACAAAAATGATCTGAATCAACACTCACCTGTAATTTCGAACCTTGCTCTCCCTCTCTCCCTCTCTCTCTATATCTATCTATATATATACCCTGTCACTCGAAGTAATAGTTGATGTACCAGCTTTGAGCGAAGAGAAAGCGATTGGATCCGTTCACCGAAAAATCTTTACCACGTGTGGATTAGTTTTGTCATCAGCGAGTCTGAAAAATTCCAAAGCTAAATGAGGTCCAATAAGTTTGACTAATCTGATGGACAACCTGCAAGAAACAATACATCATCAAGAAAGGTGAGCTTAACGGGAAATGTAAAATTGAGCATTAAAAAAGAGACCTATAATAAACCAGTAATGCTCAAATGTGAAATAAATGAATGTGTACTAAATGAGCAAAGCAAAGTACGTACATAAGCAAGAACAAGATTCATTGATGTTCTTATAAAGTAATGTTATGAAAGCATAATGAAGTTACATTACCCAACAAATTCTTTTCCTCCAATATCTTTTCCTTTCTTTCATTTATGATTTCCTTGATAATCTCTCTCAGCCTCTACCTTGCCTTAAACCAAATCATTCAAAAAAGTAAATTTGATGCATTATGGAACATTTATAATTCACATTGTTTCTAGAGATGAGATGAAGTGTGCTTACAAGTAATGCCGTCTTGAATCGATTCCCCGGTAAGTTTAGAGGGTAGGAATTGTAACCCTTTTCAACTAAGATGTAGTTCTTCTTCAGCTCTTTTCTGTATCCATCATCCAGGTGACAAAAAAGTGTAAGAATCCCAACTTCAAATGAGAACTAGTAAAAACAGACCCATTTTAAGTTCAATTCAAAATTGACTTTCAAAAGCAAATAAACCTTAACAACAACAGGGAATATATTTTTATGAAATATGATGGAGCTTTCAATTTTATGGAGGAGCCTGCTCCTAAAATTGTTTGATTAGGTCTTATAAGTAAATGTAAAGCCCAAATTCTTCATGCTTACGACATCTAAAACACAAGACAAAGAAATCAGGCTCGTCCCTGAGCCAAGGCAGTGGCAGAGGCAGGTGGGGGCGACTGACCCCATTGGAGGGAGAGTACTCAACCATGCGGCAGCGACAGAAAACAAGTGAAAAATTCTCGATCTTTCTCAATTGAAAAATAAGAACACGGTTGACATAGAGACATTAGGAAAAAAAATGGAAAGCCCCATTTGGGGAAGAAGTCATCGTAATTTCTTCTTATTTGACGTTTCGATAAAAAAGAGGCTCACTATAACTATTTCAAAATAATTAAAAGCAATTAAAAAACAAACAAATAAGTGAGCGCGATAGCGCACTACACGTCTACACTACTAGTCTGCTACACGAGTCAAGTACAACATACACGACATTGATTTTGTTAAAAAAAGAGGGACACTAAAAATATATTTTTTTTATCACGCCCACTACAAATATTAAAAAAATAATAAAAAGCAAGTAAAAAATCAAACAAATTGAACGAATTCATGCATGCTTGAACTAGATTTTTTTGTTTGGAAAAAAAATGAATTTTTTTTATAGAATGATTGGTTGTATTAATTTTATTTAAATGAAATGTTTTTGTTTAGGATAGATAATATAATTATTCAAGGTAGAAATTTGACAAATATAATAATTGAGTATTCAAAAAATTCTTTGGGGTGTAAATGTTAATAAATATTATCAATGATTATGTAAATGTTTAGAAGAATTTTCTTGTAATTAAGGACTTATTTTGTCTTCGGGCATCAAGTCTGTCAAACGCTTAAGGCTTTATGATAATATCATGAAGTTTTCGTTTCGACTCATATGGACAATGCTCAAAAACCAAAAAAAGGACTTATTTTGTCGTTGTGTTCTTGTAATTACTTGTAATCTAATTTGAACAATATATTAAACAGTATGTTAAGCATTCTCGCCCCCCTTTCAAGAATTTCTGGGTCCGCCACTGGCCGGTGGTGAAGAAGTCGATTTCTTTCTCCCGAGTCCGTCGTTCTGTCTCTCTCTGGTTCTGGTTGCTTATCAGATGAATGTATTAGAGATATTTAGATTATATTTTATGTAATTTTATCTTTTATATTAGGCAAGATATTAGCATATTATTTTCTATCCTTTGGAGTAAGATATGTCTTGGAGTCCAAGGATATCATCGTATGTATCTCTATATATTGGATAATTCTCCTTTAATAAAATCCATTCAACTTTCACAAACCTCATATGGTATCAAGAGCTTGCTCAATTATTCACGTTCATATTTTTTTCGGCCATGGCCTCCAACAACCACACCATTCCGAACGATGTTGAACCCTCTAAACCATTCATCATTGTTCAACTTCGCAACGCAATTAAGCTTACCTCCACGAATTACATTACGTGGAAAGCCCAAATACAATCTATTCTTGAAGGCTATGGTTTGTTCAAGTTCTTGGACGGATCATATCCAATCCCACCCAAAACACAAACTGATTTTGTCGATCCGGAGGTCACTGTGCCCAATACGGCGTACTCTACTTGGCTTCGACAGGATCCCTCTCAACCACGGTGGCACCACTTATTACTAGAGCCGTGTCTTGTCAAGATGCTTGGCAGATGCTCGAAACTACGTATGCCAAACCCTCACGAGGGCATATTCATCAACTCAAGGACAAATTACGTAACTTGAAGAAGTAGGCGCTCTCTATCACCGACTTCATGCAACAGGTTAAACATTGTGTTGATCTTCTTGCCTCTCTCGGTAAAGAACAAGATCTCGAGAATGTCATTGACTATGTTCTTCAAGGTCTTAACAGTTCCTACCAATCTGTGATTGATGGTGTTCGTGCACGAGACACGACAATTTCCTTTGAAGAGCTGCATGAGAAACTCATCAACAAAGAATTGCAATTGAAGATTAAAGCACCCCTAGACATCTCCAGCAACCGCCATGACAACACAAGCCAAGTCTCGGTTCAAGCAAAAACAGAACTCCTCCTCTAGCGGGGTGTTGTCCCAATCCTCCACCAACAACCCTAGAACAATTCCCATTACTCAAACCTTATTTCCTCTAACCCTTACCTGCCCCACCACCGAACCCTAATCAATCGAGTTACCGGCCTAATTTTCTCGGAAAATGTCAATCATGTCGAGATGTTGGCCATGTTGTCGCCTACTGCACATTGTTCCATCAAATGGCCCCAAACCTACGCCCATCGTCTCAGTCGCGTCCATCTTTTCCGCCAGCCCCACAAAGTCCGCCATCACACTATTAACCACGCTAGGCATGGACATTTGTGCGGGCCGGGCCGGCCCGCTTTTTTTTGAACGTTCAGCCCGGCCCGTCCAGCCCGCGGGCCAGACGGGCCCAACCCACCCGGGTCCAGTGCCGGGCCCGGGTCGAGGAATATTGGCCCGGCCCGGACGGGCCAGTCAACGGGCTGGTCAACGGGCCTACAGCCCGGACCGGCCCGGTGTGCAACGGCTCTTTTAAAGAGCCGTTGAGCACCCAACGGCTAGTTCACTAAATATATAAAAAAAAAAAATGTAGCCAACGGCTACTTTGATTTAAAAAAAAAAAAAAATTAAATTCCTCTCCTATTCTAATCTTCTATAAATACCACCCAATCTTCAACATTTTTTTCCACACAATCTCCTCAATCCCTCATCTCTCAACTCTCAATCTCATACTTGCTTATTCTACTACAAGTCTTACAATCTACAAAGTGTCTTAATCTCATTTTACTTGCTTTTGTTATTTTTAATCTCTATTTAGTCTTTCAAAACAAAAAAAAAGGTATTAATTTTCAAAAACAAGTTTACCTTATTTATTTACATTTCGAATTTAATTTTCTTCTCCTTTTATAAAAAAAAAACAAAAAAAGTTATAATCTCTTGCTTATTCTTAGTCTTTAAAAAAAAATCCCCTTTTATAAAAAATGGAGGGACAAGGTAATATGGGTTTGTCCCAAGAGGAATTTGATCATTTGGCGGCGCATGGAAGGGCTCAAATGGAAGATCAACCCGGTAAGTAATTTTTTTATTTCATTTATAATACAAATAATTTGTTATTTCGTTTATAATATAAATAATTTGTTATTTCATTTATAATATAAATAATTTTATTTTTTAGGTTTCATCCCATCTCAAGCAAGTGTTACACAAGAGGCGGGAAGCTCCTCGACTACGATAAAAGATACGACCTCTGGCTCTATTGCTTGGAAATACTTCGACAAAGTCGACGATCCAAAAAGCCCCGACAATTTTATTACTACGTGTCTAATTTGCAAGGCGAGGGGAGTTAGAAGGGGTCACTCTTACAAATTCACCAAGAATAGCGGAACGGGAACGTTGAAAAGGCACTTGAATAGGCTACATCCCGAAGTGATGGTCCCTCAAGGTCAAGGTGGTTCAAGCGGCGGAATTCAAACCCAAATAGGCGGGTTTGCCTCTTCTCAAGCTGGAGGTAACTTATTTTGTTACAATAGAGATAAAATGATTGATGGCATGGCTGAATATATTACAAAATCTGAAAAACCATTCTCTTTTGGAGAAGACTATGACTTTCAAAAATTTGCTAAATTATCTTTGCAACCGGCTTATCAACAAGTTGGTCGTAAGACCTTAAAACGTAGATGCGTGCAACAATATGAAAGGGCTAAATCTAAATTGGTACAATTTTTTGAGAAATATGATGGTCGTGTGTGTATTACAAGTGATATTTGGAGTTCTAGAGTAGGCGATTCATATATCTCTGTCACTGCCCACTGGAATGATGATAATTGGCTGTTGCAAAAACGTGTCATTGGTTTTGAACCTATGTTTGAAAGTCACACCGGAGCTAATATATATGATCATATTGTTAGAATTCTTAAGGAATTTAATTTGTTTGCAAAAGTGTTTTCACTTTCCTTCGAAAATGCCTCTGCTAATACTAGATGTATTGATTTATTTAAAAGACATGTACCTCTTTTGTTAAATGGAGATCTTTGTCATATTAGATGTGCTGCGCATATTGTTAACTTATCTGTTCAAGAAGCATGCAAAGATCTTCATGATTTGATTGGACCGATTAGAGAGTGCATTAGATGGCTTAGGTTCACCGGTACCGCAAAACGTCGCTATAAGATCTTGTGTCAAGAACAAGGATTATTTCCTAGGAAATGGAGTATGGATACACCAACTCGTTGGAACTCCACTTTTGATATGTTACAACCTGCTTGTACTTATAAAAATGTTATAACCACTTTGTATGCTGAGCAGTATAGAGGTCCGAATGGTACTCCCGGATTTATTTCCGAGGAGCAATGGGGGATCGCGACACAAATATGTGAGCTTCTAAAAACTTTTAAGGATGCAACACTGATTTTTTCACAAGTTTATACGCCTAACGTCCATTTAGTTATTTTTTCAATGTTGCAATATTACATATGCCATGCAAGAAATGCAAGTAAAGCAACCATCATTAGGTAACATAATTGAAAACATGCGAACAAAATGGTTATCTTATTTTAACAAGTTTCCTGTTATATATTGTATTGCTGCATTATTAGATCCTACTATGAAGAAGCAAGGTTTAGAAAATATGTTAGATTTTTATTATGACACTTTGGGCCTTTCAAAAAATGATTATAATTGGTATGCTGATATTGATTTCGCCATTGCAACATTAATTAAGTTATATGATAAATATGCAGAAAAACTAAATATTCCACCTACATCTACTAATCGACCCTCTTCATCTTCTACTTCTACTACTAGCAAAATTGCATCTTTAATTTTCAAAAAACCCCGAACATCACCTAGTTCTATTTCTATTGCACCTACAAGATCTATTATTATGGATTTCTTGACCACTGAACATCAATTCCCCGACGGATGTGATGTTCTTCAGTGGTGGAGAAACCATTGCAACCAATATCTTGTACTTGCTAACATAGCTAAGAATGTATTAGCTATACCTGCGTCTACCATTGCGTCCGAGTCTATTTTTAGCGCAGGTCGAAGAGTAATTTCGGAAAAAAGATGCCGACTTGATCCACAAACCGTCAAGACATTGATATGCAAGAAGGATTGGGATCGTGCCGAGGAAAGGACGCAAGAAGAGTACGAAATGAGTGCAATAAAATTCGAGACCGAGGACGATGTCGAAGGGATGACCACTGACAACTCTTCTAACGCCGGAAGTGGTGGGAATGATGCAATTGACGAAGAAACCCCCGAAGACTTTGACGAATGAGCAACAACAACAAGGTAAGTTAAGGTAAGTAAAGAACTACGTGGGCTTTGATTCTTTCGAGATACGTAGGCATCTTAATTATTCTAATTTTGATAATTATTTATCAAAGTTTTAATAATTTCGAACAAGCCCGCTCCCTTATTCCCTTTTTTTTTGTTTTTTAGCACATTATGTACAATTTAATAGATTCGTTTAATTTATACATTTTAAAATACTCCGCCTTTGTTCTATCTTTTTTTTAAAAAAATTATACTTTCATAAGTTAGAAGAGGCAAGGGCATGTCGGCATTAATGTCTTCTAACTTGATCATTTAACTAAGCTAGTTTTGATTCAATCAAAGGACCACAAAAGGCACAAATACCTAAAAATCTACCACAAATACAACCCGGCCTGCCTGGCCCAAATCGGCCCGCCAGCCCACATGTATCCGGCACGGCCCAGCCCGGCCCGCCCCCCCCCCCAGCCCCCCCCCAGCCCGGCCCGGCCCGCCCCCAGCCCAACCCAACCCGTGTGGGCCACAAACTTTGGGCCCGGCCCGGCCCGCAACCCGGCCCGTTCCCAGCCCGGATACCCCCTGTGCGGGCCCGGTTCCGTTTGATCTTAATGTGAATGTTGTCGGGTGCAAATGGGTCTTTCGCATCACATACAACCCAGACGGCTCGCTTGACAAATATAAAGCTCGGTTGGTAGCGAAAGGCTTCCATCAACGTCTAGGTTGTGACTTTACTGAAACCTTTAGTCCGGTTATCAAATCGGTCACTGTTCGAATTGTGCTCACCATTGTTGTTTTGTCTAGTTGGTCTCTTCACCAAATTGATGTCAACAATGCTTTTTTACAAGGCACTTTGAATGAAGATGTCTTCATGGAACAATCAACGGGGTTTGTTGACAAACAATTCCCGACTCATGTTTGCAAACTGAAAAAGGCAATCTATGGGTTGAAGCAAGCTACGAGGGCGTGGTACACTAAGCTCCGTCAGTTTCTTCTTCATCTCGGTTTTGTGCACTCTGTACCCGACTCATCTCTCTTTATTTTTCGTCGGCACTCCACTATTCTCTATCTTTTGGTTTATGTGGATGATATCATCATAACTGGAAGTAACAAATCTTCACTACAAGACATGATTATGCGCTTATCTCGTCGGTTTTCTCTTAAAGATTTAGGTGATCTTCAATATTTTCTTGATGTTGAAGTTCACTCGCATTCTAAGGGCCTTTTCTTGAATCAGCACAAATACATTCTTGATGTCTTGCACAAGGCTAATATGGCTGGTTCGAATTCAATCTCTACTCCCATGTGTGCTTCGTCTACATTACAAAAGACGTCTGGCACTGTTATTGATTCGCCGACTAAGTTCCTTGCTCTCATTGGCAGCTTACAATATCTCACTTTAACGCGTCCGGACATTGGGTTTTCTGTTAATAAGTTGTCTCAGTTCATGCATTCACCTACGACCACTCATTGGAGTGCCCTTAAACGTTTGTTGCATTATCTTAATGGCACAGCTGATCGTGGTATTGTTATCAGTCGAGCATCTCCTTTGTCACTTCATTGGTTTACTGATGCTGATTGGGCTGGTAATAAGTATGATTTTACCTCCACAACCGGCTACCTCATCTATTTAGGTGCTACGCTTATTTCTTGGAGTTCACGCAAGCAAAAGACAGTTGTTAGGTCCTCCACGGAAGCTGAACACATGGCCTTAGCTGATTCCTCTGCTGAACTCGTTTGGGTTCATTCCTTATTGACCGAGCCGTGAATTTGTCTTGTTCGACAAGCGGTTCTATATTGTGATAATATGGGTGCTAATCATTTAAGTGCAAATCCTGTTTTTCATTCTCGTATGAAGCATGTTGCATTAGCTTTTCATTTCATCCGGGAGCTGGTTCAGAATGGTTTTCTTCGTGTTGCTCATGTTTCTACCGAAGATCAACTTGCTAATGTCTTGACTAAACCTCTTGCTCGTGCACAGTTTCATACATTAACTTCTAAGCTTGGACTTTCGAATCTGACGTCTAGTTTGTGGGGACATATTAGAGATATTTAGATTATATTTTATGTAATCTTATCTTTTATATTAGGCAAGATATGAGCATATTATTTTCTATCCTTTAGAGTAAGATATGCCTTAGAGTCGAACGATATCATCTTATGTATCTCTATATATTGGAGAATTCTCCTTTAATAAAATTCATTCAACTTTCATAAACCTAATAGAATGAACTTGGATTGAGCACGCAAAAACGAATCACTAAATACACATAGAGTATCGAGAACCCCAAATTAGGGTTTGCTTAAGCATAGATGATCCATAAAGTGGTGGAGAAAGAAAGCAACACAGCAGAGATGGAAGTTGAGACAAACAAAAAATCATTCAAGAGAGATGGAAGCTTCACAAAACTATCACAAGGAATGGAGTGAGGAGAAAGAAACGAGAAAAAGGAGAGTAGAGTGGTGGAAGGATAGTTATTATGACAAGAGGAAAAAGAAAGGTGGAATATAGCAGGAGGTGTGTTTCAATGGAGGAGACCACGATAGATGAACGAACGAATGAACGGGATAAAAAAAATTACTGTTTTATGTATAGCAACGGACGGATTTAAACAATACTCCTCTTTTATAGATAGATTACTATATATAGTCTTTATCTTGGTTCAGCTATAAACAACCGGTTTGCAAATAATCCTTGTTTCAAGATTGATTTGAACCAGTTAAACCTTCCCCGGTTATCCTATATGTAATCAGCTGAGGCCTTGGCATCCACTTTACTCAAAATTCAATATCAAATTTCCAATCTCAAACTCTCTTTTCCTTTTCCATGTTTCCAATTCCTTCGAATCAACTCTTCTCAATTCGTAGTTGATTGTTAGGCTTGGTTACAACTAGTTTGGGCTTAATCTGGAGCTTCTAGCTGGGATTATTCGGTTACAATTTTATCAATCCAAGTTTTTTATTACAAAAGGAATATTTTTAATGGAAATTTAACATTTTTTTGCTAAAGGCTAAACCTAACAATTGGGGGTATGAGGCAAAATTTTTAACGAAGTGATGTTTATCAGACGAAATATAAAAACTTATTGGGTACCATGCAAATTTGCCTTAACTTGAGGGGCACCAGGCAAAATTTTCGAAGAATATACAAAGTTCGCATCAAGAAAATGTTCCCACAAATTCAAGGTTACAAGACACACAACCCTTGGTACAAAGGTATGATTGTTTTTTTTTTTGTTTTGCAAAGGTATGACGACTCTAATAACTTGAAAAGTTAAACAAAGTATTTAGTATGAATTTTTCAGCATAACACATAACTTTGTTAAAGAGCATAAATTAAAATTACTAGACTTAATAAATAAAATGATCATTCAAAAATATAAAAGGGTAATCAAGAATAAATTAGAACATCAAAAATCTATTAAAACCAGTATTTAATCCAATCCGAATTTCTTGAGTTAAAATTGGATACCCTTAACCCATATTTGAATCGTACTAAAGGGTATGCTACTGGAAAGGAATCGGGAAAGATAAGTGAATGAATGTTTGAATTGGATTTCCCAAAGGAACACGTCTTACATATAGTGTTTATTGGAAACCCCTTATTTCAATTATGTTTTGATGATGACAAATTATGTGTGATTTTATACTCTTTTTATTCGAAAATACTTTTCAATTTAATATGTTTTTTTTTGTTTAATAGTACTTGTCATTCTACGCAGTTTGTCAATTTTTTTACAATTTTATCCTCAAAAAATTCTCTTATCAATAAGCAAAATTAAAGAAACTAATTATACAAGGATAATATTTAGGTAAAATCAAACAGTTCCTTAATACTTTTGTTAACTCATAGAATATGTAATATCCGCTAAATTCTAAATAAAATAAAATGGGTAATTATCCCAATAATTTTTTTTCTCTAAAGTAGAGAATTTAATAACTTTTATAACCTCATATCTTATTATAAAGGATTATAAAAGTTTACTACAATGGAAATTAAGAATTTAATTTAAATATATTATGCAAGTCGGATATCTATTTTTCTCTTAAAAAGAGAGTTCAATTATTTTTATAATTTTCATATTAAAATACAAAAATGTTATAAAGTGTTATCAAATTAACAAATAAAATTTCCAAGAAACGTAATTAACAAAATTTCGGATTTTGAGCTAATATTAATTTAAAGATGCAAGTGAAAATACAAGAATAAGCAAAAATAAAAACGGGCGAGAGAGGGAATCGAACCCGTGACCTCTTGCTCACTTCACACATTAACAAACACTCAAACCCGCTATGCAATTGTAACTTAATTACCTATTAAAGAATGTTTTAAATTTTAAAACTCTATTTTCTTCTTCTTCCCCAATTAATCAAATCAGTTGTCACACTGATTTGACCAGGCCCGTCTCAATTATTTCAGGGGCCCTAGGGCGAAATAAAATTTAGGGCCCACTTGAATTAACAAATAGATGGACCTTTTTTTAGCCCATCAAATAAATGGGCTTTTCTATACAACTTTTATTTATTTTTTTATATTAGATAATAAATTATAGCCTTTTTTATCAATAATGGGTTTGACGTACATTCAATCAAGGAGCTCCCACCTCCTACCATGACCATTAGAATCCTCTCTTTCCACCTCTTCTCTTCCCCAATCCCCTTCTTCCAACCATTGCAAACAAACACACTTTCCACCACTCATGAAGGACCCTCTTCTCCATGATAGGTCCTTAGCCATGGTGGTGGATTGAAGGCTTCAATCCTTCCAATATAAATAGAGGTGAATTTTAGCAAGAAAGGCACATCAATTCCTCTCCTTCTCCATTTTAATTTCGTCCATTCTAAGCCCTAAAAATTCCAGATTTCAATTTCCCTCAAATTTGAATTTTTCCCCTTAAAAACCCACACCAAAGCCTTTCTCCTCCTTGTTGGCCACCAAACATCGCCGAACCACCAGCCAGGCGGCCGGCCACCGCGCGCGCCACCCTCCCGGCCGGAGACCACCGCCGCCTCCCACGCCCTGCTACTGGTGCTCGCCTGGAGTCGTCCGTCGTCGTTCAGCCCTGGTTCTCTCTGGTTCACGTGAATGAAGGAGGAGGAGGAAATAAGATGTAGGTTTGGGCCTATTTTTAATTTATGGGCTGATACAAAAATAAATAAAAAGGCCCATTTAAATTCCATTAGGCCCATCAGGTTTTAGTTGAAGGAAGAAAGGAGATCCAAGCCCAAAATTTCTCCCATCTCGGTTCGCGTGTCCAATTTCCGTCCCGTTCATGCTCGGTATAATTTCCCGACTCCTATTCTAATTAATATCTTTTTACAAAATAATTTCTACATGTATACAATATTTATTAATTAAATTGAATAAATATTGCATGTAGGTATTAAGGAGAAATTTATATAATAAAATTAATTTACATATCCATCTAAGAGAAATATACTTTTAATAAGCATATATGAATTCCTAGAGCTTTAATATTCACAATAATGATATTTTAAGCATATTTGGATAAATATTGGGAAAGTATTAACTTAGGCACATTCCTCTTTATTATATAAGAAATAATGTAAGATAAGGAGATTTATTAAAATAAGATTCTATTAAAAAGGAAAATAGACTTACATGTCTTTTAATCCTATTATATGCTTTGGGATAATAATAATAAGATATTTATGAATAAATTATTTTAATAAGAAAAAGTATGGATTAAATATATTAAATAAATAATTTTCATGTGCTTTTATATAAAAAGGTAGAATATGATAGACATGGGAAAATTATCAAATAAAATCATGGGATTAAAATACTAGTTTTATATACTTAGAAAGAGTAATATAAATATTATGTGTACCTTATTTGAAGCTTACTATATAAATAAAAGAGCTAGAACAAATTGTTGGAAAAATAGTATCTTAAGACTTTTTATAATATAAAAAGGGGTGGCATGTCTTTTAAAGAGCACATAATAAACCTAAATATATTTTGATAAGATATTTATATGAGAAGTATGATATAATTATTGTTTAAAAATAATATTTGGAAACCTACCATGTAAGTAAAGTGATAGAATAAGCATATTATAATATGTTATGTTAATACCTTTTATATCATAAGGTGGTTCCATGTCTTTAAAAGGATTTGATAATAAGAGAAAATTATAATAAAGATATATTCTAGTATTTAAAGAGATATTATATGATTAAGTTGGATAAAAAGATAATAATAAGGGATAAATATATAATATTAAAAGGGCATTTTTGGACTTTTCACATGATAGGAATGATTGTCATGATCAACATGATTTATAAATATGGGAAGTATTTTTAATAAGATAAAGTAGTCTTAAAAGATATTTTTATGATTAAGTTGAATAAAGATAATGGATATATTAAGAGTATGTTATATACATAATTAATGGCATAAAATTGTAAGCATGTTAGTTTGTTAAAAAGATATCTTATGTAACAAGATATAAGAGATAAGAAAAGATACTATTATGATTTTAGATATAAATAAATAAATTATATGCTCCTAGTTATAATATAATGTTATAAGGCATGTTTCTATCTTATAAACTAAAAGATATAAGGGTAAATTATTTAATGGATAATAAGATATTATTATACTTGGATAGTTACATTAATAAGTATAGTAGAGATTTCTATTTAAGGAAAGTTCTAGAAAAAAAAAGCCCTATTACCTTATAAGTATATTTATATAATATGGTATGTCTTTTATGAAAAGAATAAAAAGAGAAGGATGTGACAATGGGAATAATATTAAAGATTTAAAAAGATCTTATATGATAAGGTGGTTATTAAAATAATAATAAGAAGAAAAATAAAAGATATTCAACTATAAGGGTATTTTAGACTTTTCACACCCTAAGATGAGTTTTAAAAAAATAATATTTCATATAGTTATAAAAACTATATCTTGATAAAGATATTATCCTTGCTTGGTTATAATAAGAAAATAATAAATTAATCTAAAAGGAATATTATCCTTAAGTTAATGAGTATTTAATAAATTGAATATTACTAAACCTTGATCTTCAAAGGATAATAATAATTAAATTCAAATAAAGAATTTATAAGAAATACAAGGATATTACCAATATAAAATTATAAAAAAGAATATTATTATTTTATTCATCTTCACCTAAATTATTATTATAATAATTTAGTAATTAATTCTCTTATAAAAAGAATATGAGAGATATTTAAAACTTTAAAAGAATTAAAGAAATTCTTATTAAAGTTCGTTCGTACCTCTCGTGTCGATAGGTCGAGTCTCCGTTCCGAGTAAAGTTAACGATTTCCGTTCGTTCGTACACAATCGTAAAAGCTAAGGCAAGTGGAATTTCCCCTTGTGACCTTTATATTTCATTTCCGTAAAATTCTCGATGTTGGGAACGACTTGTGTGCTAAGTAACGAATGAACGTAGGAAATATCGATTGTTAGATATAACGACCATTGTTAGTATAGTTCGCTATTAATATTTGATAGGACTATTTATGCTAGTGTGATTGTGGCCTTGGTTGTTTATGGTCTCGTTCAGAGATCAACGTCGAACGAACTAGTAAGGGGCACGGAATAGCCGCCGCCTCTATATAATCTTACTAAGTCGTAAGTGCCTACGTGTTTGAAGTACGACTTTCGAGATCATGATCCCATCCGCTCCGATTGCAAGGAGGGATGAGCGCACTCTAGCTAAGTGCCGAGAAACTGGGTTTCCCCTTGGTGGATCGGGCCATCCGAGCTCCCACCCTTTCTTTTAAAATCATTAATGAAATCGAATACTTTTCGTCACTATATAAGATAAGTGCCCAATGCACATTTAAGATACCAAAACCGGAACGGTCTCAAATGATCGATCCGGCTCTCGGTCTGCTCAGGGCGCGAGAAGTTTTTAACTTGTATGAAATCATATCGTTCCCAACATACTTTCGATTCTAAAAGAAGTCTACAATATAGTAGCTCTTCTCTCGATTACCGAGCTATCTCCGCTTGAGATACGCTCTTCTTCGTACCATTAAAGCCCCACATACATAAGCCTCATCTTAAACACAACCCGAATAGCTCCTTCGATAATACTTGAAATGACCAAAATACCCTCGGGAAGTTCCGTTCCCGCTTGTTTAGTCTCCTTAGACTAATTCCCCACTTCTGCATTTTTGCCTGGTATTTCTCGCCCTTCGCGACAAATGCCAGACTGTAGGAATGTACACCGAAGTTTTGAAGACAAAGTCTAGAAGGTTCAAGAAACGTTAGGCGAGGATTGAAGGTCAAGGCAAGATGACATCGAAGGAAGGGAGGAATTCTCATAAGAGCAAGGCATTCAGAAGATAGTACACAACTCTCCTATTTTAACCCTGCAAATCATCATCATATGATTTGTCTTGGAGAAATATACATGTATTTCTAAATACGTCTTTTTAACCCCTTTTAATACGGGTTTCATTTTCCGCTGCTACATTATTTGTAAAACGACTCTCAATGTAATGTACGAAAGTTCTTATCAATAAATAAAATTTTGCTTTTAGTCATTTTCATCTTCAATTAAAGAATCAAGTCTCATTCGTGAGCATCCGTTTATTTATGTAACGTTTGTGTTAATTTTCGCATTTGTATGAGTTCAATATCATTCTAAAAGCCTTGGGTAACTTTGGATGGGAAAGTCCGAGGTCACTGGCGGTAATATCCGATGTTGTAAAATAGGGTGTTACAGAATAACAAATATTTCTAAATGGAGGTAGTATTTTATTTCTCAAGTGTTTTAGGTGAAATACGCATAGATAATAACAATAGAAGTCATTAGGAGAAACACTAGAAAAAAGGAACATTCATTGAAGTTGGCTTTGCTCCTTTGAGTCAGAGTAACAGAACGATGTGAATAGCGAGTGCCCGCAAAAGCTAAATTCAAGAGCATCAAAGTGAATTAACAAAATCAATGAACGATGTGAAGAGCGACGAATGCTAGAGAAAGCTTTAGCGAGAAACTGCACGGAGCTAAATGAACAAAGTTACCATGTTTGGATATGTGACCCTAATAGATCGAGAATTTTATAATTGGATTATGGGTAACTAAATGAAGATATTATGAGATTCCACAAAAAAATATGAAGATATTATTGGATTATGGAAAATCTATTATTTGGGGAAAGGCTATAATATGGATTAAATTTCATGATGCTCTATAATTAAGGTAAGGGTTCTAGGTTTTATTTATCCATTGATGAGAGAAAAATGTGCATCTTAGTTTTGGGAGAAATATACGACTTTAGAGATGTAAAGCTTAGAGAAATCTCAAAAGAAGAAAAAGGAGAGCTTAGAGAAGAATAAAGTGAGATGGAATGTTGCAATCTTTAAGTCTTTGTGGTTGGGTTTCAAGGTTGGTAAGAGTAAGTTAATAAGATTGTTTGAAGTACTTGTTAAGTCTATGTTACGTTTAGACTTGATAGCTAAAAAGGTAGTTAACAGTGAAAATCTCGAATTTGATTTGGCAAGATCTTCGGCTCCTGGCAACGCGGTACAATGATGTCCGTGTTTTTAGCTTTGTTTTAGTGTATCTTTCTAAGTTTTTAGGTTGTGTTTAGTTGTGTTTTTGTGTGTGTTGTGTGTCTTTTGCTTTAGTTTTCATATTTTGTGAAAAGTGTGGAAACTACGCTAGTTTTGTGTTTTTGTGTCTTTCCACGCCTTGTTGTTATTACCAAGTCCAATTACAACCCGGCCGAATGGAAGCTTCAATGTAGTTTTTCATTGAGCCCAAGTTCTCTTGATAATTTCGCTTGTTTTGACATCTTTGGTAGAGAGCTTGGTAATACAAGTAACAATATCTATGAGTTTTTGCATATAGGGTGAGTTGAGAGTTGTCATTCAAAGCCTAAACACATGAGAGTTGAGTGAAACACATTATTCCTTGTGAGGTTGGATTGTGATTGCTTGTGCTTATTAGTTGCTCATATATGTGTGATGACGTTTAAGTCACTTGTCTATTTTCCATCTGTGCTGAAATTGCTTTTTGATAAGGGCTAATACTTGAGAGATGTGTTAATGGTTTTGATTTATGTTTAGTTATTGCTTGAGGACAAGCAAGCTTAAGTATGGGGTATTTTGATGTCCGTGTTTTTTGCTTTGTTTTAGTGTGTCTTTCTAAGTTTTTAGGCTGTGTTTAGTTGTGTTTTTGTATGTGTTGTCTCTTTTGCTTTAGTTTTCATATTTTGTAAAAAGTGTGGAAACTACGCGAGTTTTGTGTTTTTGTGTAGTTTTGAAGTGGATTGGAAGCATTCAAGGGCATCATAGGAGAGGAACATGGCTAAGGAAGAAGAGTTGAAGTTGTTGCAAGAAGACCCCGAAGAATCCAAAGAAGAAGAAGCGAAGAAAAGGAATAAAATAAGTCCAAAACAGGCTCGTTACCGACCCAGGATGGGTCGGTACCGAGGCCTTCAGGAAGACAAGACTGTGAAGTCAGCAGAATAGAGCCTACCGACCTTGACGGGGGTCGTTACCGAGGGTACCCCGTGTCGGTAGGCGACGTCGACTTTCATGTTTTTAATGAGATATTCCGTTATCTTTTTAATTTGGTAGTTTTTATCTTTAAGGAAACTTTTTTAGATAGATCTTTTAGTATTTAAACCCCCTGTTTGGACAAGTTTTTTGGAGGGGAGATCTCTATTATTTTCCACGCAAGTCAAGAGATTTCTCTATTTTATTTACGTACGCACATTAGGGTTTGGGAGAGACAAGTTTGATATTACTTAGAGCACAAGGAAGAGATTTGTGGGGGTTTACTTGGTGTTCTTAGTTGATTTTCAAGACAATTGTAGTGGTGAATTCAAGTAAGTTCTCTAGTTAATTCAAAGATATGTTTTCCTTTAATTCTCTTGTTTATTTTTCCACCATGAGTGAGCAGTTCTCTTATTTTAGGGTTGGGGTAAAAACCCTACATAGTTGTGCAATGATGATGATATGAATGAATGATTTGATTGTCTTTTATCTATTTTCTACTTGTTTGTGCATATGCTTTGATGAAAGTTGAAGTTAATTCATGTATATGACTTGATCGAAAGAAAAAGTTGTGAATTTAAATAGGGATAAAGTTTGAAATAAAAGTTGAGAACTTTAGATCGTAATAAGTAGATAAAGTGAATTAATTTATGAAAGTTGATTGATTTGCTTATTTGTTCAACGAAAGTTGTATACTTGTGTTTAAAGGCATGATCTTTATCATTCATATTGTTTAAATTACATGACTATATTGTGGTAAACCCTAAATCCTAGATCTTCCCTCGCTTTGGTTTAATTCTCGTCTCAGTTATACCTTATTATCGAACCTCACAAGGTCGGTACCAAGCCTTTCAACAATTCGATTGCGTTGCTTTGTTTTGTTTCTGTTTCGGTTATTTCTTTTGTTTGCTTGTTTATTTGTTTTTAGACTAGTAATTAAACATAGACTTCGCTGTACTCAACGGGGTCTTGATCTATAAATTTATTGTTTGGTTAAGAAAACCCTTTCAACATACGACCAAATTTGGCACGGTGGTCCTACTGGTGCGGCGCTGCAACAGCGCAACTGCGCCAGGACTCGGATCTTGGCACACTTCTGGGATGGTGGGGTTATGCCGGGACGTGGATCCAGGCATGCATAGGATGGCGTCTTAGACTCCATGAGCGACTCGAGGGGCGTCATGCCGGATCTTTGATGGGCTCGCGTGGGTGTGGTGAGATGGAACCAACGGGTCGGAAAAGAGTCGTTCTAATCGCCTATGCTCTGGTACCAATTGATTTGACCCTACTCGGATTTGGATCACGAGGGGCGAATCTAGGCTCGAAATGCCCGAATCTTCTTTAAAGATAGTGACGGGATAAGTACGAGTCCAACTTTATGGACTCGCAAACCTCTAACGATCGCCTTGGCGAGGGCGTGGTGAGGCTAGATATGAGAGGCATCCGATCCAAGGGAGGACCGGACAAGAGGGAAAGGGGTTTGGAAGAGGTATTTGACATCCGGTCCAAGGGAGGAGGAATCTCTCTACTCAAAACTCAACTTGGATTAAACTTATACATGAGAAATAAAATGGGAGTCGTGCCTATTATATAGAAGAAGGCTCACGAAATCCTAGAATACTATGGGAGGTGGACTAGGGTTAGCAACATACTAGGCCTAACATCCAAATCCCATGATACTAATCAGTGGCGTAGCCAGAAATATATCCCAGTGGGGGCTAAATTTCTATTTACAAAAGAAAAAAATTGTATTTTTTATATACAAAAAATTGCACAATTTTTTTTGTATTTTTTCATAAAATTCTGTATAAAAATTATTTTTTATATATGAGAACCGTTTTTTCATAAAAATAAATTAATTTTGTTCTAGTCAAATAATTTAGTTTTTTTATATTTTCAAAAAAAAAAGTTTGCCAATTAGAAGTTGGGAGCCATTTGGGTGTATTTAACAATATATATATAGTGCATGTTTAATTACTGATCTGTGTAATACTACTCTCTCCATTTCTCAAAAGTTGTCATTTTAGCCAACTACATAAGAAATGAGTTTTTTTTTACCAAAATTATCCCTACATTTGAAAAAATGTGTACTTTTAACCCCTCATAGAAAATTATTTAGTGTAATTATTACTCCTATAAAGTAGAGATAAATTTGAAAAATGATGGGAAAAATATTAAAAGACATGTTTTTAGAAATAATGGAAAATAGACTAAAATGACATGTTTTAAGACACAAAGGGATTAATACTTTATATAATAATAATATTTTATATTTTTTTAATTTTTTTTAAATTCCAGTGGGGGCTGTAGCCCCCATTGGGCACCACATCCCTCCGCCCCTGATACTAATAATAGTAACTACTAAAAGGTGCAACTAAACCCTAATGGCCTTACGTGCCTTATGCTAGCTTAATGGGCTAGTTCCTTAAGCATAAGAGAGCACATGCCCAAAATAGTAAAGACGATATATAAATGACGGAAATAGAAAAATAATAAAATAAAAACATATTAGAGACTTTCCTATGCCAAGGGGATCTCCATGGCCTAGGACGTCTCGGGATGGTAAGGATCGAGTCCGTGCTTAGGTAGGGTCGTATCAAGCTAGCTCCGCCAAGCTAGATTGGCTTTTTGGGCTTGTCTTGCCTTTTTGGAAAAGGATGAGATGGGGGGCGGTTGAGGCCAGTTACAAGTGGTTATAATCAGCTGATGCGACCCTAGGGTCACAAAGGGCGGATCTAGGCTTGAAACGTTCGGATCTTCTCCGACAAATAGTAACCGGATATATTTGAGGCCGAAGCCTAGACTTTGAGATTGAGAGATGAAGTGAAAGGATTGAGAATGGGGCCTAGTTTGACGTAGGCCAGGAGAATATGGGGTCGGGAAAAGAATAGGGTGACGCCCGGGCCAAAGGGGAGAAGAAACTCGACTCAAAGCTCTGGCTTAATTCATTTTGGACGTGAATTAAATAGAGTCCTGAGTGCCTCTTATATAGAGAGCAAACTCGAAACCCTAGGTACAAAGAAGGGGATCGGATTGGGCCTAGCATGCAATCAAGGCCCACATTCGAAAAGCCCATAAACCTAATATAGTAGCTAATATAAATAGAAAGATGCAACAAACCCTAATGGGCCTTATTCTACCATAATGGGCCGGTCTCTTAAGCATAAGAAAACACACGCCTAAAATAGTAATGACGGAAAGTAAATGACGGAAATAGAATTAATAAATATAATAAATACATAAATGAGACTAAGTCCTAATCCAAAGGGGTCTCCAAGGTCTAGGCCGTCTCAGGTTCATCGGAGCTGGGTCCGAGCCTAGGTAGGGTCGCATCATCCTCCTTCCCTTAGATTCGAAGCGTCCTCGCTTCGACGTTGTGTGGGCTAGGGAAGACGATGTCGGTCTCATCAAAGCCTTGCCATCGACGTGGGTATTCTCGAAGGGTAAAATATACAGTGTCGACATAGGGGCACGCTCGAGTATGGGCTCGGGTTTGGCGTCGGATAGCAAAGACAAGGTCATGGTGATTGGCTTGTCCGACGTCGTAAGCTCAATCAAATAAGGCGCTAAGGGCTCGTCGTCGAGTTGAGCGGGACCTCGACGATTGGCATTGGCGCCACAGGTGGGGTATCCTCGGTGAGGACTAGCTCTCTTGGCACGTCGCTCGGCACGTTACTCGGAAAGAGTGCAAATTGTGGTTGAGGCGCCAAGACGGTCTCCATGATGGGCTCGCTCGGCATCGGCGTTAATGGTGGCTCGGGTGTCGAAACAAGTATTGGGACGAGTGTGGGATGGAAACGTGCCATGTATTCAACCAATTGGCGCTCTAAGGTCGTGAGCCTGTCCTCGAGGCTAGGACTATCGGCCACGGGAGAGGGCGAGGGTTCAGCCGAAGGAGCCGGTCTTGGCACATGGTCTGCCGAGGCTGGTCGTGGCCTTGATCGGGGCCGCGGGTCCGGTTCGCGAACTCGGGTTGGTGGGCGCCGAGGAGGCAGACTCCAATCCCGCTCGTCGTAGGAACGATGTCGGGACTTGGGAGTTTTGCGTGGGCGCCTTGGAGGTGGACTCCAATCCCGCTCGTCGTAGGAACGATGCCGAGGTTTGGGAGTTTCTCCATAGTAGCGGGCTCGATTCTCGGGAAGGCGGTATGGTGGGATCCAATCCGGGTGGTCCCTTGGAAGCTGCTTATAGGGACGAGATTTGACTCGTCGACGTGGCCGATCCGAAGAATTTGAATCGTCCCATATTTCCGAGCAGGTCCAAGACATGTCTTGGCCCCTCGAGATTTTTTTTTTGATCTTTTTTTTACAATATTACGAGATCTTTCACAACCCGAAAGAATCTCTTACAAATCGAGAAAATATATAAACTATCCTAAAAATAAAATAACGAGATCTTTTATATATGTAAGATCTTTACAAAAAGATAACAAATAAATGAAAAAATAAAAAACGATCGGCTGTTTTTTTATGCCGATTCTTTTTTTTTTAATTAGCCAATCTGATCAACTCTTCCTTTTTTATGCAAAAACCAAATTGAAGATTTTTTTTTATGCAAAAACCAAATTGAAGATTTTTTTTTACTAATATTCGATTGATATAAAAATATGGGTACAAAAAATCGGAAATTGGAAACAATACTAATGCACGCACGAAACAGAGACTACTTAATCTTGAAATTGCACACAATCACGTGGATTTGGGGCATATATAGAAAACAAATAATTTAGTTGAGATCTCCATCATGGAAAAGAATCCCACAATAATCCTACTTTCAATTATTAATTTTAAAAATATACCCCCACCTTATCTTGTTTCCAAAACTATATCTTTCCATTAAAAATCCCAAATTACCCCCTAATTAATAGCTAATAGATATTAAGTAATTCTAATAGATAATACCCATCCTTTTCACGCATCTCTCTCTATCGCTCATGAATTATTGCCCTTCTTCAACTACTCGCTACTCGGCTCTCCCCCCGGAGTAGCCGCACGGTGTTCTGCAACTGCACGGTGCCTCTGCACGTTACCTCTGCAATTACCCGGTGACGACTCCTACGGTGACGCCTTGATCGGCCAATGTCGTTTCCCCTCATCCGTCCATTTATATACGGATTTTGGTGTAAATTTGTTTAGTGCAAATTCTGATGTTAATTCGATTACTGTAAATTAGTTTAGTATAGTGTAAATAGTGTTTGAGCAGTTGGTATTCGCTTGTTGACATTAGGTTTAGTTTTATTTGTCAAAATTCAATGCTTTGTGTAAATTCATCACAAATTTCACTAACCCTTGATTTATATACGGATTTAGTTCAAAAACTAATTTAGTGTAAAATTAGTTTTCAGTGTAATTACATTAATCATCACAAATTTATACTAGCTACATAACCCTACATAAAAATATACTGATAAATTTTATGTAGATAAAAAACTAATTTATGCAACCAAATTATGCTAACAAATTTATGTAGCAAAATCCTAAAAAATTTAATGTAACACAATTTATCTAACAAATTTAATGTAACAATTTTAATGTAATAAAAGTTGAATTTATGTAGCAATTTTTATGTAATAAAAACCATATAATTAATATAACAAAAAAGTAACCGTATAAATCCTAACAACTTTTATTAATCCTAACGAAACAAATAACCGTAAAAAATAATTAATTTAACAACTTTTAAGCCTAATAACCATAAGAATCAATAACTAAGAGAAAAAGGCGTACAAATCCTAACAACTTTTGTGGGATTTTTCTCTCAACGTTAATGTATCAGTTTTTATGTAATAATTAATGTAATCCTATCCTAAAAAATTAATGTAATCGTTAACTGTTAACGGTGGCAAGGAAGATAGTCGGCGGTCCTGTGGACGGTTTGTGGTGGCAAGAGGTTGGCCGGCAAGGAGATCGTGAACGGTGGTAACTAATCCTAATCTCGATCCGGCGCAAAGGTTGAGTGGTGGTTCCCTACGAGGAGAGCGGTTCCGGTGAGAAGGATGTTGTAATTTATTTTTGTGTAACAAAATTAAATTTATGTAAAATTTGTGTAAAAAATTTATGTAACGAAATTTATGTAACAAAAACACCTTACATAAAATTTGTGTAATATAATTTATGTAACAAGAATACCTTATATAAAATTTATGTAACAAAAACACCTTACATAAAATTTGTGTAACATAATTTATTTAACAAAACACCTTACATAAATTTTATGTAACATAATTTGTGTAACAAAAATACCTTGCATAAAATGTTTGTAACAAAATTTATGTAACAAAAACACCTAACATAAAATTTGTGTAACAAAATTTATGTAACAAAATTAAAAATAGGGGTATTTTAGTCTTATTATTTACAAGAGATTACTATTAAAAAAATTAAGATGTAATGGTATATTTCTGGAATAAAATATTGAAATTAGACTAGCCATGTCCTTTTCTCAGATCTCATGTGGCAGGATTGGAAAGTTAACTCAATTTTGGATCTTTTCCCAAACAGAGGCGCACGAACAGGAAGAATAACCGGATCCAAATTTTTTTAGTTGAAATGCGAACTTACTAGGATGTTGGACGGGCTGCTGGCAGCCGCGTACTTGGATGGTGGTGTCGGAGAAAAAAAATCCGTTCGAACCGCCTAAGCTCTAATACCAATTGATGCGACCCTAGGGTCACAAGGGGCGGATCTAGGCTCGAAACGTTCGGATCTTCTCCGACAAATAGTAACCGGATAGATTTGAGGCCGAAGCCTAGACTTTGGGATTGAGAGATGAAGTGAAAGGATTGAGAATGGGGCCTAGTTTGACGTAGGCCAGGAGAATATGGGGTCGGGAAAAGAATAGGGTGACGCCCGGGCCAAAGGGGAGGAGAAACTTGACTCAAAGCTCTGGCTTAATTCATTTTGGACGTGAATTGAATGGAGTCCCGAGTGCCTCTTATATAGAGAGCAAACTCGAAACCCTAGGTACAAAGAAGGGGGTCGGATTGGGCCTAGCATGCAATCAAGGCCCACATTCGAAAAGCCCATAAACCTAATATAGTAGCTAATATAAATAGAAAGATGCAACAAACCCTAATGGACCTTATTCTACCATAATGGGCCGGTCTCTTAAGCATAAGAAAACACACGCCTAAAATAGTAATGACGGAAAGTAAATGACAGAAATAGAATTAATAAATATAATAAATACATAAATGAGACTAAGTCCTAATCCAAGGGGTTCTCCAAGGTCTAGGCCGTCTCGGGTTCGTCGGAGCTGGGTCTGAGCCTAGGCAAGGTCGCATCATCAGCCTTCTCACATGCAAAAATGTGTGGCTAAGAATGATTCTCAACCGCCCAACTTCCATAACCGCTCCATAACTTCCATAAACAACCTTAAATTGACTCTTGTTTTGGCTATAAAAGGGATGGGGCATCACTCATCTTTTTTGTGGAAAAAATTTAGAGTTCCAATTGTTGATTTCAGAGATCGGAATCAAAATAAACACTTATAGTTTGAACGAGGGATATGTATACGCAATGATGAAATCGATTTCCAAAGTTTCATTGTGTAGGAGCGTTTTATCTCACAACGTTATTGTAGTTAACCCCTTGGCATAAATAGGGGCAATAAACATTGAAGGAAAACTCGATCTATTTGAGTGACTTGTTACCTTTATCCGAGATATTACATTCATTTGGTGGTGATTGCCTTTTAGGCATACACCCACACGAGATTACCCTTCGGGGTCTACTCACGAGATTAATCTTCAGGGTCTACTCAAAGTTTCTTGATTATCCTTCTCAGGATATACAAGAACCAAATTTCCCTTCAACCCGTACCTAACATTCTAACTCGAAAATCAACAACCCTTCAAGGACTATGACAACCTTTCCACCAGTAGAATATAACTGGTTATTAACATGTTGATGAACAACAAAAGTAAGAGGAAGTCGGCCATCATCTTCATTACTCACAACTTTCCCCTTGCTTATTATATTCCAAAAATTGGTGTTTGACTTCTAACATGTCATTGCAGACTGGTCCAATGCGCTCTTTGATTGGCACTTGTGTCAGTGAAAAGCGGGATTTATTTGCTTGGGGCATGTCCGAGTTCAGTAGAAGGATTGCTCTTTGCAACCCATTATTTGGTTGTGTAGTGCCCAATCATTTTGTTTACTTGCCAAGATCTGTTGCAATTACCATGTCTATGAATGAAAGTGTTGCAAACCCCACATGCTCATGGTTTCCATTCAAAGAGAATCGGTTGTCTATCAATGTTTCCTTCTAGCTTTTTGATGTTAATGAATTTCTTCTTGGCATGGACTACATCAGCCTCAACGAGGATTCAAGTGAAGGAGACACGATCCCATTGGCGAGTTAATTCATCAGAGATGAACAGGGTGTCGATGCTAGTGCCATTCTTACTCAGTGCTTCAGAGGTCCATATCATAATGTCAAAATTTAGGAGAAAAGCCCATAGAGGGAGCTTCTTTAAGCTAGAAGGATCAAACGTGGTGACCACCTTCTTAGAAGAATCCATTTCAAGCCTCCAAACATCCACGGCCCAATATCTTAGATTAGGTTGGCCTCTTGCTCAGAGTCAAATTTGAATACAAAGACCCCTTCTTTGTTTAGGGAAATTTTTGGAGGATTAACTACTTTCCATTTTGACGCTATGAACCTTTTCATGGCCTGGAAAGAAATTTTTGGCCCTGGTATGTGACCCACAAGAGATGATGTCTAATAATCACAAAATTCAACAATGTCTTCAGTAATAATTTCAACTAAGTCCTCATCAACACCGTCCACAATGTGCAATTTGAGCCCATAAGAGAGCATTTAGTTCCCTGCCTCACTAAAAGATTTCACTTTGATTTTCCCCTCTTCTTTGATATCAATCATTCCAATGTTTGGGAGTTGAAATTTACCTTTAGAACTCGCATCAACTTCATTCTCGGCTAAAACGGCTTCTAATTTGAATTATTTGCCCTTTTCTTCTTCCACTCGCTTTGGTTGAATTTGGAAAAATCAAACCCCCGCCCTAAAATTAAGACTTCTCTGTGGAAGTATTTTATTGATTGTCTCCCAAATACAGAATATCTAAATCACTTTTATAATAGAGTTCTCAAATGGCGCTCTCTATGTCAAATTGACAATGAAACTTTGAACTACTTATTTTATCAATGTCTTTTTACTCAAAAAATGATTTCTAATTTAGAAGACAAGTTAAATTCTTCCTTTTAGATTATAACCTCTGGAGATTTTAAGGATAATCTCATTTCTACGTTACATATTATTCCTAATTATGATATTTTATGCTTTCTTTGGTGGTGTATTTGGTATTATAGAAATGCTTTGATTTTTAATCATGCCATATTAAGTTCTAATCTTCTGGTAGATGATCTTGCTTTTACTCAACATCATCAATGGATCTTTACTAATGCTATTATCACTAGGGAAATTTCGGTTACAAAACGTAAGCTATATGCTTCTTGGAGAAAATGTCATCCGAATGGAGTCAAATTAATTTCCGATGCTTTAAAGCAAAATAACTCTTCCACTTAAACTACCTTTATCCTACGAAATAACCATAACCATATTTTAGGTCTTGATTGAAAATTTGTTCATTCCATGTCTTCAGTTTGTTGTTTCTACAAATATCACACATATTATTATTGAGAGTGAAAATTTAGTTGTCATTAATTTTTTAAAGTGAACTTGGGAAATCTCTTGAGAAATAGAATATATCATTCATGATATTGACACGTTGCTCTCCATTATCCGCATATTATGTTGTGTCATTGTTACAAGGATATAATTTTGCATTAGACTTCTTAGCAAGAAGATATATAAATATTTCTCTTATTTATCAAGCGATTTACCAACTTCTAAGTTTCTCTCCAAACGGTTTGATTTTTTTTATCAGTTTTAAACTTATTTATTAGACAGTAACTCATTGTATTTAATTTTTTAAAAACTATTTACAAGGGTATAACTTACAAATAATCTAATATTTTTCTTGTTATTATAAAAAAACAAAGCCCAAGATTCCATACATCTTTTTTTAGCAAAGATTCCATGCATCTTGATTCTATTGTGGAAAATTAATAACAAAACAAAGCCCAAGATTCCATACATTTTTTAGCAAAGATTCCATACACCTTGATGTCGTTATTATGAATCAATTGATTGATTTTCCACAATTGGATGAACGATTTAAGGTCCCATTTGGTTGCAATTCATGAAAACGTAAATGAAATGAAAATATATGTAGTTCATTTTAGTACCATGAACATGACACAAAAAAAATCAACTTGTTTTACACAATCTCTTATCCATTGTAAAAAGGGGTTTGTTCCACCTCAATCATTCTTTCATTATAAGGGTGAGAAATAAAATGATAGAACCACTCTTTTCCATCTCACTTTTACAATGGACAAGTTTTTGGATGATTTTTTTATATAAATGTATTATGACACTAAAAATGGTTTATTCATTTTGTTTTTATTTACATTTATGTTTTCATATATCACGATAAACTAAACGGGCCTAAGTCTAAAAACTAGAAGTTGTAGGGAAAAAGGAACGAATTGCCCCAGATAGGGTGGCCTAGTGGTGTGACACCCTTATACCATATGACTTATACTTTGTAAAACTTATTTCTTATATAAACAGATAATTCACATATAACAACTATTTTCATATAAGCAAATATCAGAAAGTAACAACCATATAAGGTTGCACACACACACATACCCATATATCGTTACTTCTTATACTAACACATCCATTACTCTAACTTCAATTACAACTCATATGTCTATGATAAAAAATGAGGAGGAGAAGGTTGCATTGAGCTTCAGCCGGGCGACCTGTATGAATGTGACCTCTAACAGAGACACACGTCAGAAAATTCTAGCTGAACCTGAAAAATTGTTTTGCGATTTACATGAGTCGCATACTCAGTGAATATAAACCATCATCAATTATTTCACACAGAGTCAAACATTTAGTCCATGTATATATACATACATATTATACATATGTCATATAGGAATTTACTATGCAAATGCAAATGCTGATGTATCCGATTCATTATTTTGTGAACTGTTCAAGCCTTAATCTGCCCCGGGTTTCCATTACCGACTCTTTTCCATATACCAACCTTTTTTTCTTTTCCATTACCGACTTTTAGGCATCTTAGGCCTCATTTGCTCATATACCATCTCTTAGGCATCTTAGGACTCAAGTATGACCCGTAGGTCTCTTTTGTATACAAATTCAGGGCAAGACAGTCACATGTCCTTTTAATCTCATTGCAATATGTCATGCAATCAAGTGCATCATTTAACCATATATCATATGCTATATGTTAACATACTTTCTATGCAAACAATTCTGGAAATTTTCAGAGCTATCACATATAACACATATATTCATATAGCTCATATAGCACATATATCCATATAGCTCATATAGCACATATATCACATATATCCATCTACCACATATAACACACATTTATCCATATAGCTCATATAGCACATATGGTTGAATCTCCGGCCTATACTCACCTGTTCAAGACAAATACTATTTTCTTCCCCTTGTCTTTGACCACGATCTATGACTTGTGCTCCTTTATATAACCAAATGCAAAAACAGCCTATTTACTCTTATAAACTCTAAGCCCAAATGCAATGAAATGCTAGAATGCATTATAACTTCATGTGCATAATTCCAAATCCTTTAAAACTTGACATTGATAAGCTATATATATGAAAGAACATTTTTCTAGTTCAAACCTTTCTGTAAAACTTGATCAAGGGTCTCCAAAAATCATGCCAATATACTATGCATATGCTCTTTATATTCTATAAATGCAAAATGACATATGCACTTAGGTCGGGATGTTACAAGTGGTAAGTGGGATGTTGAGAGGTTCCAAGTTCGATCGTTGCATCCGCCCCTAAATTTGGGTGAAAAACCAAGTCTCACCATTCTTCGTACCACTAGGTCAAGCCGGTCGGTGTAAACCGGTTTACCTAGTTCGTGCGCTTTGCCGACCATCGGTTCGAATTCGGTAGAGTTGAATAGAAACTTTGTGTAAGTTCTAAAACTCTATAGTAATTTGATAAATCCTAAGAAAATAGTTAAAAAAATAAAAATAAAAATAAATTTGATGGAGAAAATTATCATCTTTAATCATTGATCATTTATTAAATGGTTGAATCTTTCTGACTCTATCCATAGAATTAAATTAACACTATCGGAGCACACATTATTAGACTTGTCAAAACTTGACCCGACCCGAAAAACCGACCCGTCCCGCCCGAAGTTTTTTGGGTTTAAACCCGACCCGAAAATTAATGGGTCAAGAGTAACCCGAACCCGGTCGACCCGAAAAAAACTGGGTTGGGTTGACCTGGCCAACCCGATAAAGTATTATTTCAATTAAAAATTCAATATTTTATTTTAAATTTTGTATAAAATTATTATTTTATTATTATTAAATAATATTTTATAGGAAAATTCCTTTTGGTGCCCTCCTGTTTTTGCCTTTTCCTCTTGGTTTCTAGAAAAAAATCTTATTCCTTTTGGTGCCCTTCTATTTTTGATAAATTCCTCTTCATAACCTAAAATCTCTAAAATTATATTTTTTATTTGATTTCCGTTAAAAATAAAAAAAATAATTAAAAATCCTAACATTTTCCATCTTCTCCGTCACTCATCCGGCCGCCGACATCAACCACCGTCCCTCGATTATCATCGATTTACCATCAAGAACGTCCTCTCTCTCTCCACATCCTCATTGACTACTTCGGCGCCAAGATCATCCACCAGATCACTAATGGCACCGCTCTCTCCGCCACCATGTACCAGGCCATCGGCGACGCCTCTAGATCTTCAAGATGCGTCAACATCACCGGTGTTAAAGGCGGCAAGGTAATCAATTAATTAGTTCCTAATTTGTAACAGATCTCTCCAATTGCTCAGATCTGAATTTTGAGATGTTCGATTCTGAAATTCTAGGTCATGTTGTTCGGCTTCAGATCACAATGAATTACTTGAACTTCATACTCATTGTGAAGGCAATCAAATACACATGCTACATCAATAGCAACGTTCAACCTCTGTACGTAGAAGGCTTAGATTTTGAGAGATGTGCAACCATTTGTCAAGTCCTCCATTCGGCACCAATTTATAAGCTATGGCTTTGAAATCATTTCCCTGAAGATCAATGTCGGAGCAAGCAGAAATAATCTTGACTAATTTCTATGATGAATGCTTCTCAATGGATTACACTCTCCCATAAATTTTTTTATCACGTCTTTGATGCTAAGTTTCAGTACTTTAGCAGCAATTGGTATTTTTTTTTAAGTCCAACATATCTCTATAAACAAAATCAAAACCGCCCATTCCAATCAAATTCCACGTTTGTGAAACCGGTGAAGGAGTTACTGTAAGGAAATTTGGGGAGAAAGGTGAGATTTTTATTTTTTTTTAAATTTTTTTAATGGATATTATGATGATAAGAGATTTTAGGTTATGGGAAGGAATTTGTCAAAAACTGAAGGGTATTAAAATAAATAAGATTTTTTTCTGGGTACTAAAAGGAAAAGGTAAAAAAAAGGAGGGTACCAAAATGAATTTCACTATTTTATATAATATAATATTAATTATTTTAATAAATATAATAATAAAGGTTAATAAAATTGATGATCATGGCTCGTTGGATCAACCCAAACCCGTACCAAACCTATAACAATTCGGTCCATATGAACCCAAAAATTTTACGACGTGATGATCTGTGACCCGTTTCAACTCGAACCCGATTGACCCGAACTCGACCCGCCCGACCCATTTGACAGGTCCACACACTATCATTACTAACCAAATACAAGATCAAGATGTAATATTTTATCCGGTTTTAATTTCGCGATTTGAATTATGATTACGATTTTCTGAGCCATCATCTTTGACCTTTCTCCGATCTGGCAGCCTTAATTTTGTTGTCATTTGCTCCGTTTTCTTTTGTGCTTTGGCAAATGATGATGTTTCTAATCAACCCCGTATAATGGCAAATTTACATCACGGGCTGGCCCAGTTAGTTATCTTTTACTAGTAATTTTTTTGGATCCCAACTCAAAACCCTAATCGAGAGCCCTATGATTTCATTTTTTCTCTTGTAATTACTCCATCAAATAGAAAACTAAAAATCCTAAACTGTAAACACCTGTCCGAATTTGGTTTCGGCATCCATTTCTTTTTGATCTCCTTCCTTCCTTTTGGGATTCGTAACCGTTGTTTGTTTCTCTTTAAAAGCGAATTGTTGGGTTCTTGGGTCTCTCGTGTTGTGTGTGGCGCCTCTTTACCTCTTCTAACCCCACTCCACAGCTGAGATTTGCAAAGAAGACGAGGGTTTTTTTTTCCGCTGTTTCGTAGGTTAAGGATTTTTCGGCTACAATGGCTACTATTGATTTGCCGGCTAAGAGGCCAAGAGAAGATGAGGAAATCGCGAGAGAGAACGGGGTTTCCGCCCCAGCTCCTCCTGAATCCATGTCTGCAATCATTCCTGGATGGTTCTCTGAGATCAGCCCCATGTGGCCTGGTTTGTTCCCTTCAATCCAAATTTCGAATTTCTTTTCTATGTGTGTTGTACCTGTTTGGGAGGCTTCGAGATTTCTTAATCATACGAATATGATTGTCCCTTTTCTCTTTTGGGGCTTTTCTCCGTACTGTTTGGAAATCTGATTGTCCTGGATTGCTTCTGTTTAATGATTTCTGTTGATTGTTATCATTGTTACTTTTCCGTTCATAGTCTATATTTTCTGGGTTTCAGACGTTCAGCAGTTTTATTCTCTAGCATGCAACTGTTAGTTCATGGCTCTCTTCTTGTTATTGTTATTGGCTGGATTTTATGCTCACTTGTGTTTTCAAACGAATCATTGACTGGGTTTATGTTGTACCAAGTATTACTTGTGTTTTGTTTTCGGAATCACTCAGGCAAATGTCAAAGACACATACATAATTTGTGCTTTTTGCATGTGCTCAAATTGGGGGAGAAAAATTTACACACCATCACCAAAACTATAATCTGAGTATTTTTGTCAGTGCATTGAACAAAGCCCTTTAAATTTTGGGTATTTTTTCCCAGGGAGTTTTTTCGATGTTTGTAAAGCTCTAGGCTTCCATATGGATTGCATTTTCTTCTTCATAATCCTTAGATACTACAAATTACTTAGACTGTCTTATGTAAAAACCACTTAAGATGCAAGTGCTTTTCGGCCTCCAGCTTCTCCATTGCTGTGAAGGATGTGACAATTTGTTACCTCGCATGGTTAGAATTTAGATTTGGTGAAAATTTAGTCGATAAATAATGGTGTGAAACTTGGTGTTCTGAATGCAAGAATGATAACTCTAGATGCCTGCTAAAGTCCCAATTGTTGGACACTGATCAGCATGAATAAATCACATATACTTAATAGTTTGGCTGGCCTTGAATCAGGTGAAGCACACTCACTGAAGGTAGAGAAGATTCTATTTCAAGAAAAATCATTATACCAAAATGTCATCGTCTTTCAGGTATGTGTTTTGGAATGTTCAGTTGAAGGTTTCAAACTAAACATTTGGCACAAGTCGTATAATTTAGTTGTTCCTTTTTTGCAGTCAGAGACATATGGAAAAGTTCTTGTTTTGGACGGCGTAATTCAACTCACTGAGAGGGACGAGTGTGCGTATCAAGAGATGATTACTCATCTCCCCCTTTGCTCCATTCAAAACCCCAAAAAGGTTCTGCCTTCTCATTGTAGTTTCTTGGAGATCTTGCTTTTGTCTTTTGTTGTTTTCATCTGGCTTGGAACTTGCAGGCTCCTCTATTTTTAAATATAGCATAAGATCATTATAGTTTAGTGAAAAGAAGTTGTCATCAACCTTCAAGCAAAAGAATATACCGGACATGGTTTTTCTCCCTGTTACTTGGCTCATTGGTTTTTGGGGTAAACAACAAATTAAAGAAAACCTTAAGGTTATTTAGATATCTGATTTTCCAATCAATTAAATCACACAAAATTGAAGTATGGCATAGGAGAAATGAATGATGCTGCTGAAATCTCTGCCCGGGCATTGTCACCTTCCAACCATTACATTTGCATGAAGCAGATATCAAAAATAGAATATTGCTTGCAATGTCATTTTACTGACACCCATCACACCCCTGCTTAGACAATAGTAAATAAATCTTTTCTAAGAAAATCCATTGGGCTTGTCTTCAGGTTTTGGTTATTGGAGGAGGAGATGGTGGAGTCTTGCGTGAAGTTGCTCGACACTCTTCTGTGGAGCAGATTGATATCTGTGAAATCGATGAGATGGTTGTAAATGTAAGTAACTATCACAGCTATGTTTTAAAAAAAGTTTAAAGCATACATCGCTTTTTTGATCTTGCTACACCATAAAGCATCCTGGAGATTTGGTTTGGATCTTGTTTTTCTGACATTGATTAGGTTCAGACTGTCTTTTTTATTTCTCAAGTGATTAAACCATATTCCTCCCCGCAGGTGTCTAAGCAATTTTTCCCAGCTGTTGCTATTGGGTTTGAGGATCCTCGTGTCAATTTGCACATCGGCGATGGTATCTGTTTTTCTTCTTCTTCTTTTTTTGTTTAAACTAACGAGCCCTTTTCCCTCTAACCTGTAACCTGATTTTTTCTTTTTATTCTCCTTATTCTTGAGCCTCAATTGTTTTTATATATTAAAAACTTCAGGAGTTGCTTTCCTGAAGAATGCAGCTGCAGGAACTTACGATGCTGTTATAGTAGACTCTTCTGATCCCATAGGTAAATTGTTTTATACGAAAATTGATGTCTAGATTCTTTATGTGATCTTTCAATCTCTCATATAAGAAGGAAAGGATTTTGGGGAAGATTCTGAGTAATCATGTCTAATTTTTGTTTGTCAGGTCCTGCTAAAGAGCTGTTCGAGAAGCCATTTTTCGAGTCTATTGCAAGGGCTCTTCGACCGGGTGGAGTTATGTCCACTCAGGCCGAAAGCATATGGCTCCACATGAACATCATTGAAGACATTGTTTCAAACTGCCGTCAGATCTTTAAGGGTTCTGTCAACTATGCATGGACCACTGTTCCGACATATCCTAGGTATATATGCTTGCACACGTGTTTTTAGTTGAAAAGATGATTGATTTTGGTTCTTATGCCTGAATTTGTGTTGTGTGTGATCATTTCTGGGTTGCAGTGGCGTCATTGGCTTCATGGTTTGTTCCACCGAGGGCCCTGAGGTCAACTTCAAGCATCCGGTGAATCCCATTGATGCAGTTGAGGGTCAGGGCAATCCTAAATGTCCTTTGAAATTCTACAATTCCGAGGTATTGATTCACTAACTTTTTTTTTTGTGCATTGATTAGAAAGTTAGAATTATTAATTGCGTCTAGCTAGCATGGTTCAAACTGAACAACTTTTGGCTTCAATTCACTTATGGCTTTCGTGTTAAACGGGGAGTTATGAATTCAGATCAACCTAGTTTGGACTCTGGATAAATTCCAAGTCATGTTGCTTTAGATTTCGGGATTTTCCCCCCAAGATCTAGGTTCTTTTGGTTTTTGGGTCGAACTATTTATGTTTAAGCCTGATATTCTTGAGTCGGATCTGTAGAGTTTCACAATGTATGATTTTGCTGTTTTGTTGGTTGAGAAGTAATTCCCTTATGTTTTACTCCCCCTTGCAGATACATTCTGCTGCATTTTGCTTGCCAACTTTCGCCAGGAAGGTTATTGGTTAGATCGAAATGGCAATAATTACAAGATCTCAAGCCGCTCCTGGCTTAGAATAAACTTTAGATTTTCCCTTTCAAGCAACAGATAATGATTAAAACGATCTTTGCACCTGAGATTATTAGTCTTTGCTTTTGTGGTACGTGCGGTAGTCCTAACGAAATTTTGTTATATTATGAGGCTTTGTTTATGCTTGATATATGCAATTATGAGGATTGAGTAATATTATATGCTAGTATTAGTCTTATTGGGTCATATACACACTCATACCCTTAGGAAGATCGTGACCAAGTTGCACCCTGCATTAGTCTTAGGAAGATCATACCCTTACAAAATCATCACCAAGTTGCTTGCCAATCGCCTTAAGGAGGCGGTTCAGCACATTGTGGGCCCACAACAAGGGGCTTTCATCCCGGGGAGGCGAATCCAACACAATGTCATGCTAGCCCAGGAGTTATTAAGAGGCTATGGGAACGCTAGAATTTCTCCAAGATGTGCTGCCAAGATTGATATATCTAAGGCTTTCGATTCCATCTCCCATGAATTCATCCTTCAGGCTCTCGATTTCTTCGGGTTCCCGAAGCGCTTTATGAATCTGATTGCACCCTGCATCTCAACAGCCACCTTCTCCATCAACATAGGGGGCACTCTTAAGGGCTTCTTCACGGGCAAGCGTGGCATTCGACAAGGCTGCCCTCTATCGCCCTATCTGTTTGCTCTGGCGATGGAGGTTCTATCTAGATTGTTGCAGTTGAAAACCTCCGACCCAAACTTCAACTTCCACCCAAAGTGTGGTCCGAACCGCATATCCCATCTATGCTTTGCAGACGACCTAATGATCTTTTGTAGAGGGGACATCGGATCTGTGACTATCCTCAAAAACGCCATGGAAGAATTCAGTAGCTATTCCGGGCTCAAAGCGAACCTCTCTAAATCTAAAGTCTACTTCGGGGGAATTAATGAGCATGAACAAGGGGATATAGCAAGAACCCTCGGCTTCGGGATCGGAGCAATGCCTTTTAGATACCTGGGCGTTCCAATAGGACCCAGGAAGCTTTCCGTGGCTGATTACATGCCGGTTATTAACAACATTGTGGGTCGTGTTCAATCTTGGATGGCCAAACGACTATCTTACGCAGGCCGGCTCGAGCTCCTCAAATCGGTGCTTTTCAGCATCCAATCTTATTGGGCTAATGTCTTCCTCTTCCCGGTCAAAGTCTCCAAAAGAATCTCAAGCATCTTGAGGAACTTCCTATGGTCGGGTTGTGAGGAGGGCAAGCGCAACTTGGTGTCCTGGAAAAATGTTTGCAAACCAAAAATTGAGGGAGGGCTGGGGATTAAAGAGCTCTTGTCTTGGAACAAAGCATGCCTCGCCCGGTCGATCTTTGAATTAGCCCAAAACCGGCCCAGCATCTGGAACACTTGGGTCACCAGATTTCTTCTTAGGGGTAATAATATCTGGCAAGCGTCGTCCCATAAGGGAGACAGCCATGCTTGGAAAGCTATCATCATGATCAAGGACAAACTCCTCTCTTTTAGCAGCCCTGCACAAATCACCAATCTCATGGCTGCTAACTCAGGTAAATTTTCCACCTCCAACATCTACAATCTCATACGTAATCAAAGGGAGGAAGAGATATGGAGCCCGATTATTTGGGGCAAATTCTGCCGTCCTAGAGCCAACTTCATCTCATGGCTTGTTGTACGCGATCGTCTTCCCACCAGGACACGCCTACGCAAATGGATGCTTACAACTGATGATTGTTGTCCTTTGTGCGGAACCGAACCAGAAACGGTTACACATTTATGGGGAAACTGTACTTTTGTGTCCAATGTCATCATCAAGATGATGGCCTGGCTTAAACTCCAACATTGTGGTGGAACCATCCACGATTGCCTTCGAATTCTGGGAAATTGCAACAAGAAATCCACCTTCCTCTTCCAAGTCGTTTGTGCAGCAATTACTAACCTCATATACTGGACTTGGCATCATAGGAACAAGGCTGTCTTTGAGAACAAGCCACCGGTGGATGTCGATTGTGCTACTGATGTTATATGTGCCACAAAACTTTGCATTTTGAGCAGAGGAAAGCACAGCAACACGCGAAAAAGGGATGGGGCGGACTCTTGGTTCACCGCTTGGCACATACACCAGTAATCGCTCCACGCCTTGTTCCTTGTTGGCAAGTATACAACAGCCTGATTTTGTTTTTGCACGGGTTGCTGTGTTTTGACTTTTTGGGAATGCTTTGAGCTGTATTATAAACTCCTGATGTATATTCCTCTTTCAATATATTTAACCTTTCTTCAAAAAAAAAAAGATCGTGATGTAGTTGGGTTTCATCATCGATTTCAAGTGTTGTTGTCTCTTTCCCCAAATGGAGTGCATTCCCAGCTGGGGGCCTAGTGTTGAATAACACTATTTTTAGAGGTCAAACTTTTGTTTGAGGGCTGCTCATACTGGTGCTAATGATGGTCTTGATGAGAGAACACTTTGAGCAGCTCCTAGTGTTGTTTCTTGAATGGCAAATCAGAATTTTGCGATGTCCAAGGCTTGTTTGCTGGGAGTGTCTTGTCTGTTGAGGTTGCTTATGAGATTTGTGTTGAGCTTAGTGGGATGGGTCGAGTTTCTGATGCGGCTGATCGGTGGTTCGGGACGCTGGCCCATTGAATTGAGGCTGAGCGATTGAACTGAGGCCGAGCAATTGGCAAAAACAAATAATAATAAACATCGCTCTTATTCTTTTCCTTTTGCATTTTAGGAGGAGGTGATAGGCATATTCATTTGTGTTGTTGCACCCCACATAGACCTGGGTCCAGTTTGCAAACCGGAACCGGGTTTCTGTCGGTTTGCAAACCGGAATCGGACCGGAAGGCCGGTTCCCCGGTTCCGGTTCTGGTTCGGAACCGGAAATAATAAAAAAAATAAAAAAAGCTTCATTTTTGTCCTCTGAACGAAAACCGCGGTCGCGGTTTGGTTATTTTTATTTTTTTTATGGGGGGAACCGGTTGTTCCACCCGGTTCGGAACCAGCGGTTCACCAGTTCCGGGGGTGGACGAACCGGAACCGGACCGGGAATCGGACCTGCCGGTTCAGGATGAACCGGACCCAGGTCAACCCCACACAACCTTGTGGGACAATGATATGGGTTGTAACAAGCCTTAGTTTTTTGGGTAGAGCATTTTAGACATATTTTCAAAGAAAGTTTTTAATTTTGGGGTATATTTAGTTTCCAAATCTAATCAAGGTTAATAGGGGGCTCCCCTTTGTTATTGTGAATCCATTGCATTGTGGATGAGGTTGTGAATCAACCTTTTTCACTTGGCTTCCAACATAGTCTATCTGATATTTTGTTGAGTGGTGTCATGAGTTGGGTTATGCATTTCAAGTTACCAGCGTCTAGGATCTAATAGAGTTTTGGTTCGTCCTAAGAGTTGTCATCACGACGAAAGTTACTAATAGGTTCATCCTAGCTTATACTTTGGTGAATGTTAGATTTGAGTTTTAGGGTTCTAAATCCAGTCCAATTATCCCTCCAAAAATAAATGGTTTGCCAGTCCCCCACCTGCCAGATCAACTCGGAAACAAAAAGGTTGTGGAGGCTCGTGAGTTTGGACCATTGCCAGGATATATTTCGTTTTTTTATTTATAGCTAAATAAACAATTGTTTTTGAGGTACTTTACTATGAATTTTGACCTAGATGTTGTCAGGTTCGGAAAGGAATTTCCACAAGAATTTTATTTAGAGTGCATGGTTTATCTCCTCGGACTTTGCGATTCCTAGTCCCCCATGATAGGGAGGCCTACAAATCGAAAGGATTACATTATGTAGTTTGGTTGTGCTAGGAGGTTTGATTTAATGATGGTTTTTCGTTCTTCCGGGGAGAGTGGATTAACTTACCATTTGGACAATTGATTTCTTGTTTTGAGGGTAGGTAGTTTAAAAGTGTTTTTCGTAACTCTTTCATCGATTATAGGACGTCCTAGGTATTTATCCAGTGCATTTGTGTTGGTAATATGGAGGATTTTTTTAAGTTGTGTTTTTGAGTTATTGCTAATATTTTTAGTAAAATGGAAAACGGATTTGTGAAAGTTTACCTTTTGACCATATATTTGACAGTAATCGTCAATCATAATTTTTTATTTTATGAAATGTTTGGTTATTGTTTTTGCAAAGATGATTATATCATATGCGAAAGCCAGGAGCGGGATTTTTGTTCCTCCCCTTGAAATTTAGATGTTGATGCCACTATTGGGCTCTACGCAAGAAACCTGAAGTTGTCTTGCAAGTGCCTCAAGACCAAGGATAAACAAGTAGGGAGATAGGGGGTCGCCTTGTCTCAGACCATGTCGGGGACGAATTGTTCTATGGGCTCGTTATTTACAAGCATTGAGAATGTTACCTTTTCAATGCATTCTCGTATCCAGTTGATGAATTTATTTTATCAAAACTAAAGTTCTCGGGAATGTGGAAAAGGAATTCCCACCTAATCCAGTCATAGGCCTTTTCCCTTTCAAGCTTAATGGCTATCCACCCACCCATTCCATTTTTGTTTTGAAATGAGTGGAAGATTTCGTTTGTTATGAGCGTAAGATCATGGATATTGCTTTTGTTAATTAATGCACCCTAATGTGGGTGAATGAGTTTCCCAATTATTTTGTAAGTCTTCTTGTGATTATTTTGGATATGATTTTATATATCATATTGCATAGGCTTATGAGTCTGTAGTGATTGGTTGAGTTTTGAGTTCTCACATTTTGGTAGAAGTGTTATAAATGTATGATTTTGTGTAAGGATTTTTCTTGAGTGAAAGAAGCTTTTGACAACTTTAATGACATCAAGGCCAATGGTATACTAGTATTTTTTTTTTTTATAAAAGTTAGCTGTATTTCATCAAGGCCGGAAGATTTATCATCGTCGATGTTGAATACGACATATTTTTTCGGAGTTGGAGACGGGTTTTGTGAGTTGGAAGTTATCCTCCTTTGTGATTTAATTTTGCATTGTTTAGGTGTTGGCTATCAATCCGGTGTTGTTTATTTCTTTGTGTTGGAACTTTATTTGAAAGCCCATCTGAATTTCACGTTTAATGTCATTTGAACCCGTTCTTTAGGTACCCTCGCTAGTGGTGATTTCTTTGATGTTTGTTCTATTTCTTTTACCATTTGCGCTTTGTGGAAATATTTGGTATTTTGGTCGTTTAGCTTGATGTGTGTGTTTTTTGCTCTATGTTTACAGTAGGTGTGATTAAATTGAAATAGACCGACCCGTTTTTTATCCAGGCGTTCTTGCTTTTGTCACCGATTGGTGATCAACTAGTACACCTTTTAATTGATAAGGGTAGCTTTATGTCTTACTCAAAAACAAATTTATTATTTTATCATTAATTACTTTTAGAACTCAAAAAGAGAGATTTTTCATATTTTTTTTAAGTCAGTAAGTTCATTGGATCAAATAACAATATAAACGTTAATTCACATCATAAAATTGAGAATATGTGCATTTCTTTAGCTGAGCATTTGAAGTTTTGTTGATTATTGATATGTGTAATTGAAATTTTACTAAATGTGCATTTGAATTTACAAGGCAGAAATATTTCCGGTCTAAGAAATAGAAAAAGAAAAAAAAACTTGTTTTTTGAGTTTTGAAATTATTGAAAATTACATAATTTTTTTTAGCAATATGTGCATTTGGATTGCATTATATGTGCTTTTGTATTGTACTATATATTGAAAATATCAATAAACAATCTGACATGGGTTTAACAAAATACGTCAGCATTGAAAATTTGACGATAAACATTAGAGACCCGAGACGGTCAATGCTGGAGACTTGGTGGTCAATGTTGGCGACCACCAATGACCGGAGATGTTGATGACATATGTTATATTTTGAAGTTCTATTTAACTACCAAATTGTCAAAGTTTATACACACATTCGTAATCCCTCATAAAGTCATCTAATGATTGAAATTCATTCTCTTTTGGAGTTCGCTCTCATGCGAGCACCCCCTATATATTTTGAATAAATGACACTTCATTTATATAGCTAAATAAAAGATTATATGTATTAATTTTAATGTCAAATAATGTTTTATCTAAATTTTAAGAGGGTGTTTCGTACCCGGAAGACTAGTCAATTCACGTATAATGAATTTCATTTGTAGTTAAATCAGAGTAATAAAATAGTTCTAGAAATAAATAGTGTCTAGTCCAAATGCAAAAAATGTGATGTGTATATTTCTCATTCAATATAGACGTAACAGAGCCATGTTTCGATTTTGAGACTTGTGGGTTATGAGTCTACCACGCTTCTACTGCGCTGCTTTGATTTGCTGATTATTTCTAAGCAATTGTTTGCATACCTTAAATGCACATAAACTCTACTAAAAAGATATATAAGGCATCATCTTCTCAACTTCAACCTTCGTGATATCACCATTGTCCATCCTTTCAGTGTGGCATTGAAAAGAGGGTAGTTGAGTGTATATTTGAGGGTTTTGAAGTCGAACATCAAGAGTTTGATGAAACATTTTGATGCTGTAAATACTCTCTTAGATTATACAATGAAGAGATGCATATTTTCCTATATTTGATAGGACTAACTAAAATCAACTCTTCAATTTTGTAGGGTGAAAGGTAACCTAAAAACAAAGTAAGAGTGGACCCTCCACTATTTATTATAGATGGTAATAATTTGGTTATTCTTCATAACTCATACTATGAATTTTTGATTAACTGATTTTGGAGTACACAAAATATCATTCAATCAACTATTGACACCCCTACCCCAAGGGAAAGGGGAAACAATGAGATGTTATGTAGAGTTCTTAGAATAAGAAATACTCATTTTCTTTACCTTTGTAGCTCATATTTATAGAGCTAAAGAATATACGAAAATAATGTTTAATTACTTGGCACTGGATTGGCCACATCTTTTCATAGGATATATGACAAGTGTTACCCATCAAATGTGCTAGATAGTTGATGTTGGAATGTGGTAAAATTCTTTTTTTTTGAAGTTTATGCTGATCACATGTGATGAGACCACATACTTATTTAATAAATATTTATCAAAAAAATACTTATTTGGTCAATACATATACCCCGTTTATATGTGTCAATCTCATTGAAATATGTGTACAAGTTTTCAAGCATCTAGTAAAGTAAATAGAACCTTAAAATAGTACCATGAAGTATTTGTTTCGACTCCCATAGACAACGTTTTTGGAACCCCCCCCCCCCCCCCCCCCCCTCAATTTTTTTGAAACATTTATACGATAGAGTCGAACACAAAAATAAACGATTTTATCTCATTACAAGATGTGGAGTCCTTTATTCACTCCTTATTGTTTAATGTTAATTAAGGAACAAAATTAATTATGGCTATAATTATTAATTATATAATGTAAATATGAAAATACTAATTACATGGTTCAATAAATAATTGAATAATCAATGTTGGTGAATGGAAAACACACATATATAAGGAGGTTCCACTAGAAAGTTTTTATAGTAGAAAGTGTGAAAGAATATAGTGTGTTGGATTAGAAGGGATTAATGACCAGATGTGAAAATATTTCTCTTTTTAATATGGGGAGAGATTTATGGGATTAAAACTAAGAGATTTAATTAGGAGTAATTTCCTAAAAAATAGGGTGGTTAATTTATTAAAAAAATAAAAAGTTAAGTATTTGAGAGAAGATAACTATGATATTAGCGTAATTTTTTTAATTTCTTATTTCCTCTTTTATTAATTATACATCATTGATACTCCATCCGTTCATGAAAATATGATGTTTTAGGGGTTTTTCCTTGTTCAATAAAATATGACGTTTTAGCTATTTATGTACACATTTTATCAATTTTACCCTTATGAAAAAAGTGAAAAAAAGCATTCAAATCAAACCAAATCAATTTAGGAACATTAATTTAGGAAGTTGTATGTTAAATTGGATGAGAATTGGGAAGGAGTAAATCTAAATCAAATCAGAAAATATTCCATAATTTAAATTTAAGTAAAAGTAAAAAAATTGATAAGAAGGGTAATTAAGTCAAATGATGTACTTTCTTAATTTTTAGGGTTTAGGCTAAAACATCATGTTTTTATAAACGGAGGGAGTATATTTTAATTATTGATTATCTCTATTATTTTCTTTAATTAATTAACACAATTCATTTATCTTCATTCTACCAACTTGTCAAATGAATACCAACGTGACAAACAATGAATATCCATTTTTGTAGCATGTCGATCAACTGAATACTGACATAATAAACCATGAATACCAAACCATCGCTGCAAATTGGGTCGATACATTGTCCTGTTTTTGCATCCCCAACATCACCCAATCGATCAAGTTCTGTGAGGTAAAGAAATTTGCTAGACAAGCATTACCATAGAGTGCAAGCTAGATTGATCTAACCAGGCCACAAACCCGGAGAGCATGACGTTTAGTCTGTTCTTGGATGTATCTAGGACAGTCCGCGGTATCCAACATATGTCGATGACAGCGATTTGCATTTCACATTACACACCCATTAACCAATAAATACAAAAAATTTCATATTCGTTGTTATGCAGGTACATTCCAAATCAGCTTCCAATGGACACTAGGACCTCTAAGTTATCCACCTTCATCCCTAATCATCTGCATCACAGAGCGCATTGTAAAGCATCCCGATGGATTAGGTCCCAATATGGAGTATCAACTGAGTGAGAATCAGAGCTTGGCATAGTTGCCATAATTGAAGGCAGACGTCAGTAGGGAAATAAAAGGAAATTAAATCCCATTTCCAAGACGTACCATTCCAGCACTCTGCTATAGTATGGCCGATTAGAGGCTCTGTGATCGGCTGCAATGCTACATCAATTAGAGGTTGATTAAGAACCCAACAGTGGAATCAAAACAAAGTATCATGACCATTGCCGATAAAAATTCTCAGCCCTTTCGAAATGTATTCCGCACCATGAACTACCCCCTTCTACATGTTCGAAGAGAGTAGTATGAGATTGAACATGGTGATGTCAAAACGCCCATGACAGTACTTACCCTTCAGCACTTGACTCCAAATTGCATTTTGTTCGCATAACAAACGCCACCCCAACTTTGCTAATTGCTATATTGGAATGTCACATAGATAATATCCCTAGACCACCCTTGTTCCTTGGCTGTGAGATCCTCTCCCGAGAGAGCAGGTGCATCCGTTTTTGAACCGTAGTCTAGACCCAAACGAAGTCACATACATGAGAGTCAATATTATCACATATGGAGCGTGGTATTAAAGTAGTTTGCATGACATGAAGGGGTAAACTTGTGAGAACCGAATTAGCAAACATTGTGCGCCCTGCCATCGAAAGTGTTTGAGTATGCCATCCTCGGAGTCGATCGAGCGGAAATCCGATCAAGCAAGAACTGCTAGCGGTTAGTCGTGAGCCGACCACATATTGTCGGGACTCCGAGGTATGTGCCAAGATCATCCACCACAGGAACCGCAACGAACTTACTTATTTCAGCCTTAACAACATCCCAGACTTTCCAAGAGAAAAAGACCAAACTGTTGTCATAATTGGCTGGCTCTCCCAAAAGTAGACCAAAAGTGGTCAAGACATTTCTTAATAATATACTCCTGGCCCTTAGACGCTTTAACAAAGAGAATAAGATCATCGGCAAAGAATAGATGGGAGATCAAAACTCCACCAATATTTACCGGTTTCCACCTACCAAGCAAAACAGAGTCCAGAATGATATGCGAAAGTTTCTTTATACAAAGAACAAAAAGATAAGGGGAAAGTGGATCCCCTTGACACACCCTACTTGAAGACGTAAAGGAACCCGCCCTCACGTACCCCGTTCCATAACAGCTCGACCTTTCCCCCGATTTGAGTTTTCATGATTATTTCCACCAAACAGGTTGGCAACCCGGTTTAACAAAGCACCAATTCAAGGAGGCTCCACCGAATTCGATCGTAAGCCTTGGCTAAATCAATCTTAAGCATCATCCACCTAGTTGAGCCATTCGAATCCGACATAGTGTGAATTACCTCTTGGAAGATCACAACATTGTCCACTATCTGACGACCCGGGATGAAACTTGCTTGGGCGGGATGAACCAGAGAAGGCAAAGCTGGTTTGAGCCGATTCACAATTACCTCGGTGATCCATTTATAGAGAACATTCAAGAGCGATATCAGCCGAAAATGAGAGGGATGTGTTGGCCCATCAACCTTGGCCCAACAGTGGTGGATTTCTTTGCACAGTTATAATTGCTGAACTGGATCCAACAAGTGGCCAGTCGCAGGATCCAGTTCAGCATTTCAAATCATCAACATCCGTGATCCATTCACCATCACTGTTTTGGAGCATTGTGACCCGAGATACCCGTCTTCTGATTAAAGTCGAGAAATAATAGTACCTTGTATTTCGGTCTCCATCGATAGATTTTTGAAACCAATGAAGCTGCTCTTGCTCAAGAACCTTATCATGTTCCTTCTATCTAAAATTATATAGTACACTTGATTGTTTTTTGGTTGAATAGAGTACACTTAATTGTAAAAATAACGAGTGATGTGTATCATAATAATGCAGAGGTCGGATTCGTTTATGATGGTCACTCTTGACACCCGAAATTTAAAATATTAATAATTGGGATATAGCTAGATTAACACACATGAGTAACTCAAAACGTACACATGTTAAGCTATGAAATAGCTTTTATACTGGTGTCTGGTTGGTGTATTCAATCTAGTGTGTAGTCGGTTTAATACAAGTGATGTAAGTGGGGCCCTAAGCTAGCTAGTTAGTTAGAACTATTGTTAGTAAGAGGTACCTGTATATAATGATGATTGTATGTCTCGATACAGTGAATGAAAACGGAATAACAAATTTCATCCTTCTCTTTTTCTACTCCTCTAATGGCGTAGCTCACAGGTTGTGATATTTTCACAATCTATGTCAATTTCTGTTTCTTGAAATGGTATCAGAGCAACTACAACTCAATCGATCCTGATTTTCTCTTCAATCGAGTTCTTCAACTTGATTGTTCTTGTTTCTTGCTCGTTATTGTTTTGATTTGGACAATCGAAACTGACGACTTTCAGAGATTCCGATTTTCCACCACTGCGGTCTTCGTATCATTCCAGGAGGCGAGAATCTGGTTCGATTCTTCAAAATCACAGTATGCCAAGTAATCTAGACGATACAGCAACAAGTCAATTTCGTCCTGTTCCGATCATGTCTCAGACTGGAGGTAACTGTTCTGATCCACTTTTCCTCTCAAATTCCGATCAACTAGGAAATTCTCTTGTTTTAATGAAGTTCAATGGGAAGAACTTTCATAGCTGGAGTCGTTCTGTTCAAATTGCTCTTGGTTCAAAGATGAAGTTAGGTTTTATTACCGGAAAGTGCCAGAAACCTAATGAGGATTCTGATGATTACGAGAGGTGGATCAGATGCGATTGTATGGTGCTCAATTGGATCATTAATTCGATGAATGGAGATATTGCGGAGGACTTCTTGTATGCACGATCTTCAAAGGCATTATGGGATGAACTTCGTGAGCGCTTTGAAGAATCTAGTGCGCCTTTGATCTACCAGCTTCAGAAAGAGCTTAACCAGATCAAGCAAGAAAATCTTAGCGTCACCGCTTACTATGGTAAGCTCAAACGAGTCTGGGATGAGATTCAGCTGATTGAAGGAGTTCCTGTTTGTACATGTGGTGCAATGGAACAGTGTTCTTGCACTTTGTTGAAACGAATGTATGAAAAGGAGACGACTACAAAGATGATGCAGTTCCTCATGGGTTTAAATGACACATATGAGCATATTCGCAGTACTATATTGTCCTATGATCCATTGCCAACCATTAATAAAGCTTTTCAGATGGTTCAAAGCACAGAAAAGCACAAGGAAAACACTGGTACTGGGATGCAAGAAGGAGTTGCCTTAGCTGTTAATAGGCAAGGGAACAAAGGATGGCAGGGACATGGCACTAGTGCTAATACTGGCAAAGGAAATGGTGGTTCAGGGAATGGTAACTACAGAGGTAATGGAAATGGTTCTGGAAATCCTAGCAAAAAAGATGATAAACGACCTCGTGATGAGAGATTTTGTGACCATTGCAATGAAAATGGGCATGTAAAGGATACATGTTTCAAAATTATAGGATATCCTGACTGGTAGAAAGGTTCAAAAGAACAGACTGGTGGGAAAATTGCTGCAAATGTGAATCAAATGGTACAGGTTGATAGTAGCATGGTTGAGAGCACACCTCTGGAAGGATTTGGAACAGCTAAGCTTGATGATAACTTGGTTAATGCTGTTTTTGCTAGGGTATATAAAAGGATGCAAGCACAGATGCATGGAGAAGGTACTTCTGCAAGTGGTGTTCAGTTTGCTACAGGTTCAATCAACTTTGCAGGTATAATGCATTCTTTGTCGAATGTTGCTTCTTTGGATGTCTTGGATCAAACCTGGATAGTGGATTCAAGTGCTACAGATCATATTTCTTTTAATAAAGACTTGTTTGCTACTATGCAACCATTATCAAAGCCTGTCTTAATTGGTTTGCCTGACGGTTCAACTCAGAAAGTGGAGTTTATGGGGACAATATCTCTTTCTCCTACATTGCTATTACAGAATGTCTTGTGTTTGCCTACATTCAGACATAACCTGTTATCAGTTCCTAAGATGCTCATTGATAACAAGTTAATGTTCACATTTTTTGATCAGTATTTTTTGCTACAGGACCATTCAACTAGAAAGGTCATAGCAAAAGGATATAGAGAAAGAGGATTATACAGATTGAAGGTTTCAGAATTTGATGAGGATACAGGTTCTTATTTTGTTGATGCTTCTAGTATAATGAGTACACTTGATAATAACAGTCGTAATCAGTTGTTGAATTCTGTTTGTAAAGTGCATGAAAACTTGGAGTTAGCACATGCTCGGCTAGGCCATGTTTCCATTTCTAAAATGAGACATATGCTAGATTGCAAATGTACTCATACTAGTTCTCTTGATTGTATTGCTTGCTCTTTGTCTAAGCATCATAAGATTCCATTTGATATTAGTGTTTCACATGCTCGACATCTTTTTGAGTTAGTACACATGGATCTTTGGGGTCCATATAAAACTCCCTCATTATGTGGTGCCAAATATTTTTTGACTATTCTTGATGATTGTTCAAGAAATACTTGGACTTTTCTTCTTCGAAGTAAGGATCAAGTTGGGAGGATATTCTTAGATTTCCTAGCTTATATTCAGAATCAGTTTCAAGCTTCCATTAAGGTTCTTAGAACAGAAAATGGCTCAGAATTCCTGAATTCCTTTATGCATAATATTCTCTCTTCTAGAGGAATTGTTCACCATAAATCAGCTCCATACACACCTGAGCAGAATGGGAGAGTTGAGAGAAAGCATAGGCATCTTGTTGAGACTGCCCGTGCCATGAAATTACATGCTTCGCTTCCTGATCAGTTTTGGGGAGAATGTATACTTACAACCACTTCTTTGATCAATATGTTGCCTTCATCTGTTCTGCATTGGCATACTCCTTATGAGATTCTTCATAAAACTCAGCCTTCTTATGATCAATTAAGGGTGTTTGGTTGTCAATGTTTTGCATTGATTCCTAAAAATCAGAGGTCCAAGTTTGATGCTACTTCACAGGAGTGTATCTTCTTGGGTTATCCTCCGGGTCAAAAGGCTTATAAAGTCTATCATTTGGCTTCTAAGAAGCTTTATGTTAGCAGGCATGTGGAATTCAAGGAACATGTATTTCCTTTTAAGCAACACATTGTGGATTTTGATCTTCCTTCCTGAGGTTTATTTCCTCAACATCCTGGTCTTACTGATGAAGAGAATGGTTCTGTTTTGCTTCCTATTTCATCAGGTTCTTCTTCTTCACATTCTGATATGGAACCACATCCTTCATCTTTGCCTTCTTTTTCATCTCCTGGTTCCAATTTACCTGCTTCTTGTTCACCATCTTCTCTTCCGACTCAGAGGCCTGATGTTCCTACTAGACCAGCTCGAGTTGTTAAACCTCCAGCTCATCTCAAAGATTTTATTTGTCCCTTATTACCAACCAGAAACAATTCTACTCGCACTTCTTTATCCCAGGTGTTTAGTGTTCAGGATCTTCAACACTATTCACAAGACTATGTTAAGTCTTTCTTTAATGTTCTTTCTATTCATGAGCCAACTTCTTATAAGGAAGCTATTAAGCATCCAGGATGGGTTGAGGCAATGAATAAAGAACTTCAAGCTCTAGAACAGAATCAGACCTGGGAACTTACTCCTCTACCACATGGGAAGCAAGCTATTGGATCCAAGTGGGTTTATAAAGTGAAGTTTCGGCCTAATGGAGAGGTTGAAAGATTGAAGGCTAGACTTGTTGCTAAGGGTTTCAATCATGTAAAAGATAAAGACTATAAACATACTTTCTCTCCTGTTGCTAAGTTTTCTACTGTTCGAGTACTCCTAGCTTTGGCTGCAGCAAAATCATGGCCTCTTCACCAATTAGATATCAACAATGCTTTTTTGCATGGTTTTCTTGATGAAGAAGTTTACATGCAACCTCCTTTAGGATATTCTAGTGCTTCTTCATGATTGGTTTGCAAATTAAAGAGATCTCTTTATGGTCTTAAACAAGCAAGTAGGCAATGGAATGTTGAACTTACCAAGCATCTTTTATCTTTGGGTTTTGTTCAGTCTAAGCATGATTATTCCCTTTTTGTTAAGCATGATCACTCTACCATTACTGTGGTACTTGCTTATGTTGATGATTTGTTGATTTCTGGTGATAATCCTGAGACCATTGCTTCTACCAAAGCCTCTCTTGATGCAACCTTTACTATTAAAGATTTGGGCTTGGCCAGATATTTTCTAGGAATGGAGATTTCTAGGTCTTCCAAGGGATTGCTTTTAAATCAGAGAAAGTATGTGATAGATTTACTCACAGACACAAATATGATGAATTGCAAAAGTTCAGCTTTCCCAATGCAGAGAGGTTTGCAATTGTCTCCTGAAACTAGTGAACCAATTTCTAATCCAGAGTCTTATAGGCGTCTAGTTGGAAAGCTATTATATCTTACTCTCTCTCGTCTTGACATTGCTTATACAGTTCAGCAATTGAGCCAGTTTTTGGCTTCACCTAGACAGCCTCACATGAATACAACTTTATACTTACTCAGGTATCTTAAAGGCACTCTTCATTGTGCTCTTTTTTATCCAGCTGAATCAGATTTCCAGTTGTTAGCTTATTCTGATGCTGACTGGGGTAGCTGTCCATATACTTGTCATTCTTTGACTGGCTTTTGTGTGTTTTTTGGGAAAGCCTTGATTTCCTGGAAAACTAAAAAGCAAAAGACAGTTTCTAAATCAAGTACAGAGAGTGAATATCGAAGTATGTCAGCAACAGCTAGTGAAGTGGTTTGGTTGGAGGGTTTATTATCTGATCTTGGTCTGAAATTGTCTTTACCAATTTCTTTATGTTGTGATAATCGATCTGCTCAACATCTTGTTGCTAATCCCGTGTTTCATGAGCGCACGAAGCACTTAAGGATTGATTGTCACTTTGTTCGTGACATGGTTCAGCAGGGGTTTTTGTCTACGATTCATGTTCCTACTAATTTGCATGTAGCTGATATAATGACTAAGCCTTTAGGAGCTCAACAACATTCTTTCCTTTGTTCCAAGCTTGGACTTGTGTTTGACAACACTAGTCTAGCTTGAGGGGGGATGTTAAGCTATGAAATAGCTTTTATACTGGTGTCTGGTTGGTGTATTCAATCTAGTGTGTAGTCGGTTTAATACAAGTGATGTAAGTGGGGCCCTAAGCTAGCTAGTTAATTAGTTAGAACTATTGTTAGTAAGAGGTACCTGTATATAATGATGATTGTATGTCTCGATACAGTGAATGAAAACAGAATAACAAATTTCATCCTTCTCTTTTTCTACTCCTCTAATGGCGTAGCTCACAGGTTGTGATATTTTCACAATCTATGTCAATTTCTGTTTCTTGAAAACACAATCTTAATTTAGTTCAACAAATCGATCATCATCATATATCTACAAATTCTTGCAGAATTATGTTGCATTTTTGGAGCTTTGACCTTCAAACTTCCTACCCACTTCAAGATCAGCCTTGTTTTGCAAAACCATGTTCTTGCAACTAAAATAATACCAAGTGCAGGCCCCCCATTTCACCAAATGCACAACCCACAACAACCCGGGTCGAGCAATGGTTCCGACCTCGCCCTCGAACAAACTCGGAATCCTCAAACCCAACTCCAAAACAAAGAACCCAAACATCATAAGAAGACCTCGACGTTCGCTTCCCTTGTTAAAGCAAAAGGCAAGCGAGAACGCGCGTAGCCCATAAACTTCCTCCATAACCGAGATCACCAAGCTCATGCTCCAAACCGCACTCAACTCCAAGAACTTGACTAGAAGGACCAGTATGCCTATAGGGTACACGAGTGTGAACATTGGGTCGAAAAAGTATGTCATGCCCATGGTGTAGGATTGTATTGACAGCCATATGAATCCAACAAGAGCGCAGGAGGATAAAGACAGGACGTAAATTGAAGTGACGAAAATGCCCTTTAGCCTGTCTTTGTGTGGCCATGAAGCTCTTATAACTTGTATGAAGGTGAAGGAGGGTTCTTGATCCGATTGCATCTTTGATGCCAGCTGGACGGTGGAGATTGTGCTAAGGAGGGAGAGGATGTGGAGAGGAAACAAGTGCAAGAGGCATAGTGAGATGAAACTTGTTGAGAATTCTTGGGTTATTGAATGTACCCAATATATTTGAGATTCAGGGTAATATTTAGCGATGAGAATATTATTCCCACTTTGATCTCCGAGAGAGCTGACGATGTTGAAACTATCAATATCTGGTGGAGTGAGGATTGTGATGAACTCAAGGATTGTTTTCTGGAGGAAGTTCTCGTAGTATATCATGAAGAAGAAGAGGGGTAAAGAGGACAAGAAGATGAAGAGGGTGAGAATGACGTATGTGGAAGCCATCGATCGATCGAGTTGTTGTGACTGTTTCTTGGGAGATCAAAAGGCCGAGCTCTTCTTATTTGAGCAATTTGCCTTTACGTTTTTTGACATTTTAAGTACGGTTGCTCTAGATCAACTTAAATATGATCAAAGTCTGTTCCACGACTTTTCAAACGTGATCAAATTGATTTATTCATATATGTAATCTATAATCACTGGTCTATATTATAAGGTGTCAAAACATGACCAATTCAAATTTTAAATTTCATCATTGTACCAAAAAAAAATCTAAATTTTATCAGAATATTTATAGACCAATAGTCAAGTGGACTAGAACTTTCAAACTACTACTCAAACTCAACCATCATTCCAACTAAAATAATTTCTTTTGGTCTACGTTTTTTTTTTTTTTCAAAATTGGTCTACTCATATTTTTTTAATTAGGTAAGAATTAAGAGACACTCTAGTTAAGGAGAGCATCCTAAAACATCCTTGCGGATGAGAACCATAAGTTTTGGGTGGTTCTTAACAACATTAAAAGAATAATTGTGACCCAATTTGGCAAGCTTGTCGGCCACATCGTTGCAACTCCTACTAACGTGAAAAATACGGACCCTCTTAAATTCTTGAAGCGAAACAAGAATATCAGACATAATATTTCGATCTCCCCTAAACAGTTCGAGAGACCTTGGACAGCTTTAATTACTTGTAAATGTATATCTATTTTAAATTACCTGTATATATATTTTTTTTATAATTATATGTGCGAACTTTTAAAGTACACAAATTTATGTTTAAAATTGCATAAATTTATTTATGCCTAAAATTGCATACACAATAGCATAATTGTGATAGATTTATGTGAGCGATCGACTCTGGCTTTAGTTGTCTCTTGGTTGCGCTTTGGTTTTCCGTCGTCGGTTAGGACGTTGTCCTTCGCTTTCCCCCCCTCCCACCGTTGTCCGCTTGTGGTTTTTGGCCGTTGGGGCTTTCTTTGAACACTCCTGGTGATTGCCCCTTGTTGTGCTCCGCCTTCGTGTCGTGTTTTTCTCTGCCTTCGGGGCTTTCTCAAATCACTCCTGGTGATGGCCACCGACACTCATTCTCGGAATGTGTGGTGTTGTGTCCACCATTGCCCCCAAAAGTAGTCATTTTGACGAACTAGGTTAACAAATTCTTATGTTTTTCTCTTCTTGTTTCATTCTCTCTTCTTTTGTGAGTCTGTTTGAGTCCTACCTTTACTGTAGGATGTTAAATTTCCTAAAAACTAGTATCAGAGCTTGGTTCCTACAGTTACAATAGGACACACGAATATTCATGTGAAGAAGTTTGATATAACTGATCATGGTTTTTGGAAGATGCAGATTGAAGATTACCTATATGGTAAACAACTTCACGCGCCTCTGGAAGAGAAGCCTAAAGATATGAAGGATGAAGACTGGAAGTTATTGGATAGGAAGGTGATGAGCACAATTCGTTTGTCCTTGTCCAAGAGTGTAGCGCACCACACGGTCAAGGCAACCACAACAAAGGGTTTGCTTGCGATCTTGTCTGCGCTGTATGAGAAGCCATCATCGGTGAACAAGGTGCATCTGATGAGGAAGTTGTTCAACCTGAAGATGAAGGAGGACATGACGGTATCCAAGCATTTGAGTGAATTCAACATGACGATTGCACAATTGCGGTCGGTGAAGATTGAGTTTGATGATGAGGTACAAGCCCTTATACTACTTTCTTCTTTGTGTGAGAGTTGGAGCGAAACTGTCATGGTTGTCAGTGCTTTAGTTGGGAATGGTAAACTTAAGTTTGATGATGCAAGGGATCTGATGATGAGCGATGAAATTCACGAGAATGAGTCATGTTCTACATCTGGATCAACTTTGAATGTAGGAACACATTTCATGGTGGGTTAAAGTCCAAAGGGAATGAGAAGACTACCAAGGACAAAAGCAAGATCAAGTGCTGGAATTGTGGTGAATTTAGTCACTACAAAAGTGAGGATCAAGCATCAGAGGAGGAGTCAGAAGATCCAACAGCAGAGTATGTTAGAGTTGTATTGATTCTGAGTACCTCAAGATCAGGTGGGATCAAATCAGTGGTTCCTAGTAGGCAGGAGGCCTTGAAGGAAGAGCCATGAACCGATGGTCAGAAGATCGTTGAAGAATTTGATAGGGATTCACCTTTTGAATTCTATCTGAAGTTTGCTGAGTTAGCTAAGCCAGATGACTATGCAGAGGGTAGCAAAGTCAGGTGGACTAACATGGTAGGGAAGGAATCTTGCAAGAAGAAATCCATACGACAAGTGTCGAGTGTGGTGGGAGAAAACCTTGTTGACAAACTTGAGGAACTGAAGCCAGGCAAGGCTTCAAACGGGCTTACATAAGTTGAACGCCCGACCCAACCAAAACTGAAGGACTGCTGAAGAAGAAGACAATTACAATTGAATCAGTCTCCAGGTGGGAGATTGTTGGGTTATGGAGCCTGATTTGAGATTAGGTGGAAACAAGATGAAGGCGAAGCGAGAGGCCGAACTGCGATCGTGGCCCGGGAGACCGCAGACTGGGTAGGAAAACGTGGTCGTGTCTTGTCCGAGAGGGATCATGCGACCGTGTCTTCCCGACGCGCCCACGCCCTAGCCCCAGTCGGTCAAGGGGTGAGTTTTCTTGACGAGCAAGTTTGATGTGTTCTTTCTAGGATATATTGTTTCTTCTTATTTTTGGGAAGATAATATTTTGTATCTATCTTTAAGGCCTTATGTTCTTTATTTAAACCCAACTATGTTTATTGTAATTGTGTGCTAAGAAATCTTGAGAGTCAAAGAGGAAAAAATTCAAAGAGCTAGAGAGGTTAGGTTAGACTGATCAGATCATTGTAGATCAGTAAGATGAAGTTTTGTAGTCCTTGTAATCTTCAGATCTTATGAAAAGTCTCTAGCTTGGCAATGCCCCAAACGTAGTCATTCTAACGAACTGGGTTAACAAATTATTGTGTTTTTTCTCTTCTTGTTTCATTCTCTCTTCTCTTGTGAGTTTGTTTGAGTCTTACCCTTACTGTAGGGTGTCAAATTTCCTAACTTTGGTAATTTAAGAGTCATCTCGGTCAAGGCATTTTTTTGTGTCGTTCTTCTAGCTTGGAGTTGACTGCTTTTTGTGATTCTGACTATATATGCGAGTTGTCTTTTGACTCATCGGTCTATTTCTGGTTATTATGTTTAGCTTGGATCTTCTCCTATTTCCTAGCGCACCAAGAAGCAGGAGACAATCTCTCGCTCTTCCGGAGAGGCTGAGTATCGGGATATGGCGGCTTCTTGTTGCGAGTTGCTTTGGTTGAGGTCATTTTTAATGTCCTTGGGTATTCGTCTTACTTCTCCTATGAGGCTATTTTGTGATAGTCGGGTCGCATTGCATTGCTTCCAACCCTGTTTTTCATGATAGCACAAAGCATATCAAGGTTGATTGTCATTTCATTCGCGATTTGCTTTTTTCCGGTGCTATTCAGACTGCTCATATTCGGACTCATTCTCAGCCATATGATATATGACCAAATCCTGCTCAGCAGTTTCGTTCTCTTCTTAGTAAGTTGGTCATTTGTGACCTTCATGCTCCAACTTGATGGGGAGTATTAGTGATATATTTTATTTAGTGTATTATTTAATTGTATAGAGTAAAAAGAAAATACTTGAGGCCAAAATTCTTTGTAAAACCCTAGCATAAATACTTGTTTTTGGTTAATGAAAAATCAGATCTTTGTTACTATTCAAGAGGATAAATACAAGCTGTAGTATATATATATAACAAATCCGGTTGAGGGGCGGAGCTATTTGGGGGCGGGTTGGGTCCATTCCCCACCCAATCCCCTTTTTTTCCGTATATGTGTTCCTCTTGTTAATTGCTTCGATTTGATATATTATAAGCTTTATTCTGACATTTGAGCAAAAAGTTATGAACGTTTGAAGATTGGACGTATACAAACCACTTCTGATAAGTCATTTACTTAGTTAGAATGCTTTTATCTTTTGCTAAACTTCTTACTTTCATAATGTGATGAAATTAGAAAACTTTGAAACAATAAGTTATTGTTGGGATATCTCGAATCATACAATTCATTATTAACACGAGAGTTTTAGTTTGTGTTTTATTTTTTAGTTACGTGCTTTGAATATTTATAGATTCAACTAATTTGTATTCTAAAACAATTTTTTTTCTTAACCTAAATGTATATTGAAACATAATTCATAATTATATAAATTGTCATTATAAACTCTTGTTTTCTTAATGTAACTTTATTTTGATATATTTTAGTCCCTTCTCTATAAAATATATTCTCCTTTTTGTCTAAATTTGTATTTTTTATTCTTACATCTTTCTCAAAATGTACCTTAGCTATGTTGGAAAAATTTGTTGGCTCCCACAATGATAAGTTTCTGACTATGCCCCTAATCCGGTTGTGAGCTTTTCAGTATACAAATTCTTCTAGTATATATCATGGACCTCAGAATTTCCACCCACTTCATGATCAGCCTTCTTATGCAAAACCCTATTCTTGCAATCAAAGTAATACCAAGTGCAGGCCCCCCATTTCACCAAATGCACAACCCACAACAATCCGGCTCGAGCAAGGAATCCGACCTCCTGATCATCATCGCCCGGGAACAAACAGTGAATCCTCAGACCCATACCCAGAGCAAAGAACACAAACATCATCAAAAGACCCCGTCGTTCGCTCCCCTTGTTGAAGTAAAACGCAAGCGAAAACGCGTGCAGCCCATCAACCTCCTCCAAAACCGACATGACCAAGCTCATGTTCCAAACCGCACTAAGCTCCAAGAACTTGACTAGAAAGATTAGCATGGCTATTGAGTAAACAACTGTGCCCGCGGTGTAGATTTGTACTGAAAACCATAGGAAGCCGACAAGAGCGCAGGTTGACAAGGATAAGGCGCAGGTGGAAGTGAGGAGCACGCTCTTTAGTCTGCCTTTGATGGAAGTGATGGTGGAGGGCTCTTGATCTGCTTGAATCTTGGATGCCAGAAGGACGACGGTGGAGACGGTGCTGAGGAGTGAGAGTAGATGGAGAGGAACAAGGTGAAGGAAGCACAGCAAGATGAGCCTTCTTGAGAATTCTGGGGTTATGTTTGCTGTGATGATGGTGGAGTACTGAGGAATTTGAGGGATTCAATTAGGGTTTTCTCTAGGGTTTTTTCGTAGTATACCAGGAAACATAACAAGGGAAGAGAAGTTATGAATAAGATGATCAGGAGGACGAGATTGGAGTAGTATTTGGAAGCCATTGATGGTGGTGGAGTTGATGCCATATGATATTTATTCTTTTTTTTTTTGGTAGAATATTTATTCTGGAAATATATATCCCCATCACAATATTTCTAGCCCAAAAGTCAAGTACGTCGGCTAGAAATTTCAAACTACCTACACAAACTCAATCATTCCAACTAAAATAAGAAATTTCACCCGACCTGACCCATATATATGAATATTTAAAGACTCGAGCTCTTTCCGTCCTATCCATACATGTAGCCAAATTAAACAAACTATTAACATATTAATCAAGCCTGGCTTAAGTACCTCTTACTAGACCCAAAAAATTATTATTAGCATATCAAACTCGCAACTGAGTCTAATTCTTTTCCCCTTCATATACTCTGTTATTCTAATTACTTTGATTATTTTATTATTTTGCATGTTAATGAATAAATTTGATTATAGTAGGTTAATTTGAAATGAATCCGCTATCATGTCATAGTGACATGTAGACTATACAAATCTAATCAATAGAAAATTTTAATCTAATTATTCGTCAACTTTTGATGTGAGAACTTAATTTATATTCCAACATTACATGATATAACTGATCGTTTGATTGGATCACTATTAAAGTTTTTGATAAAGATGTACCAAGAACACAAGACTCTGTTAAATTAAGATACTCTCATTCATACCACATATACTTATAGAAGGACACAATACATAACCCTAAACAATTACTAGAAGCTCAAGCAACATTAGCAACCAATTAAGTCTTCATTCTCTTCATTATGATCAATTCTCTTAAAAGCCCTGCTTTTGCATTCATGGTAATAAACCACAAACCCGACCCACTTGCCCAAACCCGCGACCCACATCATGCTGGTTCGCATCACCAACCCGACCCACCCATCATCCACATAGAAACAAGGTATCCTCATAACCATTACCGCTAAAATGTAACCAAGCATAAGATAAACACCACACTTTTTCTTCCCTTCACAAAAGTAGAATGAAAGAGCGAAAGCAGAGGCGCCGAATTGCTCTTCTAAGACCGAAACCACGGAGCTCAAGTTCCACACGACGCTGAGCTCCAAGTACTTCAACAACAAGCAAGCCATAACTGCAGGATACACAAGCCTAGAAACCAACACGACGAAAAAAGAATCTAATTTTGCATAAAATAGAATCATTATAAAGCATACGATTCCTAGGAAACCACATGTTGACAAGAAGAAAGTGAACATAAAGGTTGAGAGTTGCCCTTTTAGCCTTCCGGAGCTAGTGTATCGACGAGTGAGGTTTTTGAGGCTGATTGGTTCGTCTTCTTTGTAAATCTTGGACGCAAGATCAACGGTTATGATCATGCTAATGAGATGTAATAAAGAGAGTGGGAAGTACATTAGAGAGAGGAGGATCAAGTTTTTGGAGAGTTGCCATGTAAGGTTGTCGATTAAACTTGTTGGTGTAGGCCAATCGTATATTTCGAAGAAATATTGATTGGATTGCGGGATTGAGATCTTGATCAGCTCGATGAGATTCTTCTCGAGGAAGGATTCGTACAAGACCATGAAGCAAAGAAGTGGTAGAGAGGATAAGAGGATGAAGATGATGGATCTGGTGTTTTTCTTAAGGATGTTTTTGGGTTCGATTGGATTATGAGGAACCATTGAAGGCTTATCTTCAGACATGTTTTGATCTCTCAATTAAATTCCACTTGTACATGCTTATATAATTGGAGAATGAAGCTCTTACTTAATTATATAGTTCTTTTGATCGCTGACTTTGACTTCATCTGAGCCAAATGCCATGCCAATTCTTCAAATGACAAAGAAAAGTGGGCTGTGGGCCCGACGTATAATAATGGCAGGAAATGGCTTGGATGGTTCCTTTACCGAGTCAAATTGGTATTATGCTTTCTTTTGAGTTGTAAAAATGACAACTTTAATCGACTTCTCTTAGTTTAATCTTTTAAAGGACGTAAGAAGATCAGCTTAACGTTCAAAAGATAGGTTATATTTTACAAAAACCGAAAAACGTGCCACCGTCTATAAAATATGTAATTTTCACGGAGTGTTCTGTTTTTTTTTTTTGGGTCGGAACGAAGTGTGTTCTGCTGACTGGTAAATTATATACAGAAAGTCACACTTAAAACATTCATAGTTAATTAAATAATATTATTGGACACTCACCCTTAATTATATACAAAGCACTAAGCTCATCCTTAACCATCCTTCTTCAGTCTTTCCTTTTTCGTAGAGCAAAAGTCATGGTTAAATAACGGAATATTTTTTCACTTTTACATAATACTCCGTACTAGTTATACTCGTCCTATCAATTACGTAATTTAATATTTAATTTATTTAATGAATATGAGTTTTCTTTAATATACAAAAATAAAAATAACTAATTTATTGGAAAACTTTTGTATAAAATTTTACAATTATACGTTATAATATGAGACATAGCCAAAATCATTAAAGTGAGCGCAATATAATTTGATGGCATAATAATAATTTATTTATGAAAAAATGTAAATAAAAAATTATTTTAATCAGAATCATTCAATTTTAAAAATCTTTTGCAAAAATAATCTACTATATATATATATATATATAAAAGCAATAAGGATTTGAGCCACTACATTGCGCCACCTCAGCTTTTCCCACGTGTCGTTCCGAGAATCTGCCACATCATATTTTTCTACGCGTCGTCTATTTTGCTACGTGTCGTCTTTTGCTAAAGCCATGTAATTTACACGTCATATAACTTTTTTGCCACATCATGTTATTTCAGCCTAATTATGAATTCTAAATCTAATAATATATTTAGATAAAACCAAATACAAATTTACTCTTCTTTCTCTTCCTCCACTTCTTTTCCTCCTTCCCCTCCTCATCCTGCCCTCCATCTTCTTGCCCCCCCGATCTTGATCGTCTTCTTCTCCGACTACTCGTAAATCTGCATATTCTTCATCGCCTTGCTCCTCCTTCAATTGCTCTTATGTGACAATTTATTCTGCAAGTCGTAACTCTTTTTGTTGCTACTACTCTGATTCATCCTTCTGTTTATGGGTATTAATGGTTTAGATAGTGAGATTCCACTTCTCCTCCATGGATTTGAAAAATCATAAATCGGGATTGGCGGCGATAAAGCCAAGATAAGAAAGTAGATCAAGATTTGAAATTAGGTTTTACTTTTAATCAATTTTATTTCAAATACATTTTTTATTTGTGACATTTCCATTAATAATGAAAGAAATATATAAAAAAAAGTAATGAAAGATAATATCATCTATTAATTATCATCATTATCTATATAATTTTCTTAATTATTTGATTATTTTGATTCCCCCTAAACTATTATAGCCGTATGGATATTTTAAAATAAATATTTATCCACAAAACAACTAAATTTAACAAACTATATATATATATATATATATGCAATCAATTTTTTTTATTGGCCAAACGAAAATATAAAATCTAAAGCATTTTTAAAATACAAAAAAAAGGATAGAATTAGAACAAATTTTAAGATCCGTATAATTAAATAAAAAAAGGTAAATTTGACCAAAAAGGGAAAGAAAACTTTACAATTAGTGAATTAGGTAATAAATCAATATATTTTAAGATATTTTTTTTGGTAGATATATATTTTAAGATCTTAGCAATCTTCAATGATTTTACGAACTACCTAGCAATTTCAACAAAAAAAGATAAGGTCAATTAAATAAATTTATTCATTTCGCTTTCTCTACATTTTTGGGAATTCGATAAGGAGGCGTTGGACACGCTTTCACGTATTAAGTCTCTTTCCATTATCCACTCCAACAATGTTAAGAGTGGTGTGTTCATTTTTCATATATTGAGTTTTTGCATTCAGACGGGTGTGGGGGCTCAACTTGTTTCTAGGCTCCCATCCAACTTTATGTAATTTATATACATTTCATCGAATTAGTTTCCTTTTTAATTAAATAAAGATATTGTCTAAAAAAATAAATATATTGTGATGATATGATCTAGAGAAATATTAAAAATAATATTATATTTGATTAAATAAGAAATAATTTTACGATTGATAGGCAATTTGTTCAAAAAAAAAAGATCGACTAAATAAAGATATTCTTTTAAAAAAACTAAATAAAGAAATTTTGGAGATAAGAGTTGGAGAAGTATTAACAAATTAACAAAAATAGTTTGTATAATCTTCATACCTAGAGAGAGATACAAAATTAACATATGGATCTAGAGAAATATTTAAAACAATTATATTTTATTAAATAAGAAACCATTGATATTTCATACCGAGAAATGTAGAGATTCAAAATAAAGTTTAAGAAATATATTTTTATAAGAAATATATTTTTAATAGATCATATTTTGGGATCAAATAGTTTGCATAATTTTTATTTTTACATATTGGTCCTATATTTTAGTGGTTGAAAAAGATATGAAAAAGATGTTAAATATATTAAATCCATTAATTTCTATAACATTCTCATTCATTAATTTTTTTTAAGAAATCATACGATATTTTTTCCACCCATATAATTACCTAATAAGTTTTTGGTATCCCATTGCATATAAATTAGGTTATTTTATATATAAAAAAACATAATTTAACGTAAGAGCATTGCTATGTGATTCCATCCACGTAATCACGGAAAGCCGATATTGTAATTTTTAAAAGTTTATATGTTATTTGTAGCTTTCATTTCATCGATCATTCTTTATGCAAACTATGAATTATATAAAAGACATTACCTCAATTAGAGGCAAATATAAGATAAATGTTCAAGTCATTCGGCTATAAATGGTTCCAAAAAAGGATGATCACACTAGATACATTATGACAAATTTAATTTTATTGGATGAGAATGTTAGTGGTGTACCTAAGTTTTATCAAATTTAACCAATTGCTATTAGACCTGTCAATCGGGTCGGGTTGGATCAGGTTGAATCGAGTTCGGGTCATCATAAGTCTTGAGTCAATTTGTGTCAGGTCGTTTCAAGTTTTCGATTGAGTCAGGATGACTAACGGGCCAATTACCTAGAATTTTTTGAGATTATGAAATTAATATTTTAATTAATAATAAAAAATATTATTTGTATGTATTTTAATAATATAATATAATATATTCTAATTTTCAAAAAAAATTGCATTCTTTTAATATACTAATCGGGTTTGATTTATTTCGGGATAGAGATTTTAAATTTGCGGGTTTCAACCCTAAAATTTCAAGTCGGGTTGGGTCAAGTTTTAACATCTCTATTACTATACTTTGTAATATGGCCATATTAACTTTATTTAAAATTTTAAATTGTTTCAGGCTGATAAAATCCATGAGATTATTAAAGAGGTTTTCATGTTCAACTTTGCAATAATCTGTGAAGGAAAAATGTTTTACATTTTAAAATTTGGACTTGCACTTTATGATGCATAATAAAAAAAATTTCTCATACTTACAAAATCATTTTTATTGTAATGCCGCACTGGGATGATTATGAAGAAATTTGTAGTCTATTTATTATTGCATCGACCTTCAAAAAGATATTCATAATTATCCAATTTGGAAGACTAGGCAGATGGGATAATTTAGTTGTTATATATAATGAATTTTTCAGTTCAAAGATTCTTTATGAGAACAACACAACACCTGAAATTGTTGCATTCAATAAGTAGTAGTTTTATTTGTTACATTTGTGTTAATGCTCTATTTTTTTAACTAAATTCTAATATTATTTTTGATTTTAATACATTATAAAATTTATCATTTTACTATTGTGGTCGCATATGTAATAAGTAGTAGTTTATAATAATCCGCACAAGGCGCGAGTATTACACTAGTAAACAACGACGACGACGCGACCACCACCACCACCACCACCACCACCACGACCACCACCCCCACCTAGCTATGTAATCACCTGAATCGTCGATGGAATCTGAGGTGTTCAACTTCTGGAATTGTCGATGAAAACCCCTATCATCAATGGCGACAATGAAGCTTCAATCGCTTTCAAAATCTGCACTCTCGAGCTTTCAATCGGGCTTCAATTTCTCCACTCTCTCGTGCTTTCAATTGGGTATGGAGCTATCAATCGGGTTCGAGTGGGATATAAGTGGAAAGACGAAGCTTATGTGTCTTTGGGTGGTGATGTGGCAAGCTAAACAAATAAACAATTCAAAATTGAGGAGCCATGTCAGCGTTTTTGGACGGAGGCTAACGGATATGGGTTTTGGGTCGTTAATTTTTAACGGAGCCCTTAATATGGGTGGTTTTTTATAATTATTGAAAATATGGGTGGTTAAGTGAAATATGCCATATTATACGGGTGGTTTTCAACCAATTCCTCAAAACTAAAACTATAACAAAGAAGCTAACATGAAGAGAAATAAAAGATCAAGACAATCCCTCCATGTCATCACCACTAAAGCTCCTTCACTGTAATCTTCTCTCGTCATTGGTCCCTACACAAAGCCATATTTGCTGCGAAAGTTGCTATCTACTTCTTTCCAACTCTTCTTCGGCCTACCCCTTTCCCTGCGAAAGTTGCTATCGACCAACCCATCAATTTTTCGAATCGGTGCATCTGGTGGTCTCCTCTATATGTGCCCGAAGCATCTAAGCCTCGACTATCTGAGCTTGTCCCTTAAATTGGCCACTCACACCTTGCTCCTGGTCGCTTCATTCCTAATTCTGTCAAGTCTCGTATGCCCACACATATGCCTCATCATCCTCATCTTTGCTACCATCAGTTTCTGCTCCTGCGCATTAGTAGTCGGCTAACATTCCGCCCCGTAAAGTATGGCTGGTCTCACCACCGTCTTGTAGAACTTGCCCTTAAGCTTGAGTGGACCTTTTTGTCACACAACACTCTAGATGCACCCCTCCACTTATGCCAACCTCTCTGTATTATGTGTCTAATGTCCTCCTCGATGCTCCCATCACTTTTGTAACACCCCTATTTTGCAACGATGGGAATTACCTTCAATGACCTCATATTTTACCGTCCAAAGTCACCCAAGGCTACATAAGGTATTAAATTTAAATAAAATGCGGAAATTTAACGATAGTACATATTATAAAAGGTGCTCAAACATGAGACTTCAAGTGTTGTCATTACATTCTTTAACTTGTTTCAAAATAACAAGACACAAAAGAGTTAAGCAGCGGAATTGACGAAACATTTTTTGTAAAGCGTAGCGAAACCAAAATACGAGAGAAAACACCTTCAAGAATGACTCGACCTTCCTTCCTTCAACTCTTGATTCTTCGTCTTTAAACCTTGGAGTGAAGTTTCCTAGAGTCTGGCATTTGTCGCAAAAGGCGAGAAATACCAGGCAAAAATGCGGACAGTAGCGGAATTAGTCTAAGGAGACTAAGCAAGTGAGAATGTAAATTCTCAAGGGTAATTTGGTAATTTAACATTTTATTAAAGAGATATAAGCGAAATGTGTTTGAGATGTATAAAACTTTATGTGGAGCTTAAGGACGGATTTTAGTTGATCTCGAAGAGGGATAAACTTGGATCCGAAAATGAAGAAAACTACGAGATTGTAGTTCCTATTAGATTACAATTAATGTTGGGAATTTTTTAATTACACACAAGTTTCTAGAAAGCCTCTCGCGCCCTTATCGGACCGAAAGTCGGGTCGACCTTCTAAATCCGGTCCGCTTTTGATGTCTTTTAATGTGCAATAGCATTTATCTTTATTACGTGTCTAAATTTTGCATAGCATTAATGACTTTTAAGAGTGTGAATGCTATGAAAGAGCCGAGTCCACTTAAGGAACGAGGTTCCGACACTTAGCTAGAATATAGCATAAGTTAATTAATGGATTGAACAAGGCAAACCTTTAGCCTTATTATAAATTTTGAATGTTTGCATAGCATAGACGTTAGTAAAAGACTTTAGTCGTCTTTTCCATTTCATGTGGCATTGCTTAAGACTTTAGACGAAACCTTTTTATTTCGACATTGCTTTAAGACTTCAGCCAACATATATTTTCCGTATGACATTGTTTTAGACTTCAGACGAAACCTTTCTATTTCGACATTGGTTAAGACTTCATTCAACAAAGTAAGAGTAGAGTCATGGCCTACATATAATATGACGTTATAAAAAGTGGTTCAAGACTTATGTCCAACACTTTTTCTTATACTTTTCCAAGCGATGTTTCTAAACGAGACATTTTAAACAAACAAGGCCTCAATCATCAATCCTAAGTTCATTTCTAGCGTTCGAATAATAATAACGATAATGAGATGTCGTATTTCTAGCAGTCGAATATATCCTATGTTTATTTATTTAAGCAAAGAAGTTTGCTCCCAACATAGTGAAGTTTAACAGAATTGAGATATCGAAAAGGTTACAAGGAGAATATCCACTTGCCTTGAAATTCTTTTGATTATTTACGAGGCTTCGGAAGAACTAGGGCGACTTAGAGAATTTCGAACGCTTCGACCTAGTCATTCGAAATGAGATAACGAACGAATTTATGTTAAATTCTTATATTATTCTTCATACAACCCTTTTTTCTTATTTTCCTCTTTAAAGAGAAAAGGGATTTTGTTCTAAATTATTTAGTTTAATAATTTACGTAGAAAGTTCATATAATAATCATCCTTGATTATTATTTTCAAAGTGATGTTTTTTTAAAATAACTTTTATAAAAATACTATACTCATTTGAATGAACATGCATTGAATAAATTCAAAAAGAAATCATTTTGAAAAACCACTAGCAATATTTATTTAATTTGATTAAATTAATATTATTTTCATGATTCTTATTATGTTCAAGGTTATTTATAATTTATTCCAAAATTGTATTAAAGCCTAAGTTGACATGCAAAAGTGAATTAATTCACATAAAAGCCCTTTCAAAAAATCCCATGCACTTTTATTCCTTTTATCTAAATAAGTATTATTCTCATGGATGATATTATTTCTAGAGATTAATTAAATTTATTCAAAAAATTGTAATAATTTTAAATTGACTTGCAAGAGTGCATTAATCCAACTAAAAGCCTTTTTGAATCCACGTGCAACAATTATTTAAATTACTTAAGTAAATATTATATTCTTTAGAAGTCTAATTTACTTAACAAGATCATTTGTAATTTATTTCAACATTATAATAGGGATAAGTTGGCATGCAAAGCAAAAATCTATTCAATAAAATTCCTTATTTTATTTATTATACAATCCTTTTTATATTTTCTTTCTCTTAGAGAAAGTATTTTATTCTAAATTATTTATTTTTATAATTTAGGTGGAAAAGCCCAAATAATAATATTTACTTATTATTATTTTTAAATTAAGATCTTACATACTTTTTATAAAAAAATTATATTTAACTAAATGTGCATGCAAAATGAATTTAATCATATAAATTCCTTTTAAACCCACATACAATATTTATTCAATTTGATTAAATAAATATCATATATATGTGAAAAATATTTCATAAAGAGTTATAATTAAAAATATAAGTTGGGAATTTATACCGAGCGTAACGGGGCAGAATCGGGCTCGGGAATCGAGATGAATGAAATTGGGCTATCTTCTTCTTTTTCCCAGAATAGGAAAAATTCTGATTTAGATTAGTTTATGGGCCTAATTTAATTAGCCCAAAACTAACCAAGGATGCCCAAAAAAATACAAAGACCCACCACTCTTTTTATTTTCTATCTCCTATCTTCATTAACGTAAAAACCAGAGAGCACTAGGATGGAACGAACGACGGACAAGGCACAACAGCAGCAGCGCGGAGGATGGTGGCGGGAGCTCCGGCGAGTGCGGCGCACGTCCAGCGGGTGGTGGTCGGCGGTTTGGGCGGTCCGACGGTGTTCTCCGGTGGCTCCTCTAGGATTTGAGGATTTTTTTGTGAAAAAAAATCAGAATTTTAAACAAATAATTGGGGCTCAAAATCAACTTGAATGAGAGGGAAATTGGAAGGGTGTGATGAGAAAAATGATGTTTCTTTCCATTAGAAGTTGTCTCTATTTATAGTGGTGGGAGAAAAAACCACAATCCACACCATGGTTTTTGACCTCTCATGGAGGATTGAATTCATGGTGATTGGGGGAGTTTGTGTTCCTTTACCATGGTGGAAGGAGATTCGGATAGAAAGGAGGTGGAGAGGAGGTATCATTGGTAAGGAAGGGAGGTGGAGATGACATGGTTGGTTGTACGTCAATTCACAAATCCACCATGTGATCTTCTTGCAAGGAGGAAAGGAAAGAAATAAAAGATTTTTATTTCTTTTAGTATTAGAAAAGTTTTGATAGCATAATGGGATTGAGGAGTGTTGGGTGTTTGAAAAGTGCAAGAGGTTATGGGTTCGAGTCCCACCTCTCGCATTTTTCCTTTTTACCCATTCTCCTTTTTTATTTAGATTTAAATTTAAATGCAAAATTAAATCAAAATATTATTTATCTTTAATAATTTAAATTTTTATTTTCCATCATGCTATATTTTCACAAATTATATTATGAAAATTATAATAATGAATAAACTCTCAATTTTGGAGAAATAATTGAATAAATAAAATAGCCGTTTCTTTTTATATAGAAATATCGGTTATTACAACTTTGTACAATTGAGCCTAGGTATCTAAACATCTCCTTTTTCTCTATAACCTCTCCTCCTAAACGTACTTCCTCATCTGGCTCCCCCTCCTAGCTGAACTTAAACTCTACACACTCTGTATGAGTTCGACTCAGCTTAAAACCCTCTGTCTCGAGTTTCTCTCTCCATGATTCTAGCTTTCTGCCAACTCCCTCCCTAGACTCATCCACCAACACTATGTCGTCGACGAAAAGCATATACCACGATACCTCCTCCTGGATCTCCCTTGTCAGAAAATCCAAAACGATAGCAAACAGAAAAGGGCTAAAAGTCGACCCTTGATGTAGGTCGATCCCTATTTGGAAGAACTCAGTGCCCCCCCCCCCCCCCCCCGGGTACACACACTGGTCAACGAGCCCTTATACATGTCCTTCAGAATTCTGATATAAGTCCCTGAAACTTCTCTCGCCTCCAAACACCCCCACAACAACTCTCTAGGCACCTTATGATAAGCCTTTTCCAAATCAATAAAAATCATGTGCATGTTTTTCCTCCTCTCTTTGTATGCTTCTACCAACCTTCTAATTAAGTGAATAGCCTCCATAGAAGACCACCCTGACGTAAAACTGAATTGGTTGTCCGACATAGTGACTATTCTCCTTAGCCTAGATTCAATCACTTTCTCCCACAATTTCATGGTGTGGCTAAGGAGCTTAATACCCATGTAGTCTTGCATTGTTGCACATCCCCTTTGTTTTTGTACACTGGGATCAGGCTGCTGAGCCTCCACTCCTCTGGCATCTTTTTCGTGTGGAAAATGACATTCAAAAAAGTGACGTAAGCATTCTATGCCTCTCAACCCTAGACATTTCCACACTTCCACTAGGGGCTCATCTGGACCTACTGCTCTCATGTTGCTTATCTTCCAAAGCACTTCCTGCACCTCGATTCTGGGGATGCGTCTGACTAAAACGCACTCTAACTGGCCCCTCGGCTCCACTGCTTCTATTGTCAACCCCCGACCCTTATTTAACAGACTGTAGAAATACCTTTGACAACGTTCTTTTATCTGACTATCCTCAACCAGGGCAAGCCAATCCCATTCAGCCTTTCCACATTGCTTAGCCTTATTGGTTTTTGGGGGTTCGATCTTGACTTCCCTCAAGATAGAGGTCACGTCGTTAATGATTTTATCCCCTCGATAACCCATATCCACAAGCTTATGTTAAACAAGACAACAATGCAAATAACAAGATAAAAAAATATTCGTTGAAGATTGTTGATTTTAGGATAAGTAGAATAGCATATTTGCAAAGTTAATTTGAAGTGACGTCGACCCTTATAGATCCAAAAGGATAGTCAAGGCGGTTTGAGTAGACCCCGAAGGGTAGTATCGTGAGTAGACCCCTGATAGCTTGCATATAGGTAGTGTTTAGGATGCATGTTTCCATTTCGTTTGCTTTGTTTTTAGGTAGTTTTAGTTAGTTTCTTTAAGTTATTAGAATGTCTAGGATTTTTGGGTTTTTGCACTTGTTCTATTTTGTTTTACAGGTCTTAAAGTGAACAAGTGTGAAAGGAATGGAAACCGGGGAAAGAAAGCTTGAATTCGGGCCATCCATTGGAGTTGTCGGTTCGACACCTCTGTCTTGTAAGGGTTCGTTCGGGACCTATAGTGATCTGATAAAGTTGAGTTTGGTATTATTGGAAAGCTAATTCAAAGAGCTACAATTCATGTTTTTACTCCGAGTCCAAATTCCAACTTGAAGGAGGTCAAAATAGCACCCGAAGTGTCAGCTGAATTCTAAACCGAGTTGCTGGCGAAGCCCGCCGCCAACACAGCGGCGCCCGCAGCCCTTGAAAGCCGTGAGATCTCTTGTTCTCCACGTGTTTATTCTGATTGGTCTTAGTTATATCAGCTTTATTCCGACTTATTTATTTTTGGATATACTTTTGGAGACCTAGTTTGTTATATTAGGTTTTGGAGAGTTGCACCTCTCATCTTTCTATCTATTATCATTATTCTCTCTTTCAGACTTAGCTTTTAGCTTTCATGGAGAACTAAGCCCTATTGCTTAGTTAGACAATTGAAGCATCGTTTTGAATAAAGTTGTGAGATTTCTAATTCCTTATCTATTGCTTGGATTTAATCTTCTCTCTTGCTTGAATGTTTATGATTTATTTCAACAGTTTCTAGCCTGATCGACTAGGGTTTGTTGTTATTAAATCTATTGCTAGAACTAAAGTGTTACTGGTTGAGCATCTCTAGTTCATAGTAGCAACTGCATCGTACTAGTATTTGGTTGTGCTTGTCTTATGTAGAAGCGATTTGATTTACATTCTAGGGTAAAAGTTGGTTGTTTTATGCTAGAATTGTATCCAACTATATTCCTATCCTTACTGCTGCTATTAAACTGAATCATTGATGATTTCATGGTTGTTTAATTAGTTATATCTAATAGTATCTGATTGTGTTGTTAGTTACAATTGAAAAGGAATTGGAAAATCCATTGCATGAGATATTGAGGTGAAATCAATGATAAACTTGTCATTCGATTGTGGATATTTGTTTGCCTAAGCTTTCTTCCTAATTATTGTTATTCATAGTCTTTTATTGCTTTGTTAGTTTTGCATTCTTAGATTTAGTTCCAAATACAAAAACCCCTTAGTTACTTGTTTGACACTAAACTCATACAAAACGATAAATCTGTCTCCCTGTGGATTCGACCCGGACTTCCTAAAGACTACGGTTCTTAATTAGTTTGGATTCTTTTGCATACCGTGATTTGCACGATGAAATCACCGTTATCAAATTGGCGTTGTTGCCGGGGAGGCAATAATTGTCTTTCGTGTGATTTTTGTGCAAATCTTGGTGTTGTGAACCTATCTTACGGTTCATAACACTGTTCTACTAATATATGGCTTTGTTCGAGTGTAGACAGCTGCAGGATGAAAACTTCCATGATTATTTTTTAAGATTTCAAGACCATGTGTTCAAAATTGGTACATGGGGATTTCGATACAATGATAGGCATGTCAACATTGGAGTTATTCATGGTATGAATCTTGAGACAAGGGGATTGGCTTACTACATGAGCAATGAGAGGCTATTATATATGGGATCTGAGGAATGTTGGGATTTCTTATGTTTCATGAGCTACCAGAGCTTTCATGCTGAGTCATCTTCCCAACGGCCACATCCGGTTGATACGTCTCCTGAGGATATGATCAGGGATCTCTCTACATTGACGGATACATTGAATAAGGATCTCTCTACATTGACGGATACTTTGATAAGGGAGCACTGTGAGTTATGTTCTTCACATTTTCATTCCACAACCTCATGTCCTTTTGAGTTGTGTTAAAGGAATGGTGGAATCACATTGGAATCAAACGATTATAAGTCAAACACCCAAATACAAGTTGAGGAGCAATCTAAGACACTTGATGTGGGTTATGAAGAAGAATTTGATGCCCAATATGAATTCACACCTATAAGGCAAGTTGAGCATATCATCACAAAGCCAATTGAAGTCTATGCTGGCATAGAGATACTTACAAAGCTTAGGGAGCCTGAATCATCTTCTCCCATGTGGAGTCATGAGTTTGAGCCTTCTGTGGTTTTGGAAGAAGATTATTTTGTTGACCATGATGACTTCTTTGCTGATGAAGTAGACAACAATGAGGGAGGAAATCAACCAGACATATCTGTTAAGGCTCCTGCCATCATGTTGTGCCCTATGTTAGGCCTGACGATCCCATGTTTCAGTTTTCCCGCCTTTTCACATCCAAAGCTTATGGAGTTGCAAGATGAGGAACCAAGTCTAGAACACAAGGTGGAAGATGAAAAATATATGGAGTTCATCTTTGAAGAAAGTGGTAATGGTGACAAGTGCTTTGACTCATACTGTAAGTATTTTCTAAAGCCACCACTTGTGTTGGATTTGTTTGAGCATATGATATCTCATAAAAATTGGGCACATAGTTTTGATAAGTTGAAACGGTTTTTGAATGGTATAATATTCACTTTCAATTTATCATTGCGTTACTTATCTTCTTGTGAGATGTGTTCTCAGGCTTTTGACAGGTTGTTAAGGGCATTGACAATGTCTAATATTGTCAATTTATACTAAACGTCGAGTCACGACGTTAAATAAGGCGCTTGTCGGGAGGCGACCCGACCTAGGTACTTCCTTTCTTTTTTTCCCTTTTTTATAGCTTAGTTGTTTTTGTTTCGGTTTTTCTTTTGTTTCTATGTTGAACTAACCTGCAGGTTGCAAAAAAAAAAGGAGCGCAACGAAACTGGCGGCGCCTGCGGCCGACACAGCGGCGCCCACCGCCAATTAATTCCAAACAACCTTAGCTACGAAGTGGCGGGCGGCGCCCGCCGCCTCAATTTTCTGAAAAAGGCAACTGCCGCCCCCTAGCGGCACCCGCCGCCCTCTGGTGGCACCCTCCGCCTATTCATCGCCTCTCTAATGTTGATTTCTACCCTTATTGATGTTGCTCACCACCATTCCCTTACCCAAATTAGTAGTAGGTTTGTAAGTTTTCTCTTTCTCTTTACTTTTACTTTACTTTGGGGACAAAGTAAGTTTTAAGCATGGGGGAAGGAGATTACTTGCTTTGCATTCATATAGTTGCATTAGATTAGACGTGTTTACTTTATGTTTTGCATTGACTAAAATCTAGAAAAAACAAGAAAAAAAATTAAAAAAAAAATAAAATTCAAGAAATTAAAAAATATTGCATTTTAGGTTCTTATTTCCCTATTGTGTAATGTCTCTTGTGTTTCTAAGTTGAGTATGGATTCTAACCCATGACTTATTTGAAGTGTTGAAGTATCTATGAAATGAGCATTATCTTTGGCTATATACTTTGATTATAGGATTGAGCATGTAGATGAGGTTGAGTTTTAGATATATTTTGAAGTTCTAGACAAAAAGTCTTGTGAGATTATTCTTGGCCTTTTATTGTTTAATTGTTCTCTATTTCTTGAGTGTGTCACTTTGAATTACTAGTTCTAGAACTTGCGTTATGATTTTTTTTTCAAGACTGTTTTACTTGACTATAATGCATGACATTAAATGATTGAGGCATGTTTCTTATTTAGCCTATTATTTCCATTCCTACCTAACAAGATCCATGTTTTGACACCCCATTTTTTTGAGCCTTAAAGCCTATTTTTGTTAGCTCCACAAAATATTTCCTAGCCTATATAAGCTTGACCCATCCAGGATTTAGGACTTTAGGAGGATTCGTTTGTGTGGTTATGAATAAGTATGGGGGAAGTTGAAAAGGGAGGTGGAAAAGAGGAAATACAACTCTAGTGTGCAAAGTGAGAAAAAAATGAAGATGAAGAATAAGTTGAAAAAATAAAGTGTTGAAATAAAAATTGAGCTTCAAAAGAAGTAGTCTTCATAATTGTTGAGAGAAAAGAGTTCAAAACGAAGCGAAAATGTTACAAAAGAATCAAAAAGAGCTTATATGAGTATGATTGGAGTTGGTGAAGGAAAATTGGAAGTAGTAAGAAAAAGAAAAAGTGTGATTGGTTTGGGTTTAGTTAGTTCTATTTCCCGGATTTAGCACCACAAGACCAAATATAATCCTTCCTATTTGTCTTTACATTGGCCCCATTACAACCTTTAAAAAGACCTCATGATTTTTGTTGTGTGTTTAGTCCATAGCGGTGGAGAATTAGAACGTTGATGCAATCATATGGTAGTCTAGTTTTTCATTGTTGATTTTGAGTGAAACACATATCCTTAAACACTTTAGTGAGAGTGCAAACACATTACCTTGGTGAGGTCAAGAATGGATGAATTTTCTATGCTCTCTACTTTAGTCAATTGCATGCTAGGACGTCTTGATCAAGCTATAGTTATATGTTGACTTGCTTTGTGGATTATGAGATGAATGCATGGATTGCAATGTTGTGGTGTGACTTGGATCTATTTCTTGCTTAAGGACAAGCAAGGTTTAAGCATGGGGGAATTTGATAGCTTGCATAAAGGTAGTGTTTAGGATGCATGTTTCCATTTCGTTTGCTTTGTTTTTAGGTAGTTTTAGTTAGTTTCTTTAAGTTATTAGAGTGTCTAGGATTTTTGGGTTTTTGCACTTGTTCTATGTTGTTTTACAGGTCTTAAAGTGAACAAGTGTGAAAGGAATGGAAACCGAGGAAAGAACGCTTGAATTCGGGCCATCCATTAGAGTTGCTGGTTTGACACCTCTGTCTTGTAAGGGTTCGTTCGGGAGCTATAGTGATCTGATAATGTTGAGTTTGGCATCATTGGAAAGCTAATCAAAGAGTTACAATTCATGTTTTTACTCCGAGTCCAAATTGCAACTCGAAGAAGGTCAAAACAGCCCCCGAAGTGTCAGTTGAATTCTGAACAGATTTGGTTGTGCTAGTCTTATGTAGAAGAGATTTGATTTACATTCTAGGGTAAAAGCTGGTTGTTTTATGCTAGAATTGTATCCAACTATATTCTATCCTTACTGCTGTTATTAAACTGAATCATTGATGGTTTAATGGTTGTTTAATTAGTTAGATCTAATAGTATCTGGTTGTGTTGTTAGTTACAATTGAAAAGGAATTGAAAAATCCATTGCATGAGATATTGAGGTGAAATCAATGATAAACTTGTCATTTGATTGTGGATATTTGTTTGCCTAAGCTATCTTCTTAATTATTTTTATTCATAATCTTTTATTGCTTTGTTAGTTTTGCATTTTTAGATTTAGTTCCAAATACAAAACCCCTTAGTTACTTGTTTGACATAAAACTCATACAAAACAATAAATCTGTCTCCCTGTGGATTCGACCCGGACTTCCTAAAGACTACGGTTCTTGGTTAGTTTGGATTCTTTTGCATAACCGTGATTTGCACGACGAAATCGCCGTTATCAAACCTGAAGGGTAATCTCGTTTGGGTGTAGACCATAAAGGTAATCACGACCGACTATTTAAAACATTTTGTAAAGAAGAATAGGATAATGGCAACGAGTCACCCAATTAGATCGAGCTTTCATTCAACGAATATTGCTCATATTCCATGCCAAGGGTATTCCACAATATTATTACGAGATAAAACGTTCCAACAAACGACAATGGAAAAAGTTGGCAATTCGATTTCCATTAATAATGCACATAATTTTTCGAATCTTGAGAGTCCTCCTTGATCTTGACTTGGGAGAATTGATCCATGATAAACGCCACAAGGTGTTTGATATTTCGTGTGACACCCTCTTGATGTGAGCCCCACATTAACTGCCAGCCAGGAAGATGAAGACTTGTCTGTGCGCTCCGACGGACCCATTACACGAGCCAAGACCCGTGCCATAGCTCGAGCCACGGCGTCCCTCGTCGTGCGCGCTTATGTGAGCCACGGCACATCCACCGGCACGCCCCTCTTCAAGTGCGTCGCCTTCATCGGAGATGCGCCGCTACCCCAGGTCGACGCCTCGCACCGCGGTACCGAGAACCTCACCCTCGGTGCCATGCCAGCCACTGTTGCCGAGCACCGTGCCACATCGGGCCAACCCGGCGCGGGAACTTGAGGTTTAGGTGTGCCTCGGCCTCGACACTTGAGTTTCGGGTGCGCACTAGCCCCGTCACTCGAGGTTCAAGCCGACTCGCCTTTTCGCGCCCCGACGCCCGTGTCACGACATGTCTTGGCGTGTCAATGCCTTGTCACGGCCTTGTCGCGACACTCGCGACTAGTTCACCGTGAGCATTTATGTTTCTTACTGTTTTTAGTATTATTTCTATTCTGAAACATTTCCCTTTCTGTAATTTCCATTTCTGTTTAGAGTTTTGGGCTTGGGCTTGCATTTTGGGTCGTGTGCGTGTGTCCCCCATGTGCCGCCCATGCCACTAGGGTTTGCTAGGGTTTGGCGTGCCATCTTCTAGATAAAAGAGGCACACCTCCTCCTTTGTTTGCTACGCTTTGTTTAATATATTGTTATGCTGTCGAGTTTTCTCCAGAGTTATTATTAAGGCGTCACCACTATTCTTTTCCCAATCTCATACTCTCCTGGCTCCCGTCAAACGAAGCCCACTTCTCAATCCTTTCAATTCAATCTCGACCCAGTCTAGACGTTTACGTCTCAAAATATATCGGTTCCGATGTGAGAAGACCATTTACGAGTCCAAGCAAAGATCCGCTCGTGAATCCTCAACGGCGTTCACATCAACTGGCATCAGAGCCAAGGATTGCGTAAGTCTTTCTCACACATTTACTCTTTTTTTGCACGAATTTTTTTCTTTCCCATCCAATTTTCATTAAGCTTCCGCCATCTCTACCAACATGCATTAGATCCATCGTTTTTGCTTCATAAAATTCAAAAAAAAAATCGTGTCCTTGCCTACTTGCATTTGTTTTTTCAGTTCATCAACTTGAGTTTTCGAGTCTTGCTTGCATTCATCTTGCTTGTTTGGATCGATTGCGTTGTGCACGTCTTTCATTGTTTGTGTTTGTACGAGATTTGGTCCGATTTGGCCATTATTTCGTGTGTGTTATTGAGGGCAAGAATCTTGGAGGATAAAATCCACAAGATCTTGTTAGTTGCCTTTTTAAAAAAATCAAAAAAAATATCTTTGGAAGAGAAAAGCCAATATAAGGCAATCTTTATCCAATATATAAAAAAATCATTTAAAGATCTCAAAAGATCTTGTGAGATACACAAGCCAAAATAGGGCAAGTATCTCACATATTTTCAGTATTTCCCTCTTTTAATATTGCAATCTTCTCTTGCCTTGATTTGCATATCTTCCTTATTTGCATATCTTGGTTGTTTCCTTTCTTGTTACAACCCAATCTCGCCTTCCCTCTTAGGCCGAGATCCTTTCCTTTCTCTCTCATTCTCTTACGTGCCAAGGCTTAGCAAAAGTCGACGCCTCTCTCTCTTTTCTTACTTGCTTGCTTGCTTGTCTTGCTTATTCGTGATCTTGTGTTGTTCCGTTCTTGTGTAAGTCAAGATCTTAAACCTCCCTTACCTTTACAAGTCCTTTCGTGCAAACTAAGGGTACTTGCGTGGTGAGCCTTACCAAATCTCGACGCTTCTTTTGTTTGTTGTTTTGGAATTTTTGACTTGTTCATGTCTATGTTCGAGATAGGTGACGGTAGCATGGAAGGAGACGAGCAATCCAACCAACAAGGACACAACAACCAGCGCCAACAATTGTCGATGCTTCAACCACCGCTACTCGTGACGTCCGACGCGTCGCAAATGGGTATCGTGCCCGTCGAAGGCCTCGCGACGCTAGAGGAGCTTTTCGCTCAAATGGAACACCTTTTTTCGAGGTTCATGGAGCAACAAGCACCACCAGCCGTGACGATCCACACGCAGCCCGCTAATCCGAGCATAACGCCACCCGGCGTCTCGGCACCGCGGGCTACGACACAAGAGAAGGGCAAGGGCCCGATTGTTGAAGCGTCTAACCCGAATGGAATCCAAAGGTTGGAGTCCATGAAGGAAAGTCGCTCGACTAATCAGGCCTAAGATTTACATGAGGTTCGTGACGTTCATTCCGATGAGGAGTATGACTCCGAGGAGTGGCGACGTCAACAAGACAAGAAAAAGAAAAACGCGGTCACTCCGACGCATAAAAAGAAAAGAACAGAGACCAAGATGATTTCGATTTCAATGACTATGAGGGTCATCAAAGTCCGACAACTCCATGTTCGGATTCCGAGGACTCTATGACGGAGTACAAGGAAGATTCCGAGGAGGAATTTGACTGCACTCTGGTCCATGATTCGGAGGAGTGGATAGATCGGGATCGGGATTGGATTCCGAGACCCAAGTTGCCCGAGAACCGCGTGGAATATGATCGGATTGAGAGCCGTGACAACCGCAATTGGCCTCGGCACCATGGGGATCGGCGTCGCCAAGACCGAGACCGCGGGGACCAGCGGCGCCCTCGGCGCGATAGAGAGACGAGCCTAGCGATGATGGCAACGGTCCAAACTGAGGCCATGGCCGAGGCAACCGACACCGTCGCACACCTCCTCCGCGTGCCAATCGGCGTGACGACAACGATCATCCGGCGCATGTATCACGTCGTGACGTTAAGGTAAAATTTGAGGATTTTTTCGGTAATTATAATCCTGATGAGTTTATTTCTTGGTTGCAGGGTACCGAACACGTTCTCAAACATTGCCACTATGAAGAGCACGAAAAAGTTGAGGTGGTGACCCATCATTTCAAGGGGGCGCTCGTATGTGGTGGAACCGATTCGAAGCGGATCGGGCCTGAAAGGGTAAAGTCGCCATTACCGAGTGGCATCAACTCTCTTTTATAATGAAGCAGATATTCATACCCCCGACTACAAGGAGAAATTCCGGACTTTGATCCAAGACGCACGTCAAGGATCCATGACTCCGGAGGAGTTCTTTGCCTACTTAGAAGATCTATTCTTGAAAGCCGGCATAAGCGCTTCCCCGGGGGCGTTGCGGTCTCGCTTTGTGGCGGGACTCCACCAATGGATCCGAGATCTCTTGGTTGTCTTGCCGATCAAGGACTTGGGACGATTGATACACACGACCATGGAGTTGTACATGTAGTTTAAGAGGCCAAAATCGTCCACTGATCAAAGGTATGGTTCTAACCCTAGTCCTTCCGCTTTGGGTACTAAACCGTTTTCTACTCCTTCTTTCTATAAACCCAAGGTAGGTAATTCCGGGACGGACTCCAAGGGCCCTTCGGTTGGTCAAAACCGTGACAAGGTTACGCCTCCGCCACAAAGGACTCGAGACATCGAGTGCTATCAATATGGTGGCCGAGGACACTTGAAAGGGGATTGCCCCAACACGAAGCGCGTGTTGTTTTCAGCTCAACTGGCGGTGTATGAGAGCGTTGACGAGGCTGAGTCAGAAGCGGACAACGAGGCGCCGATTGATGACGGTGCATTTTGCGCACCCTCGGATATTGCCGCCGGCGTTGACAAGCTTTTGCTCGTGACACGCCGAGCGCTTAGCTTAAAGGAGGCCGTACCCACCGATCAACGGGAAAATATTTTCCGTACTAGGTTTTTGGTGCAAAACGTCTCCTTAAGCATTATAATTGATTCGGGTAGCTGCGGAAATTTCTTATCAAGGAAAGTCGTCAACCACTTCAAGTTGCCTCAATCGGACCATCTGAAGCCTTACAAGCTAGCATGGATTTTAAATGATGGCGATCATTGGATCACGAAACATGTTAGCCTTTCCTTTTAAATTGGTGTCTGCTCCGATTCCGTTCTTTTTGATGTTATTGACATGGACGCCACGCATATCCTTCTTGGCCGTCCATGGCAGTTTGACCGTCACGTGATTTACGATGGCCGATTGAACACTTACATGTTCAATTACCATGGTAAACGCGTGACCATCTTACCTATGTCTCCGAGTGAAGCGTTACAGGATGAAGCCGAAAGACAACAAGCTAATCTCGGGAGAACGCCACGGCCGCGCTCGCACTGAATGCCACCTCTACCGACGTTTCTGGCCATGGCGATAATTCTATCGGCGTTTCTGGTGCATACACCCCAGAATCTGGAAAAATGAAGGTTCACACCAGGTGATCAAGCACTTTGAGGGGAGTTTTTCTTGTTTTTTATTGTGTCCATTGCTTAATATTACCATAGATTCGACACATGATTACCCCTCTCTATCACTTCTTTATTACAGGAGTTCTTGGATATTATGCCTGCCGAGCTCCCCGACGGGTTACCACCTATTCGGGGGATCGAGCACCGCATAGATCTCATTCCCGGTGCCTTATTGCCGAACCGGCCTGCATATAGGGCATCGCCGAAGGAAACTCAGGAGCTACAACGCCAAGTCCAATCTCTTTTGGACAAGGGTTATGTTCGTGAGTCCCTTAGCCCATGTGCGGTTCCGATTATTTTGGTGCCGAAGAAGGATGAGTCTTGGAGGATGTGCGTGGACTGCCGTGCCATCAACCAAATCACCATCAAATACCACCACCCGATTCCCCGTTTGGACGACATGCTCGACGAGTTACATGGTGTCGTGTTGTTCTCCAAGATTGATTTGCGGAGCGGCTACCATCAAACTTGGATGCAAGAAGGGGACGAGTGGAAGACGGCTTTTAAGACCAAACACGGTCTTTATGAGTGGTTGGTGATGCCCTTTGGCCTAACTAGCGATCCTTCTACCTTTATGCGTTTAATGAACTTTGTTTTACGCAAGTTTTGGGGACTTTTCTTCGTCGTGTATTTTGACAACATTTTAGTTTATAGTCGAACTTTGGACTCTCACGGGGGGGGGGGGGGGGGGGGGCACCTTAGGCAGGTGTTAGATTGACTCCGCGAACATTGTTTGTATGTAAACCTGGACAAACGTGTTTTTTGCTCGGTTACGACGAGTTTTCTTGGTTTCGTCGTATCCAAGGATGGCCTACGAGTGGATTCTGACAAAATCCGGGCCATCCGAGAGTGGCCAACTCCCACGACCCCCACCATGGTTCGTTCTTTTTTGGGGCTCGCGGGACTTTATAGGCGATTCGTCAAGGACTTTAGTTCTATCACCGGGCCACTCCATTCTTTAACCAAGAAGGCTGCTTTCGAGGCCTTAAAAGATGTTTTGTGCCGCGCCCCGGTCCTGCAATTACCAGAGTTTTCAAAGCGCTTCGAGATCGAGTGCGACACTTCCAATTATGGTATTGGCGGTGTACTCCTTCAAGAGCAACGGCCTATCGCTTACTTTAGCGAGAAGCTAGATGGGGCTACTTTGAATTATCCGACCTATGATAAAGAGCTTTACGCTCTTATTCGGGTCCTAAAGACGTGGCAACACTATCTCCGGCCAAGCGGTTTCTTAATTCATACGGATCACGTGGCCTTGGCTTATCTCAAGAGTCAAACGACTCTGAATAGGCGCCATGCACGTTGGGTTTAGTACATGGAGACGTTTCCATACGTCATTGCGCATAAAAAAGGAAAGGAGAACGCCGTTGCCGTCGCTCTCTCTCGAAGGTATATTCTGTTGACCCAACTCCATACTAAGATGCTCGGGTTCGCTTTGATCAAGGATTTATACGCCTCATATCCGTATTTTTCCTCAATCATTAAAAACCTAGAGCACTCATGCATCCATGAGTCCTTCTTCTTGGACAATGGGTATCTTTACCGAGATGGGAAGCTTTGCATTCCGGCCTCTTCGGTGAGACACTTATTGCTCCAAGAGGCTCATGATGGACGAGGCCACTTTGGCATAGCCAAAACGTTGGCAGCACTTCGTGAGCATTTTTTCTGGCCTCACATGGCTCGGGATGTGAACAAGTACTGTCAAAGTTGTATGTCGTGTCATACTACCAAGTCTCGGTCACAACCAAATGGTCTTTACACACCCCTTCCTATTCCGGACGCCCCGTGGGAAGATCTTTCCATGGATTTTATCACGGGACTCCCAACGTCGAGGTGTGAAAAAGACTCCATTTTCGTAGTTGTGGACCGGTTCTCCAAGATGGCCCACTTCATAGCATGTAAAGGGACTAATAACGCGGTGGAAATCGCGAATTTATTCTTTGAACATGTTGTGAAATTGCATGGTATTCCTAAAACTATTGTTAGCGATAGGGATACCAAATTTTGCAACCACTTTTGGAGAACGCTTTGGGGGAAGTTAGGAACACGACTCCTATTTTCTACTGCTTGTCACCTCAAAACCGAAGGTCAGACTGAGGTGACCAATCGGACCTTGGGCACTCTTCTTCGGACGATGCTCAAGGCAAACCCACGTCGGTGGGAGGACTTACTTTGCCATGTTGAGTTTGCTTATAACAGGTCCTTCCACTCTGCGACGAAGATGACCCCCTTCAAGGTGGTCTATGGACGCAATCCATGCACACCCATGGATTTGGTACCACTGCCCTTCAATGCCGGAGAGCACGTCGACGAGGCCAACCGCACCGATCACGTCCGCCGCCTTCATGAGCGTACCAAGGCGCAACTTTTGAAGCGCTTAGATCAATACGCCGCTCAATGCAACAATGGGCATCGTAAATTGATTTTCGAGCCAGGCGACATGGTGTGGCTCCATCTTCAGAAGGAGAGTTTTTCCAACGCTCGGAAGACGAAGCTGCATCCCCAAGGAGACGGCCCCTTCAAGGTCCTACGGCGCATCAACAACAACTCCTACATCATCGACCTCCCGAGTAAGTACAACGTTTTCGCTTCCTTCAATGTCTCAGATCTCTCACCCTATAAAGATCCCGAGTATCATGACGAGGAAACGGGGACGCTTCCCACCCAAGGGGGGAGGGTGATTTGAGCCCCACATTAACCGTCATCCAGGAAGATGAAGACTTGTCTGTGCGCTCTGACGGACCCATTACACGAGCCAGGGCCCGTGCCATAGCTCGATCCACGGCGTCCCTCGTTGCGCGCACTTATGCGAGCCACGACGCATCCACCGGCGCGCCCCTTGATAGCTTGCATATAGGTGTAGTTTAGATGCATGTTTTATATTGGTTTTGCATAAGTTTTACTTAGTTTTAATTAGTTTTAGGTTAGTTTCTAGGATCTTGTGTTTTCGGGTAGTTGCGCTTGTTTTGCTCGGTTTTGCAGATCATTAGGTAAACAAGCGTGGACGGGATGGATCTTAGGGGACTATGGTGGAGTTTGAGGAAGCTTTGAGTGATACAAGTGAAGATTGGAAGAACCAAGACCCAAGAGCTTGAAGGATAAAAACGCTTAAATCCGGGCTATGTATTGAAGGTCTTGTTTTGACACCTCTATCTTGAAATGCTTGGTTTGGGAGCTACATTGCTTGGATGAAGCTGAATTTGCTATCACTGGAAAGCTAACTCGAAGAGTTACAATTCATATGTTTACTCCGAGTCCAAATTCCAACTAAAAGGGGGTGAAAACAACCTATGAAGTATAACCTGAATGCTGAACCGGGGCTGTGACGCGGGCTCAGGAGAGACATGTGCGGCCGCGCACCCATGGAACAAGACCGCGCCTTATGTTCGGCCGCGAGAGAGTTGGGCAGCGAGTTTTGGGCTTCGAGATGGGCTTAAGATAGATCTTGACCGACGTGTTTGATTGTATTTCAGGGTATTTTTATCTTTGGATATCTTAGGGGTATTTAAACCTTGTTTTTAGTTTCTCTTTGATAACTATTGTCAAACTTTGGAGGCTAGGGTTTTCTCTATTGAGGCAGACTTTGAAACCTTTGTAAGTTTGTTTTTAATTTAATTATGTTTTGCTAAATTTATTGTGTTTGGCTAGTTATTGATGTCATGATTTGTATATAGTTGTGAGATTTGATTGATTCTCTACAAACTTGAATAGAGTTTATTCCCTGTGCTTAATTGAATCTAAACTAGGGTTTTATTAGATTGGTCACCTAATTGAATTTCTAGTTATAACTGAATCTTATTAATTACCGGTCGGAGTTAATTTGATCAAGAGTATACTGTAATCAACTTAGTACCGGTTGGACAAGTTGGTTAAAGAAGGGAATAAATTCACAAGTCGCTTAGATGTCTGGTTGCTCTGAGTGGTTGTTTCTATTGATAACTTGAATCGTCATGTTGTTATTTAATTGAATCTAGAAGGTTTTCTAGGTTGTTAGATGATTAGGGTTGTTAGACTGGTAGTTCTGTCAACTAAATCTGAAGTTCGGGTCTTAATCCTTAGTAGGGTCATTATCTACAATAGATTATTCAAGTGAGAAGAGAATCCAGAGAATCAATGATCAACAAAGTAATGTCATGATGGATTTAACTAGTTAAACACGCTTGTCTCTTATTTGATTTAAATCATCTTTTGCATTTATATTTACTTTTATTTTGCATAGTAGTTTAGAACTTTCAATCATCCAAACCCCCCTTTGGTTACTTGGCATACAAGCAATAACACAAATACACAAGTCCTTGTGGGATCGACCCTTACTTGTCGCTCTACTGAGTTGGTTAAGTTAAGGTTTCTTTGATAGGTATTAACGACCACTGAAAATACATCATCACCCCTCTTCAAGTGCGTCGCCTTCATCGGAGACGCGCTGCTACCCCAGGCCGACGCCTCGCACCGTGGTACCGAGAACGTCACCCTCGGTGTCGTGCTAGCCCTTTTTGCCGAGCACCATGCCACACCGGGCCAACCCGGCGCTGGAACTTGAGGTTCAGGTGCGCCTCGGCCTCGACACTTGAGGTTCGGGTGCGCACCAGCCCCGTCACTCGAGGTTCAAGCCGCCTCGCCATGTCGCGCTTCGACGCCCGTGTCACGACATGTCTTGGCGTGTCGATGCCTTGTCACGGCCTTGTCGCGACACTCGCGACTAGGTCACCGTGACCATTTATGTTTCTTACTATTTTTAGTATTATTTCTATTCCGAAACATTTCCCTTTTTGTAATTTCCATTTCTGTTTAGAGTTTTGGGCTTGGGCTTGGTCTTGCATTTTGGGCCGTGTGCGTGCGTCCCCCATGTGCCGCCCATGCCACTAGGGTTTGCTAGGGTTTGGCGTGCCATCTTCTCTATAAAAGAGGCACGCTTCCTCCTTTGTTTGCTACGCTTTGTTTAATATATTGTTATGTTGTCGAGTTTTCTCTAGGGTTATTATTAAGGCATCACCACTATTCTTTTTCCAATCTCATACTCTCCTGGCTCCCGTCAAACGAAGCCCCCTTCTCAATCCTTTTACTTCAATGTCGACCCAGTCTAGACGTTTACGTCTCAAAATCTATCGGTTCCGACGTGAGAAGACCATTTACGAGTCCAAGCAAAGATCCGCTCGTGAATCCTCAACGGGGTTCACATCACCTCTCTAGATCGCTCCCAATTGCCACCAATTTGTGTCTTACGACATCATCCAAAACTAACGCCCTTCATGCCTTTTTATAAACAAGTCATGGGTTTTCCAAAAGTAATTAGAAGTGGTTACAAGAGGTTAGAGGGGTTGGAGGAGGTTGAGAGAATCTAGGAGAGAATTTAGGAAAGTTGTTAGGAAATTCTCTCTACATAACCACCTTCATCCTTTTCCAAAACTTCTCTCTCTTTCTATCCTTTATATGGGCGGCAACAAACCCTAGAAAGGCCCAAGTGTGTCATCCAAAACCAGCCAAGAAGGCCCATGAAATTGGTCCAAAAATTGCTTCAAGAAAAGACCATTGTCAAGCCAAAAACCAAGCCCAAGTTGGCAACCCATTTGGCCCAAAACCAGCCCATAGGATCGGCCCATCATAGCCTAATTCCACTCCCCAAGGGTTGGCCCACCGTGGCCCATATGGCCTAGGTCAATCTAGGATAGCTAGGTACCAAGCTAGGTCACTTAACTACTGTAGTTGGCCTCAGCTAGTTGAGTTGACATATCCATCTATTTGAGCTGGCTTGAGTTGAGTTTCAACTAGTTGAGCTGACTTCTAAGCTATTTGAGCTAAACCGTATCTAGTTGAGCTTTCTTGAGCTAAACCCTAGCTAGTTGAGCTTCCTTCCAAGCTTGTTCTTTGAGTTAGGTACTAAGTTAAGCTTATGGAGCTAACTTACAAGCTAGTTTGAAGCTTTCAAACTCCGTTATAGCTTTATAACTATGTGCCAAGCTATTCTTATGCTTTGGTCCTTGTCTAAGACATTCACCAAGCTTAGAGAAGCTTTCATTCATTCATAACAATGCACAAAGCTAATGGTTATTCTTTCCTTACTCAAAACATAAAACCTAGCTCGATTGAATCTCAAGACAAGTGCCTGACGCCTCTTGCCACTTCATAGGCGTGCCGAGACACCTCATTATAGCTTCCAACCATCCATGTGCACTCGGCGTGCCACACCCAAGGAACAGGCACGCCCCAGCCATGCACCATGCTCGCGCCACACCACAAACCCAGCATAGGCACCTTTACCGAGCGTCGAGCTCGTGCCGCGTCACCAGCCAAGCATGGGTGCACCCTTACCAAGCGTTGTGTCCATGTTGTGCCTTTGGCACATAAGGTTCCGTGCCTAGGCATCGGTGCATGTCTTGATATATTTTCCTTTTCCTTGACCACTTTCAACCCTCTAATCAAATCATGGCATGTCACAAAGGTTGATCTTCTTAATCGATATTCCTATGTGACTCCTTTTCTCATCACATGCATAACAATGGGATTGACGACTTTACACAAATCACCAACAGGAGTCCCAAGATTCGAACAAGTTATGTGTGTTCTTAATGGAAATCGAATTGCCAACTTTTTCCAGTGTCGTTTGTTGGAACGTTTTATCTCGCAACAATATTGTGGAATACCCTTGGCATGGAATAGGGGCAATATTCGTTGAAGGAAAGCTCAGTCTAATTGAGTGACTCATTGCCATTATCCAAGTCATCTTTATAAAATGTTTTATATAATCGGTGGTGATTACCTTTATGATCTACATCCAATGAGATTACCCTTTGAGTCTACTCACGAGACTACCCTTCGGGGTCTACTCAAACCGCCTTGACTATCCTTTTGGATCTACAAGGACCAACTTTACTTCAACTGAACTTTGCAAATATGCTATTCTACTTATCATAGAAATCAACAAAATGTTAATCGACAAAACAATAAAATCGAGGAAACGCTTGAACAACGACGAGAAAAGGCAAAGATGAAGTGGAGAACGGTTCGAACGATCTATTTCAAAGAAGAATAAGAGGAGAAGAACAATTGAAAGTGTAAAATCAGAGTAAAATCACAGCGTGGAACATGGAAGTTGAGAAACGGTTCAACTGAAGTAGAAAGTGCAATAGTGGAGTTTGAAAGTGAGAATGTGGAGAAATAGAGAGGGGAGAAATGGTTCAAACGAGAGTTATGTGGGCAACTAAAACACACACATACTAATGCAAAATAAAGAAGCTTATTTAGGATAAATTAACTAACTCCTTTGTTCATTAAGAGTACGGTTCAGGTGCGAATGGGCGCCCAGGTGCGAAATAAGAAAGAACAAGAGTCTTTGGATGAAGAAAAATCAAAGGCGTTGATCATTTCACTTAAAAGGGGGAAAAACAGCACGGGTGAATTATTGGCGAATTATTCGCGTATTTTTGAAAAAAAAACGAAAATAGGACGCGCGCCCAAATTGTTCATCACTATTGTGGATTTGTTCATCAATCATGTGGATTTGTTCATCAACATTATGATTTTGTTCATCAAAACTGTGATTTTGTGCATAAATAAACTATTGCTTGTGCATCAAAAATCTATTGTTTGTACATAAAAAATGAACAAATGTGTATCAAAATTACATGCTATATGTTCATCAACATTATGATTTTGTTCATAAAAAACGAAAATATTTGTTCATTGGTTTTGGCATATTTGTTCATCGGTTTGTGCATATTTGTTCATTAGTAACATCATTTGTTAATTGGTTTTTGCATATTTGTTCATTGCCTTTTTCATATAATTGTTTATTGCTAGATGCATATTTGTTCACTAGTAACCTCAATCTGTTCATTGCTATATGCATATTTGTTTATTAATAACATCAATTTGTTCATAGCTAAATAAGGCACAAGCACTCCTCTTCGATTTGTTGCTATCTCGCTCTCTTAGCATACACCATATTATTGCAAAGTCAGATTCTTTATCTATTATCCTTTACATTCAAGTTTCTACATCAAACTTATCTTATTTTGGTACTATATTGAGCACATCATTCGTATTGACAAGTTACCCTTAAAGCACTCAATGGACAAACAAAGGTTAGATCAATGAACAAAAAAAGTTATATCAATGAACAAATAGGGTATACTAATGAACAAACAATGGTATACCAATGAACAAAAAAGAGTATATCAAAGAACAAATAATGGTATACCAATGAACAAATAATGGTATATCAATGAACAAGCAAGGTTATATCAATGAACAAATATTGGTGTATCGAAACTAATTATATGTGCATCAAAAACTAGATAATATTGTATTCATACACATAAATAAGATTAAAAAATAAAACTAAAAATTAAAAAAGTTCGAAATTGATGAACATTGTTATCAAAAACTCGATGCACAATGAGTTAGTAATGATGAACAAATGGTGATTACGGACGAACAAATCGCTATTTCTGATGAACAAACTGGGCACGTCTCATAAAAACATATTTTTCGAAAAATACGGGAAAATTTCATCTGTGTCGTATTCTTATTGAAAAATACACGAATAATACGGGAAAAATTCGCCTTTGCCGTATTTTATCCTTTTTAATGAATGTTTAATCAGGGGCGTTGATTTTTTGGAATGGACGAGCGAGATTTATTCTTAATTCTCACCTGGGCGCCCATTCGCACATGACTCTTTCTACATATAATGTCCTTATTTTTGTCATATTCATCTTCATTTTAATTAGTTATAATTCAATAACTCAACCAATAATTAATCGATATTCACAGTAAAAGGAGTACTTATCCAACCTAAGTAACATAATAACGAACATTTCGAACAGTCTTATAAGAATATTCATAAAACATCAAACTAATTCAAACCTATAAATATCCAAACCAACATCTTTTATCATCCAAACTATCATCCAATCATATTCAAATCATCATATGAAAATCCCATTTGAATTAAAAAATTGCACCTATTTAATTTCAAAATCACTTTTCAATTTAAAAATAGCGCCAAATAAGGTCTGATTTTTTCATGATTGTTTTTTAATTTCAGCCTATTTATTTTAGGAAACTACCTTTTTGATTTAAAATCTCATGATTTTCTTGATATACACTCAGGTTCTCTATCAAATCTAGTCATCCATAAAGTAAAAAGAAATGAAACCCCGAACGCTCTCTCCCTCGAACCCTAGCCCGAAATCGAACCATTCGCCCCCTTTCTACAAACCCTAAATCCAAAATCTGGGTAATCCTAGAGACGATTCTCACCCAAATTCTAGTTTATTCTACTCCAAAGAATGATTTCAATACTCGAATCGAGGCATTTGGCGGTCGTTGGCCCCGAAAATCCAAGCATCTCTTTCGAGATAAGTCGATAGAAGGGTACTCGAGTCCGCCTTTGGAGGTGGCTAAAACTCGTCTGCTCTGCCTCATACGTGATGACTGGTGTGGGAAGCGAATTAAAATAATGGATTCTCCTATGTGGAACTGTTCCTCGACGACATGAGGGGGAAGAGAGAAGGCATTTCCGGGGGCTGTCTTCTCGAGGAAAGGAAGGCGCAAGCTAGGTGGTGGATGGGACTCCATCCCTGGCAAAGACACAGGAGGAAACGCGTAGGCGACACCAATACATAGCAATCTTGAGGCCATGTATTGGTGTTATGTTTATTGCTATGTTATGAATTTGATGCTAAACTTGTTATATGGGAGCTATGAGTACTACATGAATGACGAATCTCGATATATGACATGCTTGCATAATAAGCTTCTGGTCCTTTCTAACACTAGAGATTGTTACTTCAATGATGAAATGTTTATGCAGCCTTGGCTGATCTTTCTAAGAAACAGTGAGATTCAAAGCAATTTTTTGGAATATTTTAATAAGGGGGAAGTTGGGGATACCAATAGCCATACGAATGACATTACTATCAGCTTGTGGATTAATTGCTCTATTTGCAGGCGCGACCTGACTTGGTCCAATTATATCAAAAACGACAGGACTAGTAAATTTAGAAATATGGTTAATTCTTGTTTTATGAATAAGACTAAGCTAGCTATGGAAAGAACTCACTACTTGTTGATCACTTGGCTTTGCTGCAGGAACAGAATCCAATCACATTCCTTAAACTACTTGGATATTGGAGAGAGTTATTGGAACGTATATGACAACAAGCAAGATTCCATCAAAATAGGAAGGGATGGAAAAACAGATCATAGTAACAAGGAGATAGCGACCTTGAGTAAGGCAAAAATAAGAACAAGAGTACATAACTCCTATGAAAGAAAAGGGACAGTGTATATACAACTCAAGAGCACTGAGAAGAATGTGATATGCTATAATTACTTTGAGTGTTGGGGCACTCGTGTATGCTGGTGTGTTGAGAAGTTTGTGAAATATAATACATGTTGTGTATGGAGGTGTGTTAAATTTTATCAATTGCATTTCAGAAATTGTAATAAACAAAAACATGGAAAAATGTCAACTGAGTGGCAAAGGCGGAGTTTTTTATGAGGCTGTCGAGTGTTGATTTACATGATAAAGATAACAAAATAATAGGTCCTTCTAGAGGGAAAATGGGTGTTGCTATATTAATGGGTCAATTCTGGCACTTCACTACTTGTCAAATTTCAGGCCCTTTGTGCTCGAAAGAAATGATTGCATGTAGATTGATGCAGCTTGTACGCATATGGAGTATGATTAACATGAAACAATATCAATACCTTCCCCTCTGCTGCTCAAGAGAGGTTAGAAAAAATTGTAAAAAAATAGCACTGTTATCTAAAATAATTAATGTGACAAAGTTGCATGAATGTAATTTAGAACACTTGTCAGGAGAGACTACTGAACATGTGTAATGTTTTTTTGTTGGAAAAGATGTTGAGTGCGAACCCAGACTACTTGACCAGCATGACAAGTCCTTCTATTATGTGGATTAAAATGGAGCCCGTTTTACAAATTTTTAAACTGTGGGTGGGATGGGTTAAGGTCAAATTAAGTATCCATGAAGATTGGTTTTTGGAATTGTAGAGGGATAGGTAGAAAATCCTTTTGTCCAGAACTTGACTCCTTCTGTAAAATTCAAAAAGTGCAAATTATGGCAATAGCGGAGACTAAAACGGATGCTTTGCCAAGTGACCAAGTTTGGAGGCGAGCAGGTTTTGATAATGTTGTTTGGTCTCCTGCCTCGGGTCGGGCGGGAGGAATTGCAATCTTTTGAAAATCACATCAGCTCGTCAATGAGGAAGTAACGATTCTCGTCCAAGAGCCTAGGTATGTAATATTAAAATACCACCATCTAGTTACAAAATACATGATAGCAATCTGTTGCACATATGCCCCCCCTAACGCGGGAGACAAAGAGGAGTTCTGGAACCAATTAACACTACAAAACCTAAACCTCCCTACCCTTATGATTGGGGACCTTAATGAAATACAAGAACCTAAGGATAAAAAAGAAGGTGTTTATCCGGACACTAGCAGATTTGAAAGATTATTAAACATCAAAAACGATTGCCTTCTGGAAGACATTCCGACTACAGGTAATGCCTATACATGGAGAAAGAATAAAACTGAAATTGATAACATCTATGAAAAACTAGACAGAGTTCTAATAAGTAATAACATCTTACAAAATTTCCCAAACATTAGTACCCAGAACCACGCTTTCACTAGCTCAGATCATTGTAAAGTGACAGTAAAATTAAATAATGAGGAAATAATCAAAGCACAACCATTTAAAGTGGAAAAAATGTGGATGTACAGGAAAGATTTTAGAAATGTGGTTAAACAAGCTTGGAAAGTGCAATTTCAGGGACCAAATATGTTTAACCTAGTTAAGAAAACGCAACTCTTTAAACAGCATGCCAAAAAATGGAATAAGCACACATTAGGCAATACTTTTGAACAACTAAAAGAAATAGAAGATCAACTAGTAGAGATCCAAAAAGAAATTCTAATCTCTCCCCAACCAAGAATCATCCGGAAACAACTCCAATTGTTGAATAAGAAAGAATGCATATTAAAATTCCACAAAAAGTATTGGAAACAAAGAGCTAAGACAAAACATATAAAACTATCGGATGCAAACACAGGATACTTCTATAAGATTGCTTGTGGCAAACGCAATCGGAAAATAATTAAGGAAATCATTACAACGGAAGGAACACAAATTCTAGGTACAGATAATATTAGAGAAGAAATAAGGAATGACTTTAAAAAGAGATTTACTAAGCAACCAACTCATCTAAATAATGCTAGTGAATATCTCAATCTGATCACCAAGGAAATAACGGAACAAGATAATATTATGTTAACTAGCGCCGTCACTAATGAAGAAATCAAGTCAACGGTAATGAAGCTGGGCTCTGACAAATCCCTGGGCCCGGATGGTATTACTGCGGAATTCTACAAGAGATATTGGGATATTGTGGGACCAACAATAATCAAAGCTGTGAAAAGTTTTTTCCACTCAAGGAAAATCTTACGACAAACCAACAATACGTTTATAACCCTCATACCTAAGGTAGAGAACCCAAAGTCGACTAATCACTACCGGCCCATAAGTCTATGCTCAACCATTTATAAAATTATCTCGAAAATTACAACAAAAAGGATTAAAAAAGTTATAACCAAAATTATTCATCTGCTCCAAGGAGCCTTTATAGCAAACCGAGTCATTCAAGATAATATACTTATAGCCCATGAAATATTTCACTCTTTTAGAAATACAAAAAATAAAGATGGTTGGATAGCAATAAAACTAGACATGGAAAAGGCGTATGACCGGGTTGATTGGGAATATCTCTTAGACGTGATGCAGAGATTTGGATTCGATAGAAAAGTAATAGGATGGATAAGGGAATGCATTTGTATTGTGTCACTGTCAATACTAGTAAATAATGGACCCACGGATCCATTCAACCCGGAACGGGGACTTCGACAGGGCGACCCTCTTTCGCCTTTCTTATTTGTTATTGCATCGGAAACTCTAGCAAGGAAACTACAGCTAACCAACGAACTAGATAAAAACACAATAGGATTCCCTATCGCCCGTGGTGGGACGAGAATCCCGTTCTTAGCCTTTGCATATGACATTATAATATTTGCCAAAGCGTCTCAGCGATCATGTGAAAAAGTAAAGACCATTATTGATGAATTTTGTAGACTTTCGAGTCAAAAAGTTAACTATAACAAGTCAGCCTTTCACACCTCAAAAAACACGACTACCCAACAAAAAAGTACAGCACAACAGGCCTTGGGGATCGCCACAATGACAAATCTAGAGAAGTACCTAGGTTGACCTATTATAAATGGTAAAGTTAATAAGGACACCTTTAAAGACTCTATTGGAAATGCACAAAAACAGCTCACAAAATGGAAAGCAAATTCGCTATCTCAAGAAGGTAGGACGACTTTGATCAGAGCTAACCTAGCTACAAAACCGAATTATGTAATGCAAAGCTTTATGCTCCCAGCGAACGTGCACTCCGAGATGGATAGGATAACAGAGGCTTCTTCTGGAATAAAGATAGGAATTATAAGACGCTGGTGGGATGGGATAAGATATGTAAGCCCAAAGAGGTAGGAGGACTAGGAATTAGGAAAACAGAACATATGAACAAAGCGCTCCAAATGAAGCTACTGTGGAAGATTTTGGTAGAACCAAATAATACGTGGGTCAAGATAATCTCACAAAAATACCTTAGAAATGATAACATATTCTCGTATAAACTAAAAGCAAGCACCTCATGGCAATGGAAAAAGCTAATGCATCTAAGAGAGGAATTCTACAAAGGTCTTATATGGCAAATTAGGGATGGGAAAACGGTCAACTTTTGGAAAGACAATTGGCTCTTACAAGGCCCTCTTCGACCACACCCAAAGAATCCGACAAATGTAGAAGAAACAAAAACAGTAGACGCGTGGATCACTAATGATCATAAATGGAAAATAGACGAACTAAAGCAAATCCTCCCGGATAACATTGTTGAGAAAACTGATAATATACCAATCCCGGATAATTATATTCAAGATAGATTGTACTGGGCCCCTAGCAAAAATGGTTGGTTCTCCACCTTGTCTGCAGTAAGCCTAATAACAAATCTAGAAAGACAAGCACCGCATATAAATAATTGGTTGTGGAAACTGGATACTTATCCAAAGGTGAAAAACTTTCTGTGGAAAGTGGATAACAATGGTCTTCCTACGAAAGCTAGACTTAGGGAAAAACATATCACAACTCTGGGAGGTTGTGTGTTGTGTGACTGCACTAATGAAGATACAAGTCACTTACTGACAAAATGCCCATATATGATGTACATAATTAGCAAAGTTAACCCAAACATAGCAAATTCTATCCAGGGGTACGACCCTCTAAACAAAACGCCTAGAATAATCCTAAGTGAATTGTACTAACTCCTAGGAAAAAAGGATTTCACGTGTTTAGCTGTTGCTTGGTGGAGCCTCTGGCATCAACGAAATATATTGATTTTCCAACAACACCAAGACGAAGGAATATCAGACTTGGCAGCATATATAAGAAACCAAATAGGGAATTGGGGTAAAGCGATGAATTGGACCGAGGATGAAGAAAATATAATAACACCTCAAACGAAAAAAAGAAACATTGAAAAAAGGGCCCTAAGGAAGTGGAAAAAGCCTAAACCATGATACATAAAAGTTAACTTCGATGCATCAAAATTGTCCAACGGAAACACTTCTGGAGGAATCGTATTCAGAAATCACCTTGGCCAGGTAACTGATATTATGAGGCCTAACTTTGGGAAAGTGTCAGTTTTAAAGGCTGAAGCTCTTGCCCTTCGAGAAGCAATTAGGCAAATAAGAGTAAGAATGTTAGGAAAAGTGGAAATTGAAGGGGATAATCTCCAGGTCATAAACGCCATTACAGGGAAAACCCAATGTCCTTGGGAGATCGAACTCATTATCGCTGATATTCTTGTTTCTATTCATGGAAACCAAGATTTAGCGATTAACCATGTCTTTAGGGAATGTAACGCTGTGGCCGACAAAGTTGCTAATTTGGGCCACAGTCTCCATGTTGAGTGTATCAAGACTCACCCATAACTTATGGTTCTCATCCGAAAGGATGCTCTAGGGCGTCCTCCGTAAGGAGAGCACCCTAATTATTACATAATCAAAAAAAAAATCTAGTCATCCATTATCCCAATCTATCGACTTAAATTGCGACTCACAGTTCACCCCTTTTCCCGTTCTACCCGTCCCCTAACAATATATTCCTAAAATACTGAAATTAATTTTGTTTTTTAACGGTAATCAAAATTAAATATGTTCAATTAACTATTTGAACAAAACAAAATGTTAGTTATAACGTAATTGTGAAAGTGGCAAATAACTAATATTGTTATCGTTTCTTTCTGTTTTTTCTTATTTGGTCATAACATAAGTGTTAGGTGAAGGTGAAGTTGTGATAGTGCCGTAGATTTAGGCAGGAAAAAGAATAAGAATATGAGAAATTTATTATACTGTATTTACATGTATAAAGCATAGCAGTTAAAAAATTCGGAGTTATGTATAGAAAAATTACACAAATTAACTCCACTTTTAATGTTTCATTTTCTAAAAACTGCTCATAATACATTCGTTGAATGTTCAATATGTACGTTTTAATGTTATATCACGTTATATCACAAAGTGAATCTCGGTAATAATTGACCAAAAGTCCAAAACGATTAGCGTCAAAATAGTAATTTAACACTTGTGGGCTTGTGCCTGTTTTTACTTTTTACTACTGGCCTACTGGGTAGTAAAATACGGAGTAAAATACAATCCTGAAGGGGAAATTGAGTGAAAAGTTTCCTAAATTAGGGACAGCATTCAGTACGATTAATCCATTTTAGTGTCTGTTCTGTTTTTCTGGTAGTTTGGCTACTAGCTTAATCGTCGCTTTGTTCGCCACCACCACCAGCTGTAGCACTGTCACCGGCCAATAACCACCGTTAACAGGCCCAACAACGGTCAACGGCAATTGTGCTACGATTCTTCTTGCTCACATGGTCCAACACCACCACCACCACCGCCACCAATCTACCTTCCACTTATCCTCAACAGAAAGTCCACCGATAAATTCCTGCAACCAACTCTTTTTCCCCCTTTTCTCGATTTTCGTCCGAAATCAAAGTCAAAACCCTCGATTGGTCTTCTCAGTAACGAAGTGGGGGAAGAGTTGGAAGGACTTTGAGCAGTCGCAGAAAACCCTAAAAATTGGGCACGGAAATCTGTGTCAAACCTCCTTCTGAAGCCCCAAAATGGAGGAGGACAGGATAGAGGAGAGCAATTTGAGAGCGGTGGCGGGTGATGGGAGTGATCATTCTAGGTGGGTAGATGGGAGTGAAGTGGGCCCAGAAGAAGCTCCGTGTTCACAGAATGAATTTGATGAAGAGGAGCTCAGAAATACCAATTCTGAGTTCATTAGGAAGAGGCTGGTTAAGAAACCCAGAAGGGTTGATTCCTTTGATGTTGAAGCCATGGAGATCGCTGGTTCTCAGTTTTCAAAGGTAATTTGGGAATTTGTTTCTGTTTATTGCTGCGCCCAATAGGAAAGCAAGAATTGATTGAGGGTTACCTTTGATGATTAATGACAAATAGCAAGCTTTCAATTTAGTTTTGATGATCAATCATTGTTAACTGACTATGATGCATTAGAAAGATGTAGATATGATGATTTGGATGCTAATTCAAGTTGATCTAATTTGCCTTACTGTAAACAAGTTGCTTTATTCTATAAATCAGGAGCATTCGGTTTGGCATACGTTTACCCTGGCATTCCAAACACTTGGAGTTGTGTATGGTGACTTGGGCACAAGCCCTTTGTATGTTTTCAATGATGTATTCAGCAAGGTGGATATAACAACAGAGGTCGACATATTAGGGGCCTTATCTCTAGTTATGTACACAATAGCACTTCTACCTCTAGTAAAATACATCTTTATAGTGCTCAAAGCTAATGATAATGGGGAAGGTATGTTGTCTTTCTTTTCTAGATTACTTTTCTGATACATACTTGAATGGCTGAAATCATTTTTGAAAAACATCAATGTAGGAGGCACATTTGCGCTATATTCACTGATATGCAGGTATGCCAATGTAAATTCGCTTCCTAATCGTCAGCCAGCAGACGAGCAAATATCAAGTTACAAGCTCAAACTGCCTACTCCGGAGCTTCAAAGGGCTTTGAACATAAAGGAGACATTGGAAAAGAGATCCTCTTTGAAAACCCTTCTATTAATATTGGTTATGACGGGAACTTCATTGATTATTGGGGATGGCATCTTGACACCGGCAATGTCTGGTATATATGTCTACTGTAGTTCATTGACTTTATCATAGACTTATTTAGATTCATTCTTTCATCATGACCCCAAATTCTTAAATGCATGCCAAGCCTCCATAAATCATACTCATAATAATGTGCATTGTTGACGCAGTCAAGTTGCCAAAACATGTGCAGATTTGTGAAGTATAAGCGCCTTAAACCCTTTTGACATATTTAAGAATTTTGCTACTGCAACCATTACTAGGCATGGCCTTCTTGGTAATAACAAAGCCTGAATGTGGAAAACGTAATCTAAATGAAAGCCATCTTTCTCACTGTCAAATTCAAATGTTTCAATATATAAACTGCTTCTTCTGCAAAGATTAGAAACATTATCTAATCATCCCTTGTACCCATTTTTCTGCAGTACTATCAGCTGTGAGTGGTCTGCAAGGTCAAATAACAGGGTTGGGTGAAAGTGGGTAAACATAAAATTTTTAATCATTATACAGATAAATGAAGTCATTTAATTGTATGAGGTGTAGGAATCGATCAAATCAGTGCTCATGAATTGCAATGAACTCTAAACTTTCAGATGCTGTGGTGGGTGTCTCAGTCATAATACTTTTGGCATTGTTTGGAATACAAAGGTTTGGGACTAGTAAAGTGGCCTTCACATTTGCACCTGTGCTTGCTTTGTGGTTCTTTTGCTTGGGTTCCATAGGAATCTACAACTTATCAGCACATGGAGTTGAAGTTTTAAAGGCACTTAATCCAGTTTACATCTATCTATTCTTTAAGAAGAACACTAAACAGGCCTGGTCATCTCTCGGGGGCTGTGTCTTGTGCATAACAGGTACATTCTTCTCAGGGTGCGTTTAGATTATACTAGATAACGCATTGTTTTGTATTATTCTGTATTATATAGCATTGAATCTTACATTCTAATGCAAGATAATGCATTATCAAATGTTATCCAAACCCTGACCCTTGGCTTGCAATCACAATGACACAACTCCATGATTCTTCTCACAGATAGTCATAATCATAATAATTGTCTGCATTATAAATTCTTTTTGCAGGAGCTGAAGCAATGTTTGCAGATCTAGGCCATTTTTCTGTAATATCCATACAGATAGCATTTACCTGCGTTGTGTTCCCCTGCCTTCTCCTGGCTTACATGGGGCAAGCAGCATATCTACTGAAATACTCTAATAAAACCAACCGAATCTTCTATGATTCAGTCCCAGGTAAACTCTAAGAAAATCAAGACTTCTGTGCTTTTGCTTGACTTTAAAGTTTCATGTTTTTGCTAATGAACTTCTTATGGGGATTGGGAAACAGAAGGACTTTTCTGGCCTGTATTTGTTATAGCAACGCTCGCAGCCGTGATTGCCAGCCAATCCATGATATCAGCAACTTTCTCCGTCATCAAACAAGCCTCAGCTTTAGGGTGTTTTCCAAAGCTGAAGATAATCCACACCTCTAAGAAGCTGATGGGCCAAATATACATCCCCGCTCTCAACTGGTTCCTCATGATCACGTGTGTCATTGTCGTCACTACCTTTAGGAGCACCACTGACATCGCCAGTGCTTACGGTTAGCAAAAAAACTTTAACAACATGAAAATAAAACCAATTTTATAATGTTCTTATAAGGAAGTAATATTTATAATGTTCTTAACTATAAGCCCTTTAAAGTACTAATAATGCACTTATAAGAACATTATAAATAATAATAGCTCCATCAAAAATAATAATTTGACCTTTGGCATGACTCCATTATTATTTAATAATGTTCTTATAAGCACATTATAAGTACAGAAAAGGCACATATAAGAATATTTATAATTGTGATTTATAATGTGATTTTTGCAGGTATAGCCGAGGTTGGTGTTATGTTGGTCAGTACTACCTTAATGACTCTTGTAATGCTCTTAATCTGGCAAACCAACCTATTTCTCGCCCTTTGCTTCCCACTAGTATTTGGGTCAGTGGAGCTCGTCTACTTGTCATCGGTCCTAACAAAGATCAAAGAAGGCGGGTGGCTCCCATTGGTCTTCGCTACCTGCTTTCTCACCGTGATGTACATCTGGAACTACGGCAGTGTTCTCAAGTACCGGAGCGAGGTTAGAGACAAGATCTCTATGGACTTAATGCATGATCTCGGTCCCAACCTTGGCACCGTTCGAGTCCCAGGAATTGGGCTACTCTACAATGAACTCGTTCAAGGTGTCCCTTCTATCCTAGGTCAGTTTCTCTTAAGCCTTCCAGCTATCCACTCGACTATCGTTTTTGTATGCATCAAGTACGTCCCCATCCCCGTTGTTCCCCAGGAAGAGCGGTTTCTCTTTCGTAGGATTTGCCCAAAAGACTACCATATCTTTCGTTGCGTTGCTCGGTACGGGTATAAAGACGTTAGGAAGGAAGATCATCATGCATTTGAGCAATTACTAGTCGAGAGCCTCGAGAAGTTTCTTAGAATAGAAGCACAAGATCTTGCCTTGGAGGCTGACTTATCACTCGAGCATGACGTTGATAGCGTCTCGGTGAGGTCACAAGATTCGAACGGGTCCCATGAAGTTGATCTTGGAGCCCCGCTATTGCGTGTGAATCTATATGAGGATGAAACCGAGGCTTCAACGTCAGAAGGATCAAACGATGTGGTGTCGGTTGAGGACCCGAGTTTGGAGTACCAGCTCTCGGCTTTAAGGGAGGCGGTGGATTCGGGGTTTACGTACTTGTTGGCGCATGGCGACGTGAGGGCGAAGAAGGAGTCATGGTTCTTGAAGAAGCTGGCGATCAATTACTTGTATGCATTCTTGAGGAGGAATTGTAGGACAGGAGCTGCTGTGATGAGGGTTCCTCATATGAATATCATAGAAGTTAGGATGACTTACATGGTTTAGGTCTGAATATGTATGTGATTGCAGTGGTTTTGAAGTGGTGTGTTGGGTAATAATAACAATGAGCCGTTTTGATGCATTTGGGAAAGGGAAACCGAACTTGTATATCATACTTTGTCAATTGGATTGACAATTCTTGATGATTATAACAAATTTTACTCCAAGTCATGAATTCTTCATGCTATCATTATCAGTTCAAATGATTTTACTGTTTTGAAGTTGAATTACTGTCGTGATATTCTTATGCTTGATCTAATAGATTAAGAGAAAGTTGCATAATGTTTTTGAATTTGGGGCTGGTAAGCCCAAACATTAGAAAACTGCACAAAAATTCATGATATATCCAAACTTCGGCATATCCAAAATTTTACCCAAGTACAGTAAAAGGTAGATCTAGAAGTTGGGCTGGGTCATCCATAAAGCCCATTAGGCCCAAAAATAGAGATCAAGCTACGGAAAAGTAGCAAAGATATCTATAATCTATAATACTATAAAAGGGAGGATCCTCCATGAACAGTAATCAGATAAATCAATGCTAAACAAGCGTGATAATGTGTAAATCTGATTTGTGATTGGTGGAAGTTGATATGTTAAATAAAATAAATATGGTTTGTGCTAATTGATTTTGTTTACGAAGTATTCAAATTGCGGCCGTTAACTCATTGAATGATTGCATTTATGACTCAATGATTGCGGTGGCCGTCTTTGCTGACTTGTTTGCCAAAAAACAGCCACACACTATCTTTATAATGTTATAATGACAAGAGGAGAATTTGTCTTTGCTTTCACATTATACTTTGATTTGCTGACTTTGTATACATTATGAAATTATGAAATTGTTTAATTTAAAATAAAAAACGGCCGCACACAATGAAGAGGACAAATTGTGTTTGGTTCCTTGAGCGTCCTTATATAAATAGCCTTGGGCAGGAATTGAGAGAGAATCAAGACGGAACGACTCGGGAGAAAGAAACGTCCACCGCCGACATATCTTATCTACCGCATCAAACACACAAAGAATCAGGTCGGAACTACGGGTTCGGGTGACAGAATCCTTCACCGCTGGCCTATCTTATCTGCTTCGTTGAAGTCTACACATCCGTCTCAAAAAATTGATCGGCATGAACTTCTCCTTTTCAATTTCATATTTGTCTAAAAAAATTGATCGAAATTTAAGTTCGTTTTTAACTTGGAGTTCTCAATTTAACCAGAGATGGAGAATCAGGACGGAACGGCGAACTCGGGGAGAAAGAATTCTTCACCGTCGGTTGTCTTCTATGCCTCGTCAAAGTCCAAAAAAATCGTCTCTAAAGCTGAACGGTTTGACCTCCTCCCTCTCAATTGATTTTTGTTTCCTATTCTGCCTTTCTTTCTTTTGGCATGTCGATCTGGTTCATTTGGGTTGTAATTTCACATCCAGGTTAGGGCTTTCCTCACTTTTAATTACTTTGCTGAGTGATTTCAGATTTAGGAAATAGTAGAATTTTTTGGATTATTGAGAAGACCTATGTTATCTTGCCTCTTGCCTAATTAAGTATACGTCCTAATATTATTTAATACTCCCTCCGTTCATAAATACATGAAGTTTTAGGATTTGTTTCTAAAATTAAAAAAGTATGTGATTTGACATTAATACCCCATAATTTTGTGAAGATCTTTCCTTTTCTATTTAATATGTTTATTATTCTTTTTAATTAATAAGGACAATGTTGGAAAAAAAATGGTAAATTATGTGAAACATCAAGTATTATTGAACAAGAAAATCAAGCTTAAACATCTTGTATTTCTGAACGGAGGGAGTATTAGGAACAAATTTGTGATAATCATACACAAGTTCCGATCTCGTCTGCTACATAATGTCCAACAATATGAACAAATTCCAACGTATAATACAAGCTAAATTTTATATTTGTTAATCATTGTTGAATAAGCTCGAAAATTCAACTTCGATGCTCAATGAAAAAAATTGATGGACTGCATAAATCACAAGTCAAATCGGATTAAAATTATTAAACCATAAGCATATATCCATTGAAATTCCTCTTGTTTATCATTTCTGAAGATCCAGAATGACTTTGACCTTGTTCTTTCCCCAGAGAGCTCATTGTTTGTATTGAAAAGTAACAAGCAAGTACGTTCATCACATCATCTCCAATGAATTCCATATTGAACACGAAAGTGACAAGTTTTCTGACTATATTTCTTAATACTGACAGGTTACGTATCATGAGATATTAAATATTCTTGATTCTTCTAAGTTATGTAGCTCTGTTCAGAACTTTATTGATATGTATTTAAGGCTTCCTGGAATACCTACTGCAAATGGTCACTTGAGTGAAAGTGACTGTATTCATGTTCGAATATGTGAATGAAGATTTGCTTTGCTGATCCGAGAGGTATGTATATAGTGTGCAAGATTATGTCAGTTAGAGACATCCTTTGCATATTATTTAATGGTTGAGCATCATTATGACAGGTTAGGGTATTGGGTCAGTTTAGGTAGCTGGTTTGTATTTAGCTACGTACTTGAGATTATATTTTTCTCTTCTTTCAATTTCATTTGCCCTTATTCACTGCCTCTTTGATTTAAACCGATCGATTTTGAGGGCGAATTTGGCACGACAATTTTGGACATTATGTGTGGAAATTAATAATTTTTTATTTATAAAATGGATGCTGGTTTTTGGTGTGTATAAAACGGTTGACTTTTTCCACTATTGCACACAATAAAATTTCGGCTGCACACCTAACGTATGTAGGATATCAAATTAATTTGTCCCTTAACCCAATATATGTGAATGAAGACGCAATCATTGCACAAATTTTTTTGTTCATCGGACGTGTCATATCATTATGTATAGTTACATATTATCCCTACTTCATAAAATATTTTGTATTTCTTATGTCATGAATTAAGGGCCCTTCGATACCATTTCCTACATACTTCATTGTTTTCATTTCGATTATGGTCATCGACTAATAATCTTTTTTATTTGTTCAACTTCTTTGACAATTACATATTTCTGGTTCATTAATCCTTATTCCTTTTCTTTATATATAGTTTGTGAAAATATATTATCTCTTACATATTGAATTTGAAGGTATCAAACTAATACTCTTCTGTTTTGGTCAATGTTTATGCATTCTATTAATTTTTCGTTCACTCACCCTCATTACTCTTGTTTATATATAGTTTGTGCAAAGCTCTTTTTTCATACAGATCGGATTTGAAGGTATGCCTTTGTTCCTTTTTTGTGCTGCTGAGTAATATATTATTTCAGTGTTTCATTACATATTGTCATCTTTGTCAATGTTTGTGGTTGATTAACACTCATTGCTTTTGTTTATATGCAGGTTGTGCGAAGGTTCGTACACACATAGTTAAAGGTATAAATTTGTTTCTTGTGTATGCTTTTGCATAACTAATTTTGTCAGTGTGTTAATATATGTATTGGGATATTTGTATTTCATTCTATGTGTTCTATTTGTTTGTTAACCTAATAGTATACTATTATTGTTTTACATAAATTTTGGTGTCAATTTTCTACTGTACATATATTGCCATGCATGTATTTGATAGCATATGTGTTATTTATTGGTAATTTTATATTTATATGTTTTTCGTTTCATTTACTCCAACATGATATATATTGGGTATAAAAAAATTTTGCGCTAATATTATAGTTGATATCTATTTCACTTGATTTTTAAAACTAAATTGCTAGATATTTTGCATTACGTCAAACTTAAGTATGTGTGTGTCAGTTATCTACTACATAAAATCATGATGTCATGATATGTGCAACCATGGCCATTTATTTTGACTTTTCAAACTAAAGTAATATATATTATGCCAAGATATATTTAAATGTGTAGGAGCGTTATCTGATAACTGATGTTACCATGATGTATTATACGACATAATTTTACTCAATAATTTTTCTGCCCTTGTTACTGTCATTACAATAGTTGACAATTGTTTATTATACTTTATCATTTCGATCTCGGTAATTTAATGCTGCCTATTAAAATCTCAAAGATGATGTATTCGATTTTGCTCCATGTTAGTACTAATTAGATTAATCATGAGGAAATTGATTACATGTAATCATTATCGCCCATTTTTTAAGAGCTCTTGACTTTGTTGTTTTTTTTGTCTTGTTAGGCCGTTGGAGAATGATAGCCATCACTTTGTTGATCTTGTGTGTTTAAAACTGCGGCCCATTAACTCACTTAATGATTGCATTTATTACTCAATGATTGCAATGAATGTTTTTTAAAATGTGTACACGAATGATGTAGTGGAAATTTTGCGGCGGCCGACTTTTTTACACCTCTTTGATTTGGCTTCCTTTGTTGTCTTCCATAGCACTCAATGATTGCATTTATTACTCAATGATTGTATTTAAAATGTGTAAAAGAATGATACAGTGCATTTTGTACAAGCCTTTACACACCTTTGTTTTATTAGACACTTTTGTTTTATTAGGCTGCTGACAATCATTACGCCAATTACTACCTTCAATTTCTCTCAGCTTTATACGACTGAACTTGTCATGCAAGCCAAGCTTTGGCTATAAATAGGTTTTACAATTTATTGTAAAGAATCAACGAAATCAGTTCAGCTTTCTCAAGCTTCTCTCTCAAATATTTCACAACACAATAAATGCCGACGAATCTTTCATATTTTAGTATTTAAGACCTTGCATGCTTCTCATAATTGATCATTCATTGCATTTCATTTTATTTTGTATATTGAGTTTCTTTGATTTTTTTGTTGGCTTATGATAATTTTTTTGGTTCATTCATTTTGATTTTATATTATTATACATCCTTGTATTTTGATGTTGACTGATGACAATTTAGTTTTGTAATATGTAGGTGTCTATACGCCCATTTTCATCGCGAAGTATTCAACTTTTAATATTTATGCTTTTAATTACATGTCCTAACATGTAAGTGTTTTTATTATGTTTGTGATTTATACATGTTGAGATGTACGTTGATTTTATATTATTATACATCCTTGTATTTTGATGTTGACTGATGACATTTTAGTTTTGTAATATGTAGGTGTTTATACGCCCATTTTCATCGCGAAGTATTCAACTTTTAATATTTATGCTTTTAATTACATGTCCTAACATGTAAGTGTTTTTATTATGTTTGTGATTTATACCTGTTGAGATGTACGTTGATTTTATATTATTATACATCCTTGTATTTTGATGTTGACTGATGACAATTTAGTTTTGTAATATGTAGGTGTCTATACGCCCATTTTCATTGCGAAGTATTCAACTTTTAATATTTATGCTTTTAATTACATGTCCTAACATGTAAGTGTTTTTATTATGTTTGTGATTTATACCTGTTGAGATGTACGTTGATGTGGTAATATTATTGTTTTCTTTTGTTTGTGCTTTGTGACATCTAGCTGTTGATGTACGCTGCTTTGGGTATTCGACTTTCAAGGTACGCATATTATGATAGATAATATAGGTCTTTATCTATGAGAAATTGATAATTTTTGCTTACTTGATTTTATATCTACTCTTTCTTATAGGTTCTTGCTAAGCGCCCTTGTGAAGAAAAGATTGTACAAAAATTTGTCAAAAATGATTAACAAGAGGAATTTCGATGAATATATGCATAGGGTTTAACATAAGAATATATGCATATGCTTTAATAATTTTAATCTAATTTGACTTTTGAATTATGTAGTTTGTCAATTTCTTCATTCAACATCGACGTTGCCTATTTGAGCTTATTCAACAATGATTAACAAGAGGAATTTCAATGGCGGTAGGCAAGAGGCAAGATTTACAAGTGATGCCAATTTTGGATAATTTTTGGATAGATTTTTGGTATGATTCTAGGGTCTTGTGAAATTGGTTTATTACCTAATAATTTATCTATTTATGTTCTTTTTTAATTTTATATTTAATAAAAAATAATATTACCGACAAAAACCCGCGCTCGATTTGTTCTTATGGCTTAATGACTTTAGTTTGGTTTGACTTTTGAATTATATTTAGTCCGTCAAAACTCTTCATTGTGCACCGAAGTTGATTTTTTGAGTTTATTCATCAATGATAAAAAAAAATATGTATTTTAATGTAAGCAAGAAATTCACAATTATGCAATTGCTACTAACTTTGGATGATCTTTGTATAGATGTTGGTATGATTTTAGGGTTACGTAAATTTCCACTCTGAGTTTGTAATTTTTAATATGGTCAATGATTCAATGGAAAAAAAATCCAAATAAATGACTTAGATATTTCCCTTAGCATAATTACGTATTCAGAATTCTATAGGGAGTCGTTAACTAAAGGGCTTTAAAAATTGATTGGCATTTATTTTCTTTGGAACTTGTTTTTTTATTTAGCAATAGGCCAAAACAAAAAGATTGCAGAAGCATAAACAAAGACAACAATACATTTATGCAGTATAAAATGACAAATTGAGTCGCCATATTATTTCGCAATGATTGTTGAATTTTCTAATAATTGTTGATGGCTTCTTTTGTTGACTTCTTTCTTTTGTGATATCTAGCTGTTGATGTACATTGCTTTAGGTATTTGACTTTCAAGTTACGTATATTATGATAGATAACATAGGTCTTTATTTATGAGAAATCAAATAATTTTTGCTTACTTGATTTTATATCTACTCTTTTTTGCAGACCCTTGTGAAAAAAAGCTTGAAGCTTGGACAAAAATCTGTCAAAGATGATTACCAAGAGGAATTTCTTGATTTTACATATACTCTTTTTTATAATTTCTTGGTAAATGTCCTTGTGAAGAAAATATTGGATAAAAAACTGTCAGAAATGATAAACAAGAGGAATTTCAATGGATATATGCTTATGGTTTAATGATTTTAATCCGATTTGACTTTTGATTTACGCAGTCCATCAATTTTTTCATTGAGCATTGAAGTTGAATTTTCGAGCTTATTCAACAATGATTAACAAGAGGAATTTCAATGTCGGTAGGAAAGGGGAAAGATTTATGAGTGGTGCCAATAACAACAACAACAACAACAACGGTGTCTCTTGCGGCATCAGCGGTGGGGTCCGTGGAAGCATGGAGGACAGGCAAGGCGGAGACAGCATCAGGCTGGGAGCTTGGCGCGTCGAGCATGGGTTGAGGGCCCGTCACGACGGGGTCCAAACCTCCCTGGCCAAGGTCCTCCGCGGGGGGTGCCTTGGAAGCCACGATCCTATCCTCTCTAAGGAAGAACTCGCATTCTCCCTCGGGCTCCTCCCCGACTTCCTCCCCCATAGTCTCTGTGTAGCTGGGGTTGAAGAAGGAAATACGGGGGTCGATGTGCCCGTACTTCACCACCGCCTGCTTAACCCCCATGCGGACGGCCTGGCGGAACATCTTCTTCACACTACCCACCAGCTCCTCCTTGTACGCCTCGGACTCCACATACTTGGGCCCCGCAGCCTCCACCTCCTCATGGAGCTCGCTGACGCGCTGTCGGAGGTTGGTAACCTCCTCCTCGGCCTTTAGGAGCTCCGCCTCCTTCTCTTTGAAGAAGTTGTGCTCAGCAGAGAGTTTGCCCCGAAGCTCCTCGTTCTCGCTTTGTAAAGCCCCCACCAGGGCCTTTGCCTTGTCCTCCTCCTCCTTCGCCTTCGCCGCCGCCTTGGTCTCGTCCTTCACCGCAACCTCTGCGGCCTTAATCTACTTTCCGGCCTCGGCGAGCTCCTTCTCTTGCTTCGTACACTCCTCTGTGCGAGCCTTAAGTGCCGCCTCCATTTTATCCATCCTCGTCTGGAGAAGGGTGAGGCGGCTGCGGTTGTAGTTCTCAAAAAAGGTGTGTTGAAAATTCACAAAGTTGTTGAAAAAAAAAGAGGCACGAAATCCAAAACAGAAACGAGATTTATGGAAGCGGAACGTACCATCGCTGAATAGCGGGCGGCCTCGTCATTAAGAGCCTCCTCGGTGAGATTGTTAGCCCACGAGACCTCTTCCTTCCACTTCTCCCGACACCACCTCGCACAAGCACCCCGAGCCGTCCCAGGGCAGTGGAACTTTGCGGGAGAAGGACCAGCGATGTTGAGGGCACGTCCCTCAAAATTAATATTGGGGATGATCTCCCTCCCCAAAGGACCACGCTGGTTGTCCCCCCTGGACTTTTTCTTTTTATCTTCACGGGGGGACTCCGCACCTTTCCTCTTTGACCAGGCTCCATCGTCGGATCCTCGGAAGGCTTGGGAAGACGTTCTCGCGACGTCTCCCTTAGACGAGCCCTCCTCGGTCGTCTTTGCCCCGAGCGCCTTCGGCGGCGGGGGTGTCACCTTCGGCTGCGAGGTGGGTGGCCTCGCCAACGTAGTTGGTTCCTTTATAACGATGCCCTTTTGGCCGCGAGGGGCCTGGGCGGCGGAAGTGGAAGCCGCGGGTTTCTTTCCCTGCGACTTCGAGGTTAGAGCGTTGAAGAGGTCCACTGTCAAAGAAAAACATAGAAATAAGTTAGATAAAAAAACAAGACGTAACAACGAGTCAAGTAGCATAACCAGCGGGCGAAGGCCCGTGGTCGTCACTAGATAGACGAGGTTTCAACCTCGTTGCATAAAACCAAGGACAAATAACAAAAACAAACAACGAGAAGGAAATTAAGCACCCTCTTCGCCCTCGCGGGGTGGAAGGGTGAGACTCAGACCGTCCCGCTCAAGTCGGTCCTGTGCAAGATACTCCTGGAACGATTTTTGACGGTCCAGGTTATATCAGGCCTTGAGTTCCCTGAGTTCGGTGGTTTTATGTGTGCCCTTGGGCCGAACGAAGTTGTCTGGAGCCGTGGGAAAGTTGAGATACCTCCCAATAGGGTCTCGAACCAGGAACCACTTCTTCTTCCACGGCCCGACGTTCGAAGGGGTCGTGGTGAGTTTAATATCAGGCAAGCTGAGATTGACGAGGCAGGACTCGTGTTCCCTCCTCGCTAGAAATAGGCTCGACATGATGTCGAGATTCGGCCCATCCCCAAGCTCGTGGCTACGAACGGTGTAGGCACACAGCAACCTCCACGCATTGGGAAACAGCTGTGCAAGGCATACGTGCATGGCCCACAAGAAATCGACGATGTGTTAGGCCAGGGGTAGCCTGAATCCGGCCTGGAAACTGTGCAGATGCACAACCACGCACCTTTCATAGTGCCCCAAGGAGCAACCCTCCCCCTCGGGAAGCGCTAGCTCGACTCCCTCGGGCCAGGCAAAGTCCTTGGCGATGTCCGCGAGGTCTTTAGGCTCCAGCTCCGTAGAGAACCCCTCGGACAAGAAGGCCTCATCCGAGTCTGAGGACATAGGGATCCGCTCCTCAAGGACGGGCGGGACGCTGGACACAGCGTCGGTAATATGCAGCGAAAAAGCTCGCGAGGTCGTTGGAGTCAGACGACCTCGCAATAACGCCAGCCACTACTTCATCAGAAATCGAGGACGAAGCCATTTCAACACCGGACGATGCGCGAAGGTGGGAAAAGCGTGAGTTGATAGAAACAATGGAGTCACTGGAAGAAGGGTCGTTGAAGACCAACGAGGGAGACCTCGGGTTCTGGGAGTCACTAGTCTCTACACTCCCTACGGACTCGGAAACCTCCTCGTAGAATCCCTCTTGAGCTTTGAACATGAAGCCTGGTGGGGGGCTCAAAGAAGCTCTCCTAGGCATGAAAGAGCGACGTCCAGGCCACGAGAGGCTAGCACCTAGAAAAGAAAGAAGTGTTGAGACATCGGGCAAAGCAACCAAAGAAAGAAAGTGCGAGGCCACAAGTGGATAAGGCCACGTGGCACCCTAGGGCTACTCTGACAAGATAAGACGGCAAGGAAGAAGTTGAAGCGCCAAAAAGAGGAGAGAGAAGATGGAATGGAAGCCAGCGGTGGAAGCCCAAACGTCCCGTCAGTCGGGCATCATGACGTCTGGATTTCCAAGGATCTCAAATTTCAAAACCGCGAAGGGAAAACGCAGGAACCTAACCGTCGATTGGCGAACGAAGGATTCTAGGGCGTGGTGATCGCCACCCTCGCCCCACCGTCTCGTCGCCATGACGCTGTCACAAAGCACCGAGAAACAACCGTTACCCGCTAGGGCACAAAACAAAGCAAGAGAAAACGCAAAGAAAAGACGGCAAGGGCACCGCGCAGAAGCACATGCCGCCCTCACCATCGTCGTTTCGCCGCCGTGACGCCGGCGCGAAACACCGGGCAACAAACCGTCACCCACCTAGGGCACGAAACGAAGAAAGAATAAAAAGAAGAAAATCAAAGGCGTCGTACAGACGCAAGCGCCGCCATCACCCCCATCGTTTCGCCACCGTGACACCGGCCCAAAACATCAGGGAGCGTATGTCCCCCGTTAGAGCTGATGTCCGCCTTTTTAGTCGTGTTTTTAGGGTGTGTTTTTAGTGTGTTTGAGTCTTTTTCTTTCATTTTGTGTTTTGTTTTGAGTCGTTTGTGTAGGTTTTCGTATTTTCATAAGATATGGAGTCTACATAAGCTTTGGTGGTGTTTTGTAGATTTTTAGAAGCTATTTGGAGCATTTTTGAAGAAAGGAGCAAAGCCGGTGAAAGATAGCACTCAAGAATGAAGAGAAGATGAAGATTAAGAGCTGAAGTAAAGTCATTGAAGATCAAGTTTGAGCTTGGAAAGAGATAGAGAAATTCGTTACAAGAACATAGGAAAAAGAATCGAGTCAAACGGAGTTGTAATGAATCCTCTACGCAAGTTTTACTCAAGGTTGTTCGTAGTGCTGAACAGGGTCGGTGACGACCCACTTTGGGTCGGTACCGAGCCACCCCGAGAGTAGCGGAGATCCGAGTCGGTGCACTTAATGGGCTTTTATCCTATTTCCTTTTATGTTATTAGATAGATAGAAGGGATATATTTTATTAGAAGATATTATTTCCTTATAGTTAGATTTAAGATAGATTTATTTCCTTAAAGATAGATTTAAGATAGATTAGTTTCTCTATAAATACCCTTCTCTACCTCTTGTTTGGGGGGGGGGGGGCAATAGACACGATTGAGAGAGAGGGGGGATCATTCAAGGAAGAGGAGGAGAGGCGAGAGAGGAGGACGAGTAGGTTTTGTGGAGAAGAACTATTGTTTGGATTAAAGTTGTAAGCTTTCCCTTTTATTTAATATAGTTGTTTGTTTTTAATTATGATTTGTGAGTAGTCTTCCTCTCTAAGGTTGGGTTACACCCAACAATGGTTGTGCATGCTTGTTTGTGATCATGTCTTGATTGTTTTTATTGCATGAATCTATTCTCTTGTTCTTAATCCTTGAAACGAAAGTGAAAGGGAATTTTTCATTCATAGTTGAAGCGAAAGCGGAAACTTTGAATCAGAATAGTCATTTTAGGGTTTTGAAACGAAAGTGGATCTATCCTAGTTGAAGTAGAAGAGATTAGATAGTAAGTTTATTGATTGAATGAAAGTTAGTTGATTTACTTGCTTTGGTTGACAAAGTTGACACCTTTATGTGATAAAAGCATGATCTTTATGTTTCATAGCGTTGACGTGCATGATTGTTGTTGTGGTGACACCTTAACCTTACAACTCTCTTTCCTTTGATAAAAACCCTTACTTGTTTGATTGCTTGCGTGATAAGGAACAAAACTTGATACTGACTATCTCCCGTGGACGAACCTGACCTCTCTGTACTCAGCGGGGTCTTGATCTATAAATTTATTTGCTTGTTAGGATCAAGGTAAAACCCTTTCAACAAGAGCAGAAGGCGGCGAGAGAAAGACGAAGAACATCGAAGACGAGAAACGAGAGTTGAGTGCTTACTTGCTGAGAGTTGGCGTGGGTAAAAATGGTGGCGCTCCTGGAGAAACTCGGGTAGTCGTCGAAAACCGCCTTGGAACCGCTGCCGAAAACTGGAAGGGCGAGAGAGAGAGAGAATGAGGAAATGCCGAAGGAAGAAGATGAAGATGAAGAGGCGTGTGAGAGACGCCCCTTATAAAGAACAAGCTTGGGTCGCTCCTCGCTCCCGAAAGGCATATTAGGCCTATCCTACCTGGACGGCCCATTAAGCACGGTACAGGGAGCGGGCTCAAGAAGCCTCACGCGTACAAGCGAGAGAAAAGCTTAAGTGTCAGGCCTCGCAAGAAAATTCCTCGCGATCAGTCCACCCAACCTCCAGACCTCGCATCTCGCGACCCTAAGAAATACAAACCCCGCAGCCCGGTTTTTGGTGAGTCAAGTGCCCTTCATGTTTATGACCCGCGGTCCTCGGAATGAGGTCCCCGGGCCATGGGGTTGTGATGGTGCTCAAAATAGTAAAACAAGAAGTGGGCCCGGGGTACAAGGAATAAACGGACCCGACGGGACTCCCAAGGCGGATTCCGGGGCCCACAACTATATCCGTCTTTTAATTAAACAAAGTTCCTATCCCCGCGAGGTCTCCCGAAGCCTCGGAGCGAGGTCTAAACCTCGTTGCCGACCCTACTGAAACACCCGCCCATCCGGACCACTCAGCTGGCGCCGCTTCCCCAAGCCAATCACCGGCTGCCTCGCCTCCGGACCAATCAGAAGCCCTGATCTCGGGCGTCCCACATCGGATGATAGCCAAAACTCGACTCCCCAATTCTCTATAAATAGAGGAGAACCTCATAAGTGAGAGGGGGTCGAAAAACATCTTGAACTCAAGAACTATCTTGCTCGTTGGAGATCGACGTGTTGAAACATCGTCAAAAGACCTCACTATAGACAAGTGAAGTTCACAAAAAGATTTCAAGTCACACGGAGCTTCCGCTCACACTAAAGACCTCGCTACATAATCTCGCAAGTCCTCATCACCACGCTCGAACTCAAAGCCCGGCCTCGTCATCAGAATTCGTCAAGTTCCTCGTAGGTGGTAGAACCTCGTAGCTATTAGGGGATCTCGAACATTGTTAGATCGAGGTCTCGAATACTCGTAGGAGGTCTAAGGTGTAAACCCAGTTGTTTGTAACCTCGTGATTTGTAACCTCGTTGTAAAGGAATAATAAATAAAAATCAAGTGTTTGCACAATCGAATAAGAGAATCTCGTATCTTGTCTTTTAGCGTCGGTTTATTTCGGGCTTCATCAAGGGTAAGTAAAGCACTAAAAGAGTAGTTTTGCAAGCAGCAGGTCGACCCCTTCTGGGCGTGCGAAATACACAATTGACGTTCCGTCCACCGAGATGAAGGATCTTTAGAAGCCTCAGAGCCTTAAGCGACCTGACCCAATACAACTCGGTCCAATGCCAAACTCAGTTCCAACTCTTCAGAAAATTAGTACATAAAATAAGTCTCGAACTAACTTGCAAGAAAAGAAGTCAAACTTGTCTCACAAGTAAAAAGTTACTTGCGCAAGTAGACACAAAATTTGCTTCGCAAGTAGATAAAACTTAACACGCAACTAAATAAACATGTCATTCAAGAAAGACAAGGCAAACAAAAAAAGCCAAGGAAAAAGCTAATTATAATAAATTATTTTTATTATACTTTCCAAACTTGGGCTGCAAGCACAAATTCTTAAATTTTTCGTCAATTATTTTTTCCTTTTTCCCCTTTTTCTTAACTTTCTATTGAGATGGTTGCAAATACAAACAACCAGGGGGTCATGCCGAGCACTCAGGCCGGCAATGCGTGGAAGTGAACATGCCGAGGGTGAAAACTTTGACAAACTTCGGATCAGAAAATGACCGGAGAAGACGTCGATGACAAAAAACCAGATCAAGTTAAAAAATTTGCTTGAATGGGCTTGGCCCGTGGGTAGTGTTCGAGAACAAATTTGAGATCGATTTTCCATGGCCTCAAAGTTCAAATGGCTTGCACAACCATAGGTTTGCAATATCAATGGCTTTCTCAGCCTAAATTGAAAGAAAATGGCCTCCCCGACCTTAAGAAGGGTTTCAAGTTTCCATTTACATGCTATCACAACAAACAAAAGGGGTCAAGAGAGATTATGGAGAAATCTGAGGAAGAAAAAAAAAACCACCAGCAAACCCATCGGATCTACAATGAACTCAGTTACAATCTTAGAGATTTCAAATCTCTAAGAGCAGCTCGTCGAATGGTTGGGTAAAATGCACTGTCGGGATGAATCAAAGGTCACGATACAACTAACAAATGGATCTGAAGAAGGAGAGGTGAATAAAAGATTTCTCATAGGTGATTATTGTGGCTGGTGTTGATTTAAGGTTAATTTGGGGCTGAATTTGGGTGGCATAGTCTGGCAGTGTGGTGTTTAGAGGTTAAGGGGTTTGGGGATTTTCATTTGGGAGTATGTGTGAACCCCCTATGTTATTATTATTTGGCCCGCCGAACTTTAACACCAAGTATTTATAAACAGAAAAGGTATTAATAAATAACTACTGAAATTTTTTGGTAGAACTCTGGAGAGAGATTTTATTAAAGTAACTACGTTAATTATTTTGAGTTTCCTCTATAAATTAAATTGTCCTTTTACTTATTAGTCCGTACTTTATGTATCATTGACCAGGAAACAAGAGTTTTTGCTTTGTCACTTTTTTTATGAGTTTTTGCATTGTCACTTTTTTATCGCCCCCAGGGCGATGAATAAGATCCTAAATATAGAATACATTAATTTGTAATTTGTAATTCTATTTGTTCAAAATATTAAAAAGGAAACCCTTTCGTAACAAACTAATAAATCAATCTAAAATTTATTCCATTAATTATAAATCAACTTTCTCCCTTTATATTATTTGAGGCAAATTTATACACTCTATTCGTGTTTCTTTTTTCGGTATCTATATGTACATAGTTAATTCATCTCATGTAGGTGTACTACACGATAATCTTTTTTTTTTCACTCAAAGTACTTTACAGTAATCTTAAGCATATGTCTCTAAACTTTAGAAACTCAAAAACTTTATTTATGTGTTGTATGTTTTCACTTTTACAATATTAATAAACAACGTTTTAATTAAATTTGATTGGTCAATTCTACTGTTATAGTTTTGATTTTTTTTTAACGTTTTTTTGAGATTTGTTGAAAGTAATTAGAGAATTATGATTATACTTATTCTAGAAATATAATTGGGAGTGAACTAATACAAGAAAAGAAATATAATTGAGAGTGGACTAATAAAAGAAATTTTGGATGTGCTGATTTATTTGTTTAGGAAAAGATTTTTATGTTTTCTTTTTAATATTAGAAAAAAAAAATTACAAATTTTCAATATATAAACTTCTATATTTAGAATCTTATTCGTAGGCAATAAATAGCAAAACCCTTTTTTTATATAGAAAGTTGCTTTGTTACTCACTTGGACTTTCATATCCAACACAGATCTTTACTACGGAGTAACATTTAATCTTCTATGTCAACAAAGTTCATGTCAGTAATTACATATCAAAAAATAATTACATATCAAAAAGTAATTACATATCCAATCCTACCAGAAAAAAAGTAATTACATATCAAAAAATACTTTTTTTTTATGATATACAATTTCATGTTAACCTGGAGGCACATGGCCAAGTGTCTCTTTGCAGCTTTGCACCAGGTAAGAGTATTATACTATTATGTACATTTTACAATTTGCTTAATTGAATCGAAAAAAAAGAAGGTTTTTTTTAATATTATCGAAGAGCTCGTCATCAGATTATGATCTTGCCAAAGTTAGGTGGACTTCCTTTTTTTCTACATATCTTAGTTACAATTTGTTTTCTATATCTCACTCTCTTTTTTGGCAGAACATCGATTGAAAATTAACGGGGTACTACGAGATGGCCTAACTGGGACACCTTTTCTTATTATATATTGTAAAATACTATGACATATGGTACCAAAAAATAAATACGACTATATGAGTAATCAACATAATGCAAGTTTGTACGTTGTACTTGATAGTAGTGTGTGTTAATATTAATTTCTAACCAAACAAACAAATATTAATTTAATTTGATGGTTGGGAAGCATGTTACGGCTAGATCTATCGCTTTCACAATCTACTAGTTTTACCCGTCGTACCATGTACGACTACGATTCGATATTTTATAAACATTATAAATAGGATATTAATAAATAAATAAAAATATAATATAAACTTTAATATAAGTAATTTATTGTTCGTCGAATGCATATAATTTTTGTAATACCCCCTTTCTACTCTGGAGGTATTACCGCCAGTAACGACGATTAAGACTAAACCGAAGCTACTCAAGGCTTTAAACTGACTGAACAAACTAAAATAAACATTACAGCGGAATAAATACAATTGATCTTATACAAATCTTAACCCAAAGAGAATAAATAAATAGAACAACTGTTGGATCGTAATGGGTTAGCAGTGAGCTTGGGAACTGGCAGTTAAGCTGTTCCCAAGGCAGCGGAAGTAAATAATCGCAAGTAATAAAAAACAGTTAAAGGGACAGTTCCTTTATAGAGGAACCCCACTACAACCAACTAGTTGTATGGGTAAACCTCTACCTCCGCTTGGAGGATTTTGAATGACTTACTTATATTGATTGCTTTGTTCCTTAGTTACACAGCCGGATTTACACTTCTCTGTTCCTACAAGTTCTTCCTAACTCTAGCAACACTAGTAAATCCTCTCAACTGAGTTCCTAAGCTCACAACAGCAAAACACAAGTAACTCAAACCTTACGCTGACTTCTCAGTTCCCTTGCTCCAGGGAACTTCAGCTTCACCGTCGTCGAGATCACACACTCGTCGGCGGGGACTTCTCTTCCTTTTCTTTCTTCTCTCTAATGTGGGTGTTTGTAAGTTCTGGGAGAAGTACTCAGACCGAGTACTATTCATTTGGCTTTATAGTCCATTTGTCTTGGGCAGTCGCATCTTTCGTTTGTGTCCAAAATGCCCTTTGCTTGATGCCCAAGTTGTACTTTCTTCACATGTGACTTTGGTTTGAACTAGGTCAACTTCTTGAATCAATCGGACCGTTGGATGAAGCGTGACAGTCTGATCCTCAGACTGTTCCCTCTGGCTGTCTGAGACAGAATCCCGCGATCTGCGCTGAACGGTCGTTGTCTTCACATGTGAGTTCCCATTTCATGGGAACTGACTTCTCCAGAGTTCCCTTGATGGAAACTCTTCATCGTTGTAAGCTTGTGTTTTTGTTTCTGGGAGTTCCCACTTCATGGGAACTTTCCTCTTCAGAGTTCCCTTGATGGAAACTCTTCATTGTGGCTAGCAGTGGCTTTGTCATTCATAGTTCTTGGTTGTACCTGTGTTCCTTAGAAATACTTGAACAAACCACATTAGTTCCCTATGGTATTTGTCATTATCAAAACTTAAAGAGAAGTGAATCGGTGATCCGTTGCTTAGAACCAGAGGTCCCAACAACGTCCCAACAATTTCCCCCTTTTTGATGATGACAAACCCATCACAAAAATGCAAGTATTTCAATGAATGATATGCTGATGAGTTCCTAAGTATGATTTTGGGAAGTCACTCTTTGTGAGACATTTAGATTTAGGGAGCCACTTCTGGTGAGACACATAGTTCCTATTAGGCTTTTTATGCAATTGTTCCCCCTTAGCTTATGCGTGGTCTGTGATAACTTAAACTTTTAACTCATCTCACATTTTTTATCTTTCCCCCTTTTGACATCATCGAAAATTAAGCAAAGCAATATTAGGAAAGAATGGAACACGCAATCAAAATGAAGACCATTTCATTACTTAAGAGAATATGTACAATGGGAACTCAAGTACAATTTGTGGTCATTTTTGGATTAAGGGAACAAGAAGGGAGAGATCATGGGCTCTGAGGGAACAAGGCGTCACAAAGGCGCGTAAGGACTTGTGTAAGCTTTTCTTGTCCTCTGGCCAATACTGCCTGGTCCCTAGCAATCTGATCGAGGGTGTTGGCGATGCGGAGCAACACTGAGGAGTTCCCTTCTTGTGTACCAGACTCTAGGGGAGCCGCTTCCTCTACAGGCTCCGAGTGCCTCATCTTCTGGGCAACTGTAATGTCCAGTTCCCTTCCTAGCTCGATTTCGTCTTTAGAGGCATCGTAGAGACCCTCTTTTTGTAGGAGCTTCTTGATCAGCCCGGAGTAGGGAAGGGAGTGGGACTTGGAGGCCATGCACTTTTCCATGTGCCCAAGGATAATTCGGGGAAGATTTATGGGCTTCTTGAGGAGGAAGTGGTAGAGGATGATGGCATCGGGGATGTTGACCACCAGGCGCTTTTCTTGGCGTGGGATCACCACGTTGATGATGAATTGGTGAGCGAGCTTGGCGACCAAGGACAGATGATGCGTCCAGAGGACCTTAGAGGGAACCCGACCCTCAAAAATTGTGTTGTACACCTCGGCGCTGTTGAAGTCGCCCCAGAGCTTGCTGGGCACCTCGCTAAGCCCTTGACCAGGGACCTGGAGTTGAAGGCGGATTGTAGACGTTGTAAAAATGAACTCGTCGCCTTCGTGGGAGAGAGTTCCCTGAGTGTCGTCATTGGTGATAGTGAAGTTGTTGTAGAATTGACGCACTTGTGAGGGATCTACTCTCACAGTTTCTTGGCAGAGTCTCTCCCAGCCCTGGGCCTTGATCAGTTCCCACAGTTCCTCCAGACCATTTTCAGTTAGCACCTCTTTGGAAACAATGAGGTGAGGAAGAAGCTTTCGGCGCTCAGTGACATGATGCTTGGTGGTCCCCTTCCCCTTCTTTGACTTGCCTTTGGATTTGTTCCCCCTAGAGACCGTGCGAGGTCCTTTCTGCTGAGGGGGTGCAGCCGCTTCGATCATAAGCACGCGGTCCCTTGGTGGTGGGGAACTCGCGGACACCACCATTTGGTGTCCAGGTGTAGGGATGCGTGCTGGCTCCTTTGTAGCTGGAGCTTCTTCTTCTTCTTCGACCTCATCATGGGAGGTCCCTTCTTCCTCGGAGGAGCTCGAACCCGAGCCCTCCGCGTCATCTCCAGGATGACTTGTTGTTGCCTCAGCACCTCCAGCTGGTGCCAGGTCCCTTGTCTCTGTTGGCTCTTGAGAAGCAGCCTTTTCTGGGGACTTTGTCCCTTGGGAGACTGTGTGCTCAGAGGGACCCCTGTTGAGTTCTTCCTCGATGGCCTTGAGTTGGGCTTCCTCCTCCAAAGTTCCCATAATGATCGGAGGAGGGTCTTTGGTCATTTTGTCGATGACCACAGAAAGAGGAAGATCGTCGTCGTCTGAGGAGAGGGCGACGGTACTTTTGGATGGTGAGGGAGAGGGTGATGTGATTCCATCTACCGATTCATGTCCCCATGATTTGAGTGAAGATTCCATCCTTAAAGACAAGCCCAATCTGCACGATAAAGGGGAGCCAATACTTGGACAAGCAACCAAAGACGATGTTCGAGGCGCTATGAAGCCGAGACAATGAGCCATACCCTATCTTGGGCGCATCACACGAGCCCTAGCTAAGTCTATACTAGACAAAATCAAGGAGGAGCTCATGGCTCATAAGTTTCCGATGGCTAATGACGGTGAAGGTTGGAGTGTTCTTGTGACTATAGGTTCGACTAGTGCTAAGACTTGAATTATGTTTTGTTAAGGGTTTTTAGTTGAATTTCTTGAAATTTAAGGGTGTTTTATGTAATTAGAGAGAAGTGAGGGTGGCTGAGTTGAGAGAGGCGTGGCATTAGGGTTATAAGGCCCATTTTTGGCCTCCTTTCTCCCTCAGAGACTTGGACGAAATTTGCTTCTCTTTTCCTTGCATTTTCAATTCGAAGTTCTTGTTTTGTTTCATTCAATTATCGTTGTTCAATTGTTGGTGAGTCATATCCGACAATTCGAGAATCCTAGTTTGTTTGAGAGCTTGGTGAGTCATATCCAAGTTATCAAGCATCCATATCCTCTTGTTCTCTCCATTTTCGAACCATCATCCATCTCGGAGGTTTCTGCACCATCTCAGTAAATTCGACATATCTTTCAATCCACTCATCATATAGGTCTGAAATTTTGAGGGGTTAAACTAGACTCAGAAATATAACTTCTCGAATTGGAATCACTCAATTCAGAGTTCGGAAGAGGAAGATCCATCCAGTTGAAGACGGGTCAGTTTGCGTGGTGTTCGTTGTCGGAATTCCTTGGATTCTCATGGCGATCTCTTTGCACCATCATCCCCTCCATCGATCCTTTCATCAGAGGGGAGTTTGGTGGTGGTGGGAGACGTGATGGAAGAGGGGAGAGGAGAGGAAGGAATAGGGGTTGTGAGTTGAGTAGAAGGAGGAGGAAGGGATCTGTGGTCCTGTGGAGGAGAGATCCCCGAAGCAGAGATGGGAGTGGTGGAAATGTGTTTTGGTGAGGAAGGAGAAGGTGGTTGGGATGTTGGAGTTCCCATCGTGGTGGGAACTGGAGGAGGTGGCGGAGGAGGTCCCTCGATTTGAAGAGGAGGGATGGAGGAGGAAGAGGGAAGTAGACTCTGGGATTCGGAGTTCCCATCGTCGGAAGGAAAGAGGTAGGGAGGTTTGGGAGCACAAGAACTCTCCTTGGAGCAGTTCAGGTAGTCCTCAAAGCGGAAGAAAGCCTTCTTTCTGGGCTCCGAAAATTCAGAGGCCTCAGAGTGTTTACGCTTTTTGGATTTTGAGGGGTCGTGGGAGTGTTTGGATTTTTTGGATTTTGAGGGATCCTTTGATGAATGGCGATGTTTGGATGAGTGGCGATGTTTGGATTTACGGGGGTTTTCATTGATGGAGGGGCGAGCATCTCGGAAGTTGTCAACGATGACAACTCCGGAGGAGGTGTTGGTGGTTGGAGGTGGAAGAGGAAGAGATTCGGAGGAGGAAGAGGTCCAGGAGACGGTTTCGTCAACCTGAGGAGGAGGAGGGGGCAAGAAGGGGCTTACTTGATTGTATAGCCCTTGAATGAGGACATCCTTCATGGTTGGGTCTTGTTCTTGCTCAATCTCGTTCAGTTGAGTGATGAAAAGAGTGCGAGGATTGGCAAGTACCCACTCTTTGATTTGTGCGAATGTGTGTTGAGGGGCCATTTTTGTAAGAATTTGGGAGGTTTTGGAGGTTTCATGAAAAGAGAGTGAAAGGGATTTGTGGAAGACGAATGACAGGGATGTAGGATGGAGTAAAGGGCCTAAAAATGGCAAAGAGGGGTTTTAAAGGAGAGAGGAGGTGAAGGGTAGAAAGGGAAGTGGAATAACCTCGATAACCGTTGCCCAATGAACGTGGGGCGCCGTTTCAACTTCTCAAGCACGCTTCTGGACACGCGTCACAATCTCTTGGGAAGTGCTTTTCAAATTTTGAATACTTGGCCTGTAACGCTTCAGAGCTTCTGACACGAAAGTCCGCTTCCCAAGTGACGGTTTTTCTTTGAAGATTAGTCAGTGTTCCCTTTGTAGATGCAGCAGTTCCCATGATCTTTTCAAGGTCAAGGAGAGTGAAGTGGTTGAGGGAACTTCACACTCATCTTTTTGTGGGGCTAGGGAACTCAAAGGGAACCAGACAATTTGCAACTCGATAAAGGAAATGTTTTGGCTCATGAGAAGCATTTGTCTGGTCCCTAGCTCAAGGTGGGTCATATGATCAACCGTCATGGTGGCTTGTAATGAGGGATAAAGGGAACTCTGGTTGATCATTTTGGGCCAAAAGAAATAGAGTTCCTTTGTACACATTTTTCTCTAGACTAGTAATCATGGCATAGTGAAAGCAATGAATCCAAGTTCCTTATCATGCAATTTTAGATAAACTAGTCAGGCATTGAGAGAGAGATAAACAGGGACTTGTTTAGTTTAGAGTTATCATCCCTAGAAGCATTCGAAAACGCTGGTAGGGATGTCTGTCTAAAGCTTTGGTAAGAATATCCGCAATTTGCTCTTCAGTTCTACAGTGTTCCATCGAAATGTTCCCATTCTCAACATTGTCACGTAGAAAGTGATGCCTTATATCAATATGCTTAGTTCTAGAATGATGCACAGGATTTTTGGAAATGTTTATGGCACTAGTGTTGTCACAGAGTATGGGAACTGGGCCAAAAGACATACCGTAATCCTGGAGTTGTGACTTAAGCCATAGAACCTGGGAACAGCATGATGCGACAGCCACATATTCAGCTTCAGCTGTGGAGAGTGCCACTGAGTTTTGCTTTTTAGATCCCCACGAAACTAAGCAAGACCCTAGGAACTGGGCCATTCCTGAAGTGCTCTTTCTGTCAACCAAGTGCCCTGCAAAGTCAGCATCTGTGTATGCAATGAGCTCAAGGGAACTGTTCCTTGGATACCAAAGGCACAAGTTATTGTTCCCTTTGAGATACCTGAAAATTCTCTTCACCTCTTTCAGGTGTGATTCCTTAGGGTTAGCTTGAAAACGAGCACAAAGACATACGGAGAACATGATATCAGGTCTACTAGCTGTTAAGTAGAGAAGGGACCCGATCATACCTTGATAGTTCCTTTGGTCCACACTGATACCTGTTTCATCTGCATTTAGCCTTGAATTTGGTGAGATGGGAGTGTCAATGGGCTTTGAATGTTCCATCCCATACTTCACGAGCATTTCCTTGACGTATTTCTGTTGATGGATCTTTGTTCCCTCCTTTGTTTGGGATATTTGAAGTCCCAAGAAGAACGTGAGTTCCCCAATAAGACTCATCTCAAACTCATTGCTCATGAGGTCCTTGAACTTTTCTACAAGAGTTTCGTTAGTTGCTCCAAACACAATGTCATCAACATATACTTGCACAATCAAAATGTCTTTAGATTCTTTCTTTAAAAACAAAGTCTTGTCTATGGAACCACGAATGTATCCATGGGACAAGAGGAATTGAGCAAACCTGTCATACCAAGCTCGGGGAGCTTGTTTGAGTCCGTAAAGGGCCCTTTCCAGGAAATAGACATGGTTGGGCATTTTCTCATCTTCGAATCCTGGAGGTTGGGCCACATACACTTCTTCCTTGAGATGTCCATTCAGGAAGGCTGTTTTCACATCCATTTGATAAAGTTTGAATCCCTTGTGAGCAGCATAGGCGATGAGGAGTCTGATTGCCTCGATCCTGGCAACTGGTGCGAAGATCTCATCGTATTCAATCCCTTCCTCTTGCCTGTATCCTTGTGCTACTAACCTAGCCTTGTTCCTTGCTACAGCTCCAGTATCATCGAGCTTGTTCCTAAAAACCCATCGGGTTCCTATGATGTTCTTGTTTTTGGGCCTAGGAACTAGCTTCCAAACTTTGTTTCTCTCGAATTGGTGGAGTTCCTCTTGCATGGCTTGAATCCAATCTGGGTCCTTTAATGCTTCTTTGATATTTTTGGGTTCCACCATTGAAACAAACGCGTTAAAAGCACAAAAATTATTGAGAGAGGAACGAGTCTGCACACCTTTAACAAGAGAAGAGATGATGTTCTCAAGAGGGTGGTCCTTCCTTTGTTGAAAGGTTCTTGTATGAGTGAGTTCCTTTGCATGTGTATCATCCTCAGTCGGTGTTTCTTTGTCATGGGAACTCTCATCTCCAGCTTCTTCATTTGATGTTTCTTCAGAGATTTCTGGCAGGTTCCCTCTTTGTTTCCCTTGAATACTTGATTCTGGCAGTGTATTGTCTTGGGGGACAGCAGAGTTGTTCCCTGAAGAGGGGACCTCGAGTGAGTTGGAGGTGTCTTGTGGTTCTTCTGAGGAAGGAGCCTCGAGGAAGGTTTGATCAGTGAGGGTTGGACCTTCGTCGTTGTTCCCTGGTTGCGGGATATTGCTTGCACTTGGATAGTCTTCATCACTTTTTCTTGGCTCATCCTCGTCATCATCATCGTCTTCATGTCTGACTAGTTTGAACAGAGTTCCCTTCCCTTGGGTCTCGGTTCCCATTTTTACAGACTTTTCATTGAAGACGACATGAATGCTTTCCTCTATCTTCTTGGTTCTTTTATTGTAGACCCTGTAAGCCTTGCTTTGTGATGAGTATCCCAGGAAGATCCCTTCGTCGCTTCTGGGGTCGAATTTGCCAAGATTGTCTTTGCCGTTGTTGTGAACAAAACATGTGCAACCAAATGTTCTCAAGTGTGAGATGTTTGGTTTTCTCCCTTTGATGAGCTCATAGGAAGTCTTGTTGATCAGGGGCCTTGTCATGGCTCGATTTAGGATGTATGTAGCTGTGGAGATTGCTTCAGTCCAGAAGTACTCAGGAACTCCACTTTCGATCATCATGGTTCTAGCCATGTCCTCCAGAGTTCTATTCTTTCTCTCGACCACTCCATTTTGCTGAGGAGTGCGAGGAGCTGAAAAGTTGTGAGAGATCCCATTTTGCTCGCAGAAGTTTAGGAACTCCGAGTTTTGAAACTCAGTTCCGTGATCAGATCTGATTGCTTTCAGTTTCAGCCCCAAGCTTACTTCTGTTCTTTTGATGAAGGGCTCAAATTCTTCAAACGCTTGTGATTTTGCCTTCAAGAAAATAACCCAGGTGAATCTTGAAAAATCATCAATTAAAACATACATGTACCTTTTTCCACCGTAGCTAGCTGTTCTCATGGGACCACAGAGATCCATGTGAATTAACTCCAGGGACCTGGTTGTGCTTACCACCTTCTTCGGTTTGAAGGAGGTCCTGGTCTGTTTCCCTTGAACACATGCTTCACACATTTTGACTCCTTCGAGATTTATCCGTGGGAGACCAATGACCAGATCCTGTAGATAAAGCTTCAGGATTTGGTTTACACCAGCATGTCCCAGTCTTCGATGCCAGAGTTCCGTGTCATCTTGGGAACTCGCAAGGCACAGCTTCATTGGTGGTTCAAAGTTGGTGTCCACCACATACACATTGTTGTATCTTCTTCCTCTCAGAATTACTTTGTTGGTCTTCTTGTTGATGACGAGACATTCATCTGAGTCGAAGGTGACGATGTTGTTCCCTTGATCACACATCTGGGAGACACTCAGCAGATTGTATCCCAGATCCTTTACCAGATTTACGTTGCTGACTTTGATAGATTTATTTAGCAACACTTCTCCTTTTCCAATAACTTCTCCTTTGTTCTTGTTGCCAAATGAGACGTGGCCTCCTTCGGCATGAGTGTGGAGTGAGATGAGGATATCCTTGTTTCCTGTCATATGGTTCGAGCATCCACTATCTATGAACCATGTACTGTTCCCTCTCACTGCCACCTACAAAGAAAAGTTAGTGTTTTGAGACCCAGGCAAGATGACTCTTGCCAGGTCCCTTGCAAGGGAAAACATTTTCATTTAAGATATAGTCAGAAATGTTGATGTCTTTGGAATTTTGAGAGTTGGAGTTCCTTTGGTGATGAGTATGACGTTTTTGTCTGTTTGGGAACTCATGGATTCTAGGGGTTTGGGCTCTCTTCTTGGGACATGCCTCCTTGTAGTGCCCATGAGCACCACAGTGCCAACATGTCTTGTAGTATTCTCCCAGGTAGTATTTTGGGTGTGGTCTTTGGATACGGTTCCTATCCATGGTTTCTTTGTTGTACACCCGAGACCCATTTCCCTTAGCAATTTTGACATAGATTCTATGTCCAGAGTTCCCAGTATAGTAATCTTTCTCACCATTGTTTCCACTCTCTAGGACCCTGATTTTCTCCTCGAGATGAGCATTTTTCTGTTTCTCGCACTGGAGTTCTAAGTCCCTACACTCATGGATCTCATGTTCGCTCAGGGGTGACTTTCTGTTCTTGGAGCACTCACCTTTGTATCCTATGCCATGTCTGGCTGGGACAAACTTAATTTGGGAACTAGAGGCTTCAGTATGTTCTGGAGTCTTACTCAGGTTTTGCAGGAGGGTGTTCTCACCTTTCTCTAAAGTTTTGATTTCTCTCTCTAGATCTACGATGTGAGACACATGGGACTTGAGTTTTTCTAGAAGGGATATGCAGTTGGGACAGGGCTCAAGACCAACTAATTGAGAATTTATGTGTTCCTGTTTTTCCAACTTGTTTTGCAGTTTTATGTTATCTTTAACAAGACTTGAAAGAATTTTCAACAATTCAGTTTTTTCATAATTACTCAAGGAATCAAGAACAGTTTCAGTGGTTACCTCACTGGGTTGTTCCCCAGTGGTTTCTCCTATGGCCATGCCACACATGTCTGGGAGTGCCCATGCTTCAGGATCTTCGTCTTCATCATCGCTCCAAGTAGCGATGTAGGCCTTCTTTCCTTGCTTTCTGCCTTCAGTTCCTTGTGGACATTCCTTCGCAAAATGTCCTTTCTTGTTGCATTTGTAGCAAGTTACTTCTGAGAGATCCTTCTCTGTGGGCTTTCTTTGGGAACTCTGTCCCTTTCCCCAGTTCCCACTGTTCCGTTGAGACTTTCCTTTGTAGAAATTTCGAAGAGCTCTTGTCACAAGGACTAGCTCTTCATCCTCTTCTTCTTCGGAGTCTTCATGTTGTTCTTGGGTTGATTTGAGCATTTTTTCGATCTTGAGTGCGATCCCTCGATGAGCTCGACTTTGTTCCTTATCATCGATCTTCCTCTTCTCATGTCCCACTAACTTTCCAAATACTTGATGGAGCATAAGCGTTCGATTTTCTGGGTTTTCTTTGAACATCGTTCTTTCATTTGCCCATTCTCCAGTCAATCCATTGAAGAGCTGTTGGACCTTCATTTTGTGGGTGATTTCTTCTTTTGTGATCCCCAATCCTTCCATCTTAGTGCAAAGTCCTTCAAACCGGGATTGGTAGCTATCGACGGACTCTCCCATCTCCATTTGGAAGTTGTAGAACTCCCTCTTTGCGTTCATTTGAAGATCTTCTCTGAGATCTGAGTTCCCAACGTGCATTTGTTGGATGGCTTCCCACATTTCCTTGGCTGTGTCAAGGTTGGCAACCCTGTCACAATCTTGTACGCACATGGACCTTTTTAGATACTGTTTTGCTTTGTAGTTTGCCTCCATGCACTTGTACTCGTTGGGACCCCACTTTGAGAGATCGTTGACAATAGCTGGATCGATTTCGAAGTTCCCCCTTTCGATGACGCACCACGCTTGGTAGTCTTGGCCACGCATCCAATCTTTCATGTCGCGTTGCCAGCTTTCAAATCTTCCTGTTATAAGCCTTGGCGGCTTGCTGGTATTGTTCCCCACCTGAGTAAGTTCCTGAGCCATTTTGGCACCTGCGATGCTAACACAAATCTAGAGCGCTTGCTCTGATACCAATTGTTGGATCGTAATGGGTTAGCAGTGAGCTTGGGAACTGGCAGTTAAGCTGTTCCCAAGGCAGCGGAAGTAAATAATCGCAAGTAATAAAAAACAGTTAAAGGGACAGTTCCTTTATAGAGGAACCCCACTACAACCAACTAGTTGTATGGGTAAACCTCTACCTCCGCTTGGAGGATTTTGAATGACTTACTTATATTGATTGCTTTGTTCCTTAGTTACACAACCGGATTTACACTTCTCTGTTCCTACAAGTTCTTCCTAACTCTAGCAACACTAGTAAATCCTCTCAACTGAGTTCCTAAGCTCACAACAGCAAAACACAAGTAACTCAAACCTTACGCTGACTTCTCAGTTCCCTTGCTCCAGGGAACTTCAGCTTCACCGTCGTCGAGATCACACACTCGCCGGCGGGGACTTCTCTTCCTTTTCTTTCTTCTCTCTAATGTGGGTGTTTGTAAGTTCTGGGAGAAGTACTCAGACCGAGTACTATTCATTTGGCTTTATAGTCCATTTGTCTTGGGCAGTCGCATCTTTCGTTTGTGTCCAAAATGCCCTTTGCTTGATGCCCAAGTTGTACTTTCTTCACATGTGACTTTGGTTTGAACTAGGTCAACTTCTTGAATCAATCGGACCGTTGGATGAAGCGTGACAGTCTGATCCTCAGACTGTTCCCTCTGGCTGCCTGAGACAGAATCCCGCGATCTGCGCTGAACGGTCGTTGTCTTCACATGTGAGTTCCCATTTCATGGGAACTGACTTCTCCAGAGTTCCCTTGATGGAAACTCTTCATCGTTGTAAGCTTGTGTTTTTGTTTCTGGGAGTTCCCACTTCATGGGAACTTTCCTCTTCAGAGTTCCCTTGATGGAAACTCTTCATTGTGGCTAGCAGTGGCTTTGTCATTCATAGTTCTTGGTTGTACCTGTGTTCCTTAGAAATACTTGAACAAACCACATTAGTTCCCTATGGTATTTGTCATTATCAAAACATAAAGAGAAGTGAATCGGTGATCTGTTGCTTAGAACCAGAGGTCCCAACAACGTCCCAACAACAACCTTCTAGTTGAACAAAATCTTCATCCAATCTTCCTTAAGCTCTTATTTCTGAAACCCAGCTTCACTTTGAAGTAGTTCAATCATGATCTTCACTCAAGTATGACCATTGGAAACCTTTCTTCAACTTCTGGAGCTTTAAACATCTAAATCTGCCTCTTGAATCAACTTCCAAGAAATACCTGATGTGTCGTAAACCAACGATGGACACCAGTCGACCATATAAAAGAGAAGAAGATGGACGGGTTAGTCTAATGATAGACTAGCAAGCGGAGAAACTAACTTGGTTCTTATGGTTGTAACTAAACATATTGGCATTCAAAATCCGAATAGACTCGGATTATGATCCAACAGTTAGCAGTCTTATAGAGAAAAGAGGGAGACTTGCATAATCCATGAGAGAGAACACCACCGCTTGTGGTTTCTTTAAGAAGCATAAACAATTGTTGGGAACTCATATTAATCACATCACATTTTAAAAAGCCTCCGTCGACTAATCAGATTGACTTAATCAAAGTTTGATTAAGAATCATTCATAACCGGGTGTAAGAATGGCTTTCCGACTGGACGAACCATTCAGGTATATTAATGTGCCTAACGCACTTATCTTATATTACTTTCAAAACTTTTCACAACAAGTTGGTGGCTTTTAATCGGCCCGAACTACTGCCGAAGGAACACAATCCTACCGAGGTCAGAGGGCTTATTTCATCCTTGAACAACCCGAATAGCACGAGTCCCGATGTTGTAGAGATTAGAGGGCCTGTTTCATCCATAATCATCTCAACACCAAGATCATAAGACTTAAGTTATCCTTGATCTTTCATTTTGCATATGGTGAGGTAGAGATCCCAGAGGCCTATTACCAGGTCGTCTACACTACACCGTGCTGAACCTGCACTTAGCTAGAGTGCCTATCAACCCTCTCACACGAAGAGTAGGGGTAGAGAGTCATGACTCGCCATTAGGATTAGGCCCCTCCTAATGTAGTATTGTTTTAAAGAGAGGGTATACAACCACTCCCTGAACTATTTTAATCACAACAAAGTCTCAGCGTGAGACAACATACAAGGTCACCCATAACGGACCTAAATCCAGTTCTACCGTAAAACTGAATAAACAACATGGTCATTATTTCTAACAAATATAACAACCTATCATATTTTTTATTAATCGTACAAGTTGTTCCCAACGCAAATATTAAATGGGATCCAATTCCTCATTTAATAACAATAACGCAAGAGAGAATCGTCCACTTGCCTTATAAGGCGTGCTCGACGTCCTTAGCAATTCCAACAGTAATCTGTATCATCCTTCTGACAAATATAACCAAAGGATTTCTCAGCAACGAGCTCACAAAAACATCTCTTAGTTTTATTCTCAACTCCTACAACTTCCTAATCGATAAACGATTTAATTTCCGAATATCGATATATAATAAATCCTTAGTTATCATGCTTCAAGGAGCCATCTTGGCGGAATTATAACTAATTATCCGCCTCACTTTTGAAACAATTTTCTAAATAAAAATTGTTCATCAACAACAGTTCTTAAAGATTACCAAATCTCGGATCAAACGGATTAACAACGAATCCTGAGTAATTATCCGAAGTCCTTTACCTGCCAATCGATATCCAAAACTTGTCTTCGCTATAACGGAAGATCCGGACGTCCGTTTCACGAGCGGTTCGAACCTGTGGAACCGTAATAACGTCAAGATTATAAAAACCATAAATTTAATTAGCAAAGCGGCATAGAAAAGCCCTTACGGTGGCTTCGCAATCAATCCGCTAATTAATTTCGATCGTATATACCTTCACTCGAACCCATGGCTCGTTTGGCTCGATCATGGCTCGATCCCCGAACCCGAGGGTGGTTGGGCGTTGCCCGACAGCAGCTCCCATGGTGGTTGGTGGTCGGAGGGCATAGTGGTCGCTGGCGGCGTCACTTTGGCAAGGCGAAGAAGGAAGCCGGCGGCGTGAATTCTTCTCCCGCGTACGTCGTGTCCCGCCATGATTCTCTAACTGGTTTAGCTCCTCCTAGAAGCAGCAACATAGAGGAAGGAGAAGGTGATGATGTGGAGGAGGAGGTGAAATGGTGGCGGGGAAGCCAGCCGACGGTGAAGAGCTCCCGAGTCCGCCATTCCCTCTCGCTCCTTCCTTTGCTAGATTTGGAACGAAGTGATAGACTTTGAAAAGTCAAAAGATAGAATTCTATCTCCCAAGTCCCTTCCCCATTAAGGCATAAGAAGGTCGGTTTACAAACAAAATCCGTCTCGGAACGGGACTCGCGTTAAAGCGGTAAAATTATGTACCTCGAGTGGAAAAACTCACTAAACGAAAAACGTCCCGTAAATTATGTAGACCAATAAAACCAATTTTTCATGATTTTATCACGCTACCTTAAATTTTTAAGGCTTCCGTTTCGTATTTTAAATCCTTTTCGGTACATAATTAAAAAGACGGCTTATCCAATAAATATTCTTTTTCCACCGGAAAATCCTAGAATTCACACCGATCCATAAAATCATTTCTTTGTGATTTTAGGATATCACCAACAATTTTCTAGGATTTAATCTCCAACAAAAATATTGGATTAAGCGTTAAAACGGACCAAAAAGGTTAAAAGGATATCCGAGAAAAATTCAAAAATATCCTCAAAAACCATAGTTATTACAATTTTTCAATCACATATTATATTTTTCCTATTTTATTACTTTTCATTTACGTAAATTTAGAGTTTATCAAATATTTCAATATCTATTAAATATTTTATTATCAATTTTTATTAATTTTACAAATTTCAACTATTTATTCATTAATTTTTTTATAAAAAAATCACTATATTTCTATAAATAAATTCGTCAAAAGATATATGATAAAATAATTATATTTATTTTTAAATATTTAAATATTTTATCTTTAATTTTACATACTTGTATAAGGAAGCTTTCAAAAAATATTGTTATACTAATAGATATATTTTTGATGTTAGAGATAAATTTAAATAGTTAAAAAGAATTTAATAGAAAGAAGTTATAATAATAGCAATAAAAATTAATTTTTTAAATATAAGGTGGGGCTAGAAGCTTTCGGTGACTCAAAAAGGTACAACTTTAATATATAGTTATAGATATTACCTATTTTTTTATTTTTAAACATTATTATTATTTATCATTAATTTTTTTATTATAAAAGAAAAAAATATATCTATAAATAATTTCATGAAAAGACATCATGCTAAAAGGTAAAAGATATTTATACATATTTAAAAATATTTTAAATTTGTTATCTTTAATTTTAAATATTTGTATAAGGAAGTTTTCAAAAGATATTGTTATACTAAATAGATATTTGTTTGATGTTAAAGATAGATTTAAATAGTTAAAGAAGAATATAATAGGGTAAAGTTAAAATATTAGAAATAAAAATTAATTTTATAAATATGAGGTGGGGCCAGAATCGTTCTGGTGGCTCGAAAAGGGACAACTTTAATATATAAATGTAGTATATTTTATCTATATTGTATGGATAGAAGATAATTAAATATTACATGAACAAAGATAAAAATAATGGATAGAGATAAAATTTTATCCAATCTCACAATAAATTGAAATAAATATATAAATTATTATACATTGTATTTTATCTATACTATATGAATAGAAGATAATTAAATATTATAATATAATGAACATGAATAAAGATAAAAATAATGAGTAGAGATAAAAATTTATCCAATCTTCTATTACTAATAACTAAACCGAAGCAATTTCTGCCACCATATTGCGTCATATCACTCCTTTGTTAAAATAATAGTTTTTTATAGTTAATTATGCAAAACATTTATCTCTAAGTAAACATAAAGATAAAATAATATGTGTAAAAATTTATCTCCAAATAAACATAAAGATAAAATAAAAATTAATCAAATTCAATTCTTTAAAAATCTTTTCAATAAAAATTTAAAAAGATAGTTAATAAGAAAAAAATATATATTTTTTAAAGATAAAAAATCTTCTATATTTACATAAAAATTCAAAAAGAAAATTAAGGAAAATATAATATAATTTTCTTATAAAATTTAATTTAGGCAAGTAATTATATAAATATTTAAAATTTTTACTTTTTTATCAAAATTTGATTTAAGATAAATATTTTTTTATAAATAGATAAAAATATAAAGATAAATAATTTCGTTTTTTTTGGTAAAATTTCGAAATAATTTTTTTCCACATGAATAAATTGAAAGGAATTTAATTGGAAAAAAATAATATAAATAATTTTTTTTAATATAAGGTGGGGTTAGAATTAATGTGGTGGCTAGAAAAGTTACTACTTTAATATATAGTTATAGATAGATATAGTTGTTTTTATTTCAAAGATATATATGTGATCACGTGTACATATTTTTTCTTATCTTTTTTTAATATATCTTTTACAAATATAATAAATATAATGTATTTTTTTTATCTATTTTGGTCAAATCTACTAATATTATTTTATCTTTATGTATATTTGGGGATAAATTTTTATAAATATTATTTTATCTTTATGTTTAGTTGGAGATAACTTTTTTTGCATAATTAACTATTTAAAATTATTATTTTAATAAAGGGGTAATGTGGCGTAACATGGTGGCAGAAATTACTCCGACTTTAGTTATTAGTAATAGATGTATTAATTAATTAATATATAGCCACCGAGTCCCATACTGGGCAGTCCAATTCCAATAGTTTCCGTTGGATTTGATTAACCAGTAAGCATTGTCAGGCAAATTGTTTTATGAAACTGACTGGTACAACACCTTTAGCTAGGCTTTATCAAACCTCTGAATTCTTTTAAATTCAGAAAAAACAAACAGATCACTACGTGAATCGTGATCCCCACTTCAAATTCCCTTTTTCTTCGTGTTTTGTGATTTAATAGAAAAAATGTCTAGGGTAACAAAAATGTCTCGTGACAAGAGAAGAAATGATGCAATTGCCGGATCAGTTCAAATCCGGACCGGACTAATATGGCAAATTGACGACGGGGAGAAAATTCAGTTTTGAAAAGTTAATATAGATGAAAACGTTTATGCTTTTATTGATGAGAATCGGAGATTGAAAATCCAAGCCCTACACCAAATCCTTCCTAGACATTGGGTGGAACGTGGACGGGAGGTTCTAATTCTTCGGAATCCAGCGGTTTGGTACGTTGGTCATGAATGAATCTAGGTCCCTAGATTGGTACGTTCGTAGATCTAGCCATTTAGAGCTGGAGACATACCGGCCTAAAATTGATTTTTTTTGAAACTATGTATAAATGGATACCTAAAAAATTGAAATACCGACCGTTTGTATTGGACCCCGAACAAAAATGGTTGGTTTTCAACATCATCAACAATCAACTTAATAACAAGTATAGAGAATCATACGACAAATGCCAACAACTGGATATGAAAACTCGATACATTTTGAAAAGTTAAAAATTTTCTATGGAAGATGGATGTTAACGGACTCCCAAGGAAAGCTCGACTAAGGGAAAAACATGTCATGATCCCGGCGGGTTGCATAATGTGTAATTGCACATTCGAAGACACCACCCATTTATTAGTCAAATGTCCACATACTCTCCAAGTGACAAAGAAAATAAACCCAAACATGGAAATAAAACTAAGAAATTATGATTTGAACAACAAAAATACAAAAACAATTCTAAATGAGATACACCAACTCATGGGTGAAAAGGAATTTACAAGCCTAGAAATAATTTGATGGAGTATTTGGCACCAAAGAAACAAGTTAGGTTTTTCAACAAGCCACCAATGACTTTATATCGGACATGCCTCTCTACATTCAAACACAACTGCAAAACTGGGAAAGAGCTTAGCAATGGGAAGAAGATGAAGAAAAAACGAGGAAGAAAGGAAACAACAGAAACAGAGAAAGAGGAAAACCAGAAATTTGGAAAAACCACAACATGGTTCCGTTAAGATCAACTTTGATGGATCCAAACTAACGAATGGACAATCTTCTGGGAGAGTAGTAATAAGAGATCATCAGGGTAGAGTTATTGACATAATGGTAAGAAGATATGGAAAGGTATTGGTAGTCATAGCAAAAGCTTTAGCAATAAGAGATGTTGTACGTGAAGCGAGAAGAAGGAAGCTTCAACATATTGAATTAAAGGGTGACAATTTGCATGTAATGAAAGTAGCCCAAGGTCTCCCGAACTGTCCATGGGAGATCGAAATGATCACTGCTGATATTTTTGTTTCGCTCCAAGAATTTCAGTCTGTTATCATTAACCACGTTAACAGGAGGTGTAATATTGTGCCCGATAAAATTGCAAATTTGGGCCATAGTTTTCCTATTGATGTTGTTCAGAATCATCAAAAACTTCAGATTCTCATCCGCCAGGATGCTCTAGGGTGCCCTCCTTAACTAGAGAGCCCCATAAACCTTACCTAATAATAAAAAATAATAATAAGCAGTGCATGTCACAATAGAATGCACTCTGTATAGTCACCAACTGAAAAATTCAACCCATCTTCTCCTAAACTATCCCCTCTTCTCTCATATTCTTGGACAATTAGTGAGGACACCATGCCTTCCCCTATGACGGCCGAGGAGAAGGAGCAGACGATGAGTGTATGATCCAATGGTCCGATCACCCGTTCCTGGGCTAAGGTCATCGCTCGTGCTACTACCTCAGCCGTCATGAGAGTCGGCCTAGGGTTCACATAGCATGTTGATAGCTTGCATATAAGTGTAGTTTAGATGCATGTTTTATGTTGGTTTTGCATAAGTTTTAGTTAGTTTTAGTTGGTTTTAGTTTAGTTTATAGAATCTTGTGTTTTCGAGTAGTTTGCACTTGTTTGCTCGGTTTTACAGGTTTCTAGGTTTAAGAGCAAAAGCAGGATGGATTATGGTTGATCATAGTGGTGGTTAGAAGAGTTGAAGTAAGCTAGGAGGTGGTGCATTGGATCATTGAAGAGCTAAGATGGAAAGAATGACAAAGAAGAAAATGCGGCTTGCAAGGAAGAATGTCAAACCTAGCAATCTCACTAGAATGCAATTACGCTGGTTAGCTGGTAATTGCGTGGCCGCGTAATTGGAAGTCAAGCCGCACAATCGGGTTTCCACGCGGAGATGTGGGCTGACGACGTTGGGCTTTTCTTTTTGGGCTTGCTTTATTATTTGTTCGAAATTAAGCTGTTTGTAGGGCTTTTGAGGATAGTTTTAAGACATATTTAAACTCTTGTTAGTTTTATCTTTTTGATAACTTGGATCATAATGTTGGACGCTAGGGTTTTCTCTCTGAAAGAGCAACCTTTGAACCTCCTGTAAGTTTCCTTTTAATTCAATTATGCATTGCTAAATTTATTGTGTTTGACTAGTTATTGAAATCATAGATTGCATATTATTGTGAGGTTTGATTGATTCTCAACAATTTGAATAGGTTTTATTCCCTGTGCTTAATTGATCAGAATTATTCTAGAGTTTTGTTAGCTTGATCACCTAATACAATTTCTAAGTTAATTTACAACTAATCTGATTAAGTTGCGTTCGGAGTTGATTAGATAAAGTAGCAACTATAATTGCTTGGACCAGTTTGAGCTATTAAATTGTAGAAGGGAATAAATCCACAAATAACTTAGATGTCTGTTTGCTCTAAGTGTTTGTTTCTATCGATACTTTGAACTTAAAGTTGTTGTTTAATTGAATCTAGACGTTGTTCTAGGTTGTTAGATGATTAGGGTTGTTCAGACTGTTAGCTCTTTCAACTAAATATAAAGTTTTGGATAATAATCTACGATAGATTATTCATGTGAATTGAGAATCAAGAGAATCCATGATCAATAAGCATATCTATGATGGATTTAGCTAGTTGAACACGTTTTCCTTATCCTTGTTTAACATAATCAATTTTGCATTCATATTTACTTTTTAGTTTGCATCTTAGGTAAGATAATCATTCACTAATACCCCCTTCTTTGGTTACTTGGCACTCAAGTTAAACACACTTACACGAGTCTCTGTGGGATCGACCCTTACTTACCGTTCTACTGAGTTTGGTAAAGTTTAGGATTCTTTGATAGGTATAACGACCACTGAAAATACCTAATCACATGTCGGCCATGGACACTATACCCGACATTCCGGCCTAGGCGCGCCCTTGCTTGTAGGTGCATCCATACTTGGCCTAGCCGAGCCTTTTCAGTGTCTATCTATGTATTTTTATTTATGCATAACTTTATTTATAATTCATATGTATTTCATTTATGTCATTTCTTTTATGTATGGTGGACATGTGCATATTTGGCTTGCATGCCCATGCTAGTTCACTTTTGTTAGGGTTAGAGAGGCTCCTTATAAAGCCTCTACTCCCTTCCTTGTATCCTCACGTTGGTTTTAGGTTGAATTGAGTTGCTCTTCAACCCCCTATGCCAAACACTCTCTTATATCTCCCTCTCTTATCTTGCTTGCCCGATGCCACCGTCGCTCCTTGAGCGTCGGCCATCTCTCTCGATCTAACATCGAGGAGTACTTCCAACGCTGAGACCTCAAGTCTTGACATTGCCTAAGGCCTTGTTGTAGGCCTAGCTTTGATCACCGATGAGATCAAGGCTCTCGCGTCCCGTGCGTGGATCCCAAGTTGACGCCCTTGTTGTTGCCCTCGTGCGCACTTGCACGAGTTCCCTTAGATCCTGATCGTGCCTTGTTGTGGCGCATTGGTCTTGCTAGATACATCCTTCTTGGTCGAAGTCTTACAAGATCCGATCCATGGTGCTATCAATTGGTATAAAACCCTCTCTTGTAAGTTGTTCTAACTCATTTAAATCCACGTTTGTTTCGTTGGTCATTCCGATCTAATTTTTTCTAGTACAAATCATCAATCAAACAAACCTAGTCCTAGTCTAGTGTAAACAAGCTTTATAAGGACACTTTTGCTTGAAATTTTTTTCCTCCCATTGTATGATTAATGTGTGGTGTGACTTGATTGTGTTTTGAGGGAAGATTAAACTCCATTTACATGCTTGTTTTTGGATGATTTAATCTAGAGTTCTTGACCATAGTTGTTGTTGTGTCTTTGATCTTGTTTGGCAACCACCAATTGGAGTTGCATACACCGCACCGTCAACAGTCGAGGGCTAGCTTAAAGGCAAGTGTGTCGCGTGCCTCGAGCCGCCACGATAAGTGTCTAACAGCGCATCGATGTGGCCATGACACTATTCCGAGGCAACCACATGGCCAAAGTCGTCTAGATTGGTCCTTAGCTCCTACGCCGCGACATGGGGTCGAGGGGTATTACTCGACAACCTCGAACATTTTAGAAAACTTTGAGGAGTTCGATGACGACGAACTCCACTTGGTGGGGTTAGATAATACCTATGACATGCCACCTTTGGGGGATCCTCCCGGGTTGGATGCTCGCCCATTGGATTGGGTTCCACACTTCCACCCTTTTTGCATGTCGCGAACCGTGGACATCACCAGGCACATGACACTCGTGCCCAGGATTCGGATTGGGTTTCACTCCCTCGCAACGAAAAAGGTGATAATATGTGAACATATCTTATAATAGTGTGAACATATGCATAAAATATATGAACGTAACGTAAAAAATCAAATGTCGTACTTTTGGCAAAAACAAGCGAAAATAAGAAAATAATTTTTTTTTGTCAAAATTACCATCTCTTTTAATCTTAGCCATCCATTTCTCAAATCCAAGGGTCCTCATTTGTTTATAGTTTTCATGATAAGGCTCATTTCCATGTGAATCAACCTCTACTTATCATCGTCTTCAACTTTAAAGCCTGAAAGATATTACCCCTTATTCACCACTTGCGTATAACATCTTTAAGAGAACATATTTTATTGAGGAGAGACTCAAATATTTCATAATACAATTAGGTTAAAAAACAAAAGTTTACAAAGACCTCTTATAAATCCTAAATATACTAAAGTCATAGTTATTAAAGGCTCATAACTAAAAACTAAAACTCATAACCGAAGCTCTCGTGCTAATATTCATATTTTTTGCTCCAATGTTAAATTGGAGTATATAATATATATACCAAATCGAAACTATTCATAAGAAGGATATATAGTTTAAAAAAATTGGATTAGGAGGATATGACCCCTTCCGACCCTATACTAGCTCCGCCTCTGACTCTATTATAGTATTAATCAAATTAAACTATCATTTTGGTGATTATTGTGCTTGATGATCCGAATTAAGCAGGAAATTTGAGCTCTATTCTCTCTTTAAGGACATGTCATTGAGCTACAAGAAATCGACTCTCTTCAGCTTCTTGGGTTGGAAATTCGGAACGGCTTTTGTTACTTGTTAATGTTTACAAATTACAAGTAACAAATACTCCGTACAGTATGTGACAGCGCATAAAGTCACTTACTCTAAAGTCTAAAGAGCAATAAATACGAGCAATCTGTACAGGCACGCCATGTGTGATTATTTTAGAAGATACACATTAATTAATTTACTTAAATGGAAATAAAATTGACGTGATCTTGTTAGCAATCAGTGTCCTCATTCAACTAATTCAAATAACCAATTAAACTTAATTAATGTATATGGCGATCCGATCCTCCATCTCCGCAGCTCCGCTATCTTCAAGTTTCAAACACATATTGATATTGCATCCATAAAATATACTATGATTCACTTGAAAAGTGGTCGACCACAAATTAGAACTGGATATTAATATTACTGAACCTCAGCATGGATCTTACAGAAAAACAGTCACAAGATATACGTGCCATATTATTTAGTCATCATCCATTCTCGTTCAAGTTGAAGAATTCTCCGTTTGAGTACGATATGATATGCATATATATAAAGATAATTTTGAAAGCTTGTTCTTAATTACAATCCAATATGCATGTCATTGTCCACGAACAATATCACTTTCATGGAAAGTTAAGCTTTAACATGACGTGTATGATTATGATAATATATGCTATATTTTATAAGAAGTTTAGTTGTCGAAGAAAAGGGGTTTAATTAAGATATCTTAATATATTTAAATAAGATTTTTTAGGGGATTTTAAATAAGATATATTATAATCTAGATATATGAGTTTAATGTTCCAGATATCAAAATAAAAGGGAATTTGTCCACCTCCTACCAATCAACAGATTTTATTTGCCGCCTTGCTCTCTGTTGGCCGGGCAGCCAACTAAGCTCAATTGTTTTTTGACACCATCGATTCATTGAAACAGTCAGATACGAGTTTGTTTTTCGCCTCCAATACCAGAGGTTTGGAATGAATTTTTTTATAAGAAAATAATTTAATATATCAGATAAGTTTAAAATAAATAACTTTTAATATTATAAAAATAATTTTAACAAGTAATGGATACAATTTTTTTGTTTGATTTGATGAGGAGATTAAAGAAGAGATGGGTGGAAGAAATAAAGTTTCCCGCATTAAAAATATAAATCATAATTTATCCAGTATATATACTTTTAAGTTACACTTTCTATTATCAATTAATTTTATAATGAAATTTTATAGACTTGTGTGCTAAGCTCATAATAGGCTGGAAATGGCTAAAATTTAGTCATTATTAATATTTTTCTTATCAACCGCCAAAAAGGTATTTTATTTATTACGTTATTTATATCTTTTAGTATTTTCTTATAAAATTAAATATGGTGGTTATATGACATAATGAAAGATTTTATCTTAACGAAAAGATAGAACTTTCGCTTAAAGTAGGGAGCAAGATATCGCTTGCTTGGGCGCATTGGGCCGACCCTAAGGGATAGAATTTTCGGCCTCCCTTTCCCTCTCTCTTCCATTATAAATACACGTCTTCGTTGTGTATGGAGATCACATGAAAACAATCGCTCAGAGATTGAATAGACTAGTATTCGCTTAGCTTATTTGTTTAGAAAGACTCATACTTGCTGAGTTTTCTAGCTTTATTGTCTTTACCTTGACGCTCGATCGATGACTGTTCTTTTGACTTAGACATCGGAGGTGGATTAGAGGGTCCCCGCCCCCTTTGTCCATTGTTTTGCAAGTTCTAGGTTGAAGATGAAGTTGGAACGGAAGGTGAAGAAGAGAGTCAAAAGGAGCACTCAATTAGTGCATTAAAGGCGAAATTTTTATGCACTAACATACGCTTATGCTCATAGACGAACTGTTGGATCGTCCTTTATAGTTCATTTGAATGACTTTCTTCTTTTATTGATAGTTTCCTAAGCTACTACAAGACAGAGTTCAAACTTCTTTGTTCCCAACTGTCACCAAACTTTGGAAACACTAATGAACTCTCTCAACCTAAGTACTAGGACAACGTATCAACTAAAACAAGAAACTCAAACCTTACAATCTACGCTTGTATCTTGACTTAGTTCCCTATCGTCATAGAACGTTGGGTTCGCCGTCGCCGAGATCACATGCACACTCGTCGTCGATGACTTCTCTTGCTTTGCTCTTTTCTGGATGCTTGAGGCTTTTGTGAATTATGAGAGAAGTGCTTCTTCACGTGCACTATTCATTGGCTTATATACACTTGAGGCTTGGGGTTTGATTCTTTATTTTACATTTTGTCCGAAATGCTCTTGCCTTGTTAGCCAAGTTTGTACTTTCTTCACATGTGATTCCATTTTGAAATTGGTCAACTTTCGAATCGGACCATTGTATCAATCGACACAGTCTGTTCCTAGCATGCACCTATGCTTTGTCTGGAACAGAATCCTGTGAAATGCGATGCGTTGGCCTGTCTTCACATGTGAGTTCCCATGTGTTGGAAACTTTTCTCTCTTGAGTTCCTTCGATAGGAACTGCTTTCTATCATTTAGTCGCCTTTGTATGCTTTGGAGTTCCCTTAGGAGAATGTCTTGTTCAATCTGAAGTTCCCTTGAAATACTTGATCATAAAATGTTAGTTCTCATATGGTGTTTGTCATTATCAAAACTAGAGAATGCTCGTTGTTCCGATGTTGTGGAACATGTGTTCCCAACACCGTCCAAACACGAACATTATCCCAATACAATCTACAAATTAAAAAAGTTCTTCACCTTGGGAGTTGGGACATGTATTAAGTTTTTCACTTGCGAATGAAATTTTTTTTGATAAGGAAAGAGATTAGGGCAGTCGCTGACAAGCTATTGACTAGGGGTGTCAATCGGGCGGGTCGGGTCGGGTTTGGGTCGGGTCAATTCAGTTTCGGGTAAGTTCGGATCCGGGTCAAATTCGGATATTTTGAAAATCGGGTCAAATTGGGTTGGAGCATTTCGGGGTGGGTGCTTAATTAATCGGGCAAAATCGGGTTTCGGATAAGTCCGGTTTCGTGTTTAGTTAGATTTCGGATTTAGTCGGGTTTCAGGTGAGTCGGGTTTCGAGTTTTTCGGATTTTTGGTGAATTGGATTTCGACTTTGGTTGAATTTCGGTTTAATCTGATTTTGATTAAGCCGGATTTTGATTCAGACCATATATCAGATGATGATTTTTTTGTAGTTTTATTACTCTAGGGTCTAAATATTTAATGTAACATTTAAATTAAAAACATAATTACAATAAATATTCACTATTATTAATATTTTAAAACATAATGTAATTTTCGGATGGTTTCGGGTCGAGTAACTTCGGATATTTGGATAGTTTCGGGTCGGGTAACTTCGGATTTTCGGATGACTTCGGGTTGGGTAGCATCGGATATCGGGTTGCAACAGGCTTAGTCCATTCGGGTAGCATCCTGAAGGATGAAATTCCGAAGAACCGGATCAACTGTAAGTGTAACGGAAAGGACATGCCGAAAAGAAACAACAATACAACATTGTAGTCCGCCACCAAATTGCACTCCCGAACGACATGGAAATACTCCAACAACAGAAATGGAAGAGATTAGGGTAGTCGCTGACAAGCTATTGACCTCCGTAAAGCATCCTGAAAGATGAAATTCCGAAGAACCGGATCAATTGACAACTGTAAGTGGAACGGAAAGGACACGACGAAAAGAAACAACAGTGTAGTCCGCCACCGAATTACACTCCCGAACGATATGGAAAATACTCCAATACCGGAAACGGGTAGCAGTGGATATTAGACCTGTCAAAACTTGACCTGACCCGAAAAACCGACCCGACCCGCCCGAAGCTTTTTGGGTTTAAACCCGACCCGAAAATCAATGGGTCAAGAGTAACCCGAACCCGGTTGACCCGGAAAAAACTGGGTTGGGTTGACCCGGCCAACCCGATAAAGTATTATTTCAATTAAAAATTCAATATTTTATTATAAATTTTGTATAAAATTATTATTTATTATTATTAAATAATATTTGATATAATATAATATTAATTATTTGAATAAATATATTTTATTATCATTAAATAATATTTTATATAATATAATATTAATTATTTTAATAAATATAAAGATAAATGTTAACGAAATTGACGATCATGACCCGTTGGATCAACCTGAACCCGTAACAACCCGGTCAATATAAACCCGAAAATTTTACAACCCAACGACCCGTAACCCGTTTTAACCCGAACCCGATTGACCCAAACCCGAACGGCCGAACCCGACCCGCCCGACCCATTTGACAGGTCTAGTGGATATTCACACTTAACATCTCGATCTCTAATGAATAAATATTGAGTTTACAAGTAGCTGACCGAATATAAAAACCTATTAATTGCTGGACCGAATATAAAAACCTTAAATACAAGAAAAAGGTATAAGATGGCCTTTCCTGAGAGTTTCCCGTATTCAACTCCCCTCCCTCCGCACACCGTCCGAGTATCCACTCTCCATCCCACATCGTCAAGACTCCAGATTTTTCCAAATTGACAAAAATCTCTCTCTTTCTCTCTCTCCGGGGATAAAGGAGCTTCAAGCCTGCAAGTGTGAGTCTTCTCGTGTTCGTGCTTCCCAAATTCCGCATTTTGTTGGTTCAAACGGTTAATCAAAACTCACATTTTCTGAATTATTTTTGTTGCTTTCACGTAAGTCCTCTTCCACTGTAGGGTTGTGTGATAGGAGGAACATCTTTTCTTTGTCAAAAAAGGGTGGGGTGTCTTTGTTGATAGATTGGGTTGGAGCGAAAACGATGCTTCTTTGACTTACAGCTGGTGGGTCATCACCAGATCGCTTTAATTTTCAAGGGAAGTTGCTTTTCTCTTGCATAGTGATGAAATAGTTTCTTAAGTTCTTATGGATCTTGAAACCGGGTCTTTCCGTTACCAAGCAAAGGTAAATTTGGGTACTCAATAAATTTCAATTTGATTCTATTTTATTTTTATTTTTATGGGCAGTGTCTGAAATCTGTGTTCTTATCCAATTTAGAAAGATTCTTGGAAGCATATTCTGATCTTGTCTTACCAGAGCTTGGGTGTTGTCTATGGAGATTTGAGCACCTCCCCCCTTTACGTCTTCAGAAGCACATTTGCTGATGACATTCAACATTCCGAGACAAACGAAGAGATTTATGGGGTGCTGAGCTTTGTGTTCTGGACGCTTACGCTTGTTCCTTTGCTTAAATATGTGTTCATAGTTCTCAGAGCCGATGACAATGGTGAAGGTGGCACATTTGCTCTTTACTCCCTTCTCTGCCGACACGCCCGGGTCAACTCATTGCCCAATTCCCAGTTGGCTGATGAGGAGCTCTCGGAGTACAAGAAGGATGTGGTTGTGACTAGCCCGACCCGAATGCGTTTCGGGTCGAGATTGAAGTCCACCTTGGAAAAGCACAGGGTGTTGCAAAGGATTTTGCTGGTTTTGGCCTTGATTGGGACTTGTATGGTCATTGGAGATGGTGTTCTAGCACCTTCGATTTCTGGTATGACAAATTCCATTGACAAGTGGCATTTGGTTGATATCTGGTTATTGGGTTGGAATGATGATTGCCTTTTTCAAGGTACTGGGAATCAGGGATGGAACTTCATACCTCATATCTAATGATTGTTTAATGTGGGAATAGATTTTATGGGTAAAGTTTAACTTAGATTGAGGCGAATTCAAATCTATATTGTGGGTATGAAAAGTTGATTCCTTGGGCATGGTACTGGGATAGAAGAATAAAAAAGGACAACTAAACATTAGGAATCGGGTTGAAGTTCCACAATCTGATACCTGTCTACCCATACCTGCCAACCAAACGCCACCTATGTTTTCTGATTGATTGGGAAAGTGAGTTTATTGTGAGGTCTTGGAAAATTTTGGTCCACTGTCTTACATCACTTGCTTGGGTGCAGTGTTTTCAGCGGTGTCTGGTCTGGAGCTTTCATTTTCAAGGGAGCATCACAAATGTAAGAACTTTCCTGCAATCATCTTGTTTCTTTGTTTGTTTAAGATGACATGCCATTGTTTTATCTTAAGTTTCTTCATCTTCATTCTTCACTAAAAAGAGATTTTTATACTAAATTGATTAATCTACTAGCTTTGGATATAGCAAGATGAAATAAATTGTGCAACAATAAATTATGCATTGTTAATTTAGGTTTTTCTGGCTCCCATGGATTTTAATGATAGAATTGGCATTGGCTTTTCTGATTTCCTGAATTTATGTTGTAGTCCTAATTGACGTCTAGCTCTTTATAAAACGTGATGTGCGTTGCTTGCTTCTTGTTGTGGCCAGTAGGCCTTTTGTCACGATAACTTTTGCCCAATTCTGTCCAATCAGCATAAAGGCAAAGCGTTTTGGCTCGCGATCTTTCTGGTTGTCATAGCTTTTTGTTGAAAAATCCAATTTGTATGGGGTAAAGATTTGATGAAGCAGTTTAGTTTCAGGAAATAAACATGATATCCGCTATTACATGTCACCCATAGGCCATAGCTAATTAGTATTGGGATTTTTAAAAATGCATCCCATTTTTGATGTCGTTATGCAAAAGATCTCTACTAGTCTATTACAAAAAAGTATTGTCTTTTATGATTGCTTGAAGGGAAAAGGTAGATCAAGTTGCTGCTATTTACATGTTTGGTTGGCATGTTCACTGAGTTCTTATGTTTCAATTTTGGAGTTTTGAAACATGTACAATGCTTTTTAGTCCTCCCTTTTCCTGTTCACATGGAGATTTATTGTTAGTGAACACTATTAGGCTTATTTTGTAGATGATTTTGGAGCTGGTACCTTAGTTGCATCATGAAATGCTTTAATTTTTAGGTAGATGAGATTTGTGGAATTGCATCTCACATTCATACAAAGCTTGTCGAATGCTCAAAGATTGTTGACAGCTTGAGGCAGGGTGTAAACTGTGTGTATATATACTATTAAGAATTATACAGTTGCAAACAGTTCAATGCTAATAATAAGTGTACACTTTTATCCATTATTGAAGCAATATATAGTGTAGGCCAACTTTCCCCGATACACTAGAGGAAAAATTCAGTAGAAACTAGTTTGGATTCATCTTTACCCACACTAACTTACTATATGCTACAACAGATGCATGTTAATCAATTAAAAGTGTTCTTTTTGCTTGTGACTACCATTTGCCCATTTGGTAGCTTTACTTGTGGTTACCACTTTGCTCTCAAGATCTCATTTTACCCTGAAATGCACATCTTTGATATGAAGATGAGCATACATTCATCTTTTTTCATCATTATTTCTTCAATTTCCACATGTTTGAGCTTACAAATAAATGTTTCTGTAGCTTGACTGGTAAAGAATATCTCATTGGAAATATGTTTTTTCTAAAAAGCAGTTACTTGAATGACATATTATCCAATGTGCATTGCCATTTATTCTATCTTGACTGGTTGTTATAGATAATGAAATCTCAATTGAATGACATATTATCCAATGTGCATTTCATTAACAATCTTTAGCTTTCATTCTAGTCTTTTTAGAAAGCAGTTACTTGATAGATATACAATGAAATATGTTTTTTTTTACTTATATTTAATGCTTTCAGATATAGAAGTTCCAGTTGCATGTGTCATACTTATAGCCCTATTTGCCCTTCAGCATTTTGGAACTCACCGGGTTGGGTTCTTGTTTGCTCCAATTGTCATAATCTGGCTTTTGTGCATTAGCTCCATCGGGCTGTATAATATCATCCACTGGAACCCAAATGTGTACAAAGCACTCTCTCCATACTACATGTACAAGTTTCTCAAGAAAACACAAAGCGGTGGTTGGATGTCGTTGGGAGGAATTTTGTTATGCATTACAGGTGAACTTATTAGTCTAAGCTCAAGACACCTGGGTTATTTTCTTGGTCCAATTTTAATTTTTCTAAAATTTCTTCTTCTCCTGATTCTTTCTTGCAGGTTCTGAAGCTATGTTTGCTGATCTTGGTCACTTCTCACAGTTATCGATCCAGGTGACTACTTTTTATTTCTTCTTTGTGTCAAATTTACTTGTCTTTATTGTTTCCATTCACACAGTTGTGAGTTGTGACATGGGATGGTATATGAAAGTAAATTTTCAGTTATAAGAACTATTAATCTTGAAATGATCCTTCTCCAGTTTTTTCGTATAAACTTGAAACTGTAGTTGTAGGTTTAAGCAGAGGTGAAAGTGGTATTAATTTTAAAACAATAGACCATTTAACTATTTTCCATTTCTTTTCAGATAGCATTTTCCTTTTTCGTATATCCTTCGCTGATTCTTGCATACATGGGACAAGCAGCCTACCTTTCTCAGAACCATGCCCTAGCCACCGACTTTCGAATGAGCTTCTATCTCTCTGTTCCAGGTGCTCCTTTGTGCAGCTGAGTTTCCCTTAGTTTTATTTACCATTTTTTTTTTTTTATCTCACTGAGTTTTGTTGTTTTCTTTCCCCCAAATAATCTTGCATATAACAGAGAAGCTAAGGTGGCCGGTTTCAGGAATAGCGGTTCTTGCTGCAGTAGTTGGAGGCCAAGCTATAATTACCGGCACATTCTCGATCATCAAGCAATGCCAAGCTCTCAATTGTTTCCCGAGGGTGAAGATAATACACACTTCATCCAAAATACATGGTCAGATTTACATCCCTGAGATCAACTGGATTTTGATGTTGTTATGCCTGGCTGTTACCATTGGTTTCAGAGACACCAAACGAATGGGCAACGCATCAGGTAAAAAGAAAAAATTAATGTGATTTAAGTAACGGATAATAATCTTTGTTAATTATCTTTAGATGACTCAACTCATGATGCGGTTGTATATTTTTTTCTTGCTTCAACAGGGTTGGCGGTGATTACTGTAATGCTCGTTACTACTTGCCTAATGTCACTTGTTATTGTTATATGCTGGCACCAGAGCGTCCTCCTAGCTATCGCCTTTGTGGTCTTCTTCGGTACCATAGAAGCCATCTACTTCTCAGCCTCTCTAATCAAGTTCTTTGAGGGAGCTTGGCTCCCCATTGCCTTTGCCTTGGTCTTCATACTGGTGATGTGTGTTTGGCACTACGGGACCCTCAAAAAATACGAGTACAACGTTGAGAACAAGGTTTCCATCAATTGGCTCCTCAGCATGGGCCCGAGCCTAGGCATTGTTCGGGTTCGGGGCATCGGCTTGATCCATACCGAGCTCGTCTCAGGTATCCCTGCGATTTTCACTCATTTTGTCACCAACCTGCCAGCATTCCATCAGGTCTTGGTCTTCCTCTGCATCAAGTCGGTCCCAGTCCCGCATGTCAAGCCCGAGGAGCGGTTCCTAGTGGGCCACGTTGGCCCAAAGGAATTTCGTCTTTACCGGTGTATAGTGAGGTATGGGTATCACGACTTCCACAAGGACGACACGGATTTTGAGAATGATCTCGTCTGTAGCATAGCCGAGTTCATTCGAGGCGAGCGCAAAGGCTTGAACGAAGACCCAGAAACCGAAGACGGGGAAATGTTTGTCGTTGGAGCGCCTTCTACCTTTGCGAAAGGGGTTCGGGTTTTTGAGGAACCTGAGGAACGACCCGAGTCCTCGAAGCTTAAGGGGATACAATCCCCTCCGCCTCCACTGGCCCCACAACCGAGGAAGAGGGTGCGGTTTCTCGTCCCGGAGTCGCCAAAGATAAAGAACGACGCTCAAAAGGAGTTGCAAGATCTCATGGAGGCGCGGGAGTCAGGGATGGCGTATATAATAGGGGACACTCATTTGAGGGCGAAGCCAGATTCAAGCTTTCTGAAGAAGATGGTGATCAATGTAGGATACGATTTCTTGAGGAGGAATTGTCGGCCGTTTATTTACCCTCTTACTGTGCCCCATGCGTCGACTTTGGAGGTAGGGATGGTCTACCATGTCTAGTAAAACCACAACACAAGGTTTAATATACGTGATACGTAATTGTAAATTATGTAAGTTAAGTTGGAAAATGGAAAAATATAGTGAGTATAGCGTTTGGTAGACTCGCGAGTGTAGGAAGGGAGTTTAGTTTATTATTAGTTGTACCCGTCGTGTCATGCACGACTACGTCTCTGCAATTTATAGATATATTATAAATATGATAGTAAATATATAAAAATCAATTTATAGATATATTATAAATATGATAGTAAATATATAAAAATAAATAATGTAAATTCTTAGAAAAAATTAATCAAATTCAATTCTTTAAAAATCTTTTCAATAAAAAGTTAAAAAGATAGTTAATAAGAAAAGATAAAAAATATAGAATTTTTAAAGATAAAAAATCATCAACACTTACATAAACAATCCAAAAAGGAAATTAAAAAAAAGATAATATTATTTTTTTATAAAAATTTAATTTAGGAAAGTAATTATATAGATATTTAAATTTTTTATTTTTTTTTATCAAAATCTGATTTAAGATAAATATTTTTTTATAAATAGATAAAAAGATAAAGATAAAATAATTTTCGTTATTTTTAATTAAAATTTGAATTAATTTTTTCCACGTAAATAAATAGAAAGTAATTTAATTGGAAAAAATAATAAAAATAATTTTTTTAATATAAAGTGGGGCTAGAATTAATGTGGTGGTTAGAAAAGTTACAACTTTAACATATAGTTACAGATAGATATGGCTATTTTTATTTCAAAGATATATATGTGATCACGTGTACATATTTTTTTTATCTTTTGCAAATATAATAAATATAATGTCCTTTTTTCTCTATATTGGTTAAATCTACTAATATTATTTTATCTTTATGTTTACTTGGAGATAAATTTTTTTGCATAATTAACTATTTAAAATTATTATTTTAATAAAGGTGTAATGTGGCGCAATGTTGTGGCAGAAATTGCTTCGGCTTTAGTTATTAGTAATAGATGTCTTACAATTTATACCGTTTTAACTTTGCAAGAGCACGCAAGTTGTCAGGAGGTGAGTATAGCGTTTGGTAGACTTGCCAGTGTAGGAAGGGAGTTTAGTTTATTATGTCTTACAATTTATACCGTTTTAACTTTGCAAGAGTACGCAAGTTGTCAGGAGTCATTCAATAGACATGTTTATGCTAAAGAAAACTAAATTTGAAATGCTCATAGTTAGTGTCCCACGAAATAAGCCTCTATAGAAAAATGTAAGGATTTTAAAACTCTTCTCCATACCTAAATTATCATATCTTTTCCTATATATGAATTTTATTGATTTCAAAATTCTATTACGTTCAATTTTAGGAGTTCTATTATAAAGTACGGTTTGGCTAATGGGCACACAATAAAAGTGTTAATTTGGGAAAATTTTTAAAACTATTCCCTAAATTGGAATTAATGAACCCTTCTAAAAAAAATCAAGATTAACAAACAAAATCCAGATTTACCAAGATTAAAATTCTAATTGTGTGTCCATGAGCACACATTAGAAAAATCCTATAAAGTATCATATTGTATGTCAAATTTATTGGTTTTATTTGTTGGTTGAATTGCAATATTTATGTGGCCGGTGGTGTCTTCTAATTCTAATTACATCATGTTTTATTTTGAGCAACTACTTACATTATGTTAAGTCTCGGTAATCTTTTTTTTAAGAAATGGCTTGAATATATGTATAAATTTCCAAAAAAAATAATAATGGATATGTTTTGTATCCAAATTTGTTTGTTAAGATACTAATCTGATTTATATTCTCCAAAAAAAATATTAACCGTGATCTATGTAAATTGCTAAAAAAATCATAGTCAAAATTTTTATCCAAATTTAAGTGGTTATATAGTTTTTTATCATTAAAAAAATTACATAGTTAGATTTGAAAGATTTGTTAGAAGAAAAAGATTTCTTTGGGAGGCTCACCCGTCAAAGCCAAGTGTGCAACCCGGATCAAACTGAATGTAGTCAAAACAAAACTCTAACAAACCAGTGACAACAAAAAAAATCATTTATGGTAAAAGAAAAAAAATAATTGTTCACCATAATTTTTATCCAATTTTAAGTGGTTCCATGTAATAATTATTTTTTCTCTTTTAGTCGTGTAATTTACAAATCTTATTAAAAATCAATTAACCAATATTCTCTTATTCCTCTTTCAACTTCACCTAAGTTTAAAAATTCATGTAGGTATTATAAGGAGTGCATGTAAGAGTAATTATCTTTTCCAAAATTAATCAAATAAAAATTACTTAAAAATATTAAAATCAAGATTTAATCGGTAATTTATTTGATTTAAAAAATATATATTAAAATTTTGATATCATTTTCTAATAAATTAAAAAGTTACCTAATTAGATTTTATCAAATATAATTTTTTATGTATTGAATTTTATTCAATAAAATATATTATTCAAATTCATTCAACTAATTATTTTAAAAATATTCATATTAAATTTAATCATTAATTTGGTAAATGTTTTGAAAAATATCTATTTCAATTAATCACTATAAATTCTTTATGATTTATATGATTTTTTATATATAATACTATTGTTATGATTTTTGTAAAATAGTTAAAATTTAATGAGTATATCATCAAGGAGATAATGATACATATTTTGCCAATATGTATTTGCTTTTAATCTAACGATAAAGCTCTAATACATATGTATATTAGTATATATGATACTTGATATGTGAATTTTTCTTCCAAATTTTGACAACAAATTTAGATAAGATTTAACAATATATATTTTTGATGATTTTTTATATGTGAAATTATTTTTATGATTTTTTAACAATGACATTAGATAAGATTTAACTAATTATTTTTTATTTTATAAGATTTGACTATGAATATTTTAGCAAACGAAAAAAAGATATGTATTTTTCTAATACATATTTTGTATCTTACAATATAGCTCCAATATATATATATATGTATGTATGTATATATATATATATATATGATTTTTATAGTTGAAATTATTGTTTTGAATTTTTAGCAGTATATATTTGTTATGATATTTTATATGTGAAATTATTGGTATGATTTTAATAATAACATCACATAAATTTAACTAATAATTTATTATTTTTATAACATTTGACTAGGAATATTTCGTCAATTGGAAGATTTCAAAATTGATTTTTACCAAAGCTAAAATAGTTTTATTTATTTATAATTGTTCTTTTATTATTCCTACAAATCAATAAATTGAAGAAATTTATAAGCAGTTAGGCATCGTTTTCGATGCAAGTCAGTTTTCCAATCCAAAATAAAAATAAAAATAATAAAAATAAAGATAAAAGATACTCCAATTCGAGGCTGATCTGATCTCCAACTCTCCTATAAATATGGCAGTTAGGCATCGCATTCGATGCAAGTCAATTTTCCAATTCGCGGTTTGCATGATCTCCTCCCCTCCCGCTCCCTTCCTCTCAAAATTAAAACTCTCCAAAATGGCGAAATGTTTTCTCATCGCACTCATCTCCTTCTGCTTGGCCGTTACAGTAGCATCGACGGAGTGTACCTGCGATTCCAATAGTATCGCAACGGACTCCAAAACTATGACGACCCGATACAAGGTCGTTGCTCTGTTCGTCATCCTGGTGGCAAGCGCCCTAGGCGTGGGGGCGCCGCTAGCCTCCAAATTGATCAACGCCTTAAACCCAGACGACAACCTCTTTGTCATTATAAAGGCATTCGCCGGAGGTGTCATCCTAGCGACGGGATTTATTCGTATCCTTCCAGACCACAAGGTTTAATATACGTGATACGTAATTGTAAATTATGTAAGTTGGAAATGGAAAAATATATTGAGCATAGTGTTTGGTAGACTCGCGAGTGTAGGAAGTGAGTTTAGTTTCTTATGTCTTACAATTTATACTGTTTTGACTTTGCAAGAGCATGCAAGTTGTCAGGAGGCTGTGTATAATGGATAGATGTAGCTAACGAAACACCCTGCAAGAGCATATTTGGACATGCGAGTGTCACGCAGCGCATTCCTCGGGCCGAGTCGGACACGGGACAAGACTCCTAGGCACGAGCCTAGGAGATTCTAGAGGCTTCCGGGACGATCTAGAGTAAGGCGCGCCCATAGAAGGGACAAGGCAGCTAGGCGTGCCCTTCTGGAACATTCCAGGAGGGGCGCGCCCCATTGGATACCGGCACACACAAGGGCGCGCCCTTCTAGAATCTTCCAAAAGGGGCGCCCCCCTTCCAACGACACAAGAGAGAGGCGCGCCCAAGCGCCTCCCCCAGCCCGCGTCTAGAACTTTCTAGGCCGGGCGTGATCCTTCTTGGTGGAATTTCCATGGGCACTTCCACCCTTATTAGGCTAGAATTATCTAGAATTGTCTTAGTCTAGAATCTTCCCTTGTAAAGGGGTTGCCTCACCTATAAATAGGCTCCACCCCTCATTTTGCCATCCATCCAATCTTAGCCATCAATGCCATTGTAAAGCAGACTTGTAAAGCTCTCTTTACTTAATACAAAGCTCTTTCCCACAAAATCCCTAGCCATCTTCCTTAGCTTCCAAAGTTGCGACATTGGGCAAGGCTTGACTTAGCCATCGGACGGGCCGAGAACGCTAAGAGCCGCACGAGTTAGAGTCGGGATCTCTCACTCCGTGTCAAGTGGTATCAGAGCGCAACTATCCAAGGGAGACATGTCTAACAACGAGGGTATTGTGTCCGAATTGATCGAGCCATCGGCTAATCCCAAGAAGCGCACGCAGAAGAACCGAGATAGCTCCAAGGACTTGGTGTCTAGCTTCGACTCACGCTTGGAGAAATTCCAACTAGACGTTGGCGAGGTTCGTGACACCGTGGAGGACATCCACCGCGAGGTCGAAGAGGTGACGACTAGGGTGGAGGAGTTGGAGACCTCCATAGAGGGAGTCCAGGAGGGGTTGCATACTGCCCTCAACAAGACGCACTCGGAGCTCGTTGCTAGGGATGACGCCCTAGAAGCCCTGGTGGTCTCTATGAGGGAGGAAATAGAGCAGCTCAAGAAAAAGCTCGATGTATGCCAAGTAGCCGTGGGGGCCGGATTCATCGGGGCTACACCTGTGACAAAGTTGGACGTTCCGAAGCCGAAGGAATTCAAGGGAAGTCGACGGGCCAAGGATGTGGACAATTTCTTGTGGGACGTGGAGCGCTACTTCCGTGTCACGGGGATCACGGAGCAGGAACGCAAGGTAAGTACCGCTTCGATGTACCTTACCGACGATGCCTTGCTTTGGTGGCGCCATAGGACTTGTGAGAGGACCGGGGGGTCCCCAATCACAACCTGGGCCGAGTTCGAGGCGGAGTTGCGCAAGGAATTCTTCCCAACTTACGCCAACAACGAGGCTCGGGACAAACTCTCCGAACTTAGAAAGCGGACTATGGTTCAGGAGTATGTCAAACAATTCTCCGATCTCATCCTCCAAATCGACGATCTGGGCGAGGCGGAGGGACTCTTCATGTTCAAGAAGGGCCTTAAACCCTGGGCACGGCAAGAGATCGAGAGACGGGAGGCAAAGACCCTACGGGACGCTATGACCACCGCCAACTCGCTCATCGAGTTCTCTACCCGCCGAGACTCGTCCCCACACAAGGGAAAAAGTGGGGGAGACCGAGACAAGAGCAAGGCCAAGACTCCATCGAAGGACGAGGGGACGTCCAAGACCAAGGAGCGCTCAAGTCGAGAACGAGAACGGCAGAAGGGGAAGCGCCAAGAGCGTCAACCCTTGAACTGCTACCTATGCGGCGGTGAGCACATGATGAGGGACTGTCCGTCACGAGGCAAGCTCTCCGCCATTCACACGCAAGAGGAAGAACCCGAGGCAGAAAAATTGAAGCTCGGAGCTATGATGCTGGGCGCCATCAAGACCAAGAGGTTCACCAATCGAAAGGGACTCATGTTCGTGGACACTACCATAGCTGGAGCCAAGCTATCCGCGCTAGTGGACACCGGAGCATCCGACCTATTCATGTCTGAGGCAACCGCTAAGAAGCTGGGGCTCGGGGTTACCAAAAGCAACGGATGGGTCAAGACGGTGAACTCGAAAGAGGTACCGACAGTGGGGCTCGCACAAGGAGTAGAGATGAGCATCGGGAACTGGACCGAAACGGTCACGATCGAGGTAATACACCTGGACGGCTATGATCTTGTCATTGGATTAGCTTTCCTCGATCACATCAATGCCCTCCTTGTGCCCTTCGCAAACTGCCTTTGCATCTTGGAGCCGACCCACCGATGCATCGTGCCGGTGCACCGCGAGAAGGGCCCAAGTCAGAGGGTCATTTCCGCTATCCAACTGTCGAAGGGACTAATGCACGAGGAGCCAACCTTCCTCGCTACCCTTAAGCTCGAGGAGCCTTCCAACGGAGACACCCCGGTACCCTCCGAGGTGAATCAGGTGTTGGGGGAATTCAAAGACGTCATGCCACCCGAGCTTCCCAAGAGACTTCCACCCAAGAGGGAGGTCGACCACAAGATCGAGCTTGAGACCGACGCTCACCCACCAGCCCGCGCACCATACCGTATGTCTCCGCCGGAGCTCGAGGAGTTGAGAAGGCAACTTAAAGAGTTGCTTGATGCGGGCTACATCAGACCGTCCAAGGCACCATACAGAGCGCCCGTGCTGTTCCGACGAAAGCACGATGGGAGTTTAAGTATGTGCATCGACTACAGGGCGCTCAACAAACTAGCCATCAAGAACAAGTACCCGATCCCGCTCATCGCTGACTTATTTGACCGGCTTGGAGAAGCAAAATGGTTCACCAAGTTAGACTTGAGATCGGGCTACTATCAAGTCAGGATCGCGGAAGGGGACGAGCCGAAGACCGCCTATGTCACTCGCTATGGGTCCTACAAGTTCCTTGTCATGCCGTTTGGGCTAACCAACGCGCCAGCCACATTCTGCACTCTCATGAACAAGGTACTCCAACCCTTCCTTGATCACTTTGTGGTGGTATACTTGGACGACATTTTTATCTACAGCCGCACCCTTGACGAGCATGTGGCGCATCTACGACAAGTATTCCAAGTGCTACAGGAGCACGAGTTATATGTCAAGAGGGAGAAATGCGCCTTTGCTCAAAGAGAGGTGCCATTCTTAGGTCACATAGTCGGAGGTGGTCGAATACGCATGGATCTTGCCAAGATCCAAGCCATAGTAGATTGGGAGCCGCCGACTAAGGTGACCGAACTCAGATCCTTCTTAGGGCTTGCCAACTATTACCGGAGGTTCATTATGGGCTACTCTCACATCGCCACGCCACTCACCAATCTACTTAAGAAGGGGAAGACCTGGACGTGGGACAAGGAATGCCAGGGGGCATTTGACCAACTCAAGAGGATCATGACGGAGGAGCCGGTACTAGCCCTACCCGACTACGGCAAGCCATTCGAAGTTCAAACAGATGCTTCTGACTTTGCCATCGGAGGAGTGCTGATGCAAGAGGGACATCCAATTGCGTACGAGAGTCGCAAGCTCAACGATACCGAGCGGCGCTATACGGTGCAGGAAAAGGAGATGACCGCCATTGTCCACTGCCTAAGGACTTGGCGCCATTATCTCTTGGGGTCCAAATTCGTGGTCAAGACCGACAACGTTGCCACCAACTACTTCTAGAGCCAGAAAAAGCTAACTCCAAAATAGGCACGCTGGCAAGACTTCCTCGCAGAGTTCGACTACGAGCTAGAGTACAAGCCCGACAAAGCCAACCTTGTGGCCGACGCCTTAAGCCGCAAGTCGGAGCTAGCAGCTATAAGCCGAGCCCAAGGAGCCCTGGAAGACCGCATTAGGGAGGGACTCGCCCAGGATCCAACCGCCAAGAACCTATTGGAGTTGATCAAGGACGACAAGACTCGGAGATTTTGGGTCGAAGAGGATCTCATCTACACTAAGGGGCAACGACTCTACGTGCCACACTACGGAAGACTACGTAGAGAACTGATTCGGGAATGCCACGATTCCAAGTGGGCGGGACATCCAGGTACTACACGCAACCTTGCTCTCTTAGAGGACAAGTACTATTGGCCTCAAATGCGAGACGATGTGGAGGTATATGTCAAGACTTGTCCAGTTTGTCAACAAGACAAGGTGGAGCAACGACTACCGGCGGGCCGCGGGACTGTTGCAACCATTACCAATACCCGAGCATCCATGGCAGAGCGTGAGTATGGACTTCATCGTGGGACTGCCTAAAGTCGAGGGTTATGGGAGCATCATGGTGGTCGTGGACCGATACTCCAAATACGCCACATTCATCCCAGCAACAAAAGAGTGCCCTGCAGAGGAGGCAACTCGTCTCTTTCTCAAGCATGTGGTTATGTACTTGGGCTTACCACAGACCATCATCAGCGACCGAGACGGGCGATTCACGGGCCGCTTCTGGACTGAATTGTTCAAGCTATTGGGGTCGGACCTGCGGTTCACGACGGCGTTTCATCCTCAGACTGACAGACAAACCGAGCGGGCCAACTGTTTGCTCGAGACATACTTGAGACACTACATGAGCGCATCACAAAAGGACTAGCCAAAGCTCCTTGACGTGGCTCAGTTCTCGTTCAACCTGCAACGGAACGAGTCCACGGGTAAGAGTCCATTTGAAGTCGTCATCGGATTTCAGCCAAGCACACCAAGCACCGTCACCTCAGGCTACAAGGGACCGACACCAGCAGCATACAAGTTCGCAAGGGACTGGCAGGAGGAGCTAGACTTAACCACATCCTGCCTACTCAAAGCCAACAAGCGCACTAAGAAGTGGGCTGACCAGCGACGGTGGGACGTCGAGTACCAAGTTGGGGACTTATTCATGGTCAAGCTGCACTACATTATGAGGCATCAAGGGCTGCACAAGGCATTAATCCGGCGCTACGAGGGACCGTTCATGGTACTCAAGAGGGTCGGGACAACGGCCTACAAGCTAGAGTTGCCATCAAAGTTCAAGATCCATCCGGTGTTTCACGAGAGCATGCTCAAGCCATATCACGAGGACAGGGGCGATCCATCCAGGGGGAATGCACAACGGGCACCAATGGGGGTCAAGTCATCCTATGACAAAGAAGCCCAGGAGATCGTAGCCGATCGGGTGGTTCGAGAGAAGTATCGTAGACTACGGCTCGAATACTTAGTGCGGTGGAAGGGACATCCCGACACCGAGATGTCTTAGGAGCCAGCCGAGGCACGTTGGCAATTTAGGGACAAGATTGAGGCATTTGAAGGCAACGCAACGAGGACGTCGCGAGATTCAGTGGGGGAGAATGTCACGCAGCGCGTTCCTCGGGCCGAGTCGGACACGAGACAAGACTCCTAGGCACGAGCCTAGGAGATTTTAGAGGCTTCCGGGACGATCTAGAGTAAGGCGCGCCCATTCCGGAGCCTTCTAGGCAAGGCGCGCCCTTAGAAGGGACAAGGCAGCTAGGCGCGCCCTTCTGGAACATTCCAAGAGGGGCGCGCCCCATTGGGTACCGGCGCACACAAGGGCACGCCCTTCTGGAATCTTCCAGAAGGGGCGCTCCCCTTCCAGCGACACAAGAGAGAGGTGCGCGCAAGCGCCTCCCCCAGCCCGCGTCTAGAACTTTCTAGGCCGGGCGTGATCCTTCTTGGTGGAACTTCCATGGGCACTTCCACCCTTATTAGGCTAGAATTATCTAGAATTGTCTTAGTCTAGAATCTACCCTTGTAAAGGGGTTGCCTCACCTATAAATAGGCTCCACCCCTCATTTTTCCATCCTTCCAAGCTTAGCCATCAAAGCCATTGTAAAGCACACTTGTAAAGCTCTCTTTACTTAATACAAAGCTCTTTCCCACAAAATCCCTAACCATCTTCCTTAGCTTCCAAAGTTGCGACATTGGGCAAGGCTTAACTTAGCCATCGGACGGGCCGAGAACGCTAAGAGCCGCACGAGTTAGAGTCGGGATCTCTCACTTCGTGTCACGAGTATGTGACCCATCAAATCACTGTATAGGTTTGTTATAGAAAGGTTGCTTTTGAGTTTTGATGTGAAGTTTATTTTCAAGCTTCAGTATAATTAACCACCTCGTCAATTTTTTGTTCTCAAAAGTTAACGAACGGTTAAGATGTCATTTGTAGTTAAGGATGGCAATGGGGCGTGTTCGGGGCGGGGATACTCTCCTCGTCCCCATTCTTGTTTAAATTTATGTTCACCATACCCGCCCCATTCCCTGCCGGGGAATAAAATTTGTCCCCATTTCCATCTCCATGGGGTCCCATTTCCATCGGGGATTCCCCATCCCCGCTTGATTTTTCTCATTTATAATCCTCGTTAGGTATTTCTCATTCCCATTTGATTTTCCCCATTTATAATCTTCATGGGTTACTCGTTTTTATTTTTCATTTACTTTCTTGTACAATTTCTTCAAAAATTCTATTAATACTCTATTTACAAAATTCATCCATCAAACTTGTATAATTAACAACAAGGTTTACAAAAACAAACAAGACAATTATTCCAACTATAAATCCACAAGGGGTTCTTGACAAGATTCTCCACACGGTTCCCCAACAAGTCCCCTCACGGGGATTCTCCATTGGGTTCTTCAACGGGGTCGGGTTCGGATCGGGGGTTGGTGCGGGGACACTTATCCCCATCCCCATACCTAAAGGGGAATAATTTCCCCCTCCATATTCACCCCACCACTATTAAAAATCTCCATTCCCGTACCCGCAATGGGAAATCTCCATGGAAAATGTGAAATCCGTGCCCCATTGCCATCCCTATTTGTAGTCTTTTTTTTGCTGTTGTTTGAATGAGTGATGATGACCCACCTTCTGAACGATAATTGACAAGTGCAATAATATGAAATAACGCTCAATGTATAAACAAATGTTTCATTCTAGAGTCTTAATGAAATACTTAAATTGCATTTTAAGGATACTTTTAGTTCATGTTAACAATTACAAAATTGATTTATAATCTCTTTACAAACACCTTATAAACAATAATGATATCATGTCAAAAGAATCATTTACTATGAGAAAGGATGTGTGGGGTTCCAGCCTTACTTACAATAAGTTATTGTGCATATTCAGTAACCAATAATCCTATAAGAAATGAGATATGGTTGTGTGAGAAATAGAAAAAGTAGGAATTGGTGTACCAAGAATTTTCCATTACACTTGCTTCTGAGGATTTACTTGCTTCTGAGGATCTAAGTCTAGCTTGTGAGAATCCTGATGAAGATTGTTGGGCTCCAGTTTAACTAACCATTAGAAGAAGTCCAGAGTGCGAAGGGCCTACGAAAAATGGCTGAAGACTTACTAACTACTGAGTATATAAGAGACAAATGCTCAAGGTCACATGACACACATGGTCACATGAAGCTCACCGTCTCGAGATGGTGGCACTACAAAAAAGCGTTGATTTAGCGACCACTTGGTCACCATTTCAGGACCGGATCGTGGCCTCTAAATACCTCATTTAGATGCGCGACTTTGACAGTTAATCGAAATTTAGCGCACGAGACATTGTTGAAAATATAGAGACCACGTGGACGCTAAATTGACCATATATACATTTTCTAAAAATTTATATTTTATTTATTTATATATTTAAATAAATTAATAAATATTTAAACACAATTATAAAATGTAATTAATTAAAATATTTACAGAAAAAAAATTAAAAATAAACTAATTCGTTTCCCCACATCGTCAGAATCGGGCGCTTGGGACTTAGACTACAATGTTTGGTTTCGCCGCATGTCCTCCATAAATTTCTGCATGAGCTCAATTTGGGCTTGTTGCGTTGTTGTTCTAACTTTGCTCCTGCAACAGCAGCGTGTTTGCTTAAAAAAAAGTTGTCGGTTGCCTCGACTGACGTGATAGTTCATCGGTCGACGCAACTGACGAAAATCCCTGGACGCTTTGAAAAACTGTTGGGGCGCTTCGAATTAGCCTTTTTGACAATGTATTTGAATATTTTTACTACAAAATAAAATGGTGAGGGTCAAATAACAATTTTACTTAATATATGAATGAATACTTCAAGAGTAGAACATATTTTGTAAAATTTAAGTTAAGATATTTAAATTAATTTTTTAAATGTATTATTTGAAAATTAAAATATTACTCAAATACCTTTCAATTTTTTCTTTCTTCGTCTCGTTTCAGGCCTTTCTGTGTGTGTTTTCACTGTATTTTTTGCCTTTCCCTCCCCAGATCCACTTCGCTTCTCTTCTCCCATTTCCTTCGAATTTCGCCGGATCTTGATTCCCAAGAATTACTCTACAGTTTCGTTTTCGGGGCTCTGAATCCAGCAGGATCTAAATTGAAGACTTAGTCAGGGACTTCACCCTGTTCATAGACCCGCAATCATGAACCCCTTCTCCACGGAAACGCGTTTGAGGTCAGTTCATCCTCTTGCTTGTCAGATCGGATTTTAGTTTCTTGTCCTGGTCACTTTGATGGTTTGGTAGGTTGGTGATTGGATTTTTAATCGGCCGTGAATTGATTGTTTTTCTTTTTGAAAGTAGAATTCGATTTTATTTAATGTTAAATGTGCTATATTTCAGTATATCTATGTTAATTTAGAAGCTCAATCTAACATGTGCTGGGCAATGTATTGCTTCTTCAGCATTAGGGAGGTAAGTACCTTGTGACTAGTCTCAGGTTCAATTCTCACTCAATTTGGGAGAAGAATGAGAACATACGTGCGACGTTCAAAGAGGAAGTGATCATCACTGATTTGAGAGTTGTGATGGTTTGCAGAAAGTTTCATGATTTGAAGGTGGCAAGGCAATGTCTTTGTAGTTTATAATCACTAGTAGTTCCTACTGATGTAGTGTGTATTCTACAAATGTTGAACGATGTGGGAGGGGGAATTGAAATGTATAGACTGGACTTAGTGGGAAACAGATATATTGCTTTGAGATAAGAGTGGCAATAAGTGAATTCTACTAAACTTAGCTGCACATGAAGAATTAATGTCTTGAGTCTTTGTTTGAAATTGGTCACTCCCTAGAAATATGTAGTAGAGGCCAATGATTGTTGCACGCACTTTAAATCCTTAAGATATGTGGCATTGGAGCATCCATGATTAGTTTAGAACTTGATCCCATGTAACCTTCGGCATTTTCTCTTGTATAAATTTGGCTATAGTTTTGACAGTTTGATGAATTCAACATGAACAAGTTATCAGTGATCATGAAGTGAAAGAAAGATGCAGCATATGAAAGTTTAAAGAAGACTGATGAGTTTATGATATCAGTGATTCAGTGTTTGATCAAATTAGAGAAAATAAATCTACTACTTTTGGCAAGACAGAATAATATTATAGCACGAATATGTTTACTACTTTTGGCAAGAGCGAATCGTCTTACACAAATTTGGATGATGCTTCTCATTGGTTTTGATGTGAAATGATAAACTCACTAGATTAAGTATCGGTTAAACGCAGTCAGATAATCTGTCTTATAATACTGCATGTTACTATGATGCAGGGACATGATTCGGGCTATCCGTGCTTGTAAAACTGCGGCAGAGGAACGTGCTGTTGTCAGAAAAGAATGTGCGGCTATACGTGCATCAATTAGTGAGAATGATCCTGATTATAGACATCGCAACATGGCAAAGCTCATGTTTATTCACATGCTTGGTTACCCAACACATTTTGGTCAGATGGAGTGTCTGAAGCTAATTGCATCTCCTGGATTTCCAGAAAAGAGAATTGGATATCTCGGTCTTATGTTGCTTCTTGATGAAAGACAAGAAGTTCTAATGTTGGTCACAAATTCCTTGAAGCAGTATCCGTCCTTGTGATTGTTTTTAGTTTATTAATTTCTGTTACAAATATTGCTTGGATTCAACATAATAAACATAGTTCACTGAGGAAAATGATATTAGATCCTTAATAAATTCATAGAGATCTCAATCACTCAAACCAGCACATTGTGGGGCTTGCTCTTTGTGCTCTAGGAAATATCTGTTCGGCGGAAATGGCTCGTGATCTTGCACCAGAATTAGAACGATTACTTCAATTCCGAGATCCAAATGTTAGGAAGAAAGTAAGCCTTTTTTTTTGTTTTTTCTGCATGTGTTTAGCCGAGCATATCTGTTTTCTAGGTTAAGGATGAGAAGCTGAACAGTACTTCTACTGGGACTAGTTGAAGAACGATAGAAGTGGTGAAAATGTTACCCTTGGTGTCTTGCCATCAATCTTGACTAGTAACTCTTAGGTTACCTGTGGAATTGGTGAAATGAAATCATTGAAATGAATTCATCCTCTAGTCATCGTGTTAGATTTTTTATATTTTGGAGTTGCTAAATATCAATCAAATAGTCAAATATATTCCTTTTAAGTTTAATTCTTTTTGTTTGCAAGCTACAATTTTGTTTGCCTGTGTTTCATTCAAATGTTGAAAACAATGTAAGATCTATGCATCTCATGTGCATGTTTTTTTTATATTCTTCACTTGGACAAAGCTTTACGTTTCTCTCCATTCTAGGAGGGAAGATATTGTTTAAGGCATCAAAACCTTCTTCATGGCATGACAAGTCAATGAGAGACCTTAGGGATAATCCAATATCTGATTATTCATTTCTTTCCAAGCGTTTTTTAAAATTATATTGTGAACTGATATCTTGATAAAAGTTTAAAATTCATGCTGTATATTTTTATGTATTTCTTTTGACCAAAAATATGTTCTACATCAATTACTTCTGTTTTATTCTTTCTTTATGGACAATTGAGCATGTTGAATAGAACCCTTGTATTGTTCCAAAGGCATCTCCGTAGCTCATGGCAGGGAAAGGATCCTGTTACTTATGGGACACGTGAAAGTACTGCAAGATATTCTTACTTTCCTTGAAGCTATGAGATTGTCCAATGGCACTGTCTTGTTCAAAACTATGAACCTTGAACATTCTTGGAAAAGTTATTTGTACTTGAATTTTAGGGATAAAATGATGCAATTTTAGTTGATATTTTCTATTAAATTACTTGATTCAGATGTAGCATGTCAGAAACTGTCAGTTGGTTTATGATGTCTCTGTGAAATAGGCAGCTCTATGCTCCATAAGGGTCATAAAGAAAGTTCCTGACCTGGCTGAGAACTTTGTAAATCCTGCTGCGGCTTTGCTTAAGGAAAAGCACCATGGAGTACTGATAACTGGAGTTCAGCTGTGTACAGAGTTATGTAAAGTCAACGAAGATGCCCTTGAATATTTCAGAAAGGTACCGTGGCTTTCTTGAGTGAGAGTTGCCTTAATAATATTATGTATAGCATGACACTACTTGCTAGCCCAGGGGGCTGTTTCATCTTTTCATGATAGCCTAGATTTGAAGACCATAAGTTTATTTATTTATGAAGAAGGAACTGTGTATTTTTTGCGAGTATGTATATGTTTAGTAATTCATTTGACCAGGATCCATGTTTTCTATGTATGTAGAAATGCACTGATTCTCTGGTCAGAGTTCTGAAGGACCTTGCAAACAGTTCATATGCGCCTGAGTATGACATTGCAGGAATTGCAGACCCTTTCCTACATATCAGATTGCTGAAACTCTTGGGTGTACTGGGTGATGGAGATGCGGAAGCTAGTGACACTATGAATGATATTCTTGCACAGGTTAGTTGCCAATCACCATGTACTAGGTGTGCTGTAATGTGCGTTATATACCCTGTCATGTTTTCTCCTGGAGATGAAAATTTTGGAAATTCTTTTAAATGTAGTTGCCTTTGAAATTCCATTCATATGTATGTATAATGAAAGAGATGCTTCATGATGTCTGTCCAAGTGCAAAATATTTCAATAAAAATGGCACATCAAATGGATCAGAAACTAGAACCTTGCTGTACTTCTTGTGAAAAAATACTATTTGTTAAAAGTATCTTTTGTTTGCCTTGAAATACATAAAATGCATATACTTTTTTCGCATTTCAAATACTTTTTTTTATCTCAAAAAGTAAGTTTTGGTTAAAACTTAAAAGTGAAGCATGCCCTTGGGCCAAGCTGGAAAAAGGAATCCTGTTGAAATTACCCATAGCATGAAGCAAATGAGGCTAAATAAACTATCTTATCAGACATTATTTTCTACTGCACCTCATGGTGGCAGAGGATCTTATTGCACCTAGCTGGTAACCTCTGAACTCTGAAGTCTGAATGAAATCAAAAGATGAGATTCAGTGTATGCTAAGCAACTTACTAAGCATACCAAGTCTATACTTATTAACTCTCATTAACTGAATCGTTCCGTTTATTAGTTTACATAAGGCTATTTTCATTAACATTGTGATTCCAGATTTAAAGTTCATATGCTTAGATTAAATGTTCATTTTTTACTTCTTTATGTAATGTTCCATCTTAAGACCCTCATTTATGAATATATCTTTCTCGTTATTGAATTTACATAATCCAAGTGCAGTTATCCTTCCCTAGTCAGATTTACTTGTATACTTCGACTTTTTAGTGTAATAATTATGCACTATGCTATATGGTGCTCATTTCCTTAAATTGAAGTTTCTAGTTATGTAGTCTCACTGGGATATGCTGTGATATATCTAGGTGGCGACAAAAACAGAGTCCAGTAAGAATGCTGGAAATGCCATTCTTTATCAGTGCGTTCAAACAATTATGAGCATTGAAGACAATAGTGGCTTACGTGTTCTTGCTGTTAATATTTTGGGAAGATTCTTGTCCAACAGGGACAATAATATTAGGTACTGCCCAAAGAAATGCTACTTCTTTTTTTGGCTGAAGGCTATACTTTAGCATTTTGCCATTGTAGTTTCTGTTTAGTAATCTTCATTCAAGCTACATGAGCACTAAATTATATTTGGGAAAAATTGTACTATATTCAAATCCTATGATAGTATAAGATGAGAGATTATTAGCCTGGAGATGGTTAACATTAATATATGCCATCGTGATAGTTATATATATCTTGCTGAGGACACTATGATTTTGTCTAAGTAAAAACATAATTGAACCTGTGGGCTGTGGTCATAAATTATATCATGTGGGGTATCGAGAATGATATCAAGTGAAGACACGATTAACCCTGTTGGCCGTGGTCATGTGGTTGATAATGTGATCAATTTGCGCCCGTTTTCAGATATGTTGCTTTGAATATGCTGATGAAGGCTGTTTCAGTTGATGCTCAAGCTGTTCAGAGGCACCGCACGACAATTTTGGAGTGTGTCAAGGTGATGCTTATGTAGTTTTTTTCTCTAGTTAATTTTTTTATGTAGCTGAAAGTGGAAAATATTTGAAAGTGCGTTTATTTCGAGGTCAAGCCCGCTGGAATTTATGATTTTCATTTTTATATTTTTTCCTTCTTGTTCCTATTCATGTGTCTAGCTCCTAATATCTTTCAATGTGTTGTTGAATTGGAATTTGAAAGTTATTGTCCACCTTTACTTTTCAGGATTCAGATGCTTCAATAAGGAAAAGAGCCCTTGAACTTGTTTATCTGCTAGTCAATGAGAGCAATGTAAAATCTCTAACAAAAGACTTGATTGATTATTTGAAAGTTAGTGCACAAGAATTCAAGGAAGATTTAACAGCCAAGATTTGCTCCATTGTCGAGAAGTATGTTTATTGTTCTTGATTTTTTTTATGTATTTATGTTTTCATATCTGATTGGTAGCTTTGGTTTACCTTCAAAGCTCTAAGCACTTACCCCTCAACCCCCTCTCTGATAGTGAATGATATAACATACAGATATACATCCAAAACCTTTTTTTTTTACCATTCTATGAAACCTGACTAAATCATTAAAGGACATACTATTGTATTCTTGGAAGCTATATTCAAACTTAATCTAACTTTTCATGTAGTTTTTTTTATCTAATTTGTTAACTTCAACTGATATTTAATTAGGACGACAAACACAGCCTTAGTGTCTTCATTTTTGTCAAACCTTGGAAGTTCTGCATTAGATGTTAAAATCCAGTGCTATTTTACTATTGATTAGTCTGTATATGTATCTTCTAATCAAATCCTGAATGTGCTTCACTTCATGGTGTCTACTGCTATTTTCCCTTTGTGTTTGTTGTCTAACGTGCAAATTGATGATTTAGGTTTCCCATGGAGAAAATTTGGTTCATTGACCAAATGATAAAGGTTCTTTCTGAGGTATGCTTTATATTGATTATATTGCCCTCATTTGCCTTCTATTAATGCTTTTGATGTAGATTGGTTTGCACGTGTACAAAATCTGTCATTTGGAAGGTAAATATGAGATGGAAGGGAAGGATTTGGCAATTGCAAAATAGGTACTTAAGCAAGTTGGACAAAGTTGAGAAATCATAGGTGAAGGAATTAGGACAATAACCCAAGAAGGCAAGGAAGGAAGTCCACAGACATTATTACCTTTCAGAACCTGGATCCAGTTGGAAATTCAATGTTGTGATTATAAGCATAGTATGATATTAAGTTAACATTGCTTTTAATTGTTCATACCTCACTAATGATATGAAAACTATATAAAAATATTGCCTAGTGCAGGTTTTATTAGCTACAATAGATTCTTGTACAAGTTGTACAAATCACAAGTCCATAGTTCCTTGTAAAAGCATAAATCATTAAATCTGTAAACACTAGATCTGGGAAGGCTCGTCTTTTTCTTGCTTCACTGTTGCTTTCACCTTATGGTGTAGAATTGTAGTGCTACCTTGAGTTGGAAATGGAAAGGTGTTAGATAGAGGATAAAAAATTGTTCATCTTACAAGTTTTATGTTTTGCTGTAGTAATATAGGGGGGAGGGGGGTGCACTAATTTTTATTTATTTAAGATAACTTCTTTCTTCAAAATTATGATGAAACATACTACTTACTAACAAGTACTACTTTAAAAATAAGAACTTCGAACATGCTTCTCGATTATCTATATTCTGTTTGGCATCATATTATCTTAGGGTCCATCACTTCCCAACGTTGCTTTGTGTAGGCTGGAAATTTTGTCAAGGATGAAGTGTGGCATGCTCTTATTGTTGTAATAAGCAATGCTTATGATCTACATGGGTATACAGCCAGGTCCTTATACAGAGCACTACGAAAATCAACAGAGCAGGTAGATTTGTGATCAGATTTCCTCAATAATCTGATGGCTGATGATAAAAATATGGAACAGATTATGAATCTTTCGCCATATGATGATATCGGAAGGGAAGCTTATATTATATCCATCTGAAACATTCATTCATGTTTTTATATCCTTTACATGGTCAAGTAAAATCTGAATGTATCTTTGGAATTGATTTCCTTTCCAGGAAAGTCTTGTAAAAGTTTCGGTTTGGTGCATTGGTGAATATGGTGATTTGCTGGTCAATAATGTGGGGGTACTTGACACAGAGGACCCAACAAATGTGAGTACATCCTTCTTAGACCTTTTAAGCTCTCTTGTTCTGCAAGGCTTCAAGGCAGCAGCTTTGCCGTATATATTAATGCTAACTCGTGTATAGGTGTAGCTAGATTCATCTGCATTCAAGAGGTTTATTTTATTTAATTTTATATGGTCAAAGTGATTGCTAATTGAGCTTGTATGTCGATACAAAATTTAGCCAACCGTCCTTTTGTGCTTAAAATTTCTTGTAAACTTGTTTTAAATGCAAATGATGATGTAATTCTAAGGAATTTCTGTTTAACTTGAACTTCATTGGGTATAGTTTCCTAATTTCTTACCTTAAACGTTTATTTATTACTAAAACAGGTAACAGAATCTGATCTTGTGGATGCAATTGAGAGTGCCATCAAGCGCCATAGTTCTGATCTCACTACCAAGGCTATGTGTTTGGTTGCACTATTAAAACTCTCTTCTCGTTTTCCAGCTTGTTCAGAGTAAGCATGTCGTACTTTTTGCTTTTACTCAAAAAGATTATTAACGTTTTGTTTGCAACTCTCACATCCTCTTCCCATCACCTTGGAAACTCAACTAGAGGGAAATGAGAGTGCCATACTTGATAATCTAGATTCTTCTTCTGAAACTTCTACTGTCATATGTAGGAGTATAAAGGACATAATTTCACAATACAAGGAAAGTTTTGTCCTTGACTTGCAGCAGAGATCCCTTGAGTTTAATGCCATCATTGCAAAACACAAAAATATAAGGTATATGCTGGATTTGTATATTTTACACCTTTATATAATATCTGGACTATGTGTTGCTTCTTGCATCATCGCCTTAATGTATATATGAAGAACTTTCTGATTGTTGACAAGGTAGTTAATGTGTTAATGTGTGTACAGAGCTTCACTTCTTGAAAGAGTGCCGGTTCTTGATGAAGCAACATTTAGTGGCAGAAGGGCTGGTTCTTTTCCAGCAACAGTTTCAAGTTCCAATGGACCTTCAGTTAGTCTTCCTAATGGAGTCAAAACTGCTTCTTCTCCACTCGTTGATTTACTTGACCTAGGTTCAGATGATGTCCCCGTACCTAGCTCTGCTGGGGGTGATTTTCTTCAAGATCTTCTCGGTGTTGATCTGTCAGATGCACCATCTCAGTCAGGTTAGCCTCAAAATGCTTGAGATATGTGTTCATTTTATAGGATGAAAATCATATTGCTCTCTGTTAAAGATAGTGCTCTTTGTGTTAAAGATAGTGTGTTTTTGTGTTTCCAGGTGCTAAAAGTCAGAATCACAAAATTGGCACTGACGTTCTACTGGATCTTTTATCCATTGAAAGTCCTCCTGCGGCTAATAGCTCATCTGCTGCCGCTGCTGATATATTTTCTTTGGGACAAGAAAACAAGGCTTCCAGCACACCACTGGAGAAGATGGTGTCACTTTCTTCTAGTTCTGCACAAGTTCCTTCCAGTGCGGTTGCTCCAGTGGCGGATTTATTGGATGAACTTGCCTTGAGTTCATCAATACCAGGTTTCTTACTTGTATATAAAAGTTTCATTGGCTGTCAATTGTGGCAAAATGCTGATATCCTTAAATGATATGCAGAAAAAAGTGGTCCAGAATTTCCTTCTGTTGTTGCATATGAAAGTAACTCTGTGAAGATTGTCTTTGATTTCTCTAATAAGCTTCCTGGGGCCCAGACAACCTCAATCAAGGCTACTTTTCTCAATCTGTCACCAGACTTGTTTACTGATTTTGTTTTTCAGGCTGCAGTTCCCAAGGTAACTTTTGAGTTGAGCCTATTCCTGATGTCTGTCTTTGCCCACTCCTTTGCTTTCAAATAAAATAATGATCTATCTATGAGTCATTTTTAAATTGCTCATGAAATAAACTTAGTCCCATCAAGCTCTCTAAGCTTGATTAGTGCTTTTTTTAGCTGACCATGTCCGTATGCTCAATGTAGCTTCAAATAAGCTAATTAGCTTGCTTTGCTGATTTCATGCTGACTGGTTAATTGTACTTATTCTTTATGGGTTTAAGCTTTTGTTCGCTCTGAATTCTTGATTTTCTATTTCTTCTTTGGGGCTTTGTTTTATCATACACTCATACCTTCTGTAGTCAATGACTGAGTTTGAGCTTTGTGTTTGAACAAACTTTGACATGTTTGGTGCATTGATGTCTCAACAGTTTCTTCAGCTGAACTTGGATTCTGCCAGTGGTAATACTATTCCCCCCGGTGGTAAGAACTCTATCACGCAGAACATGCAAGTGACTAATAGTCAGCATGGAAAGGTATTCACATTACACGAACTTCAGAAAGAATAGTTTTCAACCTTTTATTCTTCACCTGTTTCTTCCTTTAAACATCTGAGATAAAAGAGGTATATCAATATGGGAAAACAATACTTGGTAGAAAAATGAAAATTATTTTACATGGCCAGGAAGTTGTTTTCATTCAAAAGAGTGTGGGTACTCGCAATATTGCATGACCTTTGAAATCATGACACAGCTTAAATCCACCCAAAAATTTTGGGTACTCATCATTCTCAACCTGAGATAATGACCTGAGCGTGAAGGATCCAGAATCATAGCCATTTGAAATTTTCGCATTCAAACTATTATTTACATTGCATTGCATTCTCCCAAGTATAATTTAGATTTGACATGGGTGGCAAAGAATTCAGCTTTCAGGCTTGTTTCACTTTGAAATACAGTAGTAATTTTGTTTGTCTTGAAAAACGTAAAAAGTAAAAGGATTGGTCTTTTTAGACTTTTACATAAGTTTTCTGTCCATATCCATCTGTACATTAGAAGGTTTTTTTTTATTGACTTGACATTTGTTAGAAGTAATGTTATTTGATATTAATCTGTACGGAGTATTAAAATTATGATATTGTTTGCATTATTTCGCTAATATTAAATATTGTGCTATATTTTTATGATCAAAATCATGTAATATATTTATCTAATATACTGGTAACATAAACTTAATTTAACATATCTATGTTATTAATTGAAGTACTTTCAAAAGTATTTTTAATAATTGATAAAGAATTTAAATATGGTGCTCTTGACCTGACCACTTGGGTTAAATGACCCCATCCAGCTTGACTTGTAAGTATTTGATCTCAATCCAAAATGGCCTCTCCTGAAACCAACCTCCCATCCCGATTGACAAGATTGTATCTGTAACAAATCCATTTGGAGCCAGTTTTTGTGGCAATTAGTGTTTAGCTTGTTTCTGCGAACTCACAATGAATGTAGGTCTGGGGAGTGTTTAGCTTGACTAAGAGTAAAGGTGAAAGTGACATTGTAGGATAGAACATCTTTTTCTTCTAGCGGCAAGCTTGTCAACAGAGTTGCCTTAAGTTCATGCATTTGAATGAGTGTATCTGTATTAGAGTTTCATGTTACAACAACAAAAAGTCTAGTTCTTTCTAATGAAGTCCTACTATAAAGTCGTACTGCTCTTAATTGATTATCTTGTGCAGAAATCCCTTGTTATGCGTATACGTATATCATACAAGATAAATGGGAAAGATGTTCTTGAAGAAGGACAAATCAGCAATTTTCCACGTGGCCTGTGAGGTTTTTCATGTTTCAAGGATTTGAAGATTTGTGTAGGTGAGTTCTCAATACTCCATAGAGGCTAATTCTCACTTCTGCTCGTGGTGATACCCGGATAGTCTGATACCCTTATTGATAATGCTTCTACAATCTACATGAAAGATGAAATAGATTTTGTTCATTGGAAATAGCATTGCAACTGAATTGGGCCTATATCTATGTGAAGCCCTTGGCAGGTTTCTTATCGGTATTCTTCCATTTCTTCTCTTTGACTTCCCCCTTCCCTCCACCCCCATTTGGTGCTTCATGTACATTACTTGAAATTTCTATGTAGTAAAAATTTGGAGAGTGAATTTTGAAGTGGCATAAAACTCAGACCCTAACCCTAAGCCACACTGTGAGACGCAGCTGGTTCGACTTATATCTCAGGCATTTATTTTTTGAAGGCAGAATGAAACTTGAAATAGGTGGTGCTGTAGTAGAATATAGCCATGGACTTGTGATGTACATGTGATTTGCTATTTTCTAAGATTTTTCACGTATTATTATCATGTGACATGAATGGTCGGATTAAATGGGTTATTTAGTGCTAAATGCTAAACTTTAAAACCCTCATTTGTTCTTTCTGAATGTAAAATTTTCCTGATGGAAATCCGTTGCTGTTTATGATTGAATATGTATTGTTTTTTTCTGTATTTCTTATGAAAACTGTTCTTTTATTTAAGATAACAAGTTCAAAAAAAATATGGTATGAGGTGAAAATGACAGCATAGCCACATTATAAACAAGCAACCTAACTTAGATCGAGGTCATGAAGATTGTTGTGGTCAGAAGGAGGTATTTGTATAGGGTATGATATTCTTTCTATAAATGTAGGATGTAACAGTATAGGGTATTCCCACCAAAAAAAAAAAACAGTATAGGTTATGATATATATTCTTTCTATAAGCATAGGAAATAGCCTTGAGAATTTGAAAATGAGAGATGAAGTTGTGAATTTTGATGTGTTTATATTATCAAAATGAACTCACATAGTTGCTTTAAGCAGAAAAGTCGAGCGTACCACATAAAAAGCTACAAATTTTTCAATAAAAAGCCGCCAAAAAAGATCACGATCGCCACTACAATTCTACAAAGCACAGACAGGGTTTTATTAAATTCTAATTCAGTACACTTAGAAAGGTAATCTGACCAATTTCAAACCTGCAATGCAAAAGAGGCTAGCGTATTTCACTACATTTCCCAGAAGGGAGTTTCAAATAGTCCAATACAAAGAAGCAACAGCTAAGAAAACAGCTTCTAAGAATCTAAGTTGTAAAACAAAACAAGTCAAAAATAAAAGCTCAATGGCTCGTGTAACCTAAGCTACATTATTCCATGGCAACCTCATATCAACAGAAGTTACAGAACTGTGACCACTTATGTGCATATTAGAGGAACCACGAAATTTATCCTTCTTAGACCAAAGCCAAATCTTTGAAACCGAAAAACTCTCATTCTTACTCACTGCACTAATCCTCTTACCCTTAACATCTCCATCAATTGAAGACTTGAAAATCCTCGGATCGCCATTCTCTTCAATTTGGTTTGATGATAAGGCCACTTGTAATTCTGAATCAGCAACCACGTATTGGTAAGAGCCCATTGAAAAGCATCTTCTAACATCCAAGTTGTTACTACTAGACTCAGCATCATCTCTGTTTACTTCATCAACTGAACTCCTAAACTTGCCAAGTATCACAGGGAACACTTGCTTCTTTTCAAACACAATCTCAACTTCATTTGGCTTGTGGCCAATAGTAATCCCACCACTTTCCTCTCTCCAATCTTTGACATCTACAACCGGGTTTTCGGTATCAAGGCCAGGGGTGTAAAGGGCACCTCTACAAAGAGGACAAGTTGAATTAGAGTGCAACCATTTGTCAATACACTCAACATGGAAGGCATGGCTACAAAGAGGAAGCAACCTGAGATTATCTTGCTCTGAAAACTCACAAAGGCAAACGGCACAATCAAACGGCTCTTTTAAGCCCAAGATCTCTTTGTATTGGAAAACGGGTAAAGCATCTATGAATTCCTGGTCAAGGCCTGAATCATGAAGGTTGAAGAGGTGGTGTAGTTGTCTCTGGAAAGTTCCGGAATTTGACATGTCTGGGTGCTGGTTAGGCGGGAAATCTGAAGACGAAGGTCTGTGTCTCATGATGAACCTAGCTAGCAAATGGAGGAGACCAGAGATGAAGAATATGATTGCCAAGATAACTATTATGAACAGCATGGCAGGACTCATTTCGGCATTGGATGATAATGGTGGAATTGGCGATGGGTTTTGTGGGAATGATTGTGGCTGGAATGAGTATCTCTGGAGATTGTGAAACGTCAAGATATGCCTGTGTTTGATTTCAGATTGAAACCAAGCCATTTTTCCCAATTTCACAGCCTTTTTCAAAACAGTATGATTCAAAGTTCACTGACAAACAAAAGATCTTGTTTGCTAACCCACCCACAATGTAAGACACCAAATACCTACATATGTCTTGGATTTGCTAAGAAACCCAAATGGCAATCAAAGCAAGTCAACTAGGAATCAATGGAATTGCAGTCAAATCTTTACCTGGATCAATTAATCAGATAGAAGATTTGTTTTCTACTAGAAGAAGAAGAGTGGGGAAGGCGGGTTAAGCTCAGTTCAGTTGCTTGAAAGCAGCTTCAATCTATCACGGTTGCACACAGGACTAAATTCAATTGAGTAATTGAAAGAAGAGTGAGGTGACTTTGGAAGAAATTTAGCTCACTACCTCTTTCCCGCATCAGCAGCATTCTTCTAATTTGAGGAAAATCATTTGATAATGTGGTGGTAATTGTAGCCACTGAAACCCTAATTTTTTCAGGATTATGAGTTGAAATGTGGGGCATTTCAAGGCCCTTCTTTTTAGAGAGGGGAGAAATGGGAGAAATGATGGTAGGCTTGTAGAGTCTTAGGCAGGCATGTAGGCATGTAGGAGCTCGGCTATGAAGTTCAAAACGTAAAGCAAACTTCGAGGTCAATTGGATTTGGATTACGGTTTCGTCAAACCAATCCAAGAAGATTTTGGGGGGTCGAAGTTCCAAGACGGCCAAGTATGTCTACATATCAGTCTCAGACAGTGGTCTCAAGAATCAAGATAATGCCCGCCCGGTTGATTCTCAACTTTTGAAGTTCTTTAGGGGAAATTTTCCCATAAAAGTAACCATTTTTCAAACTTTTTTTTTCCTTGGGAAATTTGGTATTCTAATTTTTTACTTTTTTCGATTATACTTTGAATTTTTTTTATTCCAAATGATATCCTTGAACAAGTATTCTTACTTATTATAACAAAATTTGTTTATTTTATAATTAAAAAAATTATTTTTATATTCTATTAAACTAATACCCAATTCTAATTTAGAAATAACTAGTTGTACCCGTCGTGCCATGCACGACTATGACTTAATATATTTTAGACATATTATAAAAATGGTATTCATAAAGAAAAATATAATATAAAATTTAATGTAAGTAATTTGTTGTCCGTATTAAGTTCAAATATTATTTTATTTTAGAATCAACATAAAATAATAAATAAGATATAATTTAATATGAAATAAAAAGATAATTTATTTATGAAAATAGGTAGAATATAATTTACGGTGGTGCCAAAATTATTCTCGTGGCCTACAAACTATTAAATATTATATTATCTATATTTTTATTACTTTCCATATACGTAAAGTTGTAGAGTATTTAATATTTTAATATTTCTGCAATACTAAATATTATTAAATATTAATTATTATATTGTTTTTATTTTTATTGTAAAAAAATCAACATATATTAATAAAGAAATTATCATTAATTTTTATTGTAAAATAAAATCAACATATATCTATAAAGAAATTAGTAAAAAATACCATGTTAAAAGATGAAAGATATTTATCCTTATTTTTTAATATTTTAAAAATGTAACTTTTTTTTAGCATTTTTATAGATTTTTTTAAAAAGATATCGTTATTTTTTATTTTAAATATGTTATGATGATTTGGTGTTAATGATAGATTTAAAAAGATAAAAAGAATTTAATAGGAAAATTTGATATAATATGAATAATTTTTTTTAAATATGAGGTGTGAGAAAAATTATTCTAGTGGCTTGAAAAGGTTCATCTTTAATATATAGTTATAAATTAATAAATTTTATATATTTGTATTAAAAATGAAGATAAATCATTGGATTTAGTATATTAAAAAAGTTAAATACCTCATCATCTATAAAAAAAATTACTCAAATTTCTTTTTTCGATTATAAAGATTCTATTTGAGAAATTTTAAAAGTTAAGGGTAAATCTAATTATTCAACATTTTCTATTAAAAAGGCTTTATAATGTAATTTTCATAATTAAATATCTCTATTAAAAAATGATAAATTGAATCAATAAATTTTGTATTCTTAATTTCTTATGTTAAGAAAGAAGATAAATAAAAAAATTTAAAAGTTCCGAAAAATGTACATTAGTTAATTAGTAAGTTAAAAAAACGTTGAAAAATTAAATTTGAGAAATTGGTTACATCCTCATCTATACAAATTCGTAATTTTTTTTTATCGAATATAAAATTACTATTCGAGAGATGTTACTATTTTAGGACAAATTTAATTGTTTAACCTTTTCTATTAAAAAAATTATTACATTATAATTTTTTTCAATTAAATAGTTTTATTAGAAAAAAATGATAAATTAAATTAATAAATTTTATATTCTTATGTTAATAAATAAGACAAATAAAAAAAATTAAAATCTAAGAAAAAAAAATTAAAAATAATACTTCTATTGTCTTATGATCTTATCTTATAAGAATAAAAAATTACATAAACATGAAGTAAAACCTAATGTATTTGATTGTGTTATCTTTGGAAAGAAGATAAGTAAAAAAATTAAAAAACAAATATTTCATTATTACTTAGCATAAACGATAAGATAGAATATTTCCTTATCTACATTTACTTTACATATAATAAGATAAGATTGTAGTCGTCAATTTGTAATATTTTTCTATCTATATTGTTCAAGTTATCACAAATAAAAAAAAGTATGTTTGATATTTTTTAATATCTCTATTTTAAATAACTATTTTAATATAAGATGAAGTGATGCAACATGGTGACAGAAATATCTATCTTTATTTGAAAATATTAATTATTTAAAATTACACATAATCTATATTTCAAAGATATTATGATTTATATACTATTTTTATTTCAAAATTATATATGTGATCACGTGTACATATTTTTTCTTATTTTTTTTAAATTTATCTTTTACTGATATAATAAATATAATATCTTTTTTTATCTATATTGGTCAAATCTACTATTATTATTATTTTATTTTTATGTTTATTTGGGATAAATTTTTACAAATATTGTTTATCTTTATTTTTATTTTGAGATAACTTTTTTGCATAATAAACTATTTAAAAATATTATTTTAATAAAGGAGTGTTGTGGCGAACGTGGTGACAAAATTGTTACTGCTTTCGTTATTAGTAAAGTAATAGATATAATCTTTTCAATACTTTTTCTTTGCATTTAAATTATATATTAATTAATAAACCTAGCCCTAAAATATTTTCTATATTTTAAATAAAAAGTATACAACTGAGGTTATATATTCTATTTATCATAAAAAAAAAAGCACCGTAATTTTTTTGTATAATTTTTCAAAAATTACCGATGTAGAATTGTAGAGTATCTCTTTGCAAAAATAATTTAACATTCCATTGGATTTGTTTTCATAGTATCTCGATCCATAATGTAACAATACAGATTTGTTAATAAAAAATATAATAATCTGTAACAATATATATTTGTTACCATCTTTATTAACGATTTTCCGGTTTCTTTTTTCCTTCACAAATCTTTATCTTTCAAATTTGTAGTTTTAGCCAGTATATAGTTTTTATATATATAATTTATTCAATATTTTTCTTCCATTTAAATTCTATATTTTACCCAAAATAAGATAAACCTAACGTAATTAATATTTATTACTAATAACTAAAGCCGAAGCAATTTCTGCCACCACATTGCGCCACATCACCCCTTTATTAAAATAATAATTTTAAATAGTTAATTATGCAAAAAATTTATCTCCAACTAAACATAAAGATAAAATAATATTTGTAAAAATTTATCCCCAAATAAATATAAAGATAAATAATATTAGTAGATTTGACCAAAATAGATGAAAAAGTACATTATATTTATTATATTTGTAAAAGATAAATAAAAAAGATAAGAAAAAATATGTACATGTGATCACATATATATATATATATATATTTGAAATAAAAATAGCAATATGATAATATCTTTGAAATATAGATTATGCATAATTTTAAATAATTAATATTTTAAAATAAAGATAAAATATATCTATCACCATATTGCATCACATCAACCTATATTAAAATATCTTTTTTAGATAGAAATATTAAAAATATATCAAAAAATACCTTTTTTATTTGTAATAACTTGAACAATATAGATAGAAAAATATTACAAATTGATGACTAATATTAATAGATTTGACTAATATAGATAAAAAAGGGCAGTATATTTATAAAATATAAACTTAAAAAAATATGTACATGTGATCACATATATATTTGAAATAAAAATAGCCATATAAATCATAATATATTTTAAATATAGATTGAGTGTAATTTTAAACAATTAATATATTTAAATAAAGATAAAATATATCTATCACCACATTGTATCACATCACCCTATATTAAAATAGCTATTTAAAATAAAGATATTAAAAATATATCAAAAATAACATTTTAAGTTTATTTGTAATAACTTGAACAAAATAGATAGAAATATATTACAAATTGATGACTACAATCTTATCTTATTATATGTAAAGTAAATATAGATAATCAATATAAATAGAAAAATATTACAAATTGAAGACTACAATCTTATCTTATTATATGTAAAGTAAATATAGATAAGGAAATATTTCTATCTTATCATTTATGCTAATAGTAATGATTTTTATGTAATTTTTTATTCTTATAAGATAAGACCATAAAAGAATTATTTTTTAATTAATTTTTCGTAATTTTAATTTTTTAATTTGTATTATTTATTAACATAAGAATATGAAATTTATTAATTTATTTACTATTCTTTCTAATAAAGTTATTAAATTACAAAAATTATAATATAATAATTTTGTAGTGGAAAAGGTTAAATAATTAGTTTTATCCTAAAAATGTAACATATCTCAAATAGTAATTTTATATTCGAAAAAAAATAATTTAGTAATTTTTATAGATGCGTATGTAGCCAATTTTCTCAAATTTAATTTTTCAGCTTTTTTTTAACTTAATAAATTCAATATTGTACATTTTTCGTAATTTTTGAAAATTTTATTTATATTCTTTCATAACATAAGAATATAAAATTTATTAATTCAATTTATCAATTTTTAATAGAGCTATTTAATTATCAAAATTACACTATTATTTCAACTTTTTCCTATTAAATTCCATTTTATCTATTTAAATCTATCTTTATCATCAAATCAATCCTTATTTAGTATATTTTAATTTTTCAAAATATATATATCTTCACAAAATAAAAAAATAATGATATCTTTTGACAAATGTCTTTATAGTTATTTAAAAAATAAGTATAAATATCTTTTATCTTTTATCATGATATCTTTTCGCGAATTTCTTTATAGATATTTGTAGATTTTCTTTTACAATAAAAATTTAATGATAAATATTTATTACTTTTTAATATAGATAATATAAGATTTAATATCATAGATATATTGAAAGATTTGATAATCTCAAAGCTTACGTACATGGAAAGTAATAAAAAATATAGATAATATAATATTTAATTTTATGTGATCCTTACTTTACGTGCCACTAGAACGATTTAGGCCCAATCATAAATTAAATAAGTTATATTTCGAATTTTTACATAAATAAATTATCTTTAATTTTCTTATTAAATTATATATTGTTTATTAAATTAATTATTATTTTTTAAAATCTTATCTCTTCCATATTTTGAAAATATATCTTTTTTGTTTTATTTTATTCATATTTATCTCCTTTTTTTTAAATTAAACATACTTATTAAATATTGTCAAGAAAAATGAGGAGTGTAGATTTTTTATCTTAATAATCTATGTTTATTCTCAAATTTAAACTTATTAATCTAGATTTAATTGGTTTTATTTGATTTTAAAAACAAAATAATTTTTATACATATTATGGACAATAGTCGTGCAGGGCACGACGGGTATAACTAGTATTACCTAACTCTACAATCTTTTCTATATTTTAAATAAATGATATTTACGATTTTGTAGTTTAGCAAGCAATAGTTGTTATATACAATCTTTTCAATATTTTTTCTTTCCATTTAAATTCTATATTTTTACCTAAAATAAAAATCATATATTGCTTAATTAATAAACCTATCCCTACAATTTTTTATCTATCATAAAAAATTGTATCTATGAACTGGTTTTATGGAGGTGACGGAGGTTGAGGCGCCTCCTCCACTCCAACGATCGGCGCCAATTTAGAATACTTACTGATGGGAAGATGACGATTGAAAACTATTTTGGATGTCGTACTTACGAAGAAGTGGAATTGTTTATGGTGTTTCTAGAGCATATTAAGAGAAATATGGAGAGGAGGATTAGTGATCTAGATCTTCAATATTAATTGAAGTTGATTTACAGTGAAGAGCAACTTTGATTATGAGCATCATCTTATTTCGGTTCCAGCAAGTATATCACCAATGAGTAATCAGATGAAGAACTATTACAACATTAATGGAGTTGGGGGTGTGGATCCTACAATTACCTTTGGTTGTCGAATTTTTCGTCCATGACTTCTCCGAGTTAGGAACATATTCTTAATCAACATCAATATTATGAAAAATCCTGGCGGAAGCGGTAGAGAACGGGGCAGTGGCTATGTTGGAAGAGGATGAGGCGAAGGTGTTAGAGCGAGTTTGAATATAATGAAAGAACGATATTAGAAAGAGGATGAAGAGAAGTAATATGCAAATTTGTATTGATTAATATATGAAAATTATTGGCTGAGGCTGTATGCACACAATTTTTTGTACAGGCGCACAGGAAATTTACACGCTCCATGAAGCGTCCCATCCCATAAATCGGGTAGATTACGGGTACCCGCCTACAAGGAAAAAAATTGTTCCCCTGTGCACGCTCCATGAAGCGACACGCTCCATGAAGCGGCACGCTCCATGAAGCGGCCCGCTTCAAGGAGCGACAAGTTGATTTCAGCGACTAAAAAACCCCTGTGCGCGGATCAGTTATTATTTCCGAAAATTGCAATAGGGTTTTGTCGACGGCCGCGAGAAGAGATTTGGAGAAGAACAAAAAATTTTCAAGAGCAAGACAAATAGAGTTTTTCGTTTTCAAAGTTGCAAATACAATGTCATCCACTGATTCGCCCTTTTCAGATTCAACTTATGAAGAGGAAGAAGAAGAATCATCTTCTTTTGAAGAAGAAGAAGAAGATGAACACGAAGATGAAATTTTCGAATCTGAGGTAAGTGTTCATTTCATGTTTTTTAGTTTTTATTAACGATGCAGTATACGTAATGAAAATTCTTGTTCATAAACAGTTATTTGTAGAATTTAAAAGTAACTGTGACTTTATATACATAGGTACATAGGAAAGATTTTTCTGCTGAATTTCATAACGATACTATGTGGGACAATCGAGATGAAATGATTGCTTGGGCAAGGAATGTTGGTACTGAATTTAAGATGGTATTACCAATAAAAACCTCAAATGCAAACGTGGTTATATTGGCATGTAATAGGCATGGTAAATATAGATCAGGAAAGAAGGGTCAAATTATTCCAATTGTTAGACCGCCTAGTGTGCGCACACTACATAGAAAGTGTAATTGCAAATTTGAGTTACTTGGGATGCGGAGTAAATCAACTGGAAAATGGGCCCTAACTGTTGTTTGCGGAGTCCACAACCACGACCTGCCAACTAGTCTACTTGGTTATGCATTTATGGGTCGAATGACAGTAGCACAGAAGGAACTTGTCAGGAATTTGAGCTATATATACGTCCCCCCAAGTCGCATAGTGGAGCAGTTGAGAAATCTTTACCCCGGTAATGTGACGTCGGCAAAACAAGTTGCAAATCTAAGGGCGAAGTTTCTAGAAGAGGATCGTAAAAATTTGACCGTGACCCAATATGCGCTGGAGTTTTTGCAACAACACAAGTACCGAGTATTCCCTAAAAGGATACATGGATCAGATCATATCGATATCCTATTTTTTGTCCACCCGATGTCCTTGCATTTGATGGAGTTGTTTCCGTATGTCGTCATTATGGACAGCACATATAAGACCAATAGGTAAACTCTTTTTATAAGTTGAATATGGAGCCATTGATTATTGTATAAGGTGTTTAACAAATGTTTTTTTGTGTTAGGTACGACATGGCGTTGCTTGAGATGGTTGGTTTTACGTGCACCAACAAATCTTTCAACATCGGTTTTGCATTTCTCTCTAAAGAAGACACGGCTAGTTATACATGGGTGTTGGAGCATTTGAGGAGTTTGTTTGAGGAAGTGGGTACAATGCCAAATGCAATTGTAACAGATCGAGAGAAGGCAATAATGAATGCAAAGGACGCTGTTTTCGGAGAGAATGTGAAACATCTACTATGCTGGGTGCATGTAAAGATGAACATTAAAGCATATGCTATTTGTTTGCTTAGGGACTTGAAACGTGCAGAAAAATTTGCTAATAGATGTTGGGGGATATTTATGTCAACGACGGAGGAAAAATACGAGGAGAGACTCCAAAAAGTAAGAGAGCGTTGGGGAGGGTTGATGAACTATGTCGAGAGGTCGTGGCTTGGGCCTTACAAGCAGTGCATAGTCAAAGCATGGACCGACCACTATCTTCACTTCAATACGAGAACAACAAACAGGTAAATATAGTCTCATATAAGCATGTTGAATTAAACAATTGGACCAACTTCATCATATAATTATATGCTCATTACAGGGTCGAGGGCATGCACCATGTGTTGAAAAGAATACTTGATAGTTCTCGGGGAGGCTTCAACACGGTGATTGGAAGGATCCATGATCAAATTGAGTACCAAGTTGGTAGTTTGAGGGGCGATTTGGAGTTGGCACGTACAAAGCTTCCAACAGAGTTGGAAGGTGTCCCTAAGGAAGTGAAGGCGATATTTGTTCGGCTATTTTATAGAGTGTCAACACATTGCATAAAAATCTTGCTGGATATGTTCTACAAGTTGATGAAGGACAAGGAAGAGGGAAAGTTGGAGAAGGAATGTGTTGATTATTGGTGGAGAGAGCGAATGGGTCTTCCTTGTCCTCATAGGATTGCCCATGCGATCATCACCAAGCAGCCAATCATGCCAAGTGAGATACACCCGTTTTGGCATCAGGTTGTATGGGAAGACGTCGATCCACAACGCATGCCCATAGATGACACATTGCGTCTATCACTTGCTGAGGTGAGATGGAGAGAGATGGAGGAGTATTATAGGGCAGGAAAATTGACGAAGGCGCAGATCTACACGATTACCGAGACTTTCATAGACTTGGTGAGGCCAAAAGAATCTTCTTTGGCTGAGGCGGTAGGAGCTGTGAAGAGGGGACGACCAAAGGGCTCCACCAAGTGGTCTAACAAGAGTAGTAAAACTTTGCTTGAGCATAGGATGGATGCATACGAGAAGGAGAAGAAGAATGAAAAAGAAGATAAGGAGATGGAAGAGAAGGAGGGTAAGAGGAACACTGATACAATCCCGTCCACTAAGAGAAAGCGTGGAAGGACAAAGGGTTCAACGAACAAGGCCTCAAAAATAATTGCAGCAAGTGTTTGTGCAAAAGGGTCGAGTGACAACGTGATGTGGTTGGGTGTGAACTTTGGAGTTGACAACGTTGACCATTTCATGTTTCCATATATTGAGAGGGCTAAGGATGTAAAGGGAGACGGGCATTGTGGTTATCGATCCATGGCCGAGTTGTTGGGACATGGAGAGAGCGAATATCGTAGAGTTCGATGGGAGTTGGATGCCGAATTGAGGCAAAACCAAGTCATATATGAGTGTGTGGAGAACGCACCCCCTATTGATGAACTCTTGGAAAATCTACCATATGATGTTAGCCCTTGCGCGCGACAATATTGGCTTGAGATGCCCATGGTCGGGTTGATATTTGTGACATTACATCAGGTTGCTCTTGTTCTGATTTCGAAGAAGGTATCTCACACCTGCTTGCCGATGAAGGCGAGAGGGGACAACCCGCACCCTCCCACAAGGATCTATGCCATAGCCTTGGTAGGACAAGGAAACCACTTCATCCCGGTAATTATCCTTTTTATAAAATATTTGTACTTAATTTTCTGTCAATTATTTACGAAATTTTTTATGTAGGTCTGGTTGAGTGATGACGCGCCTCTTCCTCCGCTTCCTATGGATTGGACAATGAAGCATGACACAAGCGTCAATGATTGGGATGAGCCGTTTAGGCAGAGGATGGAAACGTAGTGCCAAAAACGGATTCGTAATGGTCTAACCCCAAAAGTAGCATGTTAGGGTTAATTTTTACTTATGTAATATAACATTAGTAGTAGTATGACTTTGTATTGACATATCATCTTGTGAAATTTCATTACTCTTAATGGTTTTAGTTTTGTAACAAGTTTGGACATTGTATCCTTATTATGTTTAGGAGATGAATGGGCCCAAATTTTGTTTCACAAGGAAGAACGCGCTTCATGAAGCGTCCCGCTTCCTGAGGGGATATTTTACATGCCTTTCCCTCGTGTTTCTCTTGCCAGCTCCGGCACTACACGCTTCACTAAACGTCCCGCTTCATGAAGCGTCCCGATTTGTGAAGCGTGTAGTCCCTTGTCCACGGCTCACTAAGAAGCGTGTACATGCAAACTGCCACGACGAGCAAGTAATTTCACTAAGAACTCATTTCGTAAGAACAAATCAAACAGAACTTGGTTTGACATACTGCAAACTGAAAGAAATTTTATATGAAATTAATGACAAAGGGGCTCTTAATAAAATCTGATTTCTCAAAATTGCCATGTGAAACAAAAGTTGTGGCTTCCTTTCCATTGCAAGTAGAAATTTCAGGAACATATTCTCCATTTTTTGGTTTGCTCCAATTTGAATGCTTCCTGGGAGTAAGTTCATCCATAGTAAACAGAGTTGTCCTATCATTCGGACCTACTAACTGCTTCCCAGCTGATGCAGAAGATCCAGCAGGATATCAAAAAGTTTAAAAGAGCAAGTGAGTTTGTTCATCAATCAGGAAAGTGAAAAATACAGGAAAAGAAAATAGTTGAAAAGTTACCTAAACCAGGTTCATCGCAAAACATTCCCCCGCGGAAGTATGGCCTTTTCACTGTTTACTTGGATTCACCAGGTCAAGGAAAACTCCAAGAAGGGGTTGCTCCTTCAGGGCCCACTGTGGGTGGCCCATTCTCTTTGATAAGTACCGAGAACCAGATATTTACACAGCAAGATTTACGCAGAAAGTGGACGATTCTGTATTTTGGTTATACTTCATCACCTGATGCAGGCCCAACAGAAGTTCAGAAGCTGGCTAACATTACTGACATACTAGGTTCAATAATCTCACAGCATTTTTCTTTCAATCCTACATCATTTCTGTTAGCATTAGCCTTACTTTTGTCTTTTGCATGTAACAAGAGTCGAAACAGAATGTAAAGATTTTACCAGTCTTTGTTACTCTTGATCCTCACCGTGACTCTACTTCTCATCTCAAAGCATATCTTGGGGGTAAGTCTTTATTCTTTATCAAGTCTGTATTATATCATCAATGGTTTCCATGACAACTCAATCTGTCACTCTCTTGATCAAGTGCAGAATTTGACTCGAGAATAGTTGGATTAACTGGACCAGATGCTGTTGTAAAAATTACCAAATCGCCAAGAAAGAACAAGCATGAAAAATTACCATCATATTGAAACTTACATCAAAATCAATCAATGAAAAATTACCATCAAGTGGTTTAAGTGGTTATGTGTGATTTTCATTGATTTCGTCGATAAATTGTACAGAAGTTATTACATTGGATAAGTGAATGAAACCACAAAAGATCTGTTGGCATATGGAATAACTCTAATGAAACAGATTGTTCATAATACAGATGTCAAAGAGTGCTCTTGGTAATTTGGCACGGAAAAAAGAAACCATCAACAAAAAAGAGTTGCAACATAACCACAATCCCACGTATCAAAGCTGCAGATCACAATGATTGACATTTTATTGTAAACACTAACAGAGACCTTTTAAGTTCAACATTTAAGTAGAAAGAAAGAAACTTGAACATCATTCTAAACACTAACATAGACTTCTTTAGTTCTAAAGATACCTAAATCTTAAACAAGCATATGCTGCACTAATATAAATAAACACTAAACTAATCTATTATAATGGCATTAGCTTCGCTTGAACCTTGAACATCGTTCTCCAATGGCTCTCTCTTCACAAGTCGATTATCGGGTTCAATCTCAATCCCGTTCATCTCCTCCTCAAAAATCGTTTCGAGGGTCTTGAAATACCCTAAACGACCAAGATGTTTGCCAACCTTCTTAATCCTGACGTCCTTACTTTGCATCAGTTCTCGCATAAAGAGCCGAAAGGCTAGGAGATCCCTAGCACGAGCCCTTGAAACCATTGTGCAAGATGGATGATGAGAAAGGGATGATGAACACTGTAGTTTTATGAAAAATATGTGAGTTTGCCGTGAAAAAAAACTGCACACTTCTCCTGCTTTTATAGACGAAACTGAAGATGTGAATTTTTTTACCATTGATTGATTTTGGCGGGGAATGTTTGCGCCAAATCATACATTGTAGTTTAGGAAATTGCGCCAAATGCAATCCATATCAGTTAAATGTATGGGAAGTGCAGATTACTTCCGTAATTATAGGATCGCAATCGCATGCCAGTTGCAACTACTACTTATCTAAATCTGGATGGAAATCTTTTCTGTTTGCTGAACAGAGATTCCACGCTTCATGAAGCGTGTTTACGCCTCAAGAAGTGTGGCTTACTGCCAACTAGGGGAAACACCATTTGGAAGGGAGACGCTTCATGAAGCGTCCCGTTGTATGAAGCGTTTCGAGTTTAAACCCTAAACCCCTAACCCTTGAAACCCTAAAAACCCTAGCCCTAATGTTGGGTTAGGGTTTATAGCGTATAGAGATTTAGAGGATTAGACGTTTAGGGTTGTGAGTGTTAGTGATCAACTTCCTTTTAGTGTTTAGGGTTTTAGTTTATGGACCCTAAACACAATTATGATTAGTAATATAGGTTTAGGCTATTTATGTACATTAGAGTATGTTATAGGGGTTGGTGTTTATGTTATAGGTTTAGGGACAACATCATGTGTTAGTGTATGTTATAATGGTTGGGGTTATTATGTTTATTGATTAGGGTTTATGGTTACATTAATGAATTTTAGGCTTAGTAGGTTTAGGGCTTTCATAGTTTATGATTCATAGTTTAGTGTTTGGTGTTTTGATGATGATTAGGGTTTAGGATTTTGAGGGTTATTAGGGTTTAGGGTTTCATCATTATTAGGTTTAGTGTTGGGATTTTATGGTTCATAGGTTTAGGGTTTCGAGGTTTTAGGGTTTCATTGGTTTAGGTCATGCTTTATTTATAAATTTATATCATTCGGGTTACTATAAACCATAAACTCTAAACCCCCAACCTTGGAAATCATAAAAACCCTAAGCCCTAGAGGTTACTATAAACCCAATAGGTTTAGGGTTTCATCCTTATTAGGGTTTACTATTATAGAAATTTAGGGTTCAGAGTTTAGGGTTTTGAGGGTTATTAGGGTTTAGGGTTTCATCCTTATTAGGTTAGTGTTTAGGGTTTAGGGTAAGAAAATAGGGTTTAGGGTTTATTTGTTTAGTTCATAACATAGTTATTTGCTTTTGAACTTGATTGCCAATGCGGCGCACATGGTATAGGTACACGCTTATGAGTTATGTCGTGCGAGTTCGACACTCGGGGAAGCCGGTTCCGAAGTTTTACTAGTTGAAGGGTTATTAGGATTTTTAGGGTTTATGTTTTTGAGGTTTAGGGTAAAAAATAATTTTATCCTTATTATGTTTATGTAATTTTATGAGTCATAGTTTATGTTTTTTAGAGGGCTTAGGGTTTAGGGATATTAGGGTTTAGCGTGATTAGGGTTTACGATTTTTAGGTGTTAGGGTTTAGGTTATAAGATAATTTGTGGCATTTGAATTCGATTGCCAATGCGGCACACATGGTACAGGTACACGCGTTAAGTTAAGTGGTCTCGAGTTCGAGACGGGATGGGGACTAAAGGGGTCCAACTTTTTTCCCAGGGATCACACGATTCATAGAGCGTGCCGCTTTAAGAGGCGTTTTTTTACATGGCCCCGTTCCCCCTTGCCAGTTGGGAGAGGCGCCTTAGACGCTTCTTAAAGCGTCTCGTTTCATGAAGCAATACGCTTCATGAAGCGTCAAAGGCCAAATAAGAGGCCTGTTGTAGAAAGCCAGAATAGCCTTCAGTGCACCAAATTAACACCAGCAGCTTGGTAAATTCAAAGTGTCATATTCACATAAGAAATTTAATGCAAAGTGCCATATTCACATAGCTTAACACCAGCAGCTTGGTAAATTCAGTGCACCAAATTAACACCAGCAGCTTGGTAAATTCATTGAACCAAATTAGCATCCTGAAATTGTTGCCGCAAGGAACTGCCTAACCAAATGGTTGCCGCATTGGAGGGTCCAGATCAACATCACTAAGAAACTGTCATGAGGATCATTACAGTGTATTTTGGCTTTAGAAAAATCAATGCACACGATGCATATGCAAATTTAGCTAATTCACTCAATATATATATGCTAGAAGATATAGCAAGATAATTCCCTCTTTATGCAAGAAAATAATGTACTCTTCTTTATTAAGCAACTATAACTGCCTAAAAAAGAACCTCCTCTTACTCACACATCCTGGTTCTCCTCTTTCTGATCTTTTCTCCTTTTATTATTCCTTGGGTGAGAAGTCTTACTGTAATTATTCTGGGATTGGCTGCAACAACCAAGGCCACGTCATCAAGATCAATATGTCCGGGTGGTCACTCTCTGGCTACTTCCCACCTGATGTGTGCTCTTACCATCTCAGGCATGAGATCCCTCAGAGCTCTGGATTTATCTTACAACATGTTTGATGGAGACTTTCCAATATCCATCTTCAATCTCAGTGGTCTTGAGGCGCTGAATTTCAATGAAAATAGACAATTCAACTTATGGGAGCTTCCACAGAACATCTCCAACTTAACAAGCCTTCAGTCAATGGTTTTGTCATCTTACAGAATTCATGGGTCCATCCCACCATCGATAGGTTGGACCTATGCCACCCTATAAAAAAGAGGGTATCAAGGCATAGTCAAAAGATGATAAAAACATAGTCAAAAATTCATTCTTTACCTTTGCTAATTGGTGAGAACAAAAATGTCATAGAACCTACAGAGTTGATCCATTACAGCACTGAATTTGTTGATGCTGATGTCCAAAATCTGCAGGTTTGGAAGGTAAGAGCACACATCTTCCCAAAGCCATGAAAATGCCACCTACAGAGTTGAGCCATTACAACACTGAATTTAAAGCCAAACCTTGTCCTCAACTGAAGCCCGGGGTGCTTGAGAAGTCTCTCCTCTTGCTTTCATATTCATCTCCTCTCTAAACTCATATGCCTGCAAAATAGTACTTAATACTGATACTTGCTTCTAATCAAATCAAACAAATCTCCAATTAGCGCATCCAAATGAGAACAAAAATCAATAGGTTAGTAAAGTTTTATCTCCAATTAGAAAATTCTCCATATCTAATATAATCTAGTACTAAGATTTGAGCAGAGTAGAAGCTGTCTCTTTAGAGCTTGTATTATCTTAGTAAAGAGGAAAGCCAGGAGGGTAATGCTGTCAGCGGTACACAGAAAAATCACAACTGAATTCACATGGTGGGGTATCACATCTCAGACAGCCAAAGTAAGCGCAACTACATGAAATAATTCAACTACAGAATAAACCTTGTGAAAGGAGACTAATACTTCTTTGCAATATAAACAAATATGAAAAGAAGACAGTGTGATGTCAAAGCAATTCTACCAATTCTGCAAATGGTGAAAATGTTCTTGAAAAGCAAGTAGAAAGCATCATACCATATGAAAACAGAAAAGGCATAAAAGGTTACCATGGCATAAAAGCTGTTAGTACAAAATGAACTAAAAGCCTCAAGTTGTTAGTAAACAAAGAAGTCTGGTTAGTATCACAAGAAATTAAAGTCAACCTGTCTTCAGCTTATTGTTTCATTAGTAGGTTAGTGGATATTTAACTGAGAAGTGCATCTAGACAGCCTCTACGTGCTTTCCATTCTAGAAGGCTACCTCATTGGATCTTCATAAATAAGACCTTGTTCATTTGGTACTGGCATGGATTTGGTAAGTTAAGAAATGATTATTCAATTAGAAGAGCAGAAAAAAGTTACAGTGATGTCAAAGCATACCAGGGACAAATAATATCAAACAGCATCAGAAAATAAACTGCAACAACACTGAAGTATAATAACAAGGAACAGTACTCATGAGCTCCTGCATTTTGACCTGATCAAATTAGAAGTAGCAAATTCTACTACTATATTTCCAAATTCCAGTAACTGAAGCTTTTGCTGCAAATGATAGGCCTGAAAGAAATAAAATTGCGACATGGAGAAGCTTTTGCTTCAGGTAACCATGTAATGTTTTCAACAAAAAAATCAGCTATTGCACAAACAAGCTGTACATGAGCTTAAAATTATTCTGTTCACGCGCTGTGGAACAATGCATATATGATTCTCCAACAGAAAATATTTTTCTCCTGCAAGAATGAAGGTGATGCATACCTGAGCTAAAGAAGTAAAGCACTCCAGCAGTGGGAAGATATCTTTATGTGAATTTCCAAGTTGCTGCCACTTTGCAATTAAAGGTGGAATGAGAATTTTCAAACATGCAGGCTGCCAATAATCCAAAGAGCAGATCAATGATTGGGTAATATAATAAGCAATTAAGCACCAAACAAGGTATAAGTGAAGTGATTACCTGATTTAACTCTGCACCAACAGCACCAGCTAAGGTTGTGAATGAAGACAAATGATGGCAAATCTTTTAGTATAAACTCTAAAGTTGCACACAGATAAACAGGATAGACATTCATGAAGATTCATCAACATGGTGTAACATGGCTAAATTACAACATTCTCTATTATGTCAGGATTAGCTCAGAGTTTACTTTGAGATTAAAACAAAGTTTACTTGGTGAAGACAAGCTATGAATGGCTTAATCACATTGAAAAGCGTAATCCATTTCGAAATTCAAAATAGAACTAACAGTGTTCATAAGTACAAAACAACACATAATCATACTAATAAATATCCAAAATGTATACATCACCATAACTAGCTACATAAAGACAACTATGCTACACCATCGACACCATCGTTACCTGTCCCATCACCACCAACAACATTAGTGTCTCTCTCATCAACTGCACCACCATCGGGACCTCTACCATCACCACCAACATCGGTGTCTCTCTCCTCAAACCCATCACCATCGGAACCTCTTCCGGTACCAGCAGCAACATCAATATCTCTCTCCTCAACCACATTATCACCCCTAACAGCACTACCACTCCCCTGTCCTGTCTCATATTGAGAATCCCTAAATGGTCTGCTTACAGGAGGAGCTAGCGGAGGATGGTCGTCCCCTAAAATGCTAAACATATCCTCGAGGTCCGGACGAGCATTGTGATCAGCAGGCAGTCTTTGTAGAGCTTCTAGTACATAACCAATCATCTGCTGATGTCGCTGCACATGTTAGAACAACAATTAGATACAGTATAACGCTAACGATTAACAATTCATGGAATTTTAAAAAAAAATATCAACGTACCACAGTAATATCAACCACAACTGCGGGGTGGGTGAATGGCTCGCGCGGACGATCCTGACGAGGTGATCGGGGGTCTACATAAGGATGTGTAACTCCGTCGAACCAGTCGAAATAATCAACCTCTGCCTGCCATGGATAACGAGCCAATGTGTACTGCTGCAGGTCGATGAGGTGGTCATAACGCTCGTTCCAATACAAGTCATCCTCGGCAAACTCGACCACATAACTCCGCGAGCCAGTGCCACGCCTCACTTTACTCGGAATAATGGGATTGGGGGGTCGGACCTGCACACGTCTATACTGTCAAAGGCATCTCTCTGGCAAGTAGACCTCCCTTATGTCGAAGCACTGAATAATGCCGCGATACCTCGACATTCGGTACGTCATCGAAAAATCCAAGTCCAAGCCCCATGGCGACCATAAAACCTATATAATAAATAAACGACTCAGTTTATGATGGAATTATTACAATTTCATACATGGAAATTAAGTTCTATTACATAATTTTACCTCATCAGCGCGAACACGGTCCAAAACCCTCCGAACCTCAACTAGGGGCAAAGGACACTTCGGAGCCGAACGCGGAACCGTCTGGTCTCGGACACCCGCTCGATCATCCATAAGAAGGTCAACATTGAGCACTGCATGCCCTCGAAACTGACGGAAGTAATTCCATATCCAAGTCTGAAAAAATTCATTTAAAATTAATACCTACATTTTAAACATATCAACACATAATCAAATAAATATACGTATATACATGTCGTACCCTGAGAATGATGATACAACCTCCTATAGTCGTGATGTCGGCTCGAGATGCCATTCCCAGCTGACGGTATAAAAATGCCAATGTTGCAACCCCCCATGCATATCCAGTCGTGAGGTTGAGGTCTAGCAGTGCGTGTAAATAATGCAACTTCACCTTGTTTGTGCTCTTGTCACAGAACACTGTCTGACCAACGACCCACAATAAATAAGCAGAGGCTATATGACCACTATCCGCTCTCTCTGCGATCATCCTCATCACAAGCGCCTTCAACTCAGTAATAAGTATACCACCACCACTGTACCGAGCGTATGCCTCAGCGGTAAGCCCTAACACATGCATAACACGAGCCATGAAATTGTCAGCAGGTATATGCGGCGCAAGCTGCACTCCATCGATCGGCAAGCGCATAATGTGCTCAATATCGTGGAGCGTGATCGTCATCTCACCCCAAGGGAAGTGAAAACTGTTGGTCTCTGGATACCAACGCTCAATAAATGTTGTGATGATGACATGGTCGCTGCCTCGATAATCAGGAATCGCAAGATGAGAAAGTCCGGTCTGCTGTGCAAGGGCCCACCACGTACCTGGCCCATCAACCATAAAAGGCCGGATCTCACGCCATACCACAAGACGTGAATAAGCCTTCACAACCTTGCGCCACCACATTAAAATAAATATATAATACTAAATCAATCGTATTACTTCAAATTAATAATATTTAAATACATTCATTTTAATTAAGCTTACCAACTTATCCTCAATGACTACTCCTTCAACCCCCGCTACAGCCGCTTCTGTCCACCTCCAGATCGATGCTGCAACATGAGAAGGATAGTCTCGAAGGAGGTCAGGCAAACGTGGGCCTCCAGGCTGCCACATGTCTACCTCATGAGCAACTGGTGGAGGCGCATGTCTAGCCGGGGGATGACTATCCTGAGGTCCGGGTGGATGATGGGTGGGTCCCCTCTCCTGAATGGGGTCGGAAACGTGGTCATCCGGAGGCTGTGAAGGTGCAGAAGGTGGGGTCGGGACACGCTCCTGTACTGACTCAATATGATGGGAATCTGAAGGGTGTGAAGGTAAAATAGGGGTCGAGACATCCTCATGACGAGGATCGGAAATGTCGTCGACTGGCATCTGTGAAGTGGGAGGAGGGGTCAGTACACGCTCCTGAATGGGGTCGGAAACAAGATCACCTACATGCTGTGAATGTGCAGAAGGTGAGGTCGGGCCACGCTCATGTACTGACTCAATATGATGGGAATCTGAAGGGTGTGAAGGTAAAATAGGGGTAGAGACGTCCTCATGACGGGGATCGGAAATGTCATCGACTGGCATTTGTGAAGTGGGAGGACGGGTCAGTACACACTCCTGAATTGGGTCGGAAACAAGATCACCTACAGGTTGTGAAGCAGAAGGTGGGGTCGGGACACGCTCATTAATGGGGTCGGAAACTATATCACCTACAAGCTGTGAAGCAGAAGGTGGGGTCGGGTCACCCTCCTGAATGGGGTCGGAAACTAGATCATCTACAGGCTGTGAAGCAGAAGGTGGGGTCGGGTCACCCTCCTGAATGGGGTCGGAAACTAGATCATCTACAGTCTGTAAAGCAAAAGGTGGGGTCGGGTCACCCTCCTTAAGCGGGTCCGAAGCCTGTGACAATGGAGGGTCTTTGACCCGAGTGGTCATACGAGGGGTCAGGGCATCTCTCTGAAGCTCTGAAATAAGAGTATCTGCCACTTTTGGCTTCCTAGCCCTCTTCTTCGGGGCCACAACCTCAGCACGCTCCGACTGCAATATACGTCGACGCTTCGCCGACCTCGTCCTCGGCTTCTTCGGCGGGACGGGACTAGGCAAGGCATTAAGCCTCTCCTGAAACATCTATTTATGTGTTCCATTAATTTTAGATTTTTTCATTTGCACAATAATTTTATACGGTCCTACACTAGGCACGACCTTAAACCTTGTCCTCAACTATTTATGTTCTAATTCCCAAATATCGTTTTGTATTCAACTGTTTTACACATATAAATATTCATGTTCTAATTCATTGATCTTTTCATTCAAATAATAATACGAACCATTAAGAAGTTTTTTAATATGAAAACAACCTAATAACAAAAACAATTTAATTGCAATACACGTACCGACATGCCAGACTTGCCCCACCAATCCGGTCTAAATTCCACGCCTGTAGCCAAATGTGGTGATGAATGCCCACCAGTATCCATAACCTCCCTCGTAGAAACTCCGACATCACCCACCTGAGCATTTACAGCCATGACATCACCATCCCCACCAGTGGGTCCCGCATCAGTCCCATCACCGTCCTCCCGCCCCCACCACTACCACTACCTCCATCACCACCACCCGCCTCCACCGCATTGGGTTCGTCAACCACTGTTACAAAAGATAACCATTATATATTCAAAAACTAATAAACATTTATAATAAGGAATTTAGTTTTTCTGCCAGTTTCAAGGAAAGAATGTTACAAAACTATGTTAAACCTTCAACTATATAAAACAATGTCACAGAAGGAACAAAGTATGTTTTTCTGAGAGACTTAAACATTCAACTATATGATGTTGTTGGCTCATGTGAAAAGGTTGGATACAGTTCTCAAGGTTCTAGAGCGAATCTCCACAACCTTGGATACAGTTCTCAACTAATGACATCAATTCCCTTTACTGTTGGTTCTTATATCATTATCAAACTCAAAAAACAAAGGTTCCACTAAAAAAACCAATTGAAGCACAAAAGATGTAATTCATCACATTTTCTGGGCAAAGGATCAAACTTAAGGCAAAAGTGGATCCACAATACCTCCATGGAAAAAAAAATCATGGGTAATCTTCCAATTCAATCATCAATCTACTACTTACCCACCACAATCAATATGATGACTTCCCTTTGATTCCTGTTGGACATGCCAATGGTGGTCCAGCATAGAGTTTGGCTGCATATCATGGTAAACATCTTGAAACACTTGTGTCATCACTTATCAATGCAACTGATATTAGGCTAAAACTTCATGATATGCTGCTGCATTGTTTAGATATGCCTGTGATATATAAGTTGCTAATTGCAGTATAGCTCCTTCTTGTTGCATTTTTTTAATCTGTTTTCAAGTTCTTTTAGAGAAGTCATATTGAATCATCATTGGCAGGTAGTTTTTTTCTGGTTGAATCATTTCATGTTTCAATATCACTTCTCTAAAAGAACCTGAAAACAGATTAAAAAAATGCAACCAGAAGGAGAAGCCACCAGGAATTCCCTCTTTCACCTTTCAGTTGCATAGAAATTAGGCAAATGATGCTGCTAAATTGCTAATTGGATCTTTACAGATTTACAACGATGTAACATACAAGTTATGGTCTTCCAAACACATTACACTCCTATCAAGCTTTCAATATGAAATTTCTACACCACATTTGAATCGATACAGATATCAAAACAAGATAACTTTGCGCCAACAAGAAGAAGCTATAATGTAATTAGCTTATTATATATCACAGGCATATCTAAACAATGCAGCAACATATAATGAAGTTTTAGCCTAATACCAGTTGCATTGATAAGTGATGACACAAGTTTTCAAGATGCTTACCATGATATGCAGCCAAACTCTATGTTGGACCACCATTGTCATGTCCAACAGGAATCAAAGGGAAGTCATCATACTGCTCCGAAAATGTCCAAAAGAAGCAAGATATAGGCATAAAAGAAGTTCGAAAAGCATTCAACTTTAGTAACACTGTCAGCTGCCGTGTTCATTTTAACTGTTGTCTTGTGACAACTCATACAACAGAATGCATATGCTTTGTAAAACCATGGAATGAATCACATCAATGCAGTTAGCATAAAGTATTTTCCCAGCCAGTTAGAAGGATGTAATTTAGCCACTAAAGGAAGCCGACATTGTTACTAAAGTTGAATGATTTTATGGTTTGGTAGATTCCAAAGCCTCACCAGTTCTATACGAACAATCTGGCTGGGAACATAGTTATTGAGCTAAATTAGGGTTTCAATTCTTTCTCCATCCAACTGAATTAGGGTTGCACAACAACATCCATTCACCGCAAAATTAAACATCCACTTTACTCGAATTTCATACCTGCATCACCCACGGAGCCGACTTCACCACCTGTACCATCCACGCCGCCGACGAGTATATGAGCCACAACACGCCCTCGCCCTCGCCCACGAAGAGGTCGACTGATACCTCGAAACCGAACCATTGACTATATTTCTTGATATTTGAGAGAGGCGATGGAGGGAAGGGGGAGAGTAATTCGAAATCACGAGAGAAGATGGAGGACGTTTATGCCGAAACAGAATCGGCTCGCGTTATATGTCGTTTAAAGTAAACGATTTATGTATCGAGACGCTTTATGAAGCGCCTAGCTCGCCTGAACCTCTTTCTTGGCTATTGGGTACCCGTTACTTAAACGCTTCTTAAGCCGAGACGCTTCATAAAGCGTCTATGTTCCTTGTGCGCCGGGTTAAAAATTTGTGTGCATAAAGATTTTCCGAAATTATTTGTAATTATACGTAATTTGTATATGACATGGACAAATTCATATGACATGGCTTAATCAATAATTAATTATTGTATGACATGGCATATGATGTGTTAAAATATCATGATATGGCTTAAGGAAAAGGTGACATGTGGCAAAAGTTGAGGTGGCGTATTGTCGGAACAACATGTGGCAAAAGATGATGTGGCTCAATGTGAAGGCTCCAAACCTTATTGCTTTTATATATATAGTAGATTAAGATAATTCTAAAAATGATTCTATAAAAATATTAAAATAAATATATTATATATTTAAAATTTTCAAGTAGATTTTATGTTATATAATTTAAAATTTTCAAGCTAAAACCTAACATATTTCAATATTTACATTAAAATAAATATATTATATAATTCATATTTGTCATGTAAATTTTATGTAGTAAGTTGTGACAATTTTAAAAAAAATATTCGAACTATCGCCATATCATGTAAATTATATAATTTAATATTGTCAAGTATATGAATTTAAAATCTATTTATTCTTTTACTATCAAGAAATGAAAATTCATATATTATATCAACATATATGTGGAAAGTTCTAATTGGTATGATGAATATGTCACAAATTACTGCATAATATCTATTTGATAAATTACTGCATAATTATATAAAGAGAAAGATTTTGCTTTAATTCTTCTTAAGGACGTGAATTTTGTTACCAACAGTACATAAAGAGAAAGATTTTGCTTTAATTCTTCTTAAGGACTTGAATTTTCTTACCAACAGTACTTTGAATAGTAGATGTATGATTTGGTTGGCTTAGGATGATAATGCAGTTGAGTTGGATGTTGTTGAGATTACTTCACAACTGGTACACGAATAAAGTGTAATGGTGGGCAAGGTAATTTTTATGTTACTTTTGTTTATGCTTACAATACGTTGATAGGACGATCTTTTGCTTGGAACAAGCTTTTTGAATTTAAATGGCGTATTTCTGATCCTTGGATTCTAATGGGAGATTTCAACTGTGTTATGGACTCTACGGAGAAGCTTGCTTTTAGAGGCAATAATGATCATGTTTCAGGTGAGTTGAGTAGTCTTTGTGAGGAACTTGATATAACTGATCTCCCTTTCTTTGGTATGAAATATACTTGGAATAATCAACAACAGGGTTTGGACAGAGTTGCTTGTAAGTGGGACAAGGTTATGAGTAACAGGGAGTGGACAATTGATTATCCAGTTACTATAATGTTCTTTTCTGATCATGAGCTTTCAAACAACTCCCCAACTGTTGTTAACATTAATCCTTCCACTATTATCAAGAAGTATCCTTTCAAATTTAGGAATTACTAGACTTCTGAACAAGGTTATAATTAGGTAGTTGTTGGTTCTTAGAATACTGTTATTTCCAAGACTACTCAGTTCAATTTGGTTGAGAAGCAAAAGAAAGTTAAACTAGGGCTTAATGACTGGTAGAGAGATAAAAGTCATAATATGAAAACTCTAGTGGAAGGTAGTATCCAGATTCTTAAGATTTTTCGTGACAATTTACAGAGTGACTTCTCTAATGTGGAGTTGCAACAGGCTGTTACTGAAGCACAAGATATGCTTAATCTTCATATGGAGCAACTAGCTAGTTTTGCTACACAAAAAGCGAAAATTGATTGGTTGAAACTTGGAGAGGAAACCTTTGTCCTTATCTATAATGGAATAAGAGCTAGGAAAGCCAGGAATTCAATTTTTCTTTTGAAGGATATAAATGGAAACATGCTTGAAATTACGCATGCCATTGAAGATGAGATTATAAGTTTCTTCAAGGCTCTTTTTAATATTGAAAATGCTGTTAAAAATGTGGATTTTGGAAGCTACCCTGGTTTGTTGATTGAGGCAACTCTTCATCATCAGTTAGTGGCCTTACCTTCTATTATAGATATAAAGAATGTTGTTTTTGACATTGGCAGCAACAAGAGTCCAGGCCCTGACGGTTTTGGAAGCATGTTCTTCAAGCATAGCTTGAGCTTGATTTGTAAAGATGTTTGTGATGCTATCTTAGAGTTATTTAGAAAGGGGAAGTTGCTCAATCAAATCAATACTACCTTTGTGAGTCTTATTCTAAAGGCGGACAAGCCTTTCTTTGTTAAAGAATTTAGGCCTATTTCGTACTGCAACACAACTTTGAAAATCATCTCTAAAATCCTTGTTCAAAAAATAAGACCTCTGCTAGATGATATTATTTATGTGACTCAAGGAGCATTTGTTCCAAGTAGGTTCATATCTCATAATATAGGTGTTGCTCATGAGCTTGTAAAGGGGTGTGAAAGGAAGAGTACTTCTCCAAAATGTATGATACAAGTGGATCTTCAGAAGGTTTATGATTGCGTGGGATGAGAATATTTGGAAAAGGCTATGCAGTATACGCAATTCCCTCCTAATGTGACCCCGAGCATGATGACTAGGCAGGAGGAGGAGTCTATATATGTCCATGCGCTCCGAAGGATCCATCACACGAGCCAGGACCCGCGCCATTGCTCGTGCCACGACGTTAATCATCACGCCTTGATAGCCACGACGCGCTCACTATAACACCCCCTTCCTACCCTGGAGGTATTACCGACAGTAACCCCGATTAGAACTAAGCCGAAGCTACCCAAGGCTTTAACCTAACAGAACTTACTAGAACAAGGTAAATGAAACCATTTAAAACCTAACAAAATGAAGTAAAACTTTACAACGGAAAAGAGAATAAAAGGTCTTATACAAGCCTTAACTTAAAAAGAATTAGTAAATAAATAGAACAACCTTCTATTTAAACAAAATCTTCATCCAGTCTTCCTTAAGTTCTTATTTCTGAAACTCAACTTCACTTTGAAATAGTTCAACCATGATCTTTACTCAAGTATAGCCATTGGAAACCATTTTTCAACTTCTGGAGCTTCAAACCTCGGAATCCGCCTCTTGAATCAACTTCCAAGAAGAACCTGATGTATCGTGTACAACGGTGGACACCAGCCGACCATATAAAAGAAAAGAAGATGGACGAGTTAGTCTAATGAAAGACTAAACAAGCGGAGAATCTAACTTGGTTCTTATGGTTGTAACTAAACATATTGGCATCAAAATCCGAATAGACTCAGATTATGATCCAACAGTTAGCAGTCTTATAGAGAATAAGAAGGAGACTTCATAAACAAGAGAGAGAACACCACAACTTGTGGTTCCTTTAAGAAGCATAAACAATTGTTGGGAATTCATATTAATCACATAACATCTTGAAAAGTCTCCATCGACTAATCATATTGACTTAATCAAAGTTTGATTAAGAATTATACGTAATCGGGAGGAAGAATGGTTATCGAATAGACTAACCATTCGGGTACATTAATGTGCCTAACGCACTTATCTTGTATTACTTTCAAAACTTTTCGCAAACAAGTTGGCAACTTTTAATTGACTCGAACTACTGCCGGTGGAACACAATACTATCGAGGTCAGAGGGGGTGTTTCATCCTTGAACAACGAATAGCACGGGTCCCAATGATGGAGAGATTAGAGGGCCTATTTCATCCATAATCCACTACCACCACATATTGAATGGAACACAATACTATCGAGGTCAGAGGGCATGTTTCATCCTTGAACAACGAATAGTACGGGTCCCAATTATGGAGAGATTAGAGGGCCTGTTTCATCCATAATCCACTACCAACACATATTGATAAATGCACTTAGCTAGAGTGCATAGTCACCCCTCAAGCGTAGAGCGGCCAATGGTCATAACCTAAGTATTAGGGGATCAATATTGATACTGCCTAATACGAGTTTTAAAGAGATGCTTCCGAGACTAAGCTCACATCCCTGAACTAAGTTAATCCATATCAATGTCTCGGCATGAGACAACTAAACATACAAGGTCACATACAACAGACCTAAATCCAGTTCTGGCGCGAAACTAAATGAATAACAATATGGTCATTATTTCTAACAAAACAACAACCTATCATATTTTATTAATCATACAAGTTGTTCCCAATGCAAATATTAAATGGGATTCAATTCCTCATTTAATAACAATAACGCAAGAGAAAATCGTCCACTTGCCTTAGAAGGCGTGCTCAACGTCCTTAGCAATTCCAACAGTAATCTTTATCATCCTTCTGACAAATATAACAAAAGGATTTCTCAGCAACGAGCTCACAGAAACACTTCTTAGTTGTATTCTCAACTCCTACAACTTCCTACTCGATAAACGATTTAATTTCCGAATATCGATATATAATAAATCCTTAGTTATCATGCTTTAAGGAGCCATCTTGGCGAAATTATAACTAATTATCCGTTTCACTTTTGAAACAATTTTCTAAAAAAAAATTTTCATTAGCAACAGTTCTTAAAGGTGACCAAATCTCGGATCAAACGGATTAACAACGAATCCCGAGTAATTATCCGAGGTCCTTTACCTGCCAATCGGCATCAAAACTTGTATTCGCTATAACTGAAGATCCCGAGGTCCGTTTCCCGAGCGGTTTGAACCTGTGGGATCATATCAACGTCAAGATTATAAAAACCATAAATTTAATTAGCAAAGCGGAACCGAAAGGCCCTTACGGTGGCTCCACAACTAACCCGCTAATTAATTTCGATCGTATATACCTTCACTCGAGCCCATGGCTCGTTTGGCTCAATAGTGGCTCGATCCTCGAGCTCGAGTGTGGTCGAGTATTGCCCGGTGGTGGCCCTGGTGGTGGGTGGTGGTCGGAGTAGCTAGTGAACGCCGGCGGCGTGGGCAGCGAGGCAGAGAAGGAAGCCGACAGTGAGTTCTTTCCTCCCGAGTACGTCGTTCTCGTCCTGATTTCTCGCTGGCTGGTTTCCTTCTTCTGCAGCAGCAACATCCAACAAGACCCATAGAGGAAGAAGAGAAGGTGGAGGAGTAGAGGAAGGCGGAGGAGAAGAAGACGCCGACGGTGAGAAAGAGCTCCCGAGTCCATCGTTCTCGTCCAAACTCTACCTCTCTCTCGTTTTCATTTGCTTTGAAAACCAAATGATAGACTTTGACTAGGCAGAAGATATGTGCCGTCCCAAGTCCCACTCTCACTGGTTCCTTCCTAATTAAGAAATGGAAAGGCGGTTTACAAACAAAACCCGTCTTGGAATGGGACTCGCGTTAAAGCGGTAAGATTATGTGCCTCGGGTGGAAAAACTCACTAAATACAAAACGTTCCGTAAATTATGTAGACCAATAAAACCAATTTTTCATGATTTTATCTTGCTACCTTCAATTTTTAAGGCTTCCGTTTCGTATTTCAAGTTCTTTCCGGTACATAATTAAAAAGACGGCTTATCCAATAAATATTCTTTTTTCCAGTGAAAAATCCTAGAATTCACACCGATCTAGAAAATCATTTCTTTATGATTTTAGGATATCACTTTAAATTTTCTAGGATTTAAATTTCAACAAAAATATTGGATTAAGCGTTAAAACGGGCAAAGAGGTTAAAAGGATATCCGAGAAAAATTCAAAAATATCCTCAAAAACCACAGTTATTACACTCACGGCCGAGCCAGCCTTCGCATGCCTTGTCGCCTTCGGCACCGCGCCACCATTTTCACTCGATGTCGAGGACCTCACCTCGAACGTCCATTCCATGTCCGCATCGGGCCACCCCGGCGTCGCGACATGGGGTTCTTGCGCCACGCCTAGGCTGTGTCGCACGACACACCCTGCACGGCTGGCGCGCCGACACCTTGTCGTGCCGCGACAAGGCCTTGACACTCACGACTAGGCCACTGTGACCACTATCTATTTCTTGCTTATTTTAGTACTTTTCCCTTCTCTAAACATTCTAAATAAGGTATTGCTACTTTTAGTATGCTGATTATGGGCTTGGGCCGACGTTGGGCTGCATGCTTGCGCCTCCGTAGTCCCCCACGCCCCTTTAGGGTTTCTTTAAGGTTTCATGGGCACCTCCTCTATATAAAGGAGCCTCACCCCCTTGTCTTGATACGCTTACTTTATGATATCGAATTGTTGTCGAATTTACTCCACACATATCAATAAGCGCCACCAATTTCTCCCTCAAATCTCTTCCTCTTTCGAGTTCTCCCTTGAATTCGAGCCTTTCATCTCTAAAACCTGACTTCTCTCTTGATTCTAGGCTTCAACGCCTCAATCTATCGGTTACAAGTTTGAAGAGACCCAATACGAGTCCAAGTTCAAGATCATCTCGTGAATCCGATGACGGGCTCTCATCTTACCCATTTATCTCTTTGTTTTGCACAATTTTTTTTCTTTTCCACCATCTTTTGACAAATTCCGCCTTTACTACCATGATACATCTAGATCCACTTTTTTTCCATTCGAAAATTTAAAAAAAAAATCACAAAAAATAGCCATACCCCTCGACTTTGCATATTTTGGTTGTTATTGCTCAAGGTTTTCGGTCATTGCATGATAGAGTCGATTCTTGTTCAATTTCATTACCGAATTTTTTTATTGTTGAGCATATTCATTTTGTGTTCTTCATGTTCTTGTGGTTGGAAAGAGGATAAGTTCCATTTCTGTCTTGCTCGATCCATAATCCAAGAGGATAAATCCATTAGGTTTTGTCGGTTCGTCCGAGATCTTCGACGATTTAATTTGTTACCTTTCTTGTAGGATAAAATCAACAAGATTTGATAGTTATCTTGTTATTGCCGAAAATAATATAAAAAAATCATATTCGGCCTTTATTTATAAAAAAAAGATTGTGTGGGGACACACAAGCCAAAATAAGGCGAGTGTTCCCATAACCAAAGCCCACACCTCTCTCACTCCTTTCTTCTCTTATTGCGTTCTTGATTGCTTGTTGCTTTGCAATTGATTGTGCATCGTCGAGGTCCTTAGCCTTCCTAACCCTCTAAGCCTCTTGTTCGTGCAACTAAGAGTACTTGTGTCGGTGAGTCCTACACGGTCTCGACTTCTTGTTTGCTTTGTTTTTGTTGGACTTGTTACTTATCTATGTCTATGGTTGTTATAGGTGACATTAGCAACATGGACTCAGAAGAAATTGAAAACCAACAAAGACAACAAGGTGGCAATGCCACGCCACCGGCGCTCCAACCGTTGCTTCTACCGATGCCCGACGTCACTATGCCCGGGGTCACGCCGCCAGCTAGTGGCCAATCTCTTGACGCGCGCTTCGCTCAAATGGAGTGCATTTTTTCTGAGATGATGGCTCAACAACAGGACAGGATGTCAATGCACACTCAGCCCCCGAATCCGAGTGTGCAACCGCAAGGCGTTTCGGTTCCGAGGGCTACAGTGCATGAGAAAGGAAAGGCGCATATGGTTGAGCCTTATTCCCAACATGGAATCCAACACTTGGAGTCCATGAAGGAGAGTAGGCCCACCAGGAAGGAAGACGACGTACAGGAGGTCCATGACGTCCATTCCGACGAGGACTATGACTCGGCGGAGTGGCGGCGTCAACAAGCTAAAAATAAAAAGAAATCAAAGACCCTTGCGCCAAAGAAGAAGAAATGTCGAGATGGCTACGATGTCAATGATTATCATGGCCATCTAAGCCCGACTTCGCCGTACGCGGATTTTGAGGGCTCCTTCACGAAGTACGATGAGGAAATCGAGGAAGATTTTGAGCACCCTTCGGTCCATGATTCCGAGGAGAGGCTAGATAGGGACCGTGATTGGATCCCGCCACCCAAGCTCCCCGAGAACCGCACAAACTATGATCGAAGACAACGTCGTGACAATTGCGAATGGCCTCAGCGCGACGGGGACCAACGTGACCGAAACCGGGACTGCAAGGATCGACAACGCCCTAAGAATGATGGAGATGATGATCATAGCGATAATGATGGCGGGCATGGTCGAGGGCCACCCCGAGACTGCCGCCGAAACCGAACACCGCCGCCCTGTGCCAATCGACGCACCAATGATGAACGTCTAGTGCATGTATCATGCCGAGACGTTAAGGTAAAACTTGAACCGTTTTATGGCAACTATGATCCTGATATTTTTATTGCTTGGTTGCAGGGAACATAGCACGTCCTAAAACATTGCCACTATGAGTAACGTGAAAAGGTCGAGGTCGTCACTCTTCATTTCCATGGGGCCGCTCGTATGTGGTGGAATCAGCTTGAAGTCGGCTGGGCCCGAAAGGGTAGATGATATGTGATTGCCCGGAATCCTCCGTAGAAACCTCGTATATGACCCACACAAGTCCCGATCTTGCCTAGTAATCCTTGAATCAACCTGAATTTGCAATCAATGTGAGAAAACGTGGACCACAAGTAACAAAACTAATTCGAATGAATGAAGTAGAAGAACCGATCAGAATTATAGTATAAATCAAGTTGATAGTTCAAACGGATTGGCTCTAACGCTAAATCCGAATGATTAACTAGTTTGATCTTTAACAATCACAACTAGAACGATCTAATTGAATGAACTATAATTCAGATTCGACAAAGAGAAAGAGAGGTCTCGATTGTGATGATGATTGACGAAGAAGATGGTGATGATCGAATGGCTGCAAACTCAAAGCTTCACACGTGTGTATTTTGGCCCAAGAGATAGATTAAACCAATTTGGGTTTAATCTCTCTCAAGCTGATTTTTATTAATGAAAGACAAGAGTTTAAATAGTAGAATACAAAGCTATTCCTTGGGGAGCAAGCAAGAGCATGGTCGGCCCTAATAGGGATAGAATGGTCTTTATCTTGCTTCCCAAGATATAATAAAATATCTAAAATAATATCTATCTAAATCCCCTTAAATAAAATAAATCATGGTTGATTTATTTATTTAAGGAAATATCCTAACAAACTCAAAATATCTCTAACAAACTAAAAATATCTCTAACAACCAAGAGAGAGAAGATCAACCAACTAACATAAGCCTATTGGCTGATTTCTCTACATTATTAAAAAATAGCAAACACGCCTATAATAAATATAAATAGATATATATTTTCTCCATTTAGAATGGTCAAGTCAAAGAGTTGACTTTGACCCATATACCAATTTATCTTACCCCGTCACCTACTAAATTCAGCCCTAAAGTGAGACAAACTAATACATGTTTCTAAATAAAGAAATGGTGATTTTCGGCCCTCTTGAATTAGTCCATGGAATCCGGGCTCAATTGATGTCGAATGCACGAGACCCACTTTATCTTGCTAGGCTCTTCAAGAACAGCTGCCAATTGAACCAAGATTGATGTTGTGCCTTGAGCAATCTTCTTAGCTCGACTTCTTGTAATTGGTCCATCAGAAGGCACTCAAATCAACTCATCGACGTCGGTTGGAGACATGGCAGGCTTCACTGCATCATTCTCCTCCACTTGAGCTCGAATCGTCTCTGATTCGACGTTGGAATCAAAATCTGGCACATAAAGAGATAGATCAGCCACATTAAAAGTCGGATGGACACCATACTCGCCAGGCATGTCAACATGATATGCATTAGGGCCGATTCTCCTGATGATATGAAATGGTCCATCTCCTCTCTGATCTAGCTTATTCTTCCTTTGATTTGGGAACCTCTCCTTCCTTAGATGCACCCAAACAAGATCTCCTTCTTCAAAGATAACCTGTTTTCGACCCTTATCAACATGGGCCTTGTACTTCATGAATTTCCTCTCCAAGTGCATCTTTGTCCTCTCATGTAGCTTCTTTAAAAACTCAGCCCGCTTGTCAGCTTCAAAACTCTCTTTTCCCTTGTATGGCTGAGGCGTCAAGTCCACCGGAGTCTACTACTACAAAGATAGAATCTCTACCCTTCCTAGTTCTAGGCAATCCAACAATGAAGTCCATAGAAATGTCCTCCCAAGGTGAACTAGGAATAGGTAAGGGTTGGTACAAGCCATGGGGGTTAAGTCTAGATTTAGCTTTAGCACAAACAACACAACTTTTGACAAACCTAAGCACATAATTACTCATCTTAGGCCAATAGTAGTGTTCTTTTAAACCTTCTAAAGTCTTTTCTAAACCCCTATGTCCTCTTGATTCATGAACCTCTTTAGTTAGAAGCCTACGTATACTAGATAAAGGAATGCACAATTTACCAGCTTTAAACAAGTATCCATCATCAATAAAGTAGGAATCTATTTCTCCCCTAGACATGCAATTCTTATAAATTTCAACAAAGTGAGGATCACTAGCATATAATTCCTTAATCATTGCAAATCCAAGGATATTAACATCACATTGGTTCAAGAGAACATACCTGCGAGAAAGGGCGTCAGCTACCACATTCTCTTTGCCTTTCTTATGCTTTACAACATAAGGAAAGGTCTCCATAAATTCAACCCATCTTGCATGTCGCCTGCTGAGTCTGGATTGGCCTTTCAAGTACTTCAAGGCCTCATGATCAGAATGGATTACAAACTCCTTAGGCCATAAATAATGAGACCAAGTTTCATAACCCTAATTAAAGCATACAACTCTTTATCATAAGTAGGGTAATTCAACTCAGCCCCACTAAGCTTTTCACTAAAATAAGCTATGAGTTTCTTGTCTTGCAAGAGCACGCCTCCTATGCCATGGCCAGATGCGTCCACCTCTATCTCAAATGCTTTGGAGAAGTCAGGGAGTTGGAGCACCGAGGCGTTGCATAACCTGTCCTTCAAAGTGTTGAAGGCGTTCTCTTGTTGCTCTCTCCATTTGAATGATGTATCCTTCTTTGTAAGCTCATGGAGAGGGGCTGCAATTGTGCTAAAATCACGCACAAATCTTCTGTAGAAGCCAGCCAAACCGAGAAAAGAGCGCACCATGGTTGGTGTAGTCGGCTGAGGCCACTCCTTGATTGCCTTGATCTTGTCTTCATCTACCTTCAATCCACCTTTTGACACAACAAAACCAAGAAAAATGGTAGACTCCGAGCAAAAATAACACTTTTTCAAATTAACATAAAGCTTTTCTAACTTAAAGTGTCCAAAACAGCCCTAAGATGGTCTACATGTTCATGCAAGGTTTTGCTATAGACTAAGATATCATCAAAGTAGTCTACAACAAATTTACCTAAGTATCTTCTTAGAACATGGTTCATAAGCCTCATGAAAGTACTAGGTGCATTAGTTAATCCAAAAGGCATTACTAACCATTCATATAAACCATACTTAGTTTTAAAGGCAATTTTCCATTCATCCCCTTCCCTCATCCTAATTTGATGTACCCACTTCTTAAATCAATCTTAGAAAAGAAATTAGCACCATGCAATTCATCAAGCATATCATCTAATCTAGGGATGGGATGACGGTACTTAACTGTTATTTGGTTGATCGCCCTGCAATCAACACACATTCTCCAAGTGCCATCCTTCTTTGGCACCAAAATCACCGGAACCGCGCATGGGCTGAGGGATTCACGCACATAGCCTTTACCCATGAGATCTTGCACTTGTCTTTGAAGCTCAGCGGTCTCCTCTGGACTTGCTCTATAGGCTGCACGGTTTGGTAAAGAAGCGCCGGACACCAAATCAATTTGATGCTCAATGCCTCTAATTGGTGGAAGGCCTTGTGGCAACTCTTCAGGCATCACATCTTCAAATTCCTGTAATAGATCCTGAATACACTTTGGAAGATGTGAAATATTTTGACTAATAATAAGTATCTCTTTCCTCATAAGAAGTAAGCAAAAAGAGTTAGGGAAAGAAACACTAGACTGAGCAACTAGAGAGCGCTTTTCTACACTGCCTTTTAAGCCGATGTTTGGCTCTTTCTGTAGGCGTTCCTTTTCCAGATCTGTAGCTCTCTGAGTCTCTGAATTTCTCCCAAAATTTGAGCCAAAACGCTCGAGTGGTTTGGGAGATAGCCCCGTTTTCGTCTCAGCTGCACTGTTGGAAGTGTTGCTCGGCACTTTGGACGAATTTGGGCACTTCTCTCGGCATTTTTCGTCCCAAACAGTAGCGCCACCTGTGCTTGATGTTGTCCTAAAATTTGAGCCAGAACGCTCGGGTGGAGACTGGGAAACGCCGCTTGTCTTTGTAGGTGCGTCGGGCGCCGATTGGCGCACCGCTGCCTTGGCCGCCGATTCAGTCTCTTCTTTCTCCTCCTTGGCACGCCTAAGTGCCCTACCTTGGTCTCTGCGTACCTGGTCCTGTAAGACTTGTTGGGGCGACAATGGTAGAAGAGAAACTCTCCTTCCATCATAGTTAAACGAATAGGTATTAAGCATGCCATCATATATAACTCTCCTATCAAATAACCATGGTCTACCTAACAAGATATGAGTGCATTCCATGTTTACCACATCACACATGATATCATCCACATAATTGCCTATGGAAACACGGACTAAGCATTGATGAGTAACTAAGTTAGGACCATCTGAATCATTAATACCATTTAGACCATAACTAGTAGCCCTAGGTTGGGTTTTTAATTGCAAGTGATCAACTACCTTAGCATTAATAATGTTACAGCAGCTACCACTATCAATTATCATGCATAACACTTGATTCTTTACTGTACACGTAGTATGAAGAATATTTTCCCTTTGATCTAGCCTAGGTGTTTCTTGTAAAGTAAGAGTACACATGGTTACCAAAGTTAGAGGCTGTTCGGTGCAATCCGGTTCAATGGCCTCCACGTCCTCCTCTTCTTGTCCATTGCTCTCCTCCTCCACTTGATTTGGAGGTATATCTTCATCACTCACATAACCTCCATTGGTGGTGAGTAGCACTTGTTTCTGATTTGGACAATCCTTGGCATAATGACCTCTTCCTTGACATTTATAGCACACTAGATCTCGTGCTCTTGGCTGATTTGGAGGTGCATTAGTGGGACGCCTTTGGCCTTGAAAACCTGTGGGTTTAGGTGAGCTAGAAGCTCCCTTTTGCTGCAAAGAAGGGTTAGAAGAATAAGAATTGGAATTAGCACTAGAATTAGGAACATACCTTTTTGGAGCATTCCAAGCTTCCTTCTTGTTCCTTTGTTGCTGCTCATAAAGTAGTTGGGCTGAATGTACTAAGGCATTGAGATCCTTGATTTGTTGAATCTCCAATGTGCCTTTGATGCTTTGATTCAGTCCAACCATGAATTGGGTCCTTAGAGACCGTTGGGAATGATGAATTCCTGCTTTGAAGCTCAAATCCTCTAGCTCATTGAAGTACTCAGTTGGAGACTTGGTGCCTTGTTTGCATGTGGCAACTTTCAATCTCATGTGCTCGGTATGCTCTTCAGGCACATATTTCTTCCTCATTACAAACTTCAACTGGCCCCAAGTTTCAATTGGTGGTAAGGCCTTTCTAATTCGATCCTCCTTCATTCTGAACCACCAATTTCTAGCGGTCCCAACAAAGTGGATAACAACAACAACAACTTTCTCCCATTCTTCATAGCCCATGTGATCGAGAATGAAGTTTGTAGCTTGTTCCCACTCTAGATATTTCTCTGGATTTAGCTCTCCACTGAATGGCTCTATCTTGATCTTTATATCAAGCTTACCAATCTGATTGACGGTTTGGTTAGCGGTGTTGTTGTTGTTCGGCCTTTGTACTCCATAAGCTGGTGGAATATCCTCTACAACCTCGTAATCCTCCGGAATCCTCCGTAGAAACCTCGTATATGACCCACACAAGTCCCGATCTTGCCTAGTAATCCTTGAATCAGCCTGAATTTGCAATCAATGTGAGAAAACGTGGACCACAAGTAACAAAACTGATTCGAATGAATGAAGTAGAAAAACCGATCAGAATTATAGTATAAATCAAGTTGACAGTTCAAACGGATTGGCTCTAACGCTAAATCTGAATGATTAACTAGTTTGATCTTTAACAATCACAACTAGAACGATCTAATTGAATGAACTATAATTCAGATTCGACAAAGAGAAAGAGAGGTCTCGATTGTGATGATGATTGGCGAAGAAGATGGTGATGATCGAATGGCTGCAAACTCAAAGCTTCACACGTGTGTATTTTGGCCCAAGAGATAGATTAAACCAATTTGGGTTTAATCTCTCTCAAGCTGATTTTTATTAATGAAAGACAAGAGTTTAAATAGTAGAATACAAAGCTATTCCTTGGGGAGCAAGCAAGAGCATGGCCGGCCCTAATAGGGATAGAATGGTCTTTATCTTGCTTCCCAAGATATAATAAAATATCTAAAATAATATCTATCTAAATCTCCTTGAATAAAATAATTCATGGCTGATTTATTTATTTAAGGAAATATCCTAACAAACTCAAAATATCTCTAACAAACTAAAAATATCTCTAACAACCAAGAGAGAGAAGATCAACCAACTAACATAAGCCTATTGGCTGATTTCTCTACATTATTAAAAATAGCAAACACGCCTATAATAATTATAAATAGATATATATTTTCTCCATTTAGAATGGTCAAGTCAAAGAGTTGACTTTGACCCATATACCAATTTATCTCACCCGGTCACCTACTAAATTCAGCCCTAAAGTGAGACAAACTAATACATGTTTCTAAATAAAGAAATGGTGATTTTCGGCCCTCTTGAATCAGTCCATGGAATCCGGGCTCAATTGATGTCGAATGCACGAGACCCACTTTGTCTTGCTAGGCTCTTCAAGAACAGCTGCCAATCGAACCAAGATTGTTGTTGCGCCTTGAGCAAACTTCTTAGCTCGTCTTCTTGTAATTAGTCCATCAGAAGGCACTCGAATCAACTCATCGACGTCGGTTGGAGACATGGCAGGCTTCACTGCATCAGTAGAGCCGCCATTACGGAATGATACCAATTGGTTTCCATTATGAAGCGGAAGTACGTACCCAATGACTTCAAGGAAAAGGTCCAAATTATGATACAAGACGTGCGACAAGGGTCCATGACCCCGGAAGAGTTCTTTGCTTACTTGGGGGGATTTATTCTTCAAGGCGGGTATTAGCGCTTCACCGGGGGCGTTGCGGTCACGCTTTGTAGCGGGACTCCACCAATGGATCCATGATCGGCTTGTTGTCTTGCCCATCAAGGACCTTGGCATGTTGATACACACGGCCATGGAGCTTTATTCTCAATTCAAAAGGCCGAAATCCACTTCTTTATCAAGGTATGGTTCTCAACCTAGTCCTTTCGGTTTTAGTACTAAACCTTCTGTTTCTCCCTCTTTGTCAAAAACTAAGGTAGGTACCCCCGGAAGTGATTCAAAGACGCTCTCGGATGGGCAAAATTGTGAACGGATAGCCGCTACCCCACAACATAGAACTTGAGACATCAAGTGCTATGAATGCGGCGGGCGTGGCCACCTTAAGCGGGATTGCCCTAACACCAAGAGGGTAGTTTTTTCGGCTCAATCCGCGGGGTATGAGAGCGTCGATGAGGCTGAGTCCGAGGAGGAGGAGGTCGTGGTTGAAGAAGGTGCATTTTGTGCACCCTTTGACACCACCGCCGTCTTAAAGCTCACGATCGTGAAGACCGATCAAAGGGAGCAAATACTTCGCACCCGATGTTTGGTCCAAACTGTCTCTTTGAGTGTTATTGTGGACTCGGGTAGTTGCAGCAACTTCTTGTCAAGGAAGGTTGTAGATCATTTCAAGTTACCAATAACGGAGCATCCGACGCCTTACAAGCTTGCATGGATCGCCAATGAAGGTGACTACTAGATAACAAGACAAGTACAACTTTCTTTTTCTATTGGTTTCTACTCCGATTCCATACTTTTTGATGTCACTGACATGGACACCACTCATCTCCTTCTTGGCCGTTCATGGCAGTTTGACCGTCACGTGCTTCATGATTGCCGGATGAACACTTACATGTTCAATTACCATGGTAAGTGCGTGACCATCTTACCAATGTCCCCTAGTGAGGCTTTGCAAGATGAGGCCGAAAGGCAACAAGAGAAGACTAGGGAATCGGCCACGCCGCCGTGGTCAGACTGAGGTGACCACTCGGACCTTAGGCACCCTCCTTAGGACGATGCTCAAGGCTAACACACGCCGGTGGGAGGACTTTTGGTGTCATGTTGAGTTTTCTTATAACAGGTCCTATCACTGGGCAACGAAGATGACCCCGTTTGAGGTTGTCTACGGGCGTAACCCATGTACGCCCATGGACTTGGTGTCGTGGCCTTTCAAGACCGACGAGCATGTCGACACGGCCAACCGCACCAACCATGTGCGCCGCCTCCACGAGCGCACCAAGGCCTAGCTGGAGAAGAGCTCGGAGCAATACGCCGCCCAATGCAACAAGGGGTGTCGTCCACTAATTTTTGAGCCTGGCGATTTGGTTTGGCTTCATCTTCGCAAGGATCGCTTTTCCGAGTCTCGCAAGACGAAGCTACACCCTAGGGGAGACGGCCCCTTCAAAGTTTTATAGCGCATTAGTGACAACTCATACATCCTCGACCTCCCGGGTAAGTACGCCATCCACGCTTCCTTTAATGTCTCAGATCTCTTTCCTTATATGGATCCCGAGTATCATAAACTGAACTACTGTAGGATAAATGAATGTTGACTCTAGTTCTGATCCTCTTATTAGTCGGGCCAAAGCTGATCATAAACTGAACTATAGCTACTTATGACTTGCTTAAACCTCATTCTGATAAGAAAGAATGGTGCTCTTTACTATGGACATGGATTCAGTCGAGGAAGTGGAGCTTCATCTATTGGTTAGCTACTATGAACAGACTTTCTACAACATCTAGGCTGCACAGGTTTGGTCTTCTAGATAACTTTCATTGTGTTTTTTGTGGATATGATAAAGAGTATGAAAACCATCTATGGTTTCGATGTGATTTTGCTAATAAGGTTGCCGATAGAGTTTAGAGTTTAGAACTGGATGAAAATTTCTGTGTGTTTTCACTTTATAATAGATTGATGGGTCTGGTTTTTAAGCTGCAACAGAAGAAGAAATAATATTTATCAAGCCAAGTTGATTGCTTGTATGGGGATAATATACTATACTTGGTGGATGAGAAACGAAATCTTTACAACTATAAAAGTTGTCCCTCTCAAGTCTATTAAATGCACCATATTTATGTATTCATTTTTATAAATATTAAAATAAAATAAGTATTTAAAATTTATTTAAAAGACATTTTGTTGTACATATTTATAAATTACTTATTTATCTCTCTTCAAAAACTCCAAATTCTTCTTTTAGAAAAAAAATTTAGACATTATATATGATATAAAAATATATGAAGATATAATATTATTTTCTTAAGAAAAGACACAATATCGTTGTTGGTTGTTCATATGAATATGAATTTGAAAAAATAGTTATTAAAAAATAAACCAACAAAATCAATGGTAGTTTGAGAAAATAAAATCAAAATAATACTTGAACCACCAACCAAATTTAGATGGAAAAGATATTTATTTTATCTTAAATTTCTATGTAGCGAGCACCGATTAAATAATCAAATTATTTAGTTATGTATGATATGTTACAATTTATTTTCTTTTAGTTATATGATTAGTCAATATATTGTATAATGTAATTCAATAAATTTAATTTAGTTCACTTAATCATATTTTATAATTTTCCATAAATTAGACATTTAAAATAATAAACATTAAATATAAATTCTGCTCCGTCCAAGGAACGGGGTTAACACTCTAGTTATTTTTGACAATGCTGTTCCAGATGACAAATATAGGAGAGTTATGGAAGATTGTAAAATGAGGATAACTACAAAAATAGTTGGGCCACTAAATTGGGTCGTAAGAAAGTGCATAACCACATCGCTAATCGGGTTTGACAGCCCAACTAACATCATCGTATAAAATAACCATCTGTAGTCTGAACTCATTGCTTCATTCCCGACCCAAAGTCCAACCAGACAGAAAAGGCTCGAAAAGAATTTTCCTATTTGCTTGCTTCGCGACTCCGCGCTCGATCTTCATCTTCTTCTGTTGCATTTTATGCAACGCACCTATCGGTTTTCATCGTTATGCTGTATGAATGAGAATCCGTATTTGGTGCTCTCACCTCCTCTAACATGATTTTCGATGTCTCTATTCTCTTCGTTTATCTCGATCCCTTTCAGAGATTGAAGCAACTAGCGCAGAAAATGGAATTTGAACTTCGCGCGAAATTTCAGTCGTACTTAGCACTAGAATGAGTCTTGATTTTATAGGTTTATTAAATTTAGTTTCTGGCACAGTCTTGTTACTTCTGGTTTGAATCCCGAGTTGAAACCTGGCATTCAATCATGTTATATGTTAGGTTTGATTCGAGTTTGATGAAATCAGGAAATCCATTGCAATCTAGTGATTTCAAATAAAATTAGGTTTGCAAATGAATGCGCGCAATATGCAATTAGGTTTTTGTATTTCTGAGTGTTTAGGTGTTTTCTGCTTGGCATCATCGTTTATGCTTGTGCCTTGTACAGTGTAGCTTGAGTTTCTCCCGCTTTGTTCTACTGTGAGATTCTAAGCTTTTCAGGTTGCTATGTTCTTCCTTTCATTTGATTGCTTTTTTGAATCTCAATGGTAATGTATATAAGAAGCAAAAATATAAGTAAAACTGGATAAACTCGAGGTTATCAAGTAATTGTTGATGTTGTTAAATGTTAAATTGTTAATGGTGTTGTAACTTGAGGTACCAGCCACTTTTATATACTTCCTGATCCTTATTTTACTGTAGTATGTAGCTGAGTTTTCTACGCAAAATGTGAAATGCTTTGGCTGAACAAATTACCATGTTCTGACAACAGTGCTCTAAGTTGTCTTCGGTTTATTGCCTTGCAACTGTATTTTATGCAGGAGCCATTTAATCTAGTTAGGGGTTATTTTGATTCAGAATTTCTGTAATCAAAGCTAAATTCTCGGGGACATTTTTTCATAATGAAGGTATTGGACATAAGAAGTAATCAGTGGTCACTTCTGCAGGTATTGTATTTTAGTCCTTTTTAGTTAAAACCTTCATTTATAGAGCCTTTCTTATTAGTGCTAGGTAAATGTAGAGAGTAGCACTGATCTAGATGTGTTTAGAATTGTATCCAATGACATATGTGCTCATGTAACATATAAACATCACAAGATTGTGTAAAATATTCTATATATTATGTTTACTAGATGCAGAAATCAGTGGAGGAGATCAAGAGATACCAAACAGTGATATGATCAAATAGACTACATTGGAAAAAGTTGTCCATCCCTAAATCTCCTATTCTGATATCATACTAATCTATTCAAAATCCGTTGTCTGGCCTGCTATTAAGGTCTTGATGATAATGGAAATTTTGCTGGTGATACGAAGTCATTGAACTGCTACACTCACCTCCGTCTTTCTCTTGAGCATCATGCCCCTCTTCATCCTCTCCTTTAGCCACCATTCCAATTGAGCAACCCATAAAATCCAAAGGCCTGCCTGATGTTGCTATCAGATGGTGTTGGTACTGCTGCAATTCAGAATAGTCCGTGGC